>CM055127.1:80303211-81004470 GCA_029206835.1 Rana muscosa
GGAGAGGAGGAGGATGAGGGAGAGGAGGAGAAGAAGAGAAGGGGCAGGAGAAGGAGAAGAGAGGGAGAGGAGGAGAAGAGAAGAGAGGGAGAGGAGGAGAAGAGAGAGGGAGAGGAGGAGAAGAGAAGAGAGGGAGAGGAGGAGAAGAGAAGGGAGAGGAGGAGAAGAGAAGAGAAGGAGAGGAGTAGAAGAGAAGGGAGAGGAGGAGAAGAAGAGAAGGGGCAGGAGAAGAGAAGAGAGGGGGCAGGAGAAGGAGAAGAGAGGGGGCAGGAGAAGGAGAAGAGAGGGGGCAGGAGAAGGTAAAGAGTGGGGGCAGGAGGAGAAGAGAAGAGAGGGGGCAAGAGGAGAAGAGAAGAGAGGGGGCAGGAGGAGAAGAGAAGAGAGGGGGAGGAGGAGGAGAAGAGAGGGGGAGGATGAGAAGAGAAGAGAGGGATAGGAGGAGAAGAGAAGAGAGGGGGCAGGAGGAGGAGAAGAGAAGAGAGGGGGCAGGAGGAGGTGAAGAGAAGAGAGGGAGAGGATGAGAAGAGAAGAGAGGGAGAGGATGAGAAGAGAAGAGAGGGAGAGGATGAGAAGAGAAGAGAGGGAGAGGATGAGAAGAGAAGAGATGGAGAGGGAGAGAAGAGGGTCAAGTCCTGGGGAAAAAAAGTGTGGGAACTCCCACCCAAGATCTACTCCCCCACCAAAAAAAAACAAATGATGGGGTGGGTGGTATGTAGATGAGAGGGGTGCGGAGTGTATGGGGTGGGTAGTATCAAATACACCACTGGCCACTGATGCATTAGTGACCAGTGGCAGGTAATTAACCCCTTTGTGCTGCATTAGTAAAACCAGTGTCAGTGTTTATGAACCCTTTCATGCTGCACCAAATAGGGGTTATAAACACTGACACTGGTGTCACTAATGCAGCACAAATGGGTTAATTACCTGCCACTGGTCACCAATGCATCAGTGGAAGTACATTAACCCCCTCATAGCTGCATACCATTGTAAATGAACCCTCTCAGTACAGACCCCCCCATTCAGTACAGATCCCCCCCATTCAGTACAGACCCCCCCCCCATTCAGTACAGATCCCCCCTTCAGTACAGATTCCCCCCCATTCAGTACAGATCCCCCCTTCAGTACAGACCCCCCCCCCACAGTACAGATAGACCCCCCTTCAGTACAGATCCCCCCATTCAGTACAGATTCCCCCCATCAGTACAGATCCCCCCCCATTCAGTACAGATCCCCCCCATTCAGTACAGATCCCCCACAGTACAGATTTCCCCCCCCCTTCAGTACAGATCCCCCCCTTCAGTATAGATCCCCCCTTCAGTACAGATCCCCCCTTCAGTACAGATTCCCCCCTTCAGTACAGTACAGATTCCCCCCTCCCTTCAGTACAGATTCCCCCCCATACAGATCCCCCCCCCATTCAGTACAGATTCCCCCATCAGTACAGATCCCCCCCCATTCAGTACCGATCCCCCCCATTCAGTACAGATCCCCCCCACAGTACAGATTTCCCCCCCTTCAGTACAGATCCCAACCACAGTTCAGATTTCCCCACCCTTCAGTACAGATCCCCCCTTCAGTATAGCAGTATAGATTCCGCCCCATTCAGTACAGATCCCCCCACAGTACAGATTCCCCCCCTTCAGTACAGATCCCCCCACAGTACAGATTCCCCCCCTTCAGTACAGATCCCCCTTCAGTATAGATTCCCCCCTTCAGTACAGATCCCCCCTTCAGTACAGATTCCCCCTTCAGTACAGATCCCCCCCCACAGTACAGATCCCCCCCCCCCCTTCAGTACCATAACATACCAGTATCATACAGGAGGAGGGGGAGGCGGGCCGCTTCACTCTGCTCAGAGCCACGACCACGGAGAGAAGGGCGGGATCTGACGGGTGTCATTCCAGTGCGGCTCGCACCCCCGCAAAGACACTACCTCAGGCTCTCTCTCCAGTCCACGTTTTGAAATTGCGCGCCGCTGTCTCTTCAGTCGTGGGGGGCGGGGCCGGGCACCTGCCGCTCCGCTGCCTAAACCCGCCCGCTGTCTCTGAACTAGCCCGCTCAGCCTCGCTGTCTCTTTAGTCGCGGGGGGCGCCTGCCGCTCCGCTGCCTAAACCTGCCTGCAGTCTCCGCCGGCCTGACACCTCCCCCACTGCATTCCCTCCTATTCTATTCCCTGCCTGCTCCTGAAACTTTGGCGCCCCTCCCCTCTGGCGCCTTGGTGCGGTGCACCCCCTGCACCCCGTCTCGGACCGGCCCTGACTACAAACAGCTATAGACCTAGACATACTTACACATTCCTCTGGGAAGCCCCCTCCCGACTCCATACCACACCATGCCACGCCTACCCAGCCCAACCAAATCCCCATCATACTCGTTTTCACAAGTAGAGTCTCAGAATCTCTGAGTTTAAAAAGTCGATCCAAGGTGACCAAATTTCCATAAACTTGTGATAGTGTCCCTGATTATTTGCTGTTATTTCCTCCATTCTTTTTATTTGGTTAATTTCGGCTACCCACTCTTGAATAGTGGGAGCAACTCTTGTATTCCAGTATCTGGGTATGATTATTCGCGCGGCAGATATTAGATTAGAAAACAATCCCTTTGTAACCTTTCTCAAGGCCCCTGGATATATGGATAGTAAGGCTATTTCTGGAGATCTATCATAAGATACCCCGGTGACATAGGAGCAGATCTGGAATACAATATCCCAAAATTCTTTAATCTGGGGACATGTCCACCAGATATGGATCATTGTACCCTCATCTCCTCCACATCGCCAGCATTCCCTAGGATAAATCTGTGAAATTCTATGTAACCTTGCCAGGCATCTATACCATCTAGTTAATATTTTATAATTATTTTCTTGTATAAAAGTCGCGGAGCTAGATTTAGAGGTTAACGCATAAGCTTTCTTCCAATCTTCTACAGAAATTGAATGGCCCAATTCTCTCTCCCAATCTCTGATGTAATAGGGGCTAGTTGGGGTAGCGTATGACAGCAGTATATCGTATATCGTGGAGATGGTGTTAGAACAACCTGTCGTCCCATTACACAGGGACTCAAATGGTGTTAAGTCCCTGTGTAATATAGTGTTTTAGATAGATGACTGTAATAATGTTGAAGCTGCAGATAATGAAACCACTGACCAGCATATCTGCGTTCATTGTTCATTATCATGTTAAGTAGGCTTGTGCAATTCGTTTCGTAACGAATCTAAATTCGTCCGAATTTAGCAACTTTCGGACATTCGGAAGCATTCGAATTTCCGAACAAAGCAATTACGAATAAAACCGAATCCGAAATAAATTATACCGCAAAATAGCAAATGCCCGAATGTCTTCGGCATAATTCGTTATGAAAAAAGTTACGAATGTACGAATCCATACGAAGCACAATAACACTCACTCTGCTCTCTGCTTCTCCCTCACCGTGCTGAACTCCCTCTCAAAATGGTGTACAGGGGCGGAGGCTATAGCCGCATGTAAAAAACGAAAGTAAAATACGAGATTTCTAATCCATTCGAAGCACAATAACACTCTGCTCTGCTCTCTGCTTCTCCCTCACCGTGCTGAACCCTCTCAAAATGGTGTACAGGGGCGGAGGCTATAGCCGCATGTAAAAAAGAAAGTAAAATACAAGATTTCGAATTGTTACAAATAACCGCTATGTATTTAGAAAAGTACAAATCCATTCGAAGCACATTAGGCATAATAGGCAGCATCGTTGTGAGAGAGACACGGAAAATTACGAATCAACAAACCCAAAAAAAGTTACGAAAGTAGGAGTTGTGTCCAGAATCAACGAAAAACAATGTACTCTATCGAAAGTACGAATTATAAATCAACTAAAAATTCAACGAAAAATGACGCTTGCGAAAATACGAATTAGTCCGAACACGAAAAATCCTGTCTAGCAAAATTGAATGATTACGAATCAACAGGACCGAAAAGAAACGAACCGAAACTAAACAAATTTTTTCGTTGTGCACAAGAAACGAACCGAAACTAAACTAATTTTTCCGTTGTGCACAAGTCTAATGTTAAGTGGCTGGAGTCCTTTTGATGACAAAGCTTGTATAATCGGAGAGGGAGACTGTCTTATCCATTTTAGAAACCTATCTGATGACAGCGCGGAAGGAAAATCTGGGTTACCCATTATTGAGGTTAATGGACCTGGTATTGAAGAAACACCCCACCTTCTTACCGTCCTATCCCAGACTTTCAATAAAGACTGGGTCAAAGGTGGAGGTGTTTGCTCCACAAAACGCAGTTTCGGTAAAGTCCATGGAAGAGAGACCAGCAGGAGTTCAATTATTTGCTGTTCTATGGCTACCCATAGTTTTGTACTCCCACAGTGGAACCAATCCAGTATTCTAGCCAACACAGCAGCTATATAATATAGTTCCATCTGCGGTAACCCTGCTCCTCCCTCTGTCTTCCGCTTTACCAGAATATCATATTGCAATCTTGCCGATGAATTCCGCCAAAGATAGCGAAGTAAGCTCGATCTTAAAGATCGAAAAAAACTCTGTGGTAGCGCTATAGGCAGTGTTTGATATAAATATAGGAAGCGTTGCAGAATATCCATCTTGTATATTGCCATTCTCCCTAACCATGAGTGATTCCTTTTAGCCAAAAGCTGCAATCTATTAATTGTAGAATTTAGTAAAGGGAGATAATTAAACTCATACATTTTTTCTTCTACCGAGGTGATATTCACTCCTAAATATTTAAGAGCTTGTGATTCCCACTGAAAGGGAAAGTTATTTTCTAGCGTTTCTTTATCTATTACTGATAACGTAATATTGAGACATCGAGATTTTGCGTCGTTTACTTTAAAGTTGCTATAAAGGCCAAACTGTTCCAATTCATAGAGAATATTCGGAAAAGCTATTTTTGGATTAGATACATATAAAAGTAAATCATCTGTGAAGATACTCAGTTTATAAGAGTTATTGCCCACCTGAACCCCCTGAATTGAACAATTTGACCGAAGCGCAACCGCCAGGTGTTCCATGGCCAGGATATACAAATATGGTGACAACGGGCAGCCCTGGCGTGTCCCATTTGAAATTTCAACAGGTGGGGATAATGTCCCGTTAACCTTTATTCTTGCTGACGGAGCTGTATAAAGGGCCATTATTTTCTGTATAAATTTTCCTGGGATTCTATTTGTTCCAAAGACGCTGCCATAAACTTCCAGACTAAACAATCGAAAGCCTTCTCAGCGTCTAAGGCTAACAAACAGAGCGGGCTCTTGGATCTCCAGGCATAATGTATCAAAAGGCTGGTCTTCAAGATGTTATCCCGCGCTTCCCTCTTCGGTATGAATCCCACCTGATCTAACCCTATTAAACCTAGTATCACTGTTTGTAAACGTGCAGCCAACACTTTGGCATATATTTTTAGGTCCACATTAATCAAAAAATGGGCTTGTAGCTGGAACACTGAGTAGGATCTTTTTCAGGTTTAGCTATAAGTGTAATATGCGCCTCCTGGGTCTGTTTAGTGAATGGGCAGTCTGCTGTTATGTCATTAAATAAATTACACAGAACAGGGTTAAGAAGTTCTCCAAATTGTTTATAAAATACTCCTGAGAATCCATCGGGCCCCGGACTCTTGCCTGGCTTCAATGATTTACTGGCCTGGGTGACTTTTGCCAGTGTAAATGGAGTCGATAGGCACTCTGTCTTCTCCTTTGGCATATTTGGCAGGCCAGTGCTCTGTATGTAGTCACAGAATTGGGCATAACTAATTCTATTTGATCTTACTGAATTTGTATCCTTTAAATTATATAATGAGGAGTAATACTCATGAAAGTTGGAGGCGATTTGTTCTGTGGCACATACAAGACCACGCTGGGGGCACTGCACCTTTGGGATATAGGTTCTAGATTGTTTCTTAGAAATAGATCGGGCGAGTGTTTTACTACACTTATTTCCATGTTCGTACATCATATGTTACGTACATTCCTTATGTTTCACATAGGCCTGATCAAGTAATGAGTATAATTTGAATCTTTTTTGTTGAAGAGATTGAAAGATAGCAACCCCTAAGTGTTGTTTATGTTCCAATTCTAATTCATGGATCTCTTTTAACAGGGAGGCCATGGTGGAAGCCCTTTCCTTCTTTAATCTTGTACCATTAGTTGATATTAGTATTCCCCTCAACACACATTTTAAGGCCTCCCATTTTATAGGGGACGCTGTTGTATCATTTTTATGATCATTAAAGAAAGCTGAAATTGTTTCCCCCATGGCCCCAACTGTCAGCGTATCATTTAACAAATCGTTTAATCTCCAAGTAAATACGGGAAAATAATCAGACCACTTTTGTATGCCTATCTCGGACCACGGTTCCCAGTCCAACATACTATGTGAAACCAGGAAATAATCTGTCCTGCTATACGTATTATGGGTCGCAGAGTAGCATGTATAATCTTTATCTCGAGGGTGTAATGCACGCCAAACATCTACTAGTTGGAATTAATAAAAAGTCCGCTTTAATCTATTCAAACGAACGCGGATCCATCGTTAAATTTAAATCACCTCCCATAACTAAGACTCCTCCCTTCAAATCTCTAAGTTTCCCTAAAACCGCTGACATCATAATGCCTTGTCCCTGTTTGGGTGCATATATATTAACCAATGTAAATAGCTGATTAAAGATTTTACATTTAATAAAAAAATATCTACCCTCAGGGTCAATCGTCTCCTGAACATCAGAGATTGGGATAGAGGAATGTATACCAATCGCCACCCCTCTTGATTTTCCTATTTGATTATGACTCATGAACCATCTAGAATAATACCTAGTGGGCATTCTATGGACCGATGAAGATTTAAAATGAGTTTCCTGGAAAAAAAAATATATTCACCTTTTGCTTATGCATATCATATATTATTTGTGATCTTTTCTGTGGAATATTCAGGGATCCAAACTTAAGGCTCCTCATGGTGGATCGAGATAGGGCTTGTAGCTGGCCAGCTAAGACCTGTCCTAGGTTGCTAATGTGGCTTACATGCATATATAGCTAGACCTGCTAATAATGTTAATACACTACAGTGCATATGCTCATTTGTGAGAAATAACAGCAGAGTTATTTACTGTGACTTTATATGTGGATGTCATATAACAGTTATATATTGTGTTCACAGAAGAAAAGAAAAGAAAAAATATACCTTTAAGAGTCATTTCTATATGCAGAAAGGTAAGCTTAATAACACAGTAGAATTGCAACCAGAAAGCATAGAGTTAAGCTTTTGTGACTCATCAGGAGTTTTAGCCAATGACAACCAATCTCACTGAGCAAATGTCTCTGGCCAATCATAGCCAGCATTTCACTCATGTTCTGTCTAGGAAATCTCATATCACATGTCTAGAATTTCATTTTACATCAGAGTGTGGAGATGAACAGTTCAGATCCATCCAGGGTTCACTTTTATGGAAGCAAGTGGCCAAAATAGGTATTTAATACAGTTATATAAGTTCCTATTGTTAATAATGTGATTAGAACTGTATACTGAAACAAGTTATGTGTTCACTTGTAGTTCCACCAAACCAGGTTTGCAAACAATCAAACAAACAATCAAACCAGGAATCAAACCAGATTCAAACCAAGTTTCAGAGCAAACATCAGAGCAAACAGCATTATAGAGCAAGTCCCAGATAGATCATAAAGTGTCTAAAGTATTTTAAAGTGAAAGTACAGATACTGAAGAGAGAAATATATCTACCATTTTATGTAGAATTACAAGATTGAACAGTTGAACCGACATTTGTTATACTTTATTCAACACGTGTTTGTACATGGACTTCCTGCTGCTAAATTGTCAGTGTTATATAAGAAGAAAAGCTGAAGTGAATAAAGAAGTTATCTTAAAGGTTTGGTGTGCTCTTTAAACCTACTGCTTCCATAGAACGGCGCTAGAGGAATTAGAGTAACAGATAGTCTTGTGTGGACTAAAAGATCAGAGAAATCAAATTCTTCTAATGCCACAGTGCATAAAGGCACTTCATAGTGCTGCGCCTGCCAAAGTGGAACTATTAGCCCAAAGTGGAACTATTAGCCCAAAGTGGAACTATTAGCCCATTGAGGGTGAAGCGATAGTGCTCCTCAGCTTGCACAGTAAAGAGCGCATTTGAGCAGCGGAGCTACCATAGAGGCCATAGAACGTGTGTTTTAGTCAAACTGCAGCCGACTCTTAAAGTGGCGGAACGGCAAAGACAAGATAGTCACAGAGAGAGCGCCAACCCTCCTGCGATCCCTAGAGAGAGAAAAAGACGCATGGTGGGAGGCCAAAGTCCAGAGTTAGAGTGCCTGCACCACTACCCACAAAGAGGCCACGTACTGCAGCCAGCTATTTCCCGCCACTAGGCCCAAAGCCTGCAGCACAAAGCATCGCAAGTCAGCGCACAGCATCGCAAGACAGCACAGAGCATCGCACGTCAGCGCACAGCATCGCACGTCAGCGCAAAGCATCGCAAGTCAGAGTACAGCATCAGATCAAAAAAGACAAGCCTCCTTTAAGACTATTTGTTCCAGCAACCTACAGATCACAGTATCCTGCTCTTCAGAATAAGGTCAGAACTTTCCTTTATTACTATCATTGCACATAGGCTTGACAAGAAAGAGACATTTTCGTGTTCAGGAGTAAAAGGACTGTAAATAAAGAACAAGGGTCAGTTGTAGTACATGGACTCTAAAGTATTTTAAAGAGAAAGTAATTTTTACTGCCTGCACCTATTGCTATTGCATTTAAAGTGAAAGTCTTCTTAATATTCGTATTGATTGTTATAGCACTTAATGTAAAATGTCTAAGCCTAGTATTTCTATGCCACTGTTTGAGGATACAAAGATAGATAAGATAGAAGGTGAAGAGAAAGTGAACCTGTTTGAGGTAGAAGAGTCTGATGCAGCATTAGTCTTGCCCCAAACAGATGAACTAAGACGTTCAGAACGTATCAGAAAACCGACCCTAAAGATGCTGGAAAATTTGGAGCAAGAAGCAGTATTGAAAGGAAAAAAGTTCACCAGAATGTATGATAAGTGGAAATCCTACATTAAAGATGTTCGTAGAAAGCTAAAGCAAGAAAGTATAAAAGGAAACTTGAGTGATATGATAGAGACAGTAGAAGAATCTGAAGCAGAGCTTATGGCAGCATATGTCAACCTGCGGTCTTCTACAACACCTCCCCAGGATATTGTAAGGAACATGGACACATGTACTGAAGTCACTAAAGGTTTAGTAAAGCTCATGAGAGAACTATCATCTGAAGCCAACTATGATGAAGTTAAGGCAAGAAAGAGAATGAATGAGCTTTTTATGAGAGACTATGCTAGGTCCTTAGGAGGAACCACAATCACAAGTAGGACTTCTTCCACTAGCAGAAGTGCCAGTAACATATCAGAGTCCTCAAGTACTTTAATAGCCAAAAGAAAGGAACTTGTCGAACAACTTGCTGTCAAGAGAGCAGAAATTGAGATGGAATCTGCAATCGAGGCGAAGCGTCTACGAGTAGCAGAAATGGAAAGGCTGAAGGAAGTCAAGATTATAGAAGCCAGACTAAGAGTACACGAAGAGGACATGAATAGTAATCATAAGTCCAAATCTGTACTAACTGAAGATGCAGACTCCTACTTCCTTTCATACGCCCAGGAGAATGGAAGGAAATCTCCAGTATGTAATGAAGAAAAAAGTAATTGCCCTTCCATCCCTGCTCAGAAAGACGAAGAGAGAGACTCACCCAATTCAGAACTAAGTGAGAAAATAAAACAGGATAATTCTGTTCCTAGATGTCACTGCAATGATCAGGAGAATGTTGCGACTATTGTCCCAGCAAGGCGACAGAGAACAGTCCCAGCAAGACTTCCCGTTCCAGAACCTACTGTATTTTCAGGAGACATACTGAAGTTCATAGAGTGGAAGGCTAGTTTTGAAATGATTATTGAGCATCATTGCTCCAGGCCAGTTGATAAGTTATTCTACCTTCAGAAATATGTTGGTGGAGATGCAAAGAAAGTTATTGAGGGTAACTTCTATAGAACAGATGAAGAAGCCTACAAGCAAGCTTGGGAAAAGTTAAACGCAAGATATGGTCATCCTTTCTTAGTACAAAGAGCCTTTAGGGAGAAATTGAATAACTGGCCTAAAATAGGTCCTAAAGAAGATTTCAAACTCCAAGAGTATGGTGACTTCCTGCAAGCATGCAGCAATGCCATCCCACATGTACGAGGACTAGAAGTACTGAACCACTATCTAGAAAACCACAGGATGCTAGCTAAGCTACCTGAAGAAGTGGCTTCTAGATGGAATCGCTATGTGACTGAACAGTTAGATCTAAGTAAGGACTTCCCAAGTTTTGAAAAGTTCTCTGAGTTCGTTAATAAGGAAGCACGAATAGTATCTAATCCAGTAACAGGATCTTGCGCCTTAAAGTCCTTAGAAGAAAGGCCGGCGAGAGATATAAG
Source organism: Rana muscosa (assembly GCA_029206835.1). Lineage (NCBI taxonomy): Eukaryota > Metazoa > Chordata > Amphibia > Anura > Ranidae > Rana > Rana muscosa. The sequence goes on from CM055127.1 coordinate 80,313,682, forward strand.
ACATGCAAGAGCAACTAGCTTTGCAACCGACACAACAGAGAAAGGTATAGATACCTACGAGAGCAAGTTCAAAGTTACTACTGGGATCAGTAGAGAGACAGAACCGACAAATCCTCAGACTACTTTTAAGTGTATGTTCTGTGGAGAGAACCACTCTATACACAAGTGCCAACAATTGAAGGAGAAATCCCCAAATGAAAAGAAAAAGTTTGTACTTGTTAACCAACTGTGTTTTGGGTGCCTAAGGAAAGGCCATATTACTAAGGAGTGTAAGAAAAGGGCCACTTGCAGCGTTTGCAAAGGACGCCATCCTACACCACTACATGAAGAACGTCCAAAAAAGGATAAATCCTCAATAGCTAAAGATGCTGAGGAAGAAAAGAAAGCATCGGTATTCTCTTGCAGAGTGAGGGAAAGCAACGGCACATCAATGGTTGTACCAGTGTGCATTTCAAATCCTAAAAGGAAGAATAAGAAGGTATATGCCTATGCACTACTGGATGCCCAAAGCGATGTCACCTTCATCGATCAAGAAATCTGCAAGAAATTACAAGTGGCTACAGAACCAGTGAAGCTTAAACTCACCACAATGACGGGGAGAGACACATTAGTGAACAGTCAAAGGGTCAAAGGATTGAGAGTTGGAGGACTTCATTCAAACCTCACATTGGATCTACCTCCAGCTTATACGAAAGACGATATACCTCTAGATCGAGATCGCATACCTACCTGTGAAACAGCCAATAAATGGGAGCACCTATCTCTCATATCTCATGAAATGTCCCCGCTGAAGGAGTTTGGTGTTGGACTGTTGATAGGTTATGATTGTCCCAAAGCTTTGGTACCACGAAGGGTAATCACAGGAGGAAAGGGTGAACCCTACGCTGTTCAAACTGATCTAGGATGGGGCGTTGTTGGAGGAAAACAGCAGATTGCAAACTCAAGACAGGTGACAGGATTGTGTCATCGAATATCTGTTCAAGAGTTACCAGCTGTAAGTTCAGCGGCAGTAATCAAGATCCTTGAATCTAACCCAGCAGATCATGCTTCAAGAGGCCTGAATGTAACAGATTTGAAAAATTCAAACTGGTTCACCGGTCCAGAGTTCCTTTTGGAAGAGGAAATCATACCCAGTGAAGGTTACACAGAATTGTCTATGGGTGATCCAGAAGTAAGAGTTGTACAAACATTGAGCACTGCCGCCAAGTGTCAAGATGACATACTTGAAAGACTAGCCAGATGTTCAAAATGGAATACAGTCATAAACGTAGTAGCTCGAATTCAACGTTTGGCAAAGGGAATCAGAAAGAAGGAATCATTGAATGTAGCGGAAAGAATGAAGGCTAAAGAAACGGTCATAAGACTCATTCAACAGAGATTCTATAGTGAAGAGTTGAAGAGACTTAGTCGAGAACCTAAAAGGCTTCCCAACAACCACCCATTGTACAAGCTTAATCTTGTTCTACAGGATGGTATACTGAAGGTGGGAGGGAGACTGGAAAATGCATCGTTACTCAGCAGAGTGAAGCATCCAGCAATTCTACCCAAAAATTCTACCTTCACAAGATTGATTATTGATCACTACCACAACAAATCCTTGCATCAAGGAAGAAGCTTTACCCAGAACTGTTTGAGAGAAGGTGGTTACTGGATAGTAAAAGGAAGCAAAGTTATAGCAAAGTATATAAGTAAATGCGTAACCTGTAGAAAGGCACGTAGACCTACCGAAGAACTAAGAATGGCAGATTTACCGGCAGATCATGTAAACCCATCACCACCATTTCTTTATAGTGGAATGGATTTTTTCGGCCCGTTCATCACCAAGCAAAACCGCAAGGAGTACAAGAGATATGGACTAATATTTACATGTCTAAGCTCCAGAGCAATTCATCTGGAAATGTTAGAAGATATGTCAACTGACGCATTCATTAATGCCTTGAGATGTTTCATAGCCATTAGAGGTACTGTCAGAGAGCTTAGATCTGACCAAGGATCTAATTTTGTTGGAGCAAAGAATGAATTGACGAAAGCTCTAAAAGAGATCGATAAAGAAAAGGTAACTCAGTATTTGTCAAAAAATCAATGTGATTTTCATATGAATGCTCCACATGCAAGCCACACGGGAGGAGTTTGGGAAAGACAAATCAGAACTGTAAGAAATGTGTTAAGTTCAGTGTTGAGAAAGAGCTCCGGAAGAATAGATGATGCTTCACTTAGGACCCTATTCTATGAAGTAATGTCTATTGTTAACAGTCGTCCACTTACAGTCGACAACATCAATGATCCAACAAGTTTGGAACCTTTAACTCCCAACCATCTACTTTACCTTAAGTCTGATTACATACAACCACCACCTGGCAAGTTTACCAAAGAGGATTTATATGCCAGAAAGAGATGGCGAAGAGTCCAATATCTATCAGAACAGTTTTGGAATAGATGGAAGAAAGAGTACTTAGCCAATCTTACGTTAAGAAGTAAATGGCAAACACCCAGAAGAAATGTACAAGTTGGTGACATAGTATTAGTGAAAGAAGAAGATTTACCTAGAAGTCAATGGAAATTGGCCAAAGTTCTAGAAGTTCAAAAGGATAAAGACAGACTAGTAAGAAGAGCAATGTTACAAATAGGAGACTCAAAACTTGACAAAAAGGGAAAACGTCTCACTATTCCACTCAGGTTGGAACGTCCTATACAGAAGTTAGTTGTTCTACTTGAGAGTGATAAAAGACACTTGGAAGTTGAGAACCTGATGGAAAATTCCCCAAATTCATGTTCAAATCCTACTATAGAGAACATAGAATTATAGGTAATTTGGTGGGAGTGTAGCTGGCCAGCTAAGACCTGTCCTAGGTTGCTAATGTGGCTTACATGCATATATAGCTAGACCTGCTAATAATGTTAATACAGTGCATATGCTCATTTGTGAGAAATAACAGCAGAGTTATTTACTGTGACTTTAAATGTGGATGTCATATAACAGTTATATATTGTGTTCACAGAAGAAAAGAAAAAATATACCTTTAACCACTTAAGCCCCGGACCATTTGGTAGCTAAAGGACCAGAGGTGAATTCAGAATTTTGCACTGCGCTGCTTTAACTGTAAATTGTGCAGACATGCAATGTTGTACCCAAACGAAATTTGCGTCCTTTTCTTCCCACAAATAGAGCTTTCTTTTAATGGTATTTGATTGCCTCTGCGATTTTTATATTTTTTGATATCAACGGAAAAAGACTGAAAATTTTGAAAAAAAATGATATTTTCTACTTTTTGTTATAAGAAAAATCGAATAAACTCAATTTTAGTCATACATTTAGGCCAAAATGTATTCAGCCACATGTCTTTAGTAAAAAAAATGTCAATAAGTGTATATTTATTGGTTTGCGCAAAAGTTATAGCGTTTTCAAACTAGGGTACATTTTCTGGAATTTACACAGCTTTAAATTTATGACTGCCTATCTCATTTCTTGAGGTGCTAAAATGGCAGGGCAGTACAAAACCCTCCCAAATTACCCCATTTTGGGAAGTAGACACCCCAAGGAAATTGCTAAGAGGCATGTTGAGCCCATTGAATATTTTTTTTTTGTCCCAAGTGATTGAATAATGACAAAAAAAATAAAAATTACAAAAAGTTGTCACTAAATGATATATTGCTCACACATGCCATGGTTATATGTGGAATTGCACCCCAAAATACATTCTGCTGCTTCTCCTGAGTACGGGGATACCACATGTGTGGGACTTTTTAGGAGCCTAGCCACGTACGGGACCCCGGAAACCAAGCACCGCCTTCAGGATTTCTAAGGGCGCAAATTTTTGATTTCACTCCTCACTACCTATCACAGTTTTGAAGGCCATAAAATGCCAAAATAGCACAAAACCCCCCCAAATGACCCAATTTTAGAAAGTAGACACCCCAAGGAAATTGCTGAGAGGCCTGTTGAGCCCATTGAATATTTTATTTTTTTGTCCCAAGTGATTGAATAATGACAAAAAAAAATAAAAAAATTACAAAAAGTTGTCACTAAATGATATATTGCTCACACATGCCATGGTTATATGTGGAATTGCACCCCAAAATACATTTTGCTGCTTCTCCTGAGTACGGGGATACCACATGTGTGGGACTTTTTAGGAGCCTAGCCTCGTACGGGACCCTGAAAACCAATCACCGCCTTCAGGATTTCTAGGCACAAATTTTTGATTTGACTCCTCACTACCTATCACAGTTTCGAAAGCCATAAAATGCCAAAATAGCACAAAACCCCCCCAAATGACCCCATTTTGGAAAGTAGACACCCCAAGTTGTTTGCTGAGAGGCATGGTGAGTATTTTACAGCTCTCATTTGTTTTTGAAAATGAAGAAAGACATTTTTTTTTTCTTTTTTTTTTTCAATTTTCAAAACTTTGTGACAAAAAGCGAGATCTGCAAAATACTCACAATACCTCTCAGCAAATAGCTTGGGGTGTCTACTTTCCAAAATGGGGTCATTTGGGGGGGGTGTTGTGCCATCTGGGCATTCCATGGCCTCCGAAACTGTGATAGGCAGTGAGAAGTGAAATCAAAAATTTACACCCTTAGAAAGCCTGAAGGCGGTGATTGGTTTTTGGGGTCCCGTACACGGCTAGGCTCCCAAAAAGTCTCACACATGTGGTATCCCCGTACTCAGGAGAAGCAACAGAATGTATTTTGGGGTGTAATTCCACATATGCCCATGGCATGTTTGAGCAATATATGATTTAGTGACAACTTTGTGCAAAAAAAAAAAAAAATTGTCTTTTTTCCGCAACTTGTGTCAACATATAAAATATTCCATGGACTCGACATGCCTCTCAGTATATAGCTTGGGGTGTCTACTTTCCAAAATGGGGTCATTTCGGGGAGTTTTGAACTGTTCTGGCATTTTATACACAACATTAGGAAGCTTACATCCACTCTTCTAACCACTTGAAGACAAAGCCCTTTTTGACACTTTTTGTTTACATGAAAACATTTTTTTTTTTTGCAGGAAAATTATGTTGAACCCCCAAACATTATATATATTTTTAAAGCAAAGGCCCTACAGAATAAAATGGTGGGTGTTGCATTTTTTTTTTCTACACAGTATTTGCGCAGCGATTTTTCAAACGCATTTTTTGGGGAAAAAATACACTTTTTTTAATTTTAATGCACTAAAACACACTATATTGCCCAAATGTTTGATGAAATAAAAAAGATGATCTTAGGCCGAGTACATAGATACCAAACACGACATGCTTTAAAATTTCGCACAAACGCGCATTGGCGACAAACTACATACATTTTTAAAAGCCTTTAAAAGCCTTTACAGGTTACCCCGTTAGATTTACAGAGGAGGTCTACTGCTAAAATTACTGCGCTCGATCTGACCTTCGCGGTGATACCTCACATGCATGGTGCAATTGCTGTTTACATATGACGCCAGACCGACACTTGCGTTCGCCATTGGGCAAGAGCAGGGCAGGACAGGGGTGCTTTTTTTTTTTTTTTTTATTATTAATTTTGCTTTTTTATTTTATTTTTAAATTGTTCCTTCCATATTTTTTTTTTTATCATTTTTATTGTTATCTCAGTGAATGTAAATATCCCCTATGATAGCAATAGGTAGTGACAGGTACTCTTTTTTTGAAAAAACTGGGGTCTAGACCCTAGATCTTTCCTCTGCCCTCAAAGCATCTGACCACACCAAGATCGGTGTGATAAAATGCTTTCCCAATTTCCCAATGGCGCTTTTTATATCCGGGGGGGTCATTCCCTCCCACTGCTTGTAAAAGCAGTCCAGAGGCTAATTAGCCACTAGGATTGCTTTTACATGAAAGCCGGCCGCTGGCTGAAAAGAATGATACCAAGATGATACCTAAACCCGCAGGCATCAATCTGGTATAACCATTCAAAGTCCAGCAACATACCAGTACGTTGCTGGTCCTTGTTGGACATGTATTGTAATCTTTTTTTTTCATGCAGCCAGGTGGCTGAATGAAAAAAGAGATTGATCGGTGGGTATGCCCACCATTAGAATACCGCCCTTCATCCACCCACTTCTAATGATGGGCATACATGCACCATTTATATATGCCGAAGCATGGGGGCATCCTCCCGCAAAAAAGTTATGCTTCACACACATGGTCGGACTTTTCCACGGGCAAGCCTCCGTCGGAATTTCGACCGTATGTACGCGGCATTAGGAGCAAAATCACTCCTCCGCCCCTGCTGCCCCAATGCTTCGGCATATTTGCTTTTTTTTTTTAACTGTGGTGGTGAAATCACCTCCTACAGCACTGGAGTCGCAGGGATCAGGCCTGTCTCTGCGAACGCTGCAGTTATGTGTGTTGTGTTTTGTAAGTGACAGTGATCGATCGATACTGCACTTGGGTAGCCTGGGCTGGACGGAGGGGCAAAACGCAGGTGCTAGCAGGTATCTGGGCTGATCCCGCTAACACTGCATTTTTGGGAACCCTAAACTGCTGGGGACGCTAGTATAGATCTGATCAGATCAGATATTGATCTGTTCAGATACTATACCACTAAGGGAGGTGTATGCTTCCCGCGTGGGTGTTAGCATTACTGGCACTAACCTGACGCTGCCTGGGGTGTGACGCAGACCCTCTCTGACGCTAAAACCTAATTGATATCACCCGCCAGGCGATCAGGGGGTTAAACCTTTATTGGGTTATATACGGTGGGTGCCCTGACACTATAAAAAGCAAACTAACTAACCAGCATCACCCGTGACACTTATATGATGATCACTGGTGAAAGGGTTAACTAGGGGCAATTAGGGGGTTAAAACCTTTATTAGATAATATATGGGGGTACCTGACGCTATAAAAACCTGCGGCGAACCTAAAAAAAATTACTGGCTACCGATCTGCATCACCGACGCTAAGACAGCGATCAGAAAAATGATCGCTTAGCGACAGTGGTGATAGGGGGTGAAAGGGTTACCTGGGGGGCGATCAAGGGGGTTAAACCTTTATTAGATAATTTATGGGGGTACCTGAAGCTATAAAAACCTGCGGCGAACCTAAAAAAATTACTGGCTACCGATCTGCATCACCGACGCTAAGACAGCGATCAGAAAAATGATCGCTTAGCGACAGTGGTGATAGGGGGTGAAAGGGTTACCTGGGGGGCGATCAAGGGGGTTAAACCTTTATTAGATAATTTATGGGGGTACCTGACGCTATAAAAACCTGCAGCGAACCTAAAAAAAAAATACTGGCTACCGATCTGCATCACCAACGCTAAGACAGAGATCAGAAAAATTATCGCTTAGCGACAATGGTGATAGGGGGTGAAAGGGTTACCTGGGGGGCGATCAAGGGGGTTAAACCTTTATTAGATAATTTATGGGGGTACCTGACGCTATAAAAACCTGCGGCGAACCTAAAAAAAATTACTGGCTACCGATCTGCATCACCGACGCTAAGACAGCGATCAGAAAAATGATCGCTTAGCGACAGTGGTGATAGGGGTGAAAGGGTTACCTGGGGGGCGATCAAGGGGGTTAAACCTTTATTAGATCATTTATGGGGGTACCCGACGCTATAAAAACCTGCGGCAAACCTAAAAAAAAAATACTGGCTACTGATCTGTATCACCGACGCTAAGACATCGATCAGAAAAATGATCGCTTAGCGACAGTGGTGATAGGGGGTGAAAGGGTTACCTGGGGGGTGATCAAAGGGGTTAAACCTTTATTAGATAATTTATGGGGGTACCCGACGCTATAAAAACCTGCGGCGAACCTAAAAAAAATTACTGGGTACCGATCTGCATCACCGACGCTAAGACAGCGATCAGAAAAATGATCGCTTAGCAACGGCGGTGCTAGGGGGTGAAAGGGTTATCTGGGGGTGATCAAGGGGTTAAACCTTTATTGGGGGGGTTAGGGGGCTACACTGGACCTAAAACTAAATGTAGTGACACTTTTACAGTCACAAATGTCACTGATTGCAGTGATCAGTAAATAAATGGTCACTGCAATCAGTGACACTGTGACTGGGGGCTGGGGGGTGATCTGGGGGGGCCTGGGGGGGCGATTTATGTGCCTATGTGTGCTGGTGTTAGTGTAGTGTTTGTGCACTAACCTTGATGTCTTCTCTTGTACGGCGCTCGGTATATGTGAGCGCCGCACAGGAGATGACATCACTTCCTCCTGCTTTCTCTGTCTGTGTGTACATTCCACAGACAGAGGGGGCATTTCTATTTGCCGGGAGCGATCGCGGGGGGGTGGCCGGAATCAAACGGCCGTCCCCTCATGTCGGATCGCTCCCCAACGAATTCCGACCGCTCACTGTACAGAAGGGGGGTCCGATTGGACCCCCCAACTGTACAAAGGCAATCACGTACACTCTACGTGATTGTGCCTGTCGGTGCCATTGTGCCGACGTATATATACAGTGAGCGGTCGTTAAGTGGTTAAGAGTCATTTCTATATGCAGAAAGGTAAGCTTAATAACACAGCAGAATTGCAACCAGAAAGCATAGAGTTAAGCTTTTGTGACTCATCAGGAGTTTTAGCCAATGACAACCAATCTCACTGAGCAAATGTCTCTGGCCAATCATAGCCAGCATTTCACTCATGTTCTGTCTAGGAAATCTCATATCACATGTCTAGAATTTCATTTTACATCAGAGTGTGGAGATGAACAGTTCAGATCCATCCAGAGTTCAGTTTTATGGAAGCAAGTGGCCAAAATAGGTATTTAATACAGTTATATAAGTTCCTATTGTTAATAATGAGATTAGAACTGTATACTGAAACAAGTTATGTGTTCACTTGTAGTTCCACCAAACCAGGTTTGCAAACAATCAAACAAACAATCAAACCAGGAATCAAACCAGATTCAAACCAAGTTTCAGAGCAAACATCAGAGCAAACAGCATTATAGAGCAAGTCCCAGATAGATCATAAAGTGTCTAAAGTATTTTAAAGTGAAAGTACAGATACTGAAGAGAGAAATATATCTACCATTTTATGTAGAATTACAAGATTGACCAGTTGAACCGACATTTGTTATACTTTATTCAACACGTGTTTGTACATGGACTTCCTGCTGCTAAATTGTCAGTGTTATATAAGAAGAAAAGCTGAAGTGAATAAAGAAGTTATCTTAAAGGTTTGGTGTGCTCTTTAAACCTACTGCTTCCATAGAACGGCGCTAGAGGAATTAGAGTAACAGATAGTCTTGTGTGGACTAAAAGATCAGAGAAATCAAATTTTTCTAATGCCACAGCGTATAAAGGCACTTCATAGTGCTGCGCCTGCCAAAGTGGAACTATTAGCCCAAAGTGGAACTATTAGCCCAAAGTGGAACTATTAGCCCATTGAGGGTGAAGCGATAGTGCTCCTCAGCTTGCACAGTAAAGAGCACATTTGAGCAGCGGAGCTACCATAGAGGCCATAGAACGTGTGTTTTAGTCAAACTGCAGCCGACTCTTAAAGTGGCAGAACGGCAAAGGCAAGATAGTTACAGAGAGAGCGCCAACCCTCCTGCGATCCCTAGAGAGAGAAAAAGACGCATTGGTGGGAGGCCAAAGTCCAGAGTTAGAGTGCCTGCACCGCTACCCACAAAGAGGCCACGTACTGCAGCCAGCTATTTCCCGCCACTAGGCCCGAAGCCTGCAGCACAAAGCATCGCAAGTCAGCGCACAGCATCGCAAAACAGCACAGAGCATCGCACGTCAGCGCAAAGCATCACACGTCAGCGAAAAGCATCGCAAGTCAGCGCAAAGCATCGCAAGACAGCGCAGAGTATCGCAAAGCATCGCACGTCAGCGCAAAGCATCGCAAGACAGCACAGAGCATCGCACGTCAGCGCACAGCATCGCACGTCAGCGCAAAGCATCGCAAGTCAGAGTAGAACATCAGATCAAAAAAGACAAGTCTCCTTTAAGACTATTTGTTCCAGCAACCTACAGATCACAGTATCCTGCTCTTCAGAATAAGGTCAGAACTTTCCTTTATTACTATCATTGCACATAGGCTTGACAAGAAAGAGAGACATTTTCGTGTTCAGGAGTAAAAGGACTGTAAGTAAAGAACAAGGGTCAGTTGTAGTACACGGACTCTAAAGTATTTTAAAGAGAAAGTCACTTTTACTGCCTGCACCTATTGCTATTGCATTTAAAGTGAAAGTCTTCTTAATATTCGTATTGATTGTTATAGCACTTAAAGTAAAATGTCTAAGCCAAGTATTTCTATGCCACTGTTTGAGGATACAAAGATAGATAAGATAGAAGGTGAAGAGAAAGTGAACCTGTTTGAGGTAGAAGAGTCTGATGCAGCATTAGTCTTGCCCCAAACTGATGAACTAAGACGTTCAGAACGTATCAGAAAACCGACCCTAAAGATGCTGGAAAATTTGGAGCAAGAAGCAGTATTGAAAGGAAAAAAGTTCACCAGAATGTATGATAAGTGGAAATCCTACATTAAAGATGTTCGTAGAAAGCTAAAGCAAGAAAGTATAAAAGGAAACTTGAGTGATATGATAGAGACAGTAGAAGAATCTGAAGCAGAGCTTATGGCAGCATATGTCAACCTGCGGTCTTCTACAACACCTCCCCAGGATATTGTAAGGAACATGGACACATGTACTGAAGTCACTAAAGGTTTAGTAAAGCTCATGAGAGAACTATCATCTGAAGCCAACTATGATGAAGTTAAGGCAAGAAAGAGAATGAATGAGCTTTTTATGAGAGACTATGCTAGGTCCTTAGGAGGAACCACAATCACAAGTAGGACTTCTTCCACTAGCAGAAGTGCCAGTAACATATCAGAGTCCTCAAGTACTTTAATAGCCAAAAGAAAGGAACTTGTCGAACAACTTGCTGTCAAGAGAGCAGAAATTGAGATGGAATCTGCAATCGAGGCGCAGCGTCTACGAGTAGCAGAAATGGAAAGGCTGAAGGAAGTCAAGATTATAGAAGCCAGACTAAGAGTACACGAAGAGGACATGAATAGTAATCATAAGTCCAAATCTGAACTAACTGAAGATGCAGACTCCTACTTCCTTTCATACGCCCAGGAGAATGGAAGGAAATCTCCAGTATGTAATGAAGAAAAAAGTAATTGCCCTTCCATCCCTGCTCAGAAAGACGAAAAGAGAGACTCACCCAATTCAGAACTAAGTGAGAAAATAAAACAGGATAATTCTGTTCCTAGACGTCACTGCAATGATCAGGAGAATGTTGAGACTATTGTCCCAGCAAGGCGACAGAGAACAGTCCCAGCAAGACTTCCCGTTCCAGAACCTACTGTATTTTCAGGAGACATACTGAAGTTCATAGAGTGGAAGGCTAGTTTTGAAATGATCATTGAGCATCATTGCTCCAGGCCAGTTGATAAGTTATTCTACCTTCAGAAATATGTTGGTGGAGATGCAAAGAAAGTTCTTGAGGGTAACTTCTATAGAACAGATGAAGAAGCCTACAAGCAAGCTTGGGAAAAGTTAAACGCAAGATATGGTCATCCTTTCTTAGTACAAAGAGCCTTTAGGGAGAAATTGAATAACTGGCCTAAAATAGGTCCTAAATAACATTTCAAACTCCAAGAGTATGGTGACTTCCTGCAAGCATGCAGCAATGCCATCCCACATGTACGAGGACTAGAAGTACTGAACCACTATCTAGAAAACCACAGGATGCTAGCTAAGCTACCTGAAGAAGTGGCTTCTAGATGGAATCGCTATGTGACTGAACAGTTAGATCTAAGTAAGGACTTCCCAAGTTTTGAAAAGTTCTCTGAGTTCGTTAATAAGGAAGCACGAATAGTATGTAATCCAGTAACAGGATCTTACGCCTTAAAGTCCTTAGAAGAAAGGCCGGCGAGAGATATAAGACATGCAAGAGCAACTAGCTTTGCAACCGACACAACAGAGAAAGGTATAGATACCTACGAGAGCAAGTTCAAAGTTACTACTGGGATCAGTAGAGAGACAGAACCGACAAATCCTCAGACTACTTTTAAGTGTATGTTCTGTGGAGAGAACCACTCTATACACAAGTGCCAACAATTGAAGGAGAAATCCCCAAATGAAAAGAAAAAGTTTGTACTTGTTAACCAACTGTGTTTTGGGTGCCTAAGGAAAGGCCATATTACTAAGGAGTGTAAGAAAAGGGCCACTTGCAGCGTTTGCAAAGGACGCCATCCTACACCACTACATGAAGAACGTCCAAAAAAGGATAAATCCTCAATAGCTAAAGATGCTGAGGAAGAAAAGAAAGCATCGGTATTCTCTTGCAGAGTGAGGGAAAGCAACGGCACATCAATGGTTGTACCAGTGTGCATTTCAAATCCTAAAAGGAAGAATAAGAAGGTATATGCCTATGCACTACTGGATGCCCAAAGCGATGTCACCTTCATCGATCAAGAAATCTGCAAGAAATTACAAGTGGCTACAGAACCAGTGAAGCTCAAACTCACCACAATGACACGGGGAGAGACACATTAGTGAACAGTCAAAGGGTCAAAGGATTGAGAGTTAGAGGACTTCATTCAAACCTCACATTGGATCTACCTCCAGCTTATACGAAAGACGATATACCTCTAGATCGAGATTGCATACCTACCTGTGAAACAGCCAATAAATGGGAGCACCTATCTCTCATATCTCATGAAATGTCCCCGCTGAAGGAGTTTGGTGTTGGACTGTTGATAGGTTATGATTGTCCCGAAGCTTTGGTACCACGAAGGGTAATCACAGGAGGAAAGGTTGAACCCTACGCTGTTCAAACTGATCTAGGATGGGGCGTTGTTGGAGGAAAACAGCAGATTGCAAACTCAAGACAGGTGACAGGATTGTGTCATCGAATATCTGTTCAAGAGTTACCAGCTGTAAGTTCAGCGGCAGTAATCAAGATTCTTGAATCTAACCCAGCAGATCATGCTTTCAAGAGGCCTGAATGTAACAGATTTGAAAAATTCAAACTGGTTCACCGGTCCAGAGTTCCTTTGGGAAAAGGAAATCATACCCAGTGAACGTTACACAGAATTGTCTATGGGTGATCCAGAAGTAAGAGTTGTACAAACATTGAGCACTGCCACCAAGTGTCAAGATGACATACTTGAAAGACTAGCCAGATGTTCAAAATGGAATACAGTCATAAACGTAGTAGCTCGAATTCAACGTTTGGCAAAGGGAATCAGAAAGAAGGAATCATTGAATGTAGCGGAAAGAATGAAGGCTGAAGAAACGGTCATAAGACTCATTCAACAGAGATTCTATAGTGAAGAGTTGAAGAGACTTAGTCAAGAACCTAAAAGGCTTCCCAACAACCACCCATTGTACAAGCTTAATCTTGTTCTACAGGATGGTATACTGAAGGTGGGAGGGAGACTGGAAAATGCATTGTTACTCAGCAGAGTGAAGCATCCAGCAATTCTACCCAAAAATTCTACCTTCACAAGATTGATTATTGATCACTACCACAACAAATCCTTGCATCAAGGAAGAAGCTTTACCCAGAACTGTTTGAGAGAAGGTGGTTACTGGATAGTAAAAGGAAGCAAAGTTATAGCAAAGTATATAAGTAAATGCGTAACCTGTAGAAAGGCACGTAGACCTACCGAAGAACAAAGAATGGCAGATTTACCGGCAGATCGTGTAAACCCATCACCACCATTTCTTTATAGTGGAATGGATTTTTTCGGCCCGTTCATTACCAAGCAAAACCGCAAGGAGTACAAGAGATATGGACTAATATTTACATGTCTAAGCTCCAGAGCAATTCATCTGGAAATGTTAGAAGATATGTCAACTGACGCATTCATTAATGCCATGAGATGTTTCATAGCCATTAGAGGTACTGTGAGAGAGCTTAGATCTGACCAAGGATCTAATTTTGTTGGAGCAAAGAATGAATTGACGAAAGCTCTAAAAGAGATCGATAAAGAAAAGGTAACTCAGTATTTGTCAAAAAATCAATGTGATTTTCATATGAATGCTCCATATGCAAGCCACACGGGAGGAGTTTGGGAAAGACAAATCAGAACTGTAAGAAATGTGTTAAGTTCAGTGTTGAGAAAGAGCTCCGGAAGAATAGATGATGCTTCACTTAGGACCCTATTCTATGAAGTAATGTCTATTGTTAACAGTCGTCCACTTACAGTTGACAACATCAATGATCCAACAAGTTTGGAACCTTTAACTCCCAACCATCTACTTCACCTTAAGTCTGATTACATACAACCACCACCTGGCAAGTTTACCAAAGAGGATTTATATGCCAGAAAGAGATGGCGAAGAGTCCAATATCTATCAGAACAGTTTTGGAATAGATGGAAGAAAGAGTACTTAGCCAATCTTACGTTAAGAAGTAAATGGCAAACACCCAGAAGAAATGTACAAGTTGGTGACATAGTATTAGTGAAAGAAGAATATTTACCTAGAAGTCAATGGAAATTGGCCAAAGTTCTAGAAGTTCAAAAGGATAAAGACAGACTAGTAAGAAGAGCAATGTTACAAATAGGAGACTCAAAACTTGACAAAAAGGGAAAACGTCTCACTATTCCACTCAGGTTGGAACGTCCTATACAGAAGTTAGTTGTTCTACTTGAGAGTGATAAAAGACACTTGGAAGTTGAGAACCTGATGGAAAATTCCCCAAATTCATGTTCAAATCCTACTATAGAGAACCTAGAATTATAGGTAATTTGGTGGGAGTGTAGCTGGCCAGCTAAGACCTGTCCTAGGTTGCTAATGTGGCTTACATGCATATATAGCTAGACCTGCTAATAATGTTAATACAGTGCATATGCTCATTTGTGAGAAATAACAGCAGAGTTATTTACTGTGACTTTATATGTGGATGTCATATAACAGTTATATATTGTGTTCACAGAAGAAAAGAAAAAATATACCTTTAAGAGTCATTTCTATATGCAGAAAGGTAAGCTTAATAACACAGCAGAATTGCAACCAGAAAGCATAGAGTTAAGCTTTTGTGACTCATCAGGAGTTTTAGCCAATGACAACCAATCTCACTGAGCAAATGTCTCTGGCCAATCATAGCCAGCATTTCACTCATGTTCTGTCTAGGAAATCTCATATCACATGTCTAGAATTTCATTTTACATCAGAGTGTGGAGATGAACAGTTCAGATCCATCCAGAGTTCAGTTTTATGGAAGCAAGTGGCCAAAATAGGTATTTAATACAGTTATATAAGTTCCTATTGTTAATAATGTGATTAGAACTGTATGCTGAAACAAGTTATGTGTTCACTTGTAGTTCCACCAAACCAGGTTTGCAAACAATCAAACAAACAATCAAACCAGGAATCAAACCAGATTCAAACCAAGTTTCAGAGCAAACATCAGAGCAAACAGCATTATAGAGCAAGTCCCAGATAGATCATAGTGTCTAAAGTATTTTAAAGTGAAAGTACAGATACTGAAGAGAGAAATATATCTACCATTTTATGTAGAATTACAAGATTGAACAGTTGAACCGACATTTGTTATACTTTATTCAACACGTGTTTGTACATGGACTTCCTGCTGCTAAATTGTCAGTGTTATATAAGAAGAAAAGCTGAAGTGAATAAAGAAGTTATCTTAAAGGTTTGGTGTGCTCTTTAAACCTACTGCTTCCATAGAACGGCGCTAGAGGAATTAGAGTAACAGATAGTCTTGTGTGGACTAAAAGATCAGAGAAATCAAATTCTTTTAATGTCACAGCGCATAAAGGCACTTCATAGTGCTGCGCCTGCCACAGGGCTCAAGCAGGCATGGCGCATGATATCCGTCTACAGAGCGGGCCCCCCAGAGGAACGAAACACTAACTAAATACAAAAAAAACAACAACATCAACCCACAAGACCAAGACACACAGAAAAAAAGAAAAAAGACACGCAAAACCTACAGAAAATAATAAACATCCCTTCCATTAGTAGCAGAAATACAGTGGATACTACCGCATATCTGAATGTCACGGTGCATCCTGAAGGATCTGTAATTCCACGGTTTAGTACCAATTCCATTGGGTAAAAAAAATACTACAAAAAATGTAAATGCCCCGCACTCCCCAACCTCTTGGTTGTTGGTGCTCCCAATGGTAAGAAGAGAAAGGAGAAAAAAAAAAAAAAAAAAGAAAGAGCAGTCCAGCACCCTGTCTGGGCTCCCCTTGTCCCCAGTCTCATTCTATTACCTATACACGCATTTAATCCAAAACACCATGTTTTTACATTCTTTAATTGACTAATCTAGTATGGCAGAACTTATTTTAGTTATTATATCTACAGCAATAGGTGGCTCAGTATGCTCCGGTCCACCCATCGGGAGCGTAACGGGCCCCATTTACCTCTATCCCGCCCCGGGGGGTGACCGGCTGCCCACTGGGCCGCTCCCCTCCGCCATCTCGATGCCCAAATATAAGTCTCCAAAAAAAAAAAAAAACACAAAACAAAACAAAAAAGAAAAAAAAGAAAGAAAGGAGGCTCCCCCCAAATATAGTTTCCACCATACCTATGCAAAATAGAACTAAACACAGCCTACTCTATACATCACTAATCAATGCTATAAATCAACGAGATCTCTCATGACCATATTTGCATATCGTCCACAAAAAATAAGAAATGGTATTCATAGTGATGCATCCCTCTCATTCCCCTCATCTCTTTCTCTCCCTTCTCTTCCCGTTCGTTCTTGTTCCTTCAATGTCTTGGGGATCTTCCTAATTTCCATGGCTCCCACGCTGGTAACTCCAGGGCCCTAGGCATGGGGGGGTCGGGCCATGGATCTAATTCCACTTGTTGGATGCCCAAGTTTTTAAAGAAGGCGGGGAGGTCTTTTGGTGATCGAAGAATATAGGCACGGCCATTTTTACGTGCCAATAAGTGAAACGGATATCTCCAACTATATTTGATCTCGACCTCAGCCAACGCTCTAGTAAGGGGGCGTAGGGATTTCCGTTTGGCAAGAGTTCGTCAAGAAAGATCTGAGTAGAGCGTGATTTGTACACCATTTGAGTCTATTGGACCGTGAATTTGTGCTTTATTTAACAAACATCTTATACTTACCTCCACTATGCAGCTCGTTTTGCACAGAGTGGCCCCGATCCACGTCTTCTGGGGTCCCTCGGCGGCTGTCTCGGCTCCTCCCCGCAATCACTCTCCACCTAAATGCGAGCGAGCTCGCATGATGGTGACTGATTGCGGGCGCGCTCCAGTGATACAACCAGCGGCTATTGCAGCTCACTGCATCACTCGACCCCGCCCCCGGCGCGCCGCGTCATTGGATGTGATTAAAAGCAGCGCCAGCCAATGGCTGCGCTGCTTTCAATCCATCCACTGTAGCCAATCAACGGCCAGGCTGAACGGCGAGGAGGATGTCGGGGCCGAGCGCGGGACATTCAAGGGCTCAGGTAAGTAAAACGGGGGCTCGGGGGGCGGTATTGTCAGATGTTTTTTCACCTTAATGCATAGGATGCATTAAGGTGAAAAAACTTTTTCCTTTACAACCCCTTTAACAGTAGTGAAATTACCTTTCTATTTCAACCTGCAAGCAGTCATGATTTTCTATAACTGACATTTTTTTTCTTTCTTCCTTGCAACTATGGTAACAGTCTTCAGCGTATAGTCAGATTTATTTTTTTGCTCCACATATACTGTAGGTTGAAGGTACATTTGTGTTTTTTACTACAATTGGTCTGGTCATGTAAATAATTGCAACCCATCTGTTCCAAGCTAGTGGTAAAGCTGTATTAAGCCCAAAAAGCAAGCATTTATTGTATCGCAGCTTACCAGTTCTTATATGTGATGGCTGCGTTAGTTTTATTTTTTAGACTTTCTTTCTTCTATTTTCATCTGGTGATCCAGCCCAAAAAATCTCTTGATTTTCAAAAGAACCAGCACTCCAGCAGAATGTATCATTTACAGAGATACAACAAACCATTTATCCCTGACAGGAGTTCTTACAATGATCAGCTTTTATTTATTAATGTAAAACCTTTATTCCAAAAGGAAAAAAAAATGTGTGCTGTAACTGCTTAAAAAGTGTTAGCTGGAGTTTGGCTTCAATTTGTTGGTGTATTTAAATCTGCTAGCTCATCTAACACACTCCTCTTCCCAGTGTCAGGGTCACCTGTGGCCAGGTGACAGATGCACACCGTAGGGGGACAGGAGTGCACCGCGAGGTAGTGAACCCTATGGCTGGCTTCTGTGGATAGGAAACTGGGTGGTTGTGGAAAGCGGGACCAGAGGAGCACAACCGGGATCCCAACGGAAGCGAGAGCCAAGATTCCCCAGGGCGCGGAGTCTAAGACCCAGCTGGTCTTCTCCAGGGCCTCTAGTGGTGAGGATGTTACGCTGCAGGCTGGGACCAGGTCGCGGCCCCTGGAGTTTCCTAGCTCACGCCCCGTAGGATAAGGGGAAGCAGCAGCACACGATAGAGAGAACCGAATAACAAGCCGAAGGTCAGGGGCCACAAGCAGACAAGGATAACGAAGAACGAGCCGAAGGTCAAGGGTCACGAGCAGACAGGGATGGTCGGGGACAAGCCAATAACGTAACAGAGAGACAGACGTAGCACACGGCAGGCAGGAACCCAAACACACAATGCCTAACAAACACGTTGATCAGCAAAGCAGGCTTGCAGTGCACAGGTTAATATAGTGTTCAGTGATAGGGCCTGGGGTGGAGTCAGGCTGGGAGGAGATTATAAAGGAAGCCAGGTGAAGGAGGTCTGGTCTCTATATGAACACATGAGGAGGAAGGTAAGATGGCAGACAGACATTAATGCATATCCATGACAGTACCCTCCCTCTTACGAGGCCTCCCCCTTCCCCGCCTGGGCCCAGGTTTAGAGGGAAACTTCAGATGAAACTCCTTTAACAGACGAGGTGCAAAGACCTCAGATGCAGTGATCCAAGACCTCTCCTCAGGACCAAACCCTTTCCAATGAACGAGGTACTGAAGAACGCCTTTACAGAGTCGGGAGTCCAGAATTTGACTGATCTCGTACTCCTGATTATCCTCAGAGACAGGCGCCACGGTAGGAAGAGGACGAGAGAATTTATTGAGGACTAAAGGCTTTAGAAGAGCAACATGAAAGGAGTTAGTGATTTTAAGGCTCTTAGGAATCTGGAGTTTGAAACAAACCGGATTCAGTTTAGCAGTTACCGTGTATGGACCGATGAATCGTGGAGCAAACTTCAGAGAAGGAACTCGGAGCTTGATGTTCCTGGTAGAGAGCCAGACTTTGTCCCCTGGCTGAAGAGAAGGCGGTTTACGCCTGCGGCGGTCGGCAAAGCCTTTGAATTTTTCAGCAGCTGCCCGGAGGGAATCATGAACGTGACCCCAAACGGAATTGAGAGACTCCTGAACCGAAGCCAAAGCTGGAATGTCTGGAGAACAGATCATAGGAAGAGGAAGTTGAGGGTGTTTTCCATAAACTGTGAAAAAGGGTGTCTTCTGCGAACTGGTATTCACATGATTGTTATGGGAGAATTCTGCCCACGGGAGTAGAGAGGACCAATCGTCATGGTGAGAAGACACAAAGGTGCGAAGAAAGACCTCTAACTCCTGATTAACCCTCTCAGTCTGTCCATTGGATTGGGGATGGTAAGAAGAAGAAAAATCCAAGACAATATTGAGGGATTTGCAAAAGGCTCTCCAAAAACGAGACGTGAATTGGACTCCCCTGTCGGAAACAATATGAGAAGGGACCCCATGTAGGCGGAGAATTTCTCGAATGAAAATGGGAACCAAGGCAGGGGCAGAAGGAAGACCAGGAAGAGGAACAAAATGAGCCATCTTGGAGAATCGATCGATTACCACCCAAATGACTGTATTATTCTCAGACAGTGGGAGATCGGTGATAAAATCCATGGCAATATGGGCCCAGGGTTCCTTAGGAATAGGCAAGGGCATGAGGAGACCAGCAGGAGCTTGTGTGGAGGATTTGGACTGAGCACAGACATGACAAGCTTTAACGTAGTCTTTGACGTCTGAGCGGAGATTAGGCCACCAGTAGTGACGACTGATGAGTAGGAAGGATCGGAGGAATCCAGAATGCCCTGCCACCTTGGAATCATGTCCCCAACGAAGGATCTTAGCTCTTAGCCCAGTGGGGACAAAGGTCTTACCAGGCGGAATTTTAGACTTCAGGGTGGTAGAGTGGGCAACAATGCATGAGGTGGGAATGATCGGCTCAGGTTCAGGGGCGGACTCCTCGTCCAAAGTGTCAAATGACCTAGAGAGCGCATCAGCCCGACCGTTGCAGGAACCAGGTTTGTAGGTAATCGTGAAATTAAAACGGGCAAAGAAGAGACTCCACCTGGCCTGTCTAGGATTCAGACGTTTAGCATTCTGTAGATACTGTAAATTCTTGTGATCGGTAAAGATCGTTATGGAGTGAGGGGAACCCTCCAAGAGATGACGCCACTCCTCTAACGCCAATTTAATTGCGAGAAGTTCCCGATCACCGATGGCATAATTCCTCTCTGCCTGAGAATTTTTTTTGGAGAAGAACGCACATGGTTGGCGTCTCTTCTCAAAGATTTGAAGAAGCACAGCTCCCACCCCCATTGAGGAAGCGTCCACTTCAATAAAAAATGCATTCCCAGGATTTGGTCTCCTCAAGAGGGGGCCAGAAACAAAGGCCTGTTTCAGGTTGTGAAATGCAGAGACAGCTTCGGGAGGCCAGTCTCTGGCATTCACACCCTTCTTGGTCAAAGCGATAATAGGCGCGGCAATGGAAGAGTAATTCCTTATGAACTGCCTATAATAATTAGTGAAGCCAAGAAAGAGCTGTGTGGCCTTGAGGCTAGCAGGAAGAGGCCAGTTGGTGATAGCCAAGACCTTCCCAGGGTCCATACGAAGCCCCGAACATGAGACAAAGCACCCCAAAAACAGGACCTCAGAACATTCAAAGGAACATTTCTCCAGCTTGGCATAGAGATTGTTCTCTCTAAGACGTTGAAGTACAGTGCGGACATGGTTTCTGTGGACGAGCAGATTTTCAGAAAAGATCAGAATGTCATCCAGATAGATGACAACAAACTGGTACAGCAGATCTCTGAAGATTTCATTGACAAAGTTTTGAAACACGGCTGGAGCATTACACAGACCAAAAGGCATCACCAGATATTCGTAATGCCCGTCTCTAGTGTTAAATGCAGTCTTCCATTCGTCACCCTCCCGTATTCGAATGAGATTGTACGCGCCTCTGAGATCCAACTTGGTGAAAATGGAGGCACCCTTCAACCTATCGAATAGCTCAGATATTAAGGGTAAGGGGTATCGATTTTTAATAGTAACCGCATTTAAACCCCGATAATCGATGCAGGGTCTTAAGGTACCATCCTTTTTGGCAACGAAAAAGAACCCTGCCCCTGCAGGCGATGAGGATTTCCGGATGAACCCTCTCTCCAGATTCTCTGCTACATACTCCGACATGGCCTGGGTCTCTGGGATGGACAGAGGGTAGGTACGACCCCTGGGTAGAGTTGCTCCGGGGACAAGATCAATAGCACAGTCAAAAGACCTGTGGGGAGGAAGCACCTCAGCTGATTTTTTACAGAACACATCCCGGTAATCGCTGTATGCGGCGGGAAGATCAGAAGAAACAGAAGTGGCAGCAACCGGAAGACTCTCCTTGGGGGTCACCTTGAGAAGACACGACGAGAAACATGAGGAACCCCAGGCCAGGATCTGCCCAGAGACCCAGTCCACATGTGGAGAGTGGAGCTGTAGCCAAGGGAGGCCCAATACAACTGGGGTAGAGGCCTTGGGTAGAATAAGAAAGGATATCCACTCCTGGTGGAGAATCCCTACCGACATCCTAATGGGTAGCGTCTGGAAGCGAATAGGGCCCCCTGGGAGAACAGTGCCATCAATTGCCGAGACTACCAATGGGGTAGTGAGAGGTGAAAGGGTAAGCTTCATAGAAGAAGCAGTTCTCCAATCCATGAAATTGCCGGCAGCCCCGGAATCCAGGTATGCAAGGGTTGACTGAGGAGAAGTGCCTACATGAAGGGACACCGGCAAGAGCAGGCGAGAAGGTGATGTTTCTGGGTCCAATACTCCACCTTCCAAATGTATTAGACCCGAGCGTTTCCCGGACGAAGCGAGCAGGAGTCACGAAAATGACCCTTGCCCCCACAATAGAGGCACAAGCCCAGAGTTCTGCGCCTAGCACGTTCTTCGGGGGTTAGTCTGGTCCGGCCCAGCTGCATAGGTTCTTCAGCAGGTAGAGGATGCTCCACGGAATGAAGGGAGGGGAGCTCAGACTGGCTAGGACCCAGAGAGTGCTGGCGTCTTTTTTCTAAGGACCTCTCTTGAAAACGAATGTCGATCTGGTTGCATAATGAAATTACATCGTCCAGACCGACGGGAATGGCTCTTCCCGCTAATTCGTCTTTCACTCGGTCAGAGAGGCCATGTAAAAAGGTAGCGACCAGGGCCTCATTATTCCAGCTCAATTCAGCTGTGTGGATACGGAACTGAAGAGCATATTGCCCCACTGAACTAGATTCTTGGCGAAGACGTAAGACAGCACTAGCCGCTGAAGAAGCCCGAGCCGGCTCTTCGAAGATATTACGAAAGAGCTTCAAGAATTCGGACAGACTGGAAACCACCGGATCGTTCCTCTCCCACAGGGGGGCAGCCCAGGCCAAAGCTTCACCGGAGAGGAGGGAAATGATATAGGCTACCTTAGCCCGGTCAGATAGGAAGCTTTGAGGCTGAAGCTCAAAATGAATAGTGCATTGGCTGAGAAACCCCCTGCAGGCCTTGGAGTCCCCAGAGAAACGGAACGGAGCTGGCAATCTTAGTGAGTGTGAGGCTGCGACTGGTGCGATAGGTACAGCCGCTGGTTGTACTTGGGGTTGCGGATTCGGGGTTCCCAAGGAGACCTGAAGCTGCTCGAATCGAGAAGCCAGATCCTGGAGGAATCGCATCACCTGGGTCTGATTTGATTCCTGGGTCTCAAGTCTGCGAACTATGCCCTGCAATGGATCATCCGCGGGAAGCGGGATGTCAGCCGGGTTCATGGCTGATCAAACTGTCAGTGTCACCTGTGGCCAGGTGACAGATGCACACCGTAGGGGGACAGGAGTGCACCGCGAGGTAGTGAACCCTATGGCTGGCTTCTGTGGATAGGAAACTGGGTGGTTGTGGAAAGCGGGACCAGAGGAGCACAACCGGGATCCCAACGGAAGCGAGAGCCAAGATTCCCCAGGGCGCGGAGTCTAAGACCCAGCTGGTCTTCTCCAGGGCCTCTAGTGGTGAGGATGTTACGCTGCAGGCTGGGACCAGGTCGCGGCCCCTGGAGTTTCCTAGCTCACGCCCCGTAGGATAAGGGGAAGCAGCAGCACACGATAGAGAGAACCGAATAACAAGCCGAAGGTCAGGGGCCACAAGCAGACAAGGATAACGAAGAACGAGCCGAAGGTCAAGGGTCACGAGCAGACAGGGATGGTCGGGGACAAGCCAATAACGTAACAGAGAGACAGACGTAGCACACGGCAGGCAGGAACCCAAACACACAATGCCTAACAAACACGTTGATCAGCAAAGCAGGCTTGCAGTGCACAGGTTAATATAGTGTTCAGTGATAGGGCCTGGGGTGGAGTCAGGCTGGGAGGAGATTATAAAGGAAGCCAGGTGAAGGAGGTCTGGTCTCTAGATGAACACATGAGGAGGAAGGTAAGATGGCAGACAGACATTAATGCATATCCATGACACCCAGACTGACATTGCTGCTTTCCAAAGATGCCCCCTGTGTTTCTTCATCCAGAGACAGGTCACTTTAATATAGGAAGCTTGTTACTAGCTATATCACTAGGTGAAAACAGATGGAAAAAAGTCCATGAAAAGAAAACTGATGCAGCCACCACATCTAATGACTGGTAAGCTGCAATATAATACATTTTTGGTTTTGGGTTGAATTCCACTTTAAAGCTTTTGATATTTATACTTGCTGTGTGCTCTTGAGCTTGGATGTAGTCAACCACGTTGAAGACTTCCAGAAAATAATACATCTAGTTTGTCTGAGGCCAATCAAAGCTGAATTTTAAATTCTGAGGCCTCGTACACACGACCGATTTTCTCGTCGTAAAAAACACGTCGTTTTTTTCGACGAGATTCTTGTTAAGCTTGTCGATTTTCTCGTCAAGCTTTCTATGCGTACACACTGTCATTTTCCAATTTCCTCGTGGTTCTCTGCGCTCACGTCCAGCACGTACGACGGCACTATAAAGGGGAAGATCTTTTTTCTTGGCGCCACCCCTTGGGCTGCTTTTGCTGATCTCGTGTTACCGCGTGTGAAGTAAAAGTTTGGGAAGAGACGATTCGCGCTTTTCAGTCTTCGTACTTTTCAGATCGTTTTCTGCCGTTCAGTTTGTGCTTGTGGGTTCGTATCTTGACTTTCAGGGCATCTAGGCAGGTTGTATCTGTTTTACAGTGCGTTATTGCCTGTTCGTTTCTGAATTTCAGTTCGTTATTCATAGGCCTTGCTGTTCTAAAGTGCGTTCTGTTCTGTACGTTCTGATTAGACGACCGTTTCCTAGCCATGTCGCCTGGACGTTCTCGTCGTCGAGTTCGTGCTGTGCGTGCGCTTGGTGTTGGTCTGCTTGTTTTGGACCAAGACCAGTCCATGAATGGTGTGAGGAGGAGTTCATGGACCAAGAATTGGTTGCTCCAGCGGGACCAATTCTGCCACATGCCTCTGCTGCGGGAGATCGTCGAGAATAATCCTGAGGACTACAGGAATTTTCTGAGGATGTCTGACCCCGTTTTTCAGGAACTGTTGGCTTTGGTGTCCCCCTATATTACCAGGAAGGACACCGTTATGCGGGAAGCCATCAGTGCTGAGCAGAGGCTCATCGCCACGTTGCGTTACCTGGCGACAGGGAGAAGTCTTCAGGACTTGAAGTTCACCACAGGCATCTCCCCCCAGGCTCTGGGCCTCATAATCCCAGACACCTGTTCTGCTATTATACAAGTCCTGCAGGAGGACTATATTAGGGTAAGTTTTCTCCCTTAACATCACATTTTATGTATTACATGTATGCTAATGTATTGTATTTCTTTCATCCTTCCCTAATTACCATGATTGTAATATGCTGAGAATGTCCCCTTTGTCCCCATGCATGTTGGAAGCTTTAGATTGCCCCTTTTTTTTCCTCCCTAAATATTTCCCCTCACTAACTTTTCCAGCAGGGGCGCCTGTTGCTCCAAATGTTGGGGGGTTCCAACCCCAATTTCGGAAATAAACTTCCTCCTTTTTTGCTCTGTTGCCTAATAAACGCCCCCAGTTGTCCCCTCCAATGCAGCCATTTAGTCCCCTCTAATGCAGCCAGTTTCCCCCCAGCCCTGCACTTACCTTCTTGTGGTCAGCGCCATCCTTCTTCTGTCCTTGATGTCTTCTCCTTCCCTTCATGTTGCATCAGCCAATCATGTTACCATTAAACAGACTTGGTGAACATGATTGCCAGAGCAGCCTGTCAGTGTTTACACAAGGAATGCCCCCCTCCTTGCGTCCCCGATTTTTCTTTGAGGAAGCCAATTACATCCCTCAGGTTGTAATTTGCAAGACTTTTTTAATACCTGTTTCTGCTCTGCAATTTTAACCCCCTAAATGACGCAATTATTCATATGTCGGTCGCTTTACAAGAGGCCATCCACCTGAATAGTGGGCGGCATAGACAATACATAGGTTCATGCAACGCATGAACCTATGTATTGTTCTGAGTGATGGGCACAGGAGAGAGGGGACAGTGCTCCAGCGCCCACTCTGGACGCACCGCCACTGCAATGCTATCCTGTGGCCAAACACATCTCCCCCCCCCCAAAATAATTTAGTAATGGCCCATCAGAGGGGGTGATGAATATGATAAATGAGCCTTCCATTATACTTTTTTTACACACCTTAATAAACGTATAATTTGATTGATGTTGGTCTCTAATTTTTTGGGATAGAATTTCCTTGTAATGTATGCCTTTGTTTTTCTAATATTATTTCATCTTGTTTCACTCCACAGCTTCCTTCCACGCCACAGGAATGGCAGACTGTGGCATTGGAGTTTGCCACGCGGTGGGACTTCCCCAACTGCGGTGGTGCCATAGACGGGAAGCACGTCCGCATCGTGCCGCCACCCCGTTCTGGATCCTACTACTACAATTACAAGGGGTTTCATAGCATTGTGCTGATGGCGGTGGTGTCAGCACGGTATGAATTCCTCTATGTTGATGTAGGGAAGAATGGCCGGATGTCCGATGGGGGATCCTTCATCCAGACGGAGTTTGCCCTCCGTCTCCAGAGTGACGACCTTGCATTGCCACCGGATGCAGGGAATATTGAAGGACTCCCTTTTGTTTTCTTGGCTGATGAAGCCTTCGGACTCGGACGGCATCTTATGAGGCCATTTCCACAGAGGACCCTGACCCCAGAGAAGAGTGTGTTCAATTACCGGCTGGCCAGGGCCCGAAGAGTCGTTGAAAATGCCTTCGGCATAATGGCCAGCCGGTTCCGCCTTTTTATGACTTCCATCCACTTGGCGGACTACAAAATAAACTATGTAGTGTTATGCTGCTGTGTGCTACACAACTTTCTGAGCCAAAAATCACATTCCTATATGGCCTCAGTTTTGCCAGAGGCTGGACTTTCCCCTGCAAATCCCCTTCCGGGCCTGGAATCTGCCCGTCTTGGCTTGCCCCCCCAAAATGCCCGTGTGGTTCGTGACAAATACATGGAGTATTTCACGGGTAGGGGGGCAATTCCTATGCCAGCCTATGTCTAAGTATCCCAATAAAAATCTTGTTTAAACCTTTAATTATTTGTTCTTTCCTGTCTCCTAGTTTGTCTTTGTGCATTTGTAGTGGCAAGTATATTTTACTTTAGTAAATAACAACCAATTTCACTATGTTACCTTACAAAAGAACCAAATAAGCTTAGAGAGTATTATAAAAAGAAGCTACACGTTGTTTGTGGTCAAAAATTTTACTCTCTGCACATTTTTTTTGGTTTTACTTTGGGGTTGGCCTGGCCACAACCCGGCAAATTTTGGCTTATGAAAATACAAAAATACCACTTGCATTTCTAAAATTACAACATTGGATACCTCTGAGCAATCTGAGACATTCAGTTACACAAACTATGTCTCTATGTGCCCGTCCTAATATGGGGTCCTGCCACCCCTTGCCCAGCCCAAAATTCAATATGCACACATTTTTACTTTTTTGCAAATAGGAAGTTTACAATCCTGATCCCTATTGTCAACATGTGCTATCTGCCATCAGGGGTGATCAATGGACGTGTTTTGGGGGTGCATCCCCTTCCTCAGTTCACCGACTTTTGATACGAGGAAGGGGTTGCACCCACAAAAGACGTACATGGATATCCCCTGATGGCAGATAGCACATGTTCACACACTGTGTGCATATTCAATTTTTGGCTGTTTTGTTACTCAAAAAATTAGAAAAAATATAAAAACAAACATGTAAAAACAAATGTGTTTGGATGGCTTATTGAATTCTCCCCAAAACATCGAGAATGTCTTTAAATGTTTGTTCCATCACATGGATTCTTTGTTTAATTAGGTCCAGTTCCGTGCTACATTCCATCACTTGCTGGATGAGGCGGAGGGCACTGTCAGCAGAGAACGGTGTGCTATCCTTCACAACATTTCCATCCCCTAAAAACCATAAAAAAAAATTAATCAAACTCTGCAGGCCTACCTCGCTTACCTTAAGCTGTGGTGTCAGATACTGACCTGTTGTGGTGACCAGATCCACAACGTCATCCACCTCTCCTTCCTGCACTTCTCCTTCCTCCACCTCAACTTCCTGCACATCTTTCGGTTGTGGATCTTTGGGAGTTTGGGGTTGCTTGGAAGTTGTGGGGTGCATGTGCTCCCTGGAGTGTCCTCCTCCCAGGCTTCTCTCCCCTATGAGAATAAAACCAAAGGTCTATTTATCACACTGTAAAAATCTCATTGTTAAACTTAAAACAGGCTAAATTGTTTGGAAGTGGGGTACAAGTGTGTGTTTGTGCGGAATTTAAAGAAAAATGCATTATTTATGACCCCAAATATGTTTAGTATTCACATTTGGATGTAATTTTTTGGACATGGAGGCACCACAAATAAACTCTGATGCACCTGTGTGGGACACCCAAAAAAGGCGGGTCTGGTGGCCCACACTATAGTGCTCCAAAGTACAGATGTAGAAGCAGCTGCTGAGTGTCCTCTCCTTTACACTGATTAAAGTTTGCATTTCATTCTCCTTACAAACACATCATCTAGACTTAAAAATTATCCACAATACTTGGTCAAAAATGGCAGATGTCTAATTACTTTTGGGGGTCTTAAATAAGCCAAAACCGCGGATAGTGGCCGAACGAAGTGTCGGTAACGTAACGAACGATTACTGTGCCCAACCTAGTTCAAAATATTACATTTTGGAAGGGAGTACAATATGATAAAAAAAAAAAAATGACAGTTTCTAAAAAGATTAATAGCAGAAAGGTCGTCATTTTACTTACTTTTAGCGAGCATCCTCTTTATGATCCTCAACTGGTCTGGCTCCCTCAGTTTGAGGTCTGACCACCTCTTTCTGAGCTGCTCATTTGAGCGTTTCACCCCGAACTTCGCCCTCAGACTCTTCACAACTTTAGTGAGGATTTTGGCCTTCCTTCTATTTGGTTTGATATACGGCCCATGCTTGGCATCATAATCAGCCTTGACCAAGATGTCCACCATCTCCGCCATCTCCGCAAAAGACATATTCGATGCCTTGAATCTCCTCCTTGATCGTGACGTGTCCTCGGTCTCCGGGCTTGTCTCTTCGCTAGTTGCGGAATTATCAGACACCTGCTGTAACTCCGCCATATCTGTCTGCGCGCCGAAAGAGAAGGGGCGGGGAAAAGATGTTAGTTAGAACGTCATGGGCGGGCGACGTGTGCGGAGCGACGTGTTCGAATTTGGACGCATGCGTGGTGTGTATATAGCAAACACACATGTGACTATAGTACGTTCGGTGTGCGGAGAGAGGAGTTCAAGTGACGGACGTGCGAACGAAGGTATGTGATTTTGTGAGACTTGTAAAAATTGTTGGCCTATACTGTCTTGAGATTGGTGGAGGATATATATGGTGACTAGGATGTGAAGGAGGTTAGACTGTTTGCCTCACATTATTTAAATATAATTTATTTTACTTGCAGATACAATATGAATGTCTTTATTAGCGACAAAGAGTTCCTGGCGGAATTTATTGACCGGGTAAGGGAGCTGCCGGCTCTGTGGGAGACCAAAAACCCCATCCATAAAAAAAAAGGGGTGAGAAAAGCAGCGCTGGAGAAGCTGCTCCCATTTGTGCATACCAAGGTGCCCACAGCCACAGCAAAACAAGTGGACACTAAAATTGGGAGCTTGAGAGGTACCTACAGGACTGAACGCTCTAAGGTGCTGGCTTCTCAGAGGTCAGGAGCAGCAGCAGATGATGTTTATGTCCCGATTTTGTGGTACTACAGCAGGATGTCCTTCCTGGATGACCACATTGAGCCAAGGCCATCACTCTCCACTCTTCCCCCCAGACTTCCCTGCAGCCAACCTGAGCCTTCTCTGGAGCAAGAGGAGGCAGCCATCCTGGATGATCCTGATTTGTCCATCTGGAGCCAGGTATAGTATTAACTGAAAATGTAGTGGGATAAAATTAATGTTTCCCAAATATGTCAGGATGAGAAACATACATTATTTTGTATTACACAAGTGAAATCATGATCTGTAGACATTATTCTGCACTTAATTGTGTGGTAAATAGTCAAGCTGATGTAGTGGTAAATTTAAAGCAAGGATTTATGCATTTACATTCTAATTGCTTCCATCAGGATTACAAAGTTTGATGCAAAGATTAAACCAACATATTAAACTATGTTTCTTTTTCATACACAGGATGAAATCAGCCAGGAGGAGGGTCTGGAAACTGTCAGGCAGGAGGAGGAAGGGCCCAGTGGCAGCCAGGAGGTGGCAGGGCCCAGTACCAGCCAGGAGGAGGAAGGGCCCAGTGGCAGCCAGGAGGTGGCAGGGCCCAGTACCAGCCAGGAGGTGGCAGGGCCCAGTGGCAGCCAGGAGGTGGCAGGGCCCAGTGGCAGCCAGGAGGTGGCAGGGCCCAGTGGCAGCCAGGAGGTGGCAGGGCCCAGTGGCAGACAGGAGGTGGCAGGGCAAAGGAGAAGCACCAGATCCCAGGTGCCTCCCATCAGGCTTCACAAAAGAGGCAGGAGGGACAGGACCACCAGTGAGGCAGCAATGGCCCTTATTAAAGAGGCCCATGCCACCCTCAAGGAGCCCACATCCCCTGAAGAGGCCATTGCCGGCCTAGTGGAGGCTAAGTTCAAGGTGATGAGCATGGAGCAACGCCTCCTATGCGAACCCCTGCTCATCACCTTGCTCAACAAGGGGGTGATGGAGCAAATTACCCCCAATACCGCCATATGTGAGGTGGCCCAACTGACCCAACCTCAACCTCCACCTCCACCTTCCTCTTCTGCCCCACCCCCTTCTGCTACACCTCCACCTTCTGCCCCACCCCCTTCTGCTACACCTCCACCTTCTGCCCCACCCCCTTCTGCTACACCTCCACCTTCTGCCCCACCCCCTTCTGCTACACCTCCACCTTCTGCCCCACCCTCTTCTGCTACACCTCCACCTTCTGCCCCACCCCCTTCTGCTACACCTCCACCTTCTTCTTCTGCCCCACCCCCTTCTGCTACACCTCCACCTCCTCCTCCTGACAGGAGTACCCCTCCAGTGGGCCAGCCTCCAGCTAAACGAAGAAGGAAGGCTGCAGGAAAGGCTGCAGGAAAGGCTTCAGGAAAGGCTTCAGGAAAGGCTGCAGGAAAGGTTGCCAGGAAGAAGAGGAAGTGATGGCCTTGCTTCATTGTGGTCGCACTGGTCGGACAGAAGGCAGCCTGTTGTAGTACCACACACTTGGGACATATATCTCACCTGCTGCTGTTCCTGACCTCTGGGAGGCCAGCATCAGATTGTGTTCTGAAATGTGGGCCTTCTCCATCTCCCAATTTTAGTGTCCACACAGGGTTGCTGTGTGCTCTGGGGTCCCTGGGATGCACAAATGGCAGCAGCTTCTCCAGCGCTGCCTTCTCTTTATTTAATTTATAAACATGAATAAATGTGTTTTTTGTTTAAGTTCATACTTGACTATGTGTATTTTTAAATAAAAAAAAACAAGCTTTGGAGTAAGCAGATACATTTGACTGACAATAAAAGGCACAGATATCACCCCCCCAAAAGAATAACTAAATCTGATTAGCTCAAAAACATGGTGTGAAATTTTAAAAATATAGATTAGAAAATTAAATGGGAGATCGCTATCAAAACATTGAGAAATTATAATTAACATCATTTTGAAAAATCTAACCATTTAAATTATTCCTAAAAACTTGCACGATATAATACACATAAATCTTATAAAGAGCAGCATGAAAAAGGTTAAAAATAAGGCAGAACTCTGTGTGAATATCAGCAGCAAAAGAAGGTCTCTCGTTTTGATTAATGTAACATTCTAACGAAGAATTCAATGCAGAACATTTAAACGATGAAATATTTATGAGCGTGACGAATGTGCTCTCTCCATTATGAAGGCTTGTTTTACCAGAAGATGCGCTCCCGTCTCATAGTTGCTTGTGAGCATGCGCGCTTTTGGAAGAGTCGTAAAAGCATACACACGAACCATTTTCTCGTCACAAAACAGGCCGACGAGAAACACGACGAGGAAATCTGGAATCCTGACGAGAAAATAGAGAGCAGGTTCTCTATTTTCTCGTCGAGATTCTCGTCAAGTTTCTCGTCGTAAAACCATACACACGAACGTTTTTCTAGACAAAAAAACTCTTGCTGCACTTTTCTTGACTGTTTTGGACGAGAAAATCGGTCGTGTGTACGAGGCCTGAGACTTTCCCAGCAGAGGAGAGACTTGTCAGACAGTCCGTTCCTTTGTCTTTTCACATGTTAAGCGAGGGGTGGAAAAAGTAAGACATACAGTGCTAAATTTACTACACTATAATCACTGTTATTTGCCACAACAACCTTTATACTCAGTATCAGTAATGCCAACGAGAGCTAAAAATGCATGCATTCTAGTAATAAATTGAACAAAGAGTTTAAGATCTGCACTGTGGGGGGGCACATTTGTCTTAGTAATGCAATGAGTCTGTATGTATTGCCCACCTGGGCTTAGGTGTGGCAGTCCAGTGGAGAAGATGTCCACAGAGCAGAAATTTAGAGATCTTATTCTCATTGGCTCAGAGACAGCAGCGGGAGCCATTTACTCCCACTGCTGTCAATCACAGCCAGTGAGGAGGGATGGGGCTTAACCATGCTGTGTGTCTGTGGGCACAGCGAGCCGACTCAGGAGCAATCACGCATGAGTGCCCCCATAACAAGCGGTTTGCTCTGGGGCACTTGGTGGAGGGGAGGAGCCAGGAGGATCCAGCGGGGGGACTCCAGAAGAGTAGAATTGGGTCTGCTTTGTGAAAAATCATTGCACAGAGTAGGTAAGTATAAAATGTGTGTTATTTTTTATAATATTTAATTCTTTACAATCACGTTAAGTGTAGATGCAGCACATCTCTACAATACATACACATTTCCCATGTCTGTACTGGAAAAATGCTTTTTGATCTTGCCAGAAACCTTGCATGGGATTTCACTGCATCAGATATTTATATATATATATATATATATATATATATATATATATATATGTGTATATCTAGCGAAACCCCCAGTTAAGAGGGCTGCCTTGATTGTTCGGGCGCTGTAGTGCACCACTGTCAACCCCTGGCAATCGGCTCTAACCTCTCGTGGCACAGTTAGTAAAGGGGATGATAGAATTGCAATCACTCTAATATTCTCTATGACACAATCCCACAGTAAGGCACACAGTAATGGTATAGACCAGTAAATGACACTGACAACCAATATACTTAACTCTATTATTTTACTGTTGGCAAAGGTTAAAATGATAAAAAAGTATGCAATGTCACATGCAGAGCCCTGCAATATGGGTATAGTTATTAAAACATTAAACGTTCAGCAATATGATAGACAGTTTAACAGACCCCGCTGCAGCTATCCTCCCTCGTGAGCAAAATGGCGCCCAGCAATGTCCTATACTACCCAGTCAGGCCTGACTATGATTTGGGTATAGTTCTGTGGAAGAAATCTTCGCTAGCAAAACACGGTGGTGCACTTTCAGGAACAATTATAATCCAACAAAGAAATGACGAACAGTAACTTTGTAATGCCAGGGAGACTAGTAACTCAGTTCAGCAGATAGTCTCCCTAGAGTGTAACTGCAATCACTGTGATGGCCCTGAATAAAGTTAATGGGCCTAAAGATATTGTAATGTAGCTCAGAGCAGGTGCTCTCTCACCCGACCGGACTAGTCCTTGTCCGTTACTTCCGCTTCACAGTGTCCACGACACCCGGTTCTTCGGTCCTCCTGATGACAGCACTCAGCAACAGGATCAGACGCTCTGCTGGCTCCTCGGTGGAGCGGAAGGCTCTTTGGAAAAGCACAAGGCCCAGGCTTCAGGCCTTGTACACACAGCAGGTCAGCACAGGGATCCTCTTGCTGGGAGGGCGGTGTCCAAAGAGAAAGAAACTGGGGGCTGCCTCCCTCTTATAAAGTCCACCCCAGCAGTCTTTGCACGGGGCAATGCACCCTGGGTGCCTCAAGGTGTACTGGGTACTGTAGTCTCTTGAGGTTTAAAGGGCAATACCCCGCTACACACTCCCCCCACTTAGAATCTTTGGTCCCCAAAGACAGTATTAACAATATGCACTGACAAGGTCATTGAGGGCTGCAAGGGAAGTTGGCATGGGAAGCTCCCACCAAAACTGGGAAGGGAACTTGTCCTGCCCACAGGTCACATCAATGGGGGTAACCTGCCTAACTGTGCCAGAAAGTGAGCTGGGGTTGCCCTCCACCAAATGCACAGTGGAGGGACCAGGTGTTTGTATTGTCCTTCTTGCAGTAGTTACTGTGTCCTCAGAGCTTTCTCCCATTTGGTCATAGGTTAACTTCCGTGGAGGATGAATGGTTCTCTTCGCTCTCTGTTCTCTTGGGGTAGCTGTCTCCGTCTCCACAGGCTCTTCCTCTGGGGTAGGTGTATTGGGTTCCAATATTTCTGGAGCATCCAGATCAGGTGCAGGAAGACACAGAGAATTCCTTTGATCTTCAGCAGGAGGCGACTCTATGGCATCTTCCCACTCCTCAGAGTGAAAACTGGACGGGACAAACTCGGTGGCTTCTACATTCAATGTACTATCTAAAGTATCTTCAGAGGGCGGAAGGTCTATGGACAGAGGCTCAGGGGCCTGGGACGGCCACAACCATTCAAGCTCTTCTTCTTCATTATCACTTTGATCAGTGACATCCATTTCTCCAGACTGAGGTGCCTGAGACTGAGTGTTGGGCCTAGGTGTATTCAGACTTGAGGATGGTCTAGGGGAATCCTCTACAGGAGGTATCCGAACTGCTTCTGAAAGTGGAAGTAAATGGTTTCTGTGCCAGGTCTTCAGCAGCCCTATCTTCCCTTCTGGCTTCAGCTGATATACCAGCAAGCCTGGTAACCTTTTGCAGATCACATAAGGTTTCGGGTCTCCATCTGTCTGCTAGTTTGTGCTTCCCAGGGACTCCCAAGTTCCGCAACAGCACTCTGTCTCCGGGTTGCAAATCCTGGATCCGAACTTTAAGATCAAAGTTCCTCTTGTTCCGGGCTCCTCTTTGCTCTGATGCCGCTTGGGCCTGTTCAAATGCCAGTTTCAGGCTCCTCCTCAGCCTGTCTACATATCCCTTGTGCGAGGTGGCTGATGTGTGATCCATCGATATGCCGAAGGCCAGATCCACAGGCAGTCTTGCTTCCCTGCCAAACATTAATCTGTAGGGAGAGTACCCTGTGGCATCACTGGTTGTGCTGTTATAGGCATGCACTATTGCTGCTATGTGCTTGCTCCAATGCTGCTTCTTCTCGCTGCTCAGAGTCCCCAACATATTTAACAGAGTCCTGTTGAATCTTTCCGGTTGGGCATCACCTTGGGGGTGATAAGGGGTAGTACGAGTTTTCTTTATACCTAAAGAGTCCAGCAATTTCCTAATCAGTCGACTCTCAAAGTCTCTCCCTTGGTCTGAGTGCAGGCGCTGTGGTAGCCCGTAATGCACAAAGTATTTTTCCACCAAGATTTTGGCTACGGTGGAGGGCTTCTGGTCTTTAGTTGGAAAGGCCTGGGCATAACGGGTGAAATGGTCGGTTATCACCAGAACATTTCTATGTCCACTCAAGTCAGGTTCTAGACAGAGAAAGTCGATGCATACCAAGTCCAAGGGTCCTTGACTCTGCAGATGGCCCATTGGGGCAGCTTGACGTAGTAATGTCTTCCTTTGAACGCAGCGAGCACATGAGTGACAGTACTCCTCCACTTCAGCCCGCATACAAGGCCAATAAAACCTATTCCTCACAAGCTGGAAGGTTCGTTCGGCCCCCAAGTGGCCATGGTTATCATGTAGGGCAGCCAAGACAGTTCTCCTGTGTTTTTCCGGCAAGAACAGTTGCCACTTCTCTTCCAGGTCATCAGAGGGGCCCCTTCGGTAGACCACCCCTTGATGCACCTGTAACTTGTCCCATTCTTTGTGGACCAGTCGAGCCACCTTCGAGGGGTCCTGCAGGAGCCTACTTGGATCCTGGTCTTCCAATGCCTTCAAAGCTAATCTTCCCCAGGGATCTTCCAACTGGTCTCTTCTTATGTCCTTCTTGGACAGGTTTGGCAGGTCGTCCTCGACAATCTGGGTCACGTCACAATAACAATTGGGCACCCCCACTACCGAAACTCCGATCTCTTCCGCCCTTGACGCACCACTAGCTTGAAGTTGTGCTCCTTGACACAAGGCCCGTACCCCATCCGGGGTCACCTGGGTCCAGTCTTCTGTGTGGTGGGTGGGTGCATGAGCCCCTCTGGACAATGCATCTGCATCACGATTCCCAGCTCCAGGCCTATACTTGAGACTGAAGTTGAATCCGGCCAGGGCTGCCAACTAACGGTGGCCAGTGGCATCCAGCTTGGCCGTGGTGAAGAGGTAGGTGAGTGGATTAATGTCAGTCTTTACTGTAAAGTCAGCTCCATACAGGTAATCTCTGAGCTTATCCACGACTGCCCACTTTAGGGCCAGGAATTCCAACTTGTGGGTGGGGTAGTTCTTTTCTGCTGGTGTTAGACTTCTACTAACATAGGCAACTGGCCTTAACTGTCTTTCATACTCTTGGTACAGCACACCTCCCAAACCATCATGGCTGGCATCTACATACAGTTCATATGGTTTCTTAGGGTCAGCATAGGCCAGGACTGGGGCAGTGGTCAGACTTTTCTTCAACATTTTGAAGGCTTCTTCACACTTCTCTGTCCACTGGCCTTCCACGGACTCTCCAGGCTTTCTGGGGCCAGTATCATCCTCCTCTCCTTCTGTCTTCAACAGTTCATTCAGGGGTTTGGCAATTTTCGCAAACCCTTCCACAAATCTACGGTAGTAAGAGCAGAACCCCAGGAAGGATCTAAGCTCAGTCACTGTAGTTGGTGTGGGCCAGGAGGTAAGTGCATCCAGTTTGTCGGGATCTGTAGACACTCCTTCTGCACACACTATGTGTCCCAGATAGTGGACCGAGGACTGGTAAAACTGGCACTTCTCCCTGGAGAATTTGAGTCCCTCTTCACTGAGTCTCTTCAGGACTTTCTCCAATCTCTCTTCATGCTCCTCCAGAGTCTTCCCGAAGACAATGATGTCATCTAGGTACACCAGAACTTCGATAAGATTCATGTCCCCCACTGTCTTTTCCATCAATCTCTGAAAAGTGTCGGGGGCCCCCGACAGGCCTTGAGGCATCCTATTAAACTCATAGAATCCCACTGGGGTGATGAAGGCCGTCTTCTCTCTGTCTTCAGGGTGCATTGGGATTTGGTAATACCCACTCTTCAGGTCCATGACGCTGAACAAATTGGCTCCAGACAGACTCTGTAAGGCATCTTCTATCCTGGGGGTAGTATACTGGTCGGGTATGGTCCACCTATTGAGAGTCCTGTAGTCTATACAGAGTCTCAACGACCCGTTCTTTTTCCTGACCACCACGATGGGGGAGGCATATGGACTTCTGGACTCTCGAATAACCCCAGTTCTCTTAAGCTCTGTCAACTGTTCACGCAAATCTTCCAAGTCAGCCAGGGGGACTCGCTGAGCCCTCTCCCGGAAGGGTTTGTCTTCCTGCAGACAAATCTTATGAGTGGCACTCCTTGCACACCCTACGTCAAACTCTTCTTTTGAGAATATTTTTCTCCATCTAGTCAGCTGGGCCTTGGCTCTCTCCTTCCACTTCGGTGGTAAGGTGGTGTCTTCCAGGCAGAGTCCCCCCAGGGTGAGTTCCCCTCCTTCTGCTTTCTTCAAGTCCGACAGGCCCACTGGAGTAGCAGGGTTTACGTTGCAAAGCAGCACCCGGGCGGGAATCTTCATGGGAGAACTAGTGACATTCCTGATGCTCACTGGAATCTGGCCCTTCGCCTTCTTCAATGCCCTCAACAGGACCACTTCAGGGATCACTTCCAATCCTGGGCTGGTGTTCAAGGGGTCTGGCTCCAAGACCACAAAAGGGCCAGGCTGCTCCCAGGAGAATTTTACCGTAGCCTGAAGACAGGTCACCTCACCAGGCTGCAATATCTTCTCCTTTCTTGACAGTCTCCAGACTTTTCCCACCCCCTCTACCGGGGCCTTTTGTTCCAGGACCAACTTCTGGTAGACCTGTCACAGCATGGGGTGAATCTTGTCTGTGGTAGGACTCCGCTCCTGCACTAGAGGGGTCAGCAGCCTCCTGACCAGGTCAATGCTGGTCCCTATTAGCATGGAACTGGTGTTGGCCCCTGAAGGGCGAGGACAAACTACCGCCAGGGTGTCAAAGACTTCCGCCTTTCCTGTCACTGATGGATCAAAGGCCAGCCTGATTGAGACATAACCGTCATAGGGAAAGCTACGAGTGCCAATTCCATCTATCTGTAGGTCTTCCAGCTTCTGTAAGGGCATGTGACTCAAATGCTTCCGGTAAAAGTCTCTGTATAAAATAGTCACTTGGGCTCCTGTATCTAGGAGAGCCTTGGTGTAGACTCCCTCCACTTGAATGGAGACTAGAGGGGAGGGTCCTATTAACTTGTCTGGAAACCTCTTCTGGGGTGTTTCCTTCTTTGGACTCCTTGATTTTCCTATTGCTGTTTTCTTTTTCTTCCATTTCTCTCTGGACCTCAACCCTTTTTGGACCTGGTATGCATTGGTTTCCCTCAGATTGTTAAATTTCAACTCCCGACAGGTGGTATGGGGGGTTTTAGGAGGGGCATTGTTTCCCTTCTCTTTTGCCTCTTCTTGCTTTTGAATCTATTTGGAGCTTTCTGTAAGTAGTGGGCGCCCGGCTGACTCCTTCACCGGGGCCCTCTGAAGTTTTCCGCCGGCTTGCGGTATCTGGATGCAACTTCATCTGGGCTGGGACACACTGCTCTAACATGCCCAATTCCAACACATTTGAAGCATGTTATCAATCTCTTAGGCTTCTGTACTAGTTCTGTATTGGAGCTAGGGTCGTTTTTTAGTTCCTCTGGGGTGTTCTTATTGTGTAGCACAGAGGCCTGGCTAGTCAGCATGGATACCATTTCTACTAGTTGTGACACCTGGGTCTTTAGGAGTTCAACTTCTGAATCACCTCATTTTGCACTTAGCATTCTGACTCGGGCAGTTGGTTAGGTGTGTTGACTCC
This sequence comes from Rana muscosa, assembly GCA_029206835.1. Taxonomy (NCBI): domain Eukaryota; kingdom Metazoa; phylum Chordata; class Amphibia; order Anura; family Ranidae; genus Rana; species Rana muscosa. Next base: position 80,352,506 of record CM055127.1, read on the forward strand.
TCCTTTTGTCTTCCAACATGGCCTCCTCCTCCCTGACTATCCGGATCAAGTCAGGGTATTCCAGGCTGCTCCCGTCCTGCTGGGTGCGTAGCATTGTAAATAAAAAAAATAAAAAAAGTGCGTAGCATTAATGCGATGGGGTCCAAAGGTTGAGCTCCCCTCAACACCTGCTGGGCACGGGCCTCATCCACTATTCCTGGATAGTGATGAGCCGAACACCCCCGGGTTCGGTTCGCACCAGAACCCGCGAACGGACCGAAAGTTCGAACGAACATTAGAACCCTATTAAATACAATGGATGCGAACGTTCGAATTCTAAAGTGCTAATTATAACAACTATTATGCATGTTATTGTCCTAAAAAGGGTTTGGGAACCCGGGTTCTGCACCAGGGGACATGTATCAATGCAAAAAGAAGTTTTAAAAACGGTCGTTTTTCGGGAGCAGTCATTTTAATGATGCATAAAGTGAAAAAAAAAAAGTCAAATATTCCTTTAAATATCGTACCTGGGGGGTGTCTAAAGTATGCCTGTGAAGTGCCACGTGTTTCCCGTGTTTAGAACTGTCCCTGCACAAAATGACACTTCTAAAGGAAAAAAAAGCCATTTAAAACTGCTTGCGGCTTTAATGTAATGTCTGGTCCCGGTAATATGGATGAAATTCTTTAAGAAAAATGGCATAGCTACCCCATGACCCCCCCCCCCACCCCAGCCCATTACCAGCCCCTTTGGGTCTTGTATGGATATTAAGGGGAACCCCGCACATAAAATAAAAAAGGCCCTATATACTCTGAACAGCCCTATACAGGCGGTGCATACAAGACAGGGACTGTAGGTTTGTTCTTATGTAGAATCTGTTTGTAATTTTGAACAGGTACATTGTTGAAGTGTAGCTCCAGACCAAAAATCTATTTTTAAACTTTTTGGAAAACATAGGTAAGGGTTATCACCCCTGTAACATTTGTTTTGCTGTCTGTGCCCCTGTTCAGAACATTTCACCTCACTTTCCGTCCCAATGACAACTGTTTTTGAAATGTGGTGTTTTTCTTGAAACAAGGATTGCTGATAAAGCATCAGTACAGAGGAGACACCTTTCTCCCATATTTATTCTTACAGGAGAGAATTTTCCTTCCTAGTGGTAGATTTCCTCTCACTTCCTGTTGTCTTCTTGCGTTTGCAAGTAGGAGTCGGTTGTAAGTTGGATGTTTGAAAGTAGGGACCTGCCGTATATACTCTGCAGAAATAGGCCCCTTAGTTGTTGGTGTTGGCACAACACTGTAAGCACTCACAGTTACTCTTGGTTGGTGCTGGAACGCCCTGCTGTCAACTATTATATCAGGAATTTTAATTACATATAATTGTTGAACAGTGGTAGTAAAAATTGGGCCTTTGATGGTGGTGCTGGTGCCACAACACTGTAAGCCCTGACAGTTACTCTTGGTGGGTGCAGCAATGGGCCCTGCTGTGAATTATTAGATCAAGAATTGTAATTACATGCCCCTGTTGAACAGGGGCTGAAAAATTGGGCCTTAGGCACTGGTGGCACAACACTGCAACCCCTCACAGATACTGTACTTGGAGCACAGCAATGAGCCCTGTTGCAAAGTATTGCTTCAAAAATTGTAATGACACGCCCCTGTTAAACAGGGGCTGAAAAATTGGGCCTTAGGCACTGGTGGCACAACACTGCAACTCCTCACAGATACTGTACTTGGAGCACAGCAATGAGCCCTGTTGCAAAGTATTGCTTCAAAAATTGTAATGACACGCCCCTGTTAAACAGGGGCTGAAAAATTGGGCCTTAGGCACTGGTGGCACAACACTGCAACTCCTCACAGATACTGTACTTGGAGCACAGCAATGAGCCCTGTTGCAAAGTATTGCTTCAAAAATTGTAATTACACGCCCCTGTTAAACAGGGGCTGAAAAATTGGGCGTTAGGCACTGGTGGCGGCACCCATAAACAAAAATGATCTTACAAGCTATCATCATCAATCGTATCATTGAGGACTCGGAGGAGGAGGATAGCCAGTCAACATAACAGCACAGGCACTCAGCATCAGCATCAGTCTTGAAGGGATGTGACATGTTAAAATCAATTAGTCTGTTATATCAGCATCAGGTGTGTGGTAGCTGGTGGTGATCCAAGACTGGTTCATCTTGATGAAAGTCAGTCGATCAACCGAGTCGTGGACAGGCGCACCCTGTGATCCGTGACAAATCCTCCAGCAGCACTGAATGTGCGTTCCGAAAGAACGCTGGATGCAGGACAGGCCAGTAGCTCAATTGCATACTGTGCAAGCTCTGGCCAGTGATCCATCCTCAAGACCCAGTAAGCCAGAGGATTTTCGGTGGGGAAGGTGTCCAAGTCTGACCTTGCCCCTAGATATTCCTGCACCATGTTTATCAGACGCTGGCGATGGTTGCTGGAACCGATCATACTTTGGGGCTGCGGACTAAAGAATTGTCTGAACGCATCGGTCAGACGGCCACCTTCCCCACCGCTCCTTCTTTGACTGGCCGAAGCCTCAGCAACTCGTTGTCCAGGACCAGGAGTTTGCAACCTCCCAGTCTCTGGGAACGCGTTGCACAGACCTTTCTGCAAGGCCTCCCGGAGTTGTCTCATCCTCTGCTCCCTCTGCGACGGTAACATAAGGTCTGCAACCTTACCCTTGTACCGTGGATCAAGGAGAGTGGCCAGCCAGTAATGGTCCCTCTCCTTGATCCGAAGAATACGAGGATCCTTCCGCAGACTTTGCAGGATCAGGGAGGCCATGCAGCGTAGGTTTGCTGAGGCATTCGCTCCGGAGTCCTCTGGGTCACTAAGGACGACATGATCCGCAGCCACCTCCTCCCAGCCACGTACAAGTCCACTGGTTTCTTGGGACTGTAAATCATCCCTAAAAGACTGCTGCTGATGATGCTGAGTGCCAGCCTCCACCTCCATGCTGACACAATCCTCCTCCTCCTCCTCCTCCTCCTCCTCCTCCTCCTCTTCCTGTGCGATGGGTGGGACAGAAGGAACACTGTCTGGGTAAAGGGGGCCTTGAGAGGCAAGGAAGTCCTCCTCTTCCTGCCTCTGTTCTGCCTCAAGTGCCCTGTCCATTATTCCACGCAGCGTGTGCTCCAACAGGTGGACAAGAGGTACAGTGTCACTGATGCATGCACTGTCACTGCTCACCATCCTCGTGGCCTCCTCAAATGGTGCCAGGACAGTGCATGCATCCCTGATCATGCCCCACTGGCGTGGAGAAAAAAAACCAAGCTCCCCTGACCCTGTCCTGGTGCCGTAGTCGCACAGGTACTCATTGATGGCCCTCTGCTGCGTGTGCAGCCGCTGCAGCATGGCCAACGTTGAGTTCCACCTGGTGGGCATGTCACATATAAGGCGGTTCTTGGGCAGGTTCAACTCCTTTTGCAGCTCAGCCAGGCGAGCACTGGCATTATAAGATCTGCGGAAATGCACACAGACTTTCCTGGCCTGCCTCAGGACATCCTGTAAGCCCGGGTACCTGCCCAAGAAGCGCTGCACCACCAGGTTAAGGACGTGAGCCACACAGGGCACATGGGTCAGTTGTCCCTGTCGGAGGGCGGAGAGGAGGTTGGTGCCATTGTCGCAAACCACCATTCCTGGCTTAAGCTGGCGTGGCGTCAACCACCTCTCGGCCTGGCCCTGCAGAGCAGACAGGACCTCTGCCCCAGTGTGGCTTCTGTCCCCCAAACACACCAGCGCAAGCACGGCATGGCATCTTTTTGCCTGCGTACTTGCGTAGCCCCGTGAACGGCTACGGAGCACCGCTGGTTCATAGGACAAACCACAGGAAGAGGCCATGGAGGAAGAAGAAGAGGAGGGGGTGGAGGAGAGAGGTGTGTCACAACCAGTAGTAGCATTTTGGAGGCGTGGCGGTGGGACAACCTCCAACACTACTGCACCTTGTCCTGAATCCTTCCCAGCTGCCAAAAGAGTGACCCAATGGGCCGTGAAAGAAAGGTAACGTCCCTGTCCATGCCTGCTGGACCATGAGTCAGCGGTAATATGCACCTTACCGCTGACCGCCCTGTCCAGCGAGGCCAAGACATTGCCTTCCACATGCCGGTAGAGAGCCGGAATAGCCTTCCGTGAGAAAAAGTGGCGTTTGGGAACCTGCCACTGAGGAACCGCACATTGCACAAACTCACGGAAGGGGGCCGAGTCTACCAACTGAAAAGGCAGCAGTTGAAGCGCTAGCAATTTAGCCAAGCTAGCATTCAACCGCTGGGCATGTGGATGGCTGGGAGTGAACTTCTTTCGACGGTCCAGCAGCTGGGGCAGGGAAATTTGCCTGCTAGAATCGGACGTCGGTGTACTGCTAGCAGAGTGGGCGCAAGTACTTGGCTGTGACACACCTAATTCTACACCTTCATTCCTCTCAGTGCATGTTTCAGAGAGGACTGAAGTTATAGTGGGGTTGGAGATCCCAGCTGATGCGGTGCAAGGAGAGGTCCGCTTTGTTCTTTGGTGTGGGTCTTTGAGGTAGGCTTGCCAACGAGCTGCATGGCAGGTCAACATATGTCTGGTCAGGCATGTGGTACCCAAGCGGCTGATGTTTTGGCCACGCGATATACGCTTGAGACATATGTTGCAAACAGCAGCTGTGCGATCTGATGCACTAGCCTCAAAAAAGGCCCACACCAAAGAACTTTTTGAATGACGGGCAGAGGCAGCGCCCTGCACAGGCGGAGCTCTGCGGTGTGATTCCGTCGGTGTACTGCCCTTACGCTGGCCACCAAAGGGCATCCTGCCTCGTTGGAGATGTGCCTCCTCCTCATCCTCCTCCTCCTCCTCTCTCCTATTAGGCACCCACGTGGAGTCAGTGACCTCATCATCCCCTCCCTCCTCATCACTGGAGCCAATCTGGCAGTATGCTGCAGCTGCTGGAACATGACTGCCAGATTGGTGTCCTTCTTGAGCATCCCCTCTGTCTGCTCTCACGCTACTGCCTTCCTCTAGCTGGGTTTCATCATCAGACCCTTCGAAACGCTGGGCATCCTCCTGGAGCATGTACCCAACACTGTGCTGAAACAGTTCGGGGGACTCCTCAGGAGGAGGACATGGTGGGTCTAGGGAAGGAGTGACTGATGATTTGTCTGACATTGATACCAGGGAAGACGACGCTTTGGCAGCTGCTTTTCCAGTACCCTGAGCCTGGGTGAGAGAGGACGAGGAGGAGGAGGAGGGCTTGGTCATCCACTCTACCAAGTCTTCGGCATGATGTGGCTCAACATGTCCAGCTGCCGAAAAGAAGGACAAGCGTGTCCCATGGCCATGTGCTGATGACAATGCACCGCGTCCACGACCAGCACTGTTGCCCCCAGACACAGAGCCTGCTTGCCCTCTTTTATTGCCTCCTGACTGTCTGCCTCTCCTTGTTTGCCTTCCAGACATTCTAATAGATGGCCTGCAGGGAGATGGGAAAAAAGCAATAAGGGCTACCTTCAGGTGTCCTTCTCTGTCCCTTGAAACAAGGACTTTCACAGTGAAAGAAACTGACACTCTCCCTACCTACAGTTTTCTGTCCCTAGAAAAAATATTTTTTTTAAGCACAATATAGCACAAGGACAATTCACTCACTGTCCTTACAGGTCCCTGGAAACAAGGACTTGCAGAGTGAAAGAAAAAAAACACTCTCCCTACCTACAGTTTTCTGTCCCTAGAAAAAATGTTTTTTTTAATCACAATATAGCACAAGAACAATTCACTCACTGTCCTTACAGGTCCCTGGAAACAAGGACTTGCAGAGTGAAAGAAAAAAAACACTCTCCCTGCCTACAGTTTTCTGTCCCTAGAAAAAATGTTTTTTTTAATCACAATATAGCACAAGAACAATTCACTCACTGTCCTTACAGGTCCCTGGAAACAAGGACTTGCAGAGTGAAAGAAAAAAAACACTCTCCCTACCTACAGTTTTCTGTCCCTAGAAAAAATGTTTTTTTTAATCACAATATAGCACAAGGACAATTCACTCACTGTCCTTACAGGTCCCTGGAAACAAGGACTTGCAGAGTGAAATAAACTGACACTCTCCCTACCTACAGTTTTCTGTCCCTAGAATAAATGTTTTTTTTAAGCACAATATAGCACAAGGACAATTCACTCACTGTCCTTACAGGTCCCTGGAAACAAGGACTTGCAGAGTGAAAGAAAAAAAACACTCTCCCTACCTACAGTTTTCTGTCCCTAGAAAAAATGTTTTTTTTAATCACAATATAGCACAAGGACAATTCACTCACTGTCCTTACAGGTCCCTGGAAACAAGGACTTGCAGAGTGAAAGAAAAAAAACACTCTCCCTATCTACAGTTTTCTGTCCCTAGAAAAAATGTTTTTTTTAATCACAATATAGCACAAGGACAATTCACTCACTGTCCTTCCAGGTCCCTGGAAACAAGGACTTGCAGAGTGAAATAAACTGACACTCTCCCTACCTACAGTTTTCTGTCCCTAGAATAAATGTTTTTTTTAAGCACAATATAGCACAAGGACAATTCACTCACTGTCCTTACAGGTCCCTGGAAACAAGGACTTGCAGAGTGAAAGAAAAAAAACACTCTCCCTACCTACAGTTTTCTGTCCCTAGAAAAAATGTTTTTTTTTAAGCACAATATAGCACAAGGACAATTCACTCACTGTCCTTCCAGGTCCCTGGAAACAAGGACTTGCAGAGTGAAAGAAAAAAAACACTCTCCCTACCTACAGTTTTCTGTCCCTAGAAAAAATGTTTTTTTTAAGCACAATATAGCACAAGGACAATTCACTCACTGTCCTTCCAGGTCCCTGGAAACAAGGACTTGCAGAGTGAAAGAAAAAAAACACTCTCCCTACCTACAGTTTTCTGTCCCTAGAAAAAATGTTTTTTTTAATCACAATATAGCACAAGGACAATTCACTCACTGTCCTTACAGGTCCCTGGAAACAAGGACTTGCAGAGTGAAATAAACTGACACTCTCCCTACCTACAGTTTTCTGTCCCTAGAATAAATGTTTTTTTTAAGCACAATATAGCACAAGGACAATTCACTCACTGTCCTTACAGGTCCCTGGAAACAAGGACTTGCAGAGTGAAAGAAAAAAAACACTCTCCCTACCTACAGTTTTCTGTCCCTAGAAAAAATGTTTTTTTTAATCACAATATAGCACAAGGACAATTCACTCACTGTCCTTACAGGTCCCTGGAAACAAGGACTTGCAGAGTGAAATAAACTGACACTCTCCCTACCTACAGTTTTCTGTCCCTAGAATAAATGTTTTTTTTTAAGCACAATATAGCACAAGGAGAATTCACTCACTGTCCTTCCAGGTCCCTGGAAACAAGGACTTGCAGAGTGAAAGAAAAAAAACACTCTCCCTACCTACAGTTTTCTGTCCCTAGAAAAAATGTTTTTTTTAATCACAATATAGCACAAGGACAATTCACTCACTGTCCTTCCAGGTCCCTGGAAACAAGGACTTGCAGAGTGAAATAAACTGACACTCTCCCTACCTACAGTTTTCTGTCCCTAGAATAAATGTTTTTTTTAAGCACAATATAGCACAAGGACAATTCACTCACTGTCCTTACAGGTCCCTGGAAACAAGGACTTGCAGAGTGAAAGAAAAAAAACACTCTCCCTACCTACAGTTTTCTGTCCCTAGAAAAAATGTTTTTTTTAATCACAATATAGCACAAGGACAATTCACTCACTGTCCTTCCAGGTCCCTGGAAACAAGGACTTGCAGAGTGAAATAAACTGACACTCTCCCTACCTACAGTTTTCTGTCCCTAGAATAAATGTTTTTTTAAGCACAATATAGCACAAGGACAATTCACTCACTGTCCTTACAGGTCCCTGGAAACAAGGACTTGCAGAGTGAAAGAAAAAAAACACTCTCCCTACCTACAGTTTTCTGTCCCTAGAAAAAATGTTTTTTTTTAAGCACAATATAGCACAAGGACAATTCACTCACTGTCCTTCCAGGTCCCTGGAAACAAGGACTTGCAGAGTGAAAGAAAAAAAACACTCTCCCTACCTACAGTTTTCTGTCCCTAGAAAAAATGTTTTTTTTAAGCACAATATAGCACAAGGACAATTCACTCACTGTCCTTCCAGGTCCCTGGAAACAAGGACTTGCAGAGTGAAAGAAAAAAAACACTCTCCCTACCTACAGTTTTCTGTCCCTAGAAAAAATGTTTTTTTTAATCACAATATAGCACAAGGACAATTCACTCACTGTCCTTACAGGTCCCTGGAAACAAGGACTTGCAGAGTGAAATAAACTGACACTCTCCCTACCTACAGTTTTCTGTCCCTAGAATAAATGTTTTTTTTAAGCACAATATAGCACAAGGACAATTCACTCACTGTCCTTACAGGTCCCTGGAAACAAGGACTTGCAGAGTGAAAGAAAAAAAACACTCTCCCTACCTACAGTTTTCTGTCCCTAGAAAAAATGTTTTTTTTAATCACAATATAGCACAAGGACAATTCACTCACTGTCCTTACAGGTCCCTGGAAACAAGGACTTGCAGAGTGAAATAAACTGACACTCTCCCTACCTACAGTTTTCTGTCCCTAGAATAAATGTTTTTTTTAAGCACAATATAGCACAAGGAGAATTCACTCACTGTCCTTCCAGGTCCCTGGAAACAAGGACTTGCAGAGTGAAAGAAAAAAAACACTCTCCCTACCTACAGTTTTCTGTCCCTAGAAAAAATGTTTTTTTTAATCACAATATAGCACAAGGACAATTCACTCACTGTCCTTCCAGGTCCCTGGAAACAAGGACTTGCAGAGTGAAATAAACTGACACTCTCCCTACCTACAGTTTTCTGTCCCTAGAATAAATGTTTTTTTTAAGCACAATATAGCACAAGGACAATTCACTCACTGTCCTTACAGGTCCCTGGAAACAAGGACTTGCAGAGTGAAAGAAAAAAAACACTCTCCCTACCTACAGTTTTCTGTCCCTAGAAAAAATGTTTTTTTTAATCACAATATAGCACAAGGACAATTCACTCACTGTCCTTCCAGGTCCCTGGAAACAAGGACTTGCAGAGTGAAATAAACTGACACTCTCCCTACCTACAGTTTTCTGTCCCTAGAATAAATGTTTTTTTTAAGCACAATATAGCACAAGGACAATTCACTCACTGTCCTTACAGGTCCCTGGAAACAAGGACTTGCAGAGTGAAAGAAAAAAAACACTCTCCCTACCTACAGTTTTCTGTCCCTAGAAAAAATGTTTTTTTTTTAAGCACAATATAGCACAAGGACAATTCACTCACTGTCCTTCCAGGTCCCTGGAAACAAGGACTTGCAGAGTGAAAGAAAAAAAACACTCTCCCTACCTACAGTTTTCTGTCCCTAGAAAAAATGTTTTTTTTAAGCACAATATAGCACAAGGACAATTCACTCACTGTCCTTCCAGGTCCCTGGAAACAAGGACTTGCAGAGTGAAAGAAAAAAAACACTCTCCCTACCTACAGTTTTCTGTCCCTAGAAAAAATGTTTTTTTTAATCACAATATAGCACAAGGACAATTCACTCACTGTCCTTACAGGTCCCTGGAAACAAGGACTTGCAGAGTGAAAGAAAAAAAACACTCTCCCTACCTACAGTTTTCTGTCCCTAGAAAAAATGTTTTTTTTAATCACAATATAGCACAAGGACAATTCACTCACTGTCCTTACAGGTCCCTGGAAACAAGGACTTGCAGAGTGAAAGAAAAAAAACACTCTCCCTACCTACAGTTTTCTGTCCCTAGAAAAAATGTTTTTTTTAATCACAATATAGCACAAGGACAATTCACTCACTGTCCTTACAGGTCCCTGGAAACAAGGACTTGCAGAGTGAAATAAACTGACACTCTCCCTACCTACAGTTTTCTGTCCCTAGAATAAATGTTTTTTTAAGCACAATATAGCACAAGGACAATTCACTCACTGTCCTTACAGGTCCCTGGAAACAAGGACTTGCAGAGTGAAAGAAAAAAAACACTCTCCCTACCTACAGTTTTCTGTCCCTAGAAAAAATGTTTTTTTTAATCACAATATAGCACAAGGACAATTCACTCACTGTCCTTCCAGGTCCCTGGAAACAAGGACTTGCAGAGTGAAATAAACTGACACTCTCCCTACCTACAGTTTTCTGTCCCTAGAATAAATGTTTTTTTTTAAGCACAATATAGCACAAGGACAATTCACTCACTGTCCTTACAGGTCCCTGGAAACAAGGACTTGCAGAGTGAAAGAAAAAAAACACTCTCCCTACCTACAGTTTTCTGTCCCTAGAAAAAATGTTTTTTTTAATCACAATATAGCACAAGGACAATTCACTCACTGTCCTTACAGGTCCCTGGAAACAAGGACTTGCAGAGTGAAATAAACTGACACTCTCCCTACCTACAGTTTTCTGTCCCTAGAATAAATGTTTTTTTTAAGCACAATATAGCACAAGGAGAATTCACTCACTGTCCTTCCAGGTCCCTGGAAACAAGGACTTGCAGAGTGAAAGAAAAAAAACACTCTCCCTACCTACAGTTTTCTGTCCCTAGAAAAAATGTTTTTTTTAATCACAATATAGCACAAGGACAATTCACTCACTGTCCTTCCAGGTCCCTGGAAACAAGGTCTTGCAGAGTGAAATAAACTGACACTCTCCCTACCTACAGTTTTCTGTCCCTAGAATAAATGTTTTTTTTAAGCACAATATAGCACAAGGACAATTCACTCACTGTCCTTACAGGTCCCTGGAAACAAGGACTTGCAGAGTGAAAGAAAAAAAACACTCTCCCTACCTACAGTTTTCTGTCCCTAGAAAAAATGTTTTTTTTAATCACAATATAGCACAAGGACAATTCACTCACTGTCCTTACAGGTCCCTGGAAACAAGGACTTGCAGAGTGAAAGAAACTGACACTCTCCCTACCTACAGTTTTCTGTCCCTAGAATAAATGTTTTTTTAAGCACAATATAGCACAAGGACAATTCACTCACTGTCCTTCCAGGTCCCTGGAAACAAGGACTTGCAGAGTGAAAGAAACTGACACTGTCCCTACCTACAGTTTTCTGTCCCTAGAATAAATGTTTTTTTTAAGCACACTATAGCACAAGCACAAAACACACTGACACTCTCCCTACCTATCCTTCTCTTTCCCTAAACTAAAGGAATCCAGGTTAAGCAAGAAAGAAATAACAGTCACTGTCCCTGCCTATGCTGCTCTATCCCTGCTCCGGAACACACTACACTAGGCCGCCGTGCTGGCGGCCTTTTATAGTGTGGGGCGTGTACTAAACACCCTCAGCAATAATTGGCCACAGGCATCCTGCCTGTGGCCAATCATTGCTCTCCTCGCTGCCGGCGCTGTGATTGGCCAAGCATGCGGGGTCACAGTGCATGCTTGGCCAATCACAGCGCCTGGATGACACTGCGATGGCGTAGTGCATTGTGGGCCGTTCGCGTCACTCGAATTTGGCGCGAACGGCCCAAATCGTTCGATCTTCGTCGAACGATCGAACAGCCGATGTTCGAGTCGAACGTATGTTCGACTCGAACACGAAGCTCATCCCTATTCCTGGATCGACCCCTTTCTTCAGTAGGATCTGATGCAGGATCTTATCCAGACGTCTTATGAATTCTGACAGCTTCTCTCCCTCCTTTTTGTAGCAATGCTCCAGCTGGTAAGTGAGTTCAGTGACCTTTTCCGTCCTGCCGAACACATTCTGCAGAATACATATACTAAAAAGACATATATATTTTACCACCCGTCAGTGACAAACAATTGTCTAATGCAGCGCTCTTATTAATATTAAAATCAATAAGGATCCCTATTGTCCTGAAAATAATAGTGAGAAATCCAGAGCACCCGATAAGGCGAGTAAATCCTGATAGATACAGTTCAATATATCACATCACAGTATTCCTTAGATATTTTCCAATCAACTATGCATCCTCCTCACACGTTACTCCAGAAAGACGTATCACAAGCTCCCCATAGGGATTGCACTCACCAGATCACGGCGGGTAATAAGCCTCCAAAGAAATCCAAACACAGGCTGCAGTGGAGGGATGATTTCTCAAGATATCCGCGGGTCTCGGCTGGTGATAAGCCTCATACGAAATCCCAGTGCAGGATGCAATAGACAAATGATACCTTCTCTGGATATCCTCTTCAATAGAGGTGTAGTGTTTTTCCTCCCGGGATTTATAAAATGGAGAGAAAGGGAAAACTCTGCATAGTGTAAACCGGTTTTCAAAAAACTTTATTTTCCTCTTTTCTAAAAGTCCGTTTCCATAAAATCAACACTAATCCTATTAGCCTATACAGCCTTCGTTCCGTTTTGCTCGTCAACTCGATGCTTATCAGGCAAAGGTTAATACACTGTCAGGGAGCTTGGTGGAGCTACAATGTATCGAATCCAGCTCACCGCTCCTCCAAACGCCGGACGATACTTCCGGTTTCCCTGACCAGTTCCCTGGGACGCAAGGCGTCAATCATCACTTCCGGTATGACGCAGGTTTACGGTCAGACGCGTTTCGTCATCACGACTTTTTCAATGGGCGTGGTCTTACGGCGTGACGTGACCTCTATTTATCTTACGGGCAATTAGACCAGTTTAACTCTTAAACTGATCGCCGCTCAACCTTCTAAATGTGCATAGCAACCGTATTAACTCTAGGTAAATTCTTTATATGTGTTTAAAAATAAACTGGAATGCCGTACATCTGCATCGAGTTGCGATCATTACAATCTTAAAAACACATTATACCTGTTAAGCATATAAAGACTCATATTTCGTCAGTATAAAACAGCATTAATTTACTGAAAAATCAACTGTTCTCTAATCCTCAGCATATCAGATATCCAAAACAGCAAATTTTATTTCATATATTAAACCATAAATGTAAAAAAAGTTCATGTATAAACTCCTGGCCGTCATTAACTCAGAAAACCGGCAGAAGATGGAATACAACTCAAAATAGCTTTCCGCATAATCAATAATTTCCTAACTGTCAAGAAAATAGTATATTCAAATCATTCTCTTTTACAAAATCCTGTCAATATTCACTTAAGGGTAAATAGACATATGAATGTATATCAGAGCCAGTGATACATAATAGGCTACTAATCTGTGCACTATCTGGCATATACATAAACTGCTTCCAATAGCCACCCTTTTTGGGCAGTCATAGGACTATAACATCAATATTATTAGATATAGTTTACAGATCACTAATGAAGCAGTTTATGTCCAATTCTATATTTAACCCCTTCGGAGCGAGAGTGTCAATAAGAAAAATCCACTGGGTCTCTCTTTGTGATAGTTCACGTACAATATTTGACCCTCTCCAGGCAGGTTTGATGTGGTCTATCCCCCAGAAGATTAAACCTGAGGGGTCCCTATCATGAAAAACCTTAAAATGGAGGGACACATTATGGTCCTTGTAACCAATAAGGATATTATTAATGTGCTCGGCTATCCTAACTCGAAGCATCCTCTTGGTTCTCCCAATATACATTAACCCGCAAGGGCACTTTAAAGCGTAAACTACATGCGTAGTATTGCAGGTTATGAATTCCTTTATTTGGAACTCATTATTGTTGGAAGTGGAAGTGAACCTTTCTATCCCTCTCATTTGACAGGCGACATCTCTACAGGGTTTACACTTCCTACAGCAGAAAAATCCATCCCTATCCCAAAAAGTGGGGGGACGTTTCGGAGGATCTAGTACTTTTTTCACTATACAATCCCCAAAATTTTGGGCTTTCCTGTAGATAAATCTCGGGTTAGACGGAAGCTCCTTTTGAAGGGTTTTATCCGGACAAAGGATGTGCCAATGGTTTTTAAACACCGACTCCACCTCTTTGTATTGGGAATGAAAATCTGAGATAAAACCCCATTCTTGATTTACACTTCGTCCCACCACCAGAGGTTTGTCTTTCAGGCATTCTGCCCTAGGTAAGGCAGCCATTTCTTCTACTACTGTGTTCAAATGATGCAACTTATAACCCTTCTCCAAAAAACTTCCTTTTAGGATCCCAGCCTGTTCCCTAAAGTCATCTGTTGAGGTACAATTTTGTTTTACCCTCATGAATTGGCCTTTCGGCACATTCTTCAGCCATAGTGGATGGTGACCACTATGGATGGGTAAAAAGCTGTTCCTGTCTGTTACTTTAAAATATACTTTAGTCTGCAAAGTGACATTAACTCTAAAGATTGTCACGTCAAGGAAGTTAATCTGTTCCTTGCTTACTTGGCTGGTCAGTTTGATATTGTTATTGTTATTATTAAGGTGCGCTAAAAAGATTTCTAAAGATATTTTTGATCCTGCCCAAACAAGGAACAGGTCGTCTATATAGCGTCTGTAAAACAATAACTCTGCCCTTTTCTGATCGAATACTGATTTGTCCTCCCACTCCCCCATGAAGAGATTGGCGATGCTGGGCGCAAATTTCGCGCCCATAGCAACGCCTCTCCTCTGGGTGTAGAAGGACTTATTGAACCAAAAATAATTATGGCTCAAACAAAAATCAAGAGCGTTCCTCAAAAATATTTTTTGACCATGGGGTAAATCTTCCCGCCTACTTAGTGCCCAGTTAAGGGCCAGCAGAGCGTCATCATGTTGTATTATAGTGTAGAGAGAAGAAACATCTGATGTCACCAGGAATACTTCATCTCTACCTGCCAAGCTGACCTCTTGTAGTGACTGTAGCAGACTTTTTGTATCTCGAAGATATGCTTTGGTGTCGGTCACACTTTTTTGTAAAAATCTGTCTAGGTATTGTCCTAGTCTTGCTGTGACAGATCCAATCCCATTGACTATGGGTCTAGGTGGAGGGTTCTTTTGATCCTTATGGATTTTGGGAAGGGTATAGATAGTGGGTATGCGACTACTGCTCGGTATAAGAAACCTCTTTTCTTTTGTAGTTAGAATGTGGGATTGATAACCTCCTTCTATTAGAGATTCCAGCTCAAGACAATACTGGGGAGTGGGATCTTTATCCAACCTCCTGTATGTGTCCTCATCGGCCAACATAGTCAGGAGTTGGTTGTTGTAATAATCTTTAGTTAATAATACCACCCCTCCCCCCTTATCGGCAGGTCTGATTACCAGATCCTTCCTTGCTTCCAGGGATTCAATCCCCTCTTTAATATGTCTTGGGTTAACATTCTTGACCGGCTTCACTTTCTCTAAGTCACGTAACACCAAATTTTTGAACACTTCTAAGTGCTGTGTAGCAGTGTTTGGGGGATTAAATAATGAGCGGTTTTTTAAACCACTATCCACTGCTATTGCTGCATTACCACTTATACTTACTGGATTAGAATTTTTATTTAGAAAAAATTTCTTTATGCTCAACTTCCGCATATATTTATGCAAATCTACATAAACACTAAACTTATTAATGGGCCTTTTCAGGCCACATTTAAGTCCTTGATGGAGAATCTTTTTTTCTTTATCCGTAAGTACTATATCGGTCAGATTATAAATCCCACCTAATCTGCTTCCCTCCTTCTTTTTCTGCATCCTGGACCCTGCTCTGCATCCTCTGAGTCGTTTCTCCTTACATCTTGTGGGTATACTGCATTCCTTTCCCAATATTGTTGTTCCTCCCATGCTAAATCCCTGTAAGGTGGTCCCATTGGTCGAGGATAGGTTTGTGGGGGTCTCCCCCTGTATGGAAGATATCCCTGTCCCCTCCTCTGTCCTCCTCGGCCCCTTCCTAAAAAAGGACGTGGGGCATATGTAGCATTACCCGTGTTATGATCCCACACAGGGTCATATCTATTAGCAACTGGAACTGCATAATTATTATGGTTGTTCTGTTGTGATGGGGGATGTGTCATATTCCCTCTTCCACCTTTGCCCCTAACGCCACTATTTGTATTGTTTTTTCCTTTATTAGTAGACCCTGATTGAGTTTGGGATTGTGACAATGCACTACTCTGATCAGGAATTACAGGTATAAGTAGTGAATGTTGTTCCACCTGTATGGGGGTCTGAGGAACCTCACTTTCCATCACATCTTCACTATTAGAGACAGTACCTATTGAATTCTGCCATGTATAGGCACTATTAGTTCTGAAATCTTTCAGATCTCTGAAGAACTTTTTCAATTTTTTCTTTTGAGTTTCTTTATCCACCTTCTCCAGTTTTTTGGTAATAGGGTTATTAAAATCTATAATTTGTTGGGAATCTCGAATGGGATCTAACTGCTGCCGCAGATCACTGATCCTAGTCTCCAATTTAGCCATTTTCCTCTTTTTCCTTTGAAGGATCAGCTCCTGCAGCTTTAGTCCGACGCCATTGAAGAAACCCAACCATTCTGCCATGGATTCTGAGTCCTCCAAGCCATCCTGTGGTGTAACCTCCCACCTCAGACTACGGACTATAATATTAGCCTTCAGATAGTGTTCGATGGTGCATATGTCCCACCAGGTTCTAACCTGCTTTTCAAGGACATTCCCTAGAACAGATATTATCGTACCATAGTTCACCTCCGAACTTATAGGCTCATTATCTGAAAACAAACTGTTAAGATCTATTTGTCTATTATTCAGAAATTGGAACACATCCATTGCAAGCCCGAGTGGATGATTATAAGATATAAACACAGACAAAGAAAACTTACTAATGCGCAACCTAGTTCTCTTTATACCCAGCGCTATGGACCTTATTCCAATTCTGAACACACCTTAGATCTCCTTATAATGACACAGACAAGTTCATCTATGTCACTATTTTTATACTAAGCAGCTACATTCAAAATTATATAAACACATATACTAAAAAGACATATATATTTTACCACCCGTCAGTGACAAACAATTGTCTAATGCAGCGCTCTTATTAATATTAAAATCAATAATGATCCCTATTGTCCTGAAAATAATAGTGAGAAATCCAGAGCACCCGATAAGGCGAGTAAATCCTGATAGATACAGTTCAATATATCACATCACAGTATTCCTTAGATATTTTCCAATCAACTATGCATCCTCCTCACACGTTACTCCAGAAAGACGTATCACAAGCTCCCCATAGGGATTGCACTCACCAGATCACGGCGGGTAATAAGCCTCCAAAGAAATCCAAACACAGGCTGCAGTGGAGGGATGATTTCTCAAGATATCCGCGGGTCTCGGCTGGTGATAAGCCTCATACGAAATCCCAGTGCAGGATGCAATAGACAAATGATACCTTCTCTGGATATCCTCTTCAATAGAGGTGTAGAGTTTTTCCTCCCGGGATTTATAAAATGGAGAGAAAGGGAAAACTCTGCATAGTGTAAACCGGTTTTCAAAAAACTTTATTTTCCTCTTTTCTAAAAGTCAGTTTCCATAAAATCAACACTAATCCTATTAGCCTATACAGCCTTTGTTCCGTTTTGCTCGTCAACTCGATGCTTATCAGGCAAAGGTTAATACACTGTCAGGGAGCTTGGTGGAGCTACAATGTATCGAATCCAGCTCACCGCTCCTCCAAACGCCGGACGATACTTCCGGTTTCCCTGACCAGTTCCCTGGAACGCAAGGCGTCAATCGTCACTTCCGGTATGACGCAGGTTTACGGTCAGACGCGTTTCGTCATCACGACTTTTTCAATGGGCGTGGTCTTACGGCGTGACGTGACCTCTATTTATCTTACGGGCAATTAGACCAGTTTAACTCTTAAACTGATCGCCGCTCAACCTTCTAAATGTGCATAGCAACCGTATTAACTCTAGGTAAATTCTTTATATGTGTTTAAAAATAAACTGGAATGCCGTACATCTGCATCGAGTTGCGATCATTACAATCTTAAAAACACATTATACCTGTTAAGCATATAAAGACTCATATTTCGTCAGTATAAAACAGCATTAATTTACTGAAAAATCAACTGTTCTCTAATCCTCAGCATATCAGATATCCAAAACAGCAAATTTTATTTCATATATTAAACCATAAATGTAAAAAAAGTAAAAAAAGTTCATGTATAAACTCCTGGCCGTCATTAACTCAGAAAACCGGCAGAAGATGGAATACAACTCAAAATAGCTTTCCGCATAATCAATAATTTCCTAACTGTCAAGAAAATAGTATATTCAAATCATTCTCTTTTACAAAATCCTGTCAATATTCACTTAAGGGTAAATAGACATATGAATGTATATCAGAGCCAGTGATACATAATAGGCTACTAATCTGTGCACTATCTGGCATATACATAAACTGCTTCCAATAGCCACCCTTTTTGGGCAGTCATAGGACTATAACATCAATATTATTAGATATAGTTTACAGATCACTAATGAAGCAGTTTATGTCCAATTCTATATTTAACCCCTTCGGAGCGAGAGTGTCAATAAGAAAAATCCACTGGGTCTCTCTTTGTGATAGTTCACGTACAATATTTGACCCTCTCCAGGCAGGTTTGATGTGGTCTATCCCCCAGAAGATTAAACCTGAGGGGTCCCTATCATGAAAAACCTTAAAATGGAGGGACACATTATGGTCCTTGTAACCAATAAGGATATTATTAATGTGCTCGGCTATCCTAACTCGAAGCATCCTCTTGGTTCTCCCAATATACATTAACCCACAAGGGCACTTTAAAGCGTAAACTACATGCGTAGTATTGCAGGTTATGAATTCCTTTATTTGGAACTCATTATTGTTGGAAGTGGAAGTGAACCTTTCTATCCCTCTCATTTGACAGGCGACATCTCTACAGGGTTTACACTTCCTACAGCAGAAAAATCCATCCCTATCCCAAAAAGTGGGGGGGACGTTTCGGAGGATCTAGTACTTTTTTCACTATACAATCCCCAAAATTTTGGGCTTTCCTGTAGATAAATCTCGGGTTAGACGGAAGCTCCTTTTGAAGGGTTTTATCCAGACAAAGGATGTGCCAATGGTTTTTAAACACTGACTCCACCTCTTTGTATTGGGAATGAAAATCTGAGATAAAACCCCATTCTTGATTTACACTTCGTCCCACCACCAGAGGTTTGTCTTTCAGGCATTCTGCCCTAGGTAAGGCAGCCATTTCTTCTACTACTGTGTTCAAATGATGCAACTTATAACCCTTCTCCAAAAAACTTCCTTTTAGGATCCCAGCCTGTTCCCTAAAGTCATCTGTTGAGGTACAATTTTGTTTTACCCTCATGAATTGGCCTTTCGGCACATTCTTCAGCCATAGTGGATGGTGTCCACTATGGATGGGTAAAAAGCTGTTCCTGTCTGTTACTTTAAAATATACTTTAGTCTGCAAAGTGTCATTAACTCTAAAGATTGTCACGTCAAGGAAGTTAATCTGTTCCTTGCTTACTTGGCTGGTCAGTTTGATATTGTTATTGTTATTATTAAGGTGCGCTAAAAAGATTTCTAAAGATATTTTTGATCCTGCCCAAACAAGGAACAGGTCGTCTATATAGCGTCTGTAAAACAATAACTCTGCCCTTTTCTGTTCGAATACTGATTTGTCCTCCCACTCCCCCATGAAGAGATTGGCGATGCTGGGCGCAAATTTCGCGCCCATAGCAACGCCTCTCCTCTGGGTGTAGAAGGACTTATTGAACCAAAAATAATTATGGCTCAAACAAAAATCAAGAGCGTTCCTCAAAAATATTTTTTGACCATGGGGTAAATCTTCCCGCCTACTTAGTGCCCAGTTAAGGGCCAGCAGAGCGTCATCATGTTGTATTATAGTGTAGAGAGAAGAAACATCTGATGTCACCAGGAATACTTCATCTCTACCTGCCAAGCTGACCTCTTGTAATGACTGTAACAGACTTTTTGTATCTCGAAGATATGCTTTGGTGTCGGTCACACTTTTTTGTAAAAATCTGTCTAGGTATTGTCCTAGTCTTGCTGTGACAGATCCAATCCCATTGACTATGGGTCTAGGTGGAGGGTTCTTTTGATCCTTATGGATTTTGGGAAGGGTATAGATAGTGGGTATGCGACTACTGCTCGGTATAAGAAACCTCTTTTCTTTTGTAGTTAGAATGTGGGATTGATAACCTCCTTCTATTAGAGATTCCAGCTCAAGACAATACTGGGGAGTGGGATCTTTATCCAACCTCCTGTATGTGTCCTCATCGGCCAACATAGTCAGGAGTTGGTTGTTGTAATAATCTTTAGTTAATAATACCACCCCTCCCCCCTTATCGGCAGGTCTGATTACCAGATCCTTCCTTGCTTCCAGGGATTCAATCCCCTCTTTAATATGTCTTGGGTTAACATTCTTGACCGGCTTCACTTTCTCTAAGTCACGTAACACCAAATTTTTGAACACTTCTAAGTGCTGTGTAGCAGTGTTTGGGGGATTAAATAATGAGCGGTTTTTTAAACCACTATCCACTGCTATTGCTGCATTACCACTTATACTTACTGGATTAGAATTTTTATTTAGAAAAAATTTCTTTATGCTCAAATTCCGCATATATTTATGCAAATCTACATAAACACTAAACTTATTAATGGGCCTTTTCAGGCCACATTTAAGTCCTTGATGGAGAATATTTTTTTTCTTTATCCGTAAGTACTATATCGGTGAGATTATAAATCCCACCTAATCTGCTTCCCTCCTTCTTTTTCTGCGTCCTGGACCCTGCTCTGCATCCTCTGAGTCGTTTCATCTTACATCTTGTGGGTATACTGCATTCCTTTCCCAATATTGTTGTTCCTCCCATGCTAAATCCCTGTAAGGTGGTCCCATTGGTCGAGGATAGGTTTGTGGGGGTCTCCCCCTGTATGGAAGATATCCCTGTCCCCTCCTCTGTCCTCCCCGGCCCCTTCCTAAAAAAGGACGTGGGGCATATGTAGCATTACCCGTGTTATGATCCCACACAGGGTCATATCTATTAGCAACTGGAACTGCATAATTATTATGGTTGTTCTGTTGTGATGGGGGATGTGTCATATTCCCTCTTCCACCTTTGCCCCTAACGCCACTATTTGTATTGTTTTTTCCTTTATTAGTAGACCCTGATTGAGTTTGGGATTGTGACAATGCACTACTCTGATCAGGAATTACAGGTATAAGTAGTGAAGGTTGTTCCACCTGTATGGGGGTCTGAGGAACCTCACTTTCCATCACATCTTCACTATTAGAGACAGTCCCTATTGAATTCTGCCATGCAGAATATCCAGATAATCCTGTGCATTGCAGTCCTTCTTGCCTACCTTGAGGGTACGTATGGCCTCCAGAGCAGGCCCCTTTAAGCTTTCCGCAATCCTTTGTTTTTTTTTTTGTTGTTCTGTCACCTCCCATTCTTCTAGGGCCTGAGTGGCGCCATCTAGCCACTCTTCAAATCCATCCTCCACTGAAGGTACAGGTTTCTTCCCAGAAAAAGTCCTGAGTTTCCTGTATCCTGACATCAGGTAGTCTGAAGGGTCCTTTTTACACTTGGCCACAATCTCCCCCAGGACAGCGCATAATTCTGAGCTAAGGTAGGTCAATGGTGGTGAACCGGGACCCTGTTGTTGGGCGCTTCCTCCTGTGCTGGGGCCTCCTGAAGTAGTGGATGTGGGGCCATCTTTATTCTCTGCTGGGTGTATCAGGAGGAGTTCTACTTGGTTTGTAGTTTTTATGCTGGCACAATTGAAGTAGTCAGAGATTCCGTTCCTCCACTCACACAATGCATAGGTGTGGGGATTTACAGTATCTGTCTTCATGTCAATCACCCATGGCTTCCTGTCCGTGGACAATGCTCTCAAGACTGGAGTTAGCTGCTCCTCTACCCAGGCCTCTCTCTGGATTTCAACCACCAGGCCATTCCCGGGTAGGATGCCTTCATCCCTGCACCACCGGGCTACGGCAGCAGGGTCCATTCTGGTGCTTCTGACCGGCTTGATTGCAGCATGCAGTATACAGGAATCCCAGACCCGAGCCCCCACGTCTAGCGATACCCCCAGTTAAGAGGGCTGCCTTGATTGTTTCGAGCCCTGTAGTGCACCGCTGTCAACCCCTGGCAATCGGCTCTAACCTCTCGTGGCACAGTTAGTAAAGGGGATGATAGAATTGCAATCACTCTAATATTCTCTATGATACAATCACACAGTAATGGTATAGACCAGTAAATGACACTGACAACCAATATACTTAACTCTATTATTTTACTGTTGGTAAAGGTTAAAATGATAAAACAGTATGCAATGTCACATGCAGAGCCCTGCAATATGGGTATAGTTATTAAAACATTAAACGTTCAGCAATATGATAGACAGTTGCAGCTATCCTCCCTCGTGAGCAAAATGGCGCCCAGCAATGTCCTATACTACCCAGTCAGGCCTGACTATGATTTGGGTATAGTTCTGTGGAAGAAATCTTCGTTAGCAAAACACGGTGGTGTACTTTCAGGAACAATTGTAATCCAACAAAGAAATGATAATCGGTAACTTTGTAATGCCAGGGAGACTAGTAACTTAGTTCAGCAGATAGTCTCCCCAGAGGGTAACTGCAATCACTGTGATGGCCCTGAATAAAGTTAATGGGCCTAAAGATATTGTAATATAGCTCAGAGCAGGTGCTCTCTCACCCGACCGGACTAGTCCTTGTCCGTTACTTCCATTACTGTGACTCGCTTCGCAGTGTCCATGACACCCGGGTCTTCGGTCCTCCTGATGACAGCACTCAGCAACAGGATCAGACGCTCCGCAGGCTCCTCGGTGGAGCGGAAGGCTCTTTGGAAAAGCACAAGGCCCAGGCTTCAGGCCTTGTACACACAGCAGGTCAGCACAGGGATCCTCTTGCTGGGAGGGCGGTGTCCAAAGAGAAAGAAACTGGGGGCCGCCTCCCTCTTATAAAGTCCACCCCAGCAGTCTTTGCACGGGGCAATGCACCCTGGGTGCCTCAAGGTTTACTGGGTACTGTAGTCTCTTGAGGTTTAAAGGGCAATACCTCGCTAAACACACACATATATATATATATATATATATATATATATATATATATATATATGTATAGCGGGGTGCTATATTTAGGGGGAGTATCTGAGTGGTAATATGGCTCAGATACACTAATTGTCAGGCTTCTTGGACCATTTCTGTTCCTGGGAGATAGTATTGGTGTGCTGTTCCCTGTGGCCTACAGGTGGCGCTGTTGCCGTAGGCCAGGGTTGAACCACTGATGCAGAGCTGTGCCTTTTTTGTCCCCTCTCGGCAGCAGTGACGGTGGGGCGGGGAACCTGCTGTGCCTGTCGGGAGAGGGTATAAAAAGGGGTGGCCATCTTCCAGCCTAAGTGGTGTGTGTGTCGTCTCCGGGTGCCCTAGGCCCGGAGGCCGAGTTCCTGTTCCATCCCAGACACCTTCAGTCTGGGGTGAGGTACTATTTTCGAGGCCCGGAGCTCAGTGCCTTCGGCTGGGTTCCGCCGGAGATTGAGGGCTCCCAGGGTGCCGCCTTTGCGAGGGGACCCGTATCCAGGATCGAGGAGGCCAGGGAGGTGACCCCTTCTGAAGACCCAGCACAGAGTCGTGGTGACAGTGGGGGCCTCTGGTAACTCTCCGGAGGGAGGTTCTTCTCCTTAACAAGGGCCAAGTTTCTTCAAGAAGGAAGTGCATGTTCTGTAGGTCATGGTGGCAGTGACTCTACACACACCAGGTCAGTGGCAGTGACCAAATAGGGCAAGGCCCTATTCACCAGGTCAGTGGCAGTGACCAACTTCAACAAGTCAGTGGCAGTGACTTTCATATTCACCCGGTCTGTAGCAGAGACCTTGCGCCCAAGCCTGTTCGTGAAAGCAGAACAGTAAGAGAAACCTAAATTGAGTTTGTGCCTGGACCTCCTCCCACCTTATCTGACCTGTGTCTCGTATCACAACCGGTCTGCTCTCACAGAGACTATTTGTTATCCGTGGTGAAATAAATATAAAGGTTGGACTTTCAGTTGGTGTGGACAGTTACTTTGCTGGGGAGAATTAAGGACTTGTCTCTGGCTAAATGCAGAGGCGAGATCAGCTCGGGAGGATTCTAACACCAGCCGCAGGCAGGCCCGAAAATTAGCACCGCCCAACCTCCCCATCCAGGAAGGTACGGGCTGCTAGTGCGGTGTGCCTCATTCTTTCCTGCGGAGGAGCCAAGTAAAGAAAAGCAGTTAAAGTCTGGGGTGAGTGCGCTAGATATATATATATATATACACGGTATCTCACAAAAGTGAGTACACCCCTGACTTTTTGTAAATATTTTATTATATCTTCATGTGACAACACTGAAGAAATTACACTTTGCTACAATGTAAATTAGTGAGTGTACAGCTTGTATAACAGTGTAAATTGTCTGTCCCCTCAAAATAACACAGCCATTAATGTCTAAACCGCTGGCAACAAAAGTGAGTGCACCCCTAAGTGAAAATGTCCAAATTGGGTCCCAAAAGTGTCAATATTTTAGATATTTTGGGTGGCCGCCATTATTTTCCAGCACTGCCTTAACCCTCTTGGGTATGGAGTTCACCATAGCTTCACAGGTTGCCACTGGAGTCCTCTTCCACTCCTCCATGGCGACATCACAGAGCTGGTGGATGTTAGAGACCTTGCTCTCCTCCACCTTCTGTTTGAAGATGCCCCACAGATGCTCAATAGGGTTCAGGCCTGGAGACATGCTTGGTCAGTCCATCACCTTTACCCTCAGCTTCTTTAGCAAGGCAGTGGTCATCTTGGAGGTGTGTTTGTGGTCGTTATCATGTTGCCCTGCGGCTCAGTCTCCAAAGGGAGGGGATCATGCTCTGCTTCAGTATGTCACAGTACATGTTGGCATTCATTGTTCCCTCAATGAACTGTAGCTCCCCAGTGCTGGCAGCACTCATGCAGCCCCAGACCATAACACTCCCACCACCATGCTTGACTGTAGGCAAGACACACTTGTCTTTGTACTCCTCTCCTGGTTGCCGCCACACACGCTTGACACAATCTGAACCAAATAAGTTTATCTTGGTCTCATCAGACCACAGGACAAGGTTCCAGTAATTCATGTCCTTAGTCTGCTTGTCTTCAGCAAACTGTTTACGTGCTTTCATGTGCATCATCTTTAGCAGAGGCTAATTTCTGGGATGACAGCCATGCAGACCAATTTTATGCAGTGTGTGGCGTATGGTCTGAGGACTGACAGGCTGACCCCCCATCCCTTCAACCTCTGCAGCAATGCTGGCAGCACTCATACGTCTATTTCCCAAAGACAACCTCTGCATATGACGCTGAGCACGTGCACTAGACTTCTTTGGTCGACCATGGTGAGGCTTGTTCTGAGTGGAACCTGTCCTGTTAAACTGCTGTATGGTCTAGACCACCGTGCTGCAGCTCAGTTTCAGGGCCTTGCCAATCTTCTTATAGCCTAGGCCATCTTTATGTAGAGCAACAATTCTTTTTTTCAGATCCTCAGAGAGTTCTTTGCCATGAGGTGCCATGTTGAACTTCCAGTGACCAGTATGAAAGAGTGAGAGCAATAACACCAAATTTACCACACCTGCTCCCCATTCACACCTGAGACCTTGTACCACTAATGAGTCACATGACACCGGGGAGAGAAAATGGCTAATTGGGCCCAACATTAGACATTTTCACTTAGGGGTGTACTTACTTTTGTTGCCAGCAGTTTAGACATTAATGGCTGTGTGTTGAGTTTTTTTGAGGGGACATAAAATTTACACTGTTATACAAACTGTACACTCAATACTTTACATTGTAGCAAAGCGTAATTTCTTCAGTGTTGTCACACGAAAAGATATAATAATATATTTACAAAAATGTGAGATGTGTACTCACTTTTGAGAGATACTGTATATGTATTGTGACAGCAGGAAGGTAAAGTCACCTGGTTGCATCCAGGGGGGTAGATATATTTCGCCCAGATTCAGGCTTTACGCCGACTTATACAACTAGGTGGAGAGTTGTATAAGCCCAGCTGAGGCTAGTAGGCTCATGGATGACTCATACCTCTAGGGAGAGTGCTGGGCGTCGTGCAGACAGGGAGTTGATGAGACCAGCTGAAGCTTGTCAGCTCATTTAGGCCTCTATAAGAACTCCCAGCTTCATTAGATGTTAGCTCATGCCTGGAACCAGACCTGTGTGGACTGTCTAGGGAGAGTGAACCCCTGTGCGGTGAGACAAAGCCTGTGTGGCTATTTGCTTGGACATTTAAAACCAGGGACTTAGGGACTAGGACAGCACTAGGCTGATCCCAGTTGTTAGTTAGGAAACCTGTATGTTTAGTCAGAGGTCAAGTTGACCAGGATTTATTTTGTTTATGTTTCTTTTGCTTTGCTGTGTTTTGTCACTGTAAATAGAAAATAAACCGCACCTTTTTGATTTTGAAACCCACAACCTCCGTTTGCTGTGCCTGTTTTTGTGTGGGGAGCCCATCTCGGGGGTCACACACACCCGCTGCCGAGCTAACCCCCTCACAGTTGGTGGAGAATGCGGGCAGTTTTTTTTTAAGCCAGCATGGAGGAGATACTGAAGCAGCTGGCTCTAGCAAATGCCAATCAACAGCAGACAAATGCAGGTTTGCAAAAGAGCCTTGCAGCTCAACAACAGAACTTCTCAGCCCAGCAGCAAGCTCATCAACAGAGCCTTGCAGCCCAGCAGCAGACAAACGCAACTTTGCAACAGAGTCTGGAGGCTCAGCAACAAGCCCAGCAGCAATCTGAGGCCCGCTTCATAGACCTGTTGCAGAAGCAAGAGCAGAGACTACAACAACAGATGGAAGCAGCAATGCAGCAACGTCCGCAGACCAGTGAGGAAAGCCGTCCCACTAATACCGCGTCCTTTGGGGTGAGTCGTTTATTGACAAAAATGACTGGAGAGGATGATCCAGAGGTATTTTTGACCACATTTGAAAGGACCGCTGAAAGAGAAAAGTGGCCTGAGGAGCAGTGGGCTGGACTGGTGGCTCCTCTGTTAACTGGTGAATCGCAGAAAGCTTACTATGACCTAGAGCCTAACCAAGCAAAAGACTATGTGATGCTAAAAGCTGAAATATTGGCAAGGCTGGGTGTCACCCAGGCTGTCCGGGCTCAGCGTGTGCATAACTGGACTTTCCAGCTTGGAAAACCCCCCAGGTCTCAAATGTATGATCTCATTCACCTGAGCAGAAAGTGGCTACAGCCAGAGACTTTGTCCGCACCAAAGATTGTGGAACGTGTTGTAATGGATCGGTTTTTGAGAGCTCTTCCTACTGCCATCCAAAAGTGGGTAAGCCATGGAGACCCAGAGACGGCCGATGGTCTTGTGGATCGTGTGGAGAAATACTTGGCTACAGAGAACCTGACGGCCTCTTCCAGAGACACTCGGACTTTCCACCCTAAGACCAGACCATCCCCAGGGGCGGATAAGAGGATTCCAAGGGGTGAGGGTGGAGAGAGTGAGAGAGTGGGAGCTCTACCCCAAGTTTGGCGAGAACAGCCTGGGAAATCAGCGGCTCAAGAGGCCGCAAGAAGGATCGTTTGCTACCGCTGCCGGCAAGCGGGACATATTGCAGCCAATTGCCCGGTTGTGGAGGAACCCATGCAGTGTGACTTTCTGACGGGCAGACGTCAGTCGCTGTGTGCGACAGTCGCATGCACTGCCATTTGAGGAACTGAGAAACATTTATGCAAAATGTGTGTTAATGGTAGAAATGTTGTGGTATTGCTGGATTCAGGTAGCCTTGTGACCCTGATAAAGGCTGAGTTAGTTAAAACAGAGGTCTCTGGGAATAGCAAGGTAGCTGTTATTTGTGTGCATGGGGACACCCGAGAGTATCCAGTGACTACAGTGTGTTTCGAGACCCCCAAAGGTACCCTCTCTCATCCAGTGGGCTTAGTATCTCAGTTACCGCATGACGCCATTGTGGGAAGGGATTTTCCGAAGTTCTGGGAACTGTGGGATGATCCTGAGCCCCCCACTGGTGCCCCTATGTACCAGGAATGTGATAGCCAGAACTCCCCTGAGAGTGGTGAGGACTCTCCGGAATTTCCCTTATCAGTATTGGCAGGGGAGACTCAAGAAACTGGAGAGGAGCCCACCTCCTCAGACGAAAACCTACCGTCTGTGGAGTTTTCTGATCTGGAGGTTCACAGGGAAAATTTTGCCACAGAACAGTTAAAAGACCCCGCCCTAATAAAGGCACGGGAAAACGTAGTGGAAATAGATGGCGAGTTAGTGAACCCAGATAATACCTGCACTTACCCATACTTCAGCGTAGAGAAGGACCTACTGTATCGGGTGGCAAAAAGGGCAGAAGAAACCGTTGAGCAGCTTGTGGTGCCCAAACCTTACAGGAAGTTGGTGTTGGAGTTGGCCCATGGGCACATTCTTGGAGGTCATCTGGGGACAGAGAAAACCCGAGAGAGGGTATTACAGAGATTCTATTGGCCGGGGGTGATGAAGGACATAGAAAATTATTGTTCCTCCTGCCCTGTGTGTCAGAGGTCGGCCCCGATGCCACATTTCCGTAGCCCGCTGGTCCCTCTACCCATCATTGAGGTCCCGTTTGAGAGGATCGCCATGGATTTGGTAGGTCCTATAATCAAGTCCGCTAGGGGGCACCAGTACATATTAGTTATAATGGACTATGCCACCCGTTATCCAGAAGCGATCCCTCTCCGAAATACCTCGGCCAAAACCATAGCCAAAGAGCTATCTCTTGTGTTTAGCCGGGTGGGTATTTGTAAAGAACTGCTTACGGACCAAGGTACACCCTTTATGTCCCGGGTTATGAAGGAGCTGTGTAAATTGTTCAAAGTGACGCAATTACGTACATCTGTGTATCACCCCCAAACCGATGGGCTGGTTGAAAGGTTCAACAAAACCCTAAAACAAATGTTGAAGAAAGTGGTGGATAGAGATGGAAAGGATTGGGACTGTCTACTTCCTTATCTGATGTTTGCTATTAGGGAGGTGCCCCAATCCTCTACGGGATTCTCCCCCTTTGAGTTACTGTATGGGAGACACCCAAGAGGGCTGTTGGATATTGCCAAGGAAACTTGGGAAAGTGAGAGTTCTCCCCACAGGAGTGTGATTGAGCATGTCGCCCTGATGCAAGACCGAATTGCACAGGTAATGCCCATCGTGAAGGAACATTTGGCCCAAGCGCAGTTAGCACAGCAGAGAGTGTACAACCGTGGAGCCAAGACCCGTACCTTTTCCCCGGGGGATAGGATACTGGTACTTGTCCCTACGGTTGAAAGTAAATTCCTTGCCAAATGGCAAGGCCCCTACGAGATAATGGAAAAAGTGAGCGAAGTGAATTACAAGGTCAGACAACCAGGAAGGCGAAAGCCCGAACAGATCTATGACGTTAATCTGTTGAAAGCCTGGAGGGATAGAGAGTCCCTAGTCGCAGACACTTGGTCACCAGCTCAAACTGGTTGCGTGATTCCTGAGGTTGGAATAGCAGCCACCTTGTCACAACCCCAACAACAGGAGGTTAAGGAGTTTGTGCTTCGCAACAAGGAGGTATTCTCTGAGCTGCCGGGACAAACATCTGGGGTAGAGCATGACATCATTACCCCGCCCGGTGAAAGGGTGAAGTTAAAACCCTATCGGATCCCAGAGGCCCGACGGGAGGCAATACGGGAGGAAGTACAGAAAATGCTGAACTTAGGGGTGATAGAGGAGTCCCAAAGTGATTGGTCTAGTCCCATTGTGTTGGTGCCTAAACCGGATGGGAGCTGGCGATTTTGTAACGATTTTCGTCAGTTGAACAAAGTTACAAAATTTGACACCTACCCCATGCCACGTATAGATGAGTTGATCGACCGGCTGGGAACAGCCCGATACATGACGACTCTTGACCTCACAAAAGGGTATTGGCAAATCCCCCTGGCCAAGTCGGCCAAAGAGAAAACCGCATTTGTAACCCCAGACGGGGCGTTCCAATACAAAAGAATGCCGTTCGGGTTACAGAATGCGCCGGCCACATTCCAGCGGAAAATGGACCAGATGCTGAGGCCCCATCGGAAGTATGCTGCGGCTTACCTGGATGACATAATTGTCCATAGCACAGATTGGGCCTCACATCTGCCAAAAGTGCAAGCAGTCCTGGACTCTGTTCGGGAAGCGGGGTTTACGGCTAACCCCAAGAAGTGTACCATTGGGCAGGAGGAGGCCAAATATCTTGGGTACACCATTGGGAGGGGAGTAATAAAACCCCAACTCAACAAAGTCGAGGCCATCCAGAGTTGGCCACGTCCCAACAGCAAGAAGCAGGTACGAGCCTTTCTGGGAATCGCTGGGTATTATCGGCGAATCATTCCCCACTTTGCTTCTAAGGCTGTGCCCCTAACCAACCTGACGAAGGGGAAGGGTCGGTCATGATTAAATGGACCCCCGAGGCTGAGGCAGCATTCCAATTCTTGAAACAAGCCTTATGTAGCCAGCCAGTGTTGTACTCACCCGACTTCTCTAAAGACTTTGTCGTACAAAGTGATGCGTCAGATGTGGGGTTAGGAGCAGTATTGTCCCAGGTCTGGAACGGGGAAGAGCACCCAGTCATTTACCTCAGCAGGAAGTTGAAGTCCCATGAGGTAAATTACGCCACCGTTGAAAAGGAGTGTTTAGCGGTGAAGTGGGCTCTAGATTCCCTTCGGTACTACCTGCTAGGTAGGCACTTTGACATGGTTACGGATCACGCTCCGTTAAAGTGGATGGCTCAAAACAAGGAAACAAATAGAAGAGTGAATAGGTGGTTCCTGGCCCTCCAGGAATTCAACTTCACAGTAAAGCATCGCCCTGGCATTCAAATGGGGAATGTGGATGCTTTGTCTCGAGTACATGAATGCCTGATTGCTGGTGTTCCAACCCCGAGGTTAAAACAAGAGGGGGGGGTATGTGACAGCAGGAAGGTAAAGTCACCTGGTTGCATCCAGGGGGGTAGATATATTTCGACCAGATTCAGGCTTTACGCCGACTTATACAACTAGGTGGAGAGTTGTATAAGCCCAGCTGAGGCTAGTAGGCTCATGGATGACTCATACCTCTAGGGAGAGTGCTGGGCGTCGTGCAGACAGGGAGTTGATGAGACCAGCTGAAGCTTGTCAGCTCATTTAGGCCTCTATAAGAACTCCCAGCTTCATTAGATGTTAGCTCATGCCTGGAACCAGACCTGTGTGGACTGTCTAGGGAGAGTGAACCCCTGTGCGGTGAGACAAAGCCTGTGTGGCTATTTGCTTGGACATTTAAAACCAGGGACTTAGGGACTAGGACAGCACTAGGCTGATCCCAGTTGTTAGTTAGGAAACCTGTATGTTTAGTCAGAGGTCAAGTTGACCAGGATTTATTTTGTTTATGTTTCTTTTGCTTTGCTGTGTTTTGTCACTGTAAATAGAAAATAAACCGCACCTTTTTGATTTTGAAACCCACAACCTCCGTTTGCTGTGCCTGTTTTTGTGTGGGGAGCCCATCTCGGGGGTCACACACACCCGCTGCCGAGCTAACCCCCTCACAGTATATATATATATATATATATATATATATACTAAAGTATATCTAAATCCCTAAACAAACATGGTATATTTTGCCGTTTTCCAGTCCTTAGATGTGGTGGCTGCACTAGTTTTATTTTTTCAAGATGAATTTTCTTTACTTTTACCTGGTGATTTTGCCACTAATACACTTCCAGTCCCCGGATGACAATGCTCACTCATTACTCTGTATCAGGACAACATAAACACTACAGAACTCTGCTCTTCTCTGTTTCTCCATAGCATAGAGGGGTGTGGTTCTATAGTTCCCAGAGATAGTTGTGAACATCTCAAGTGATGGCAATCAGCACAGATTAAGAGCACAGAAATGTATCAGTTTACAAGATGTCTGGTAAGATCAACAGGTATTTTCTTTACACTTATCAAACAGACATAGCAAAACACTTTCAATGGTATATTTTGAAGATCAAAAGAGACCAAATAAGGGAGGTTCATTATAAGGGTTTATATAAATTCTAAACAAAAGCAAGCTGGGTCTGGCAATCAGGGTCCACATGCAGCCCTTTGCCATTTGGCACTTTTTGTGCAGCTCTTGGGGCCCCTGTAAATACTAATCTGTGCTTCCTGATTGTCCTATTATAGTAGTGATCTCTCTAGCAACTTAATCTAATATGTCACCAGTCTATGTCTGTATACAGAAGCAGGTCCCCAGTCTCCAATGGCTCCTATAGCATGTTCACAATCTCCTGTAGCATGTCTGCAGTCTCTAAACATCTCTTGTATTATGTACACAGTTTCTAATAATCACTTGTATTATGCCCATAATCTTTGACTATATCCTGTTGTGTGTCTGCTGTCCCTGATAATGAATATTCACATAATTTTTACGTGTAGCCCTTTGGTGATGTTGACAGCCATTCTCAAGACACCCCATTTTAAGAGATCTATTATAGAGCTATGGGTATTTTACATTTTCACAAAACCTGTTTGAGAGATGTAAGTAGGGTTGCCACCTGTCCAGGATTCACCCGGACAGTTCGGGTTTGGAATCATGTGTCCGGGTTTCAGACTGCCTGAAACCCGGACACATTATTTAGACTGGACTATGGCTTCCCAGCAGAGTTGCTGGCTGCAGTTGTCTGAGCTGAGAGTGTCTGTTGCTCGTTCACAGTGCCCAAATCCAACACTAACAACCCCCCCCAACACCCCTACCCCTCTGTGTCTGTCCACACTCCAATCCCTGGTGCTGTGCCTCAGAAAAGGAAAGTTGGGGCCGGAAATTTGAAGTCCAGCAGCCATAGATACATCTGGATGAGAGGTACCAACTGCCAAGGGGTGAGTGAGCTCACCATCCATCCCTGTCTGTGACTGAAATCTCCCCCCTTCTCTCTCCTGCCTCTGAGTGATTACACTAAGGTAAATCAGGGTTCTCAGAGCACCCCTTACATCAGAGTTCCCCTTTACACCAGAGGCCACAGTGTTTCCCCTTACATCAGAGTCTTCTTCGTATATC
The DNA here is from genome assembly GCA_029206835.1 of Rana muscosa. Classification (NCBI taxonomy): domain Eukaryota; kingdom Metazoa; phylum Chordata; class Amphibia; order Anura; family Ranidae; genus Rana; species Rana muscosa. Next base: position 80,385,417 of record CM055127.1, read on the forward strand.
AGAGTTCTCAGTGTTCCCCCTTAAATCCGGGTTCCCAGAGTACCCCTTATGTCAGAGGCCCCAGAGTTTCCCCTTACATCAGAGTCTGCAGAGTCCCCCTTTGCAGTGAAAGGGAACTCTGCGAGTTCAGATGTAAAAGGGGAACTCTGTGGACTCTGTTGTAAAAGGGGATTCTTGTTATTAACTTCATATGATTAGAAATTTTATTTATTAGCAAAATACAAGTATAGTTTATACTATAAAAAAAAAAATTGCCGCGAGCTGCTAAAGTGTTCGGGTTTGACTTAAAGAAAAGGTGGCAACCCTAGATGTAAGGCTCCCAGGAAGTTTTTTCGTTTAGCGGGTAGCAAAGCTAAACATATTCAAGAAGTATCTAGGACAACCTTTCTCAACCTTCTTACCCCAGAGGAACCTTAAATTAAATGTTCAGGTCCAAGGGAAATCCTGCTAAAATGAATTCATTGGGGTTAGTGGACACATGCTCCTTACATTGGTGGCCAGTGGGAAGAATGTCCCCTTACAGACATCTAAAAAGATCCATGCAGTCTGTCATGCAGCTGGTTCTGCCAATTATGTAGGCACAATTAAATGAAAGGTCAATTAAGCCTCGTACACACGGCCAGTTTTCTCGGCAAGAAACTACAAGAAAACTGCTGGGAGAGCTTTCTTGCCGAGAAAACCGTGCGTGTGTACGAGGCTTTCAGGTTTCTCATTGGGAAATCTGCCCAGAATCTCGACGAGAAAAATAGAGATCCTGCTCTCTATTTTCTCGTCGGGATTCTTGTCGGCCTGTTTCCCGACGAGAAACCCGAGCGTGTGTATATTTACCTGTCTCCATGGAAACCCGCGCATGCTCGAAATGACTTAGACGCATGTGCGGTAGCTTCCAAGGCATAGGTAGGGTGAAGCAAGATGGCGGCGACGGCATCGAATGTGACGAGCGCATGCTCGTCGTAGTCAATTACGTCTCCGCGTTCGTGCCATTCTTGAATCATATGTAGCGGGGTCCTCAAATTGATGGGATACACCTGGGCAATAGTGTGACCCAGGTGTATAATTGTGTTAGGATTCAGACCCCTTTTTGTTTCGTGGAGGATTGGAGGATGTAATATTCTCCTTTGCCAGTGGGTGGCGAGGTACCCACAGGCTTCAGGTAGAATCATCCCCTGCAGTGCTCCCTGTTTGGTCTCTTCCCGGAGATGGTATGGCTGGGGCGGGGAACCCGCCGGGCCGTTGAAGGGAGGAGATAAAAGGGGGAGACGCCCTGACCACGAGGTCGTCGTCTTGCGGAGAAGGAGGTCCTCGGAGGAGGAGGGTTGCGGTTCGCACCCAGGGCCCTTGGGCCTGGGTGCTGAAGATCCAGGAGTCTGGTCCAGGTGCCCATGGCCTGGTCCGGAGTCATGTTGGCGTCCATCCCAGGCACCTTCAGCCTGGGGTGAGGTACTATCGAGGAGGCCTGGGGCCCAGTACCTTCGACTGGGTCCCGCTAGGGTGGACTGTCCGAGGGTCCCTGAGCGGAGGGACTCGTACCTGAGGTGAGGAGGCCGGAGAGGTTACCCACTGGAGACCCGGAGCAGCACCAACCCGGTGACAGTGGGCCTCTGGGAACTCTCTTGGGGGGACACATCCCCCTGATAGGGGCCACAGCGCATCGAAGAGGGCTCCATTGCTGTTCATAGGGGTTGCTGGAAGAGACCCCATCCTTCCTGTTCTGTAACAGCCGGATTGGCTTAGGCGCCGCTGGTCATAGTACAGTGGCATAGAACTGAAACTTTAGGAAGTGCCTCGATCTGCTCGGCCCACCGTTGGCAAGGTTATAGGTCCCAACCAGTTTGCTGCAAAATAACTGTTTATTGTGCTTTGCGTATTGGAGTGTCAAATAAACAAGTGTTGGACCTTTCTCCGGTGTGTGAACTCCAGTTACTGGAAGCAAAGGGGAGGCTGGTGAGCTTGCAATTACAGACTCAGTGCATTCACAGAACACACCGGCCCGAGGAAACATCAGGAAGTGGCCTTCACCTCCCTACTACAATGGGGAGGACATGGGCCGTGGCGCATCTCACTCTCACAACCCAGGAACCCCTAGACATGAGTTGGCGTGTAACCGATAAAGATGGAGAGAGAGTGAGGCCGCTACACGTGGGGGCTCGTGAGTCCGGGATAGAGTGTGTTCTAAAGATGGACTTGAGAATGTCTACATTTGAACTTTGCTGCCCAGAGGAGTTCCGAGCAGATCGGCCATATTACTGGCCAAAGTGCGTCCCTGCTCGGAGTTGTGGAAATGACCCTAACAAGGGAAAGGCCCATGCGGAGGAGCGGAAAAAGGGAGAGGTCCAGCCGTGTGACGTACTGCACGTGGGGACTGTTAACGCACTGCGCCACGAGGCACCCCATGGCGACATCGTTCGTGGGCGGAGTCAAGAAGAAGCCCGCGAAAATGTACAGCTCATGGGAGGAGTCTGGCCAAGTGTGGGGATACACGTGGAGACTCCGGCGCGGGGTCAGTGCATGATGGAGCAGCAGATAGTCGGGATGACCTCAAGTGCCCCGTGGATTATGGTTCCTCACCCCACGAGAATGACTTCCTTTGCTGCCCCCATCACAGACACGGGGATAAGACTTAGGCCCCGAGGGCGGTTGGCTCTGTACACTTGCAGAGACACGGAGGCCCTCGGTGTGATCTGTCCCGGCTGCTCGGGACTGGTGGTCACCCTGAAGCCATTCGGGCGATGTGAGGAGTGCAGAGAATTCCTTTTTGAGGTTGAGTCGTCCACAGCAAGGCCCCGGGCCCTTCGCCTCAACCACCTCACGGGTACTGCTACTCCGGAAGGGGAGGTCAAGGCCTCTGTCGAGGTTCCCGTGCGCGCTGACCAGGGCGATGGACTGCCCAACAGAGAAAAATCCGAGGATGCTGCCTCGGTCGCCACAAGTTCTCTGCTCCCACCCCCGAAGAGGAAAGTTGGCCTAGTACAGGCATCCTATGGACGTGGTCGAGCTTCACCCCGCTGCTTGCCTGGCCTGGATGGCGCCGGTCGAGAAGGAAGTCCCGGACATCCCAGTCTACAAGGGTCAGGTGAGCCAGGGGCTGGGACTGTGGTGGTGGTTGGAGGTGTCGGGGGCCCATTGGAGGTGGAGCCCCCCGGGGAGGTTGATTCTGTGTCCACCGGAAGATATCTGCCTGCGGAGATGTATGACACCTCCGACCTAGAGTCGCTGTCTGATTGCGGAGAAGATGTCGAGTATTCGATAGAGGCATTTGACAAACACCTGAAACCCCTGTACCTGCCGGATCCAAAGTTTTACTTATAGGAGAAAAGAACTCCTGTTTATTCCTTTTGTGCACTTGAACTTTCTGGAAGAGCCATTCCCAGACACGCAGGACTGTGCCCTGTTTTTGTTTTTGTTTGGGCTTTTCTTTTTCTCGTTGGAGACTTGGGGACTGTTGTGTTTTCGTGTTTCCCCTTTTCTTCATGTGCCAAAGGCAAGGACATTTGGGAATAGTGGCAGAGTAGGAAAAGCTGGAAGAACGAAGATTCGTTGAGTGTCATGACCGCGGCGCTGTCACCAGGTGGCAGTGTTGCGCAACAAATGTTTGAAAATGTTTCACACACACATCACCTTGCTTGTTGGAGTGAGTGGGTCTCTCGGCTGACGGGCCCACTCATCCTAAATGACACAAAATTATGTTAGGATGTTGTTTTTCTTTCCCCTGCAGGAGAATCGTCAGTCAAGATCATTGAGAGTGGGTGGCTCTTAGACAGTGTGGGAGAGGGGTTGTGATTATGCAGATGTTAAAAATGTTTTATGACATAAGTTGTTTTATATGTTCCCCATTCCCTGAGCAGGTCTTGGCACTTGGAATTTTTTTTTAGAGGAATTGCTTCAGGGGTTTCACTCCATGCCACCACTTTATGGGAGGTATGGGTGTGCACCTGACGCTGGGGACCAGCGTCAAATTACAGGGGGGAGTGTGTAGCGGGGTCCTCAAATTGATGGGATACACCTGGGCAATAGTGTGACCCAGGTGTATAATTGTGTTAGGATTCAGACCCCTTTTTGTTTCGTGGAGGATTGGAGGATGTAATATTCTCCTTTGCCAGTGGGTGGCGAGGTACCCACAGGCTTCAGGTAGAATCATCCCCTGCAGTGCTCCCTGTTTGGTCTCTTCCCGGAGATGGTATGGCTGGGGCGGGGAACCCGCCGGGCCGTTGAAGGGAGGAGATAAAAGGGGGAGACGCCCTGACCACGAGGTCGTCGTCTTGCGGAGAAGGAGGTCCTCGGAGGAGGAGGGTTGCGGTTCGCACCCAGGGCCCTTGGGCCTGGGTGCTGAAGATCCAGGAGTCTGGTCCAGGTGCCCATGGCCTGGTCCGGAGTCATGTTGGCGTCCATCCCAGGCACCTTCAGCCTGGGGTGAGGTACTATCGAGGAGGCCTGGGGCCCAGTACCTTCGACTGGGTCCCGCTAGGGTGGACTTTCCGAGGGTCCCTGAGCGGAGGGACTCGTACCTGAGGTGAGGAGGCCGGAGAGGTTACCCACTGGAGACCCGGAGCAGCACCAACCCGGTGACAGTGGGCCTCTGGGAACTCTCTTGGGGGGACACATCCCCCTGATAGGGGCCACAGCGCATCGAAGAGGGCTCCATTGCTGTTCATAGGGGTTGCTGGAAGAGACCCCATCCTTCCTGTTCTGTAACAGCCGGATTGGCTTAGGCGCCGCTGGTCATAGTACAGTGGCATAGAACTGAAACTTTAGGAAGTGCCTCGATCTGCTCGGCCCACCGTTGGCAAGGTTATAGGTCCCAACCAGTTTGCTGCAAAAGAACTGTTTATTGTGCTTTGCGTATTGGAGTGTCAAATAAACAAGTGTTGGACCTTTCTCCGGTGTGTGAACTCCAGTTACTGGAAGCAAAGGGGAGGCTGGTGAGCTTGCAATTACAGACTCAGTGCATTCACAGAACACACCGGCCCGAGGAAACATCAGGAAGTGGCCTTCACCTCCCTACTACAATGGGGAGGACATGGGCCGTGGCGCATCTCACTCTCACAACCCAGGAACCCCTAGACATGAGTTGGCGTGTAACCGATAAAGATGGAGAGAGAGTGAGGCCGCTACACATACGTTTGTACACTCGGCCGGCACAAGATTCTTGTCAAGAATCTCGTCAGGAAAAACGATCGTTTTTTTCCTGACGAAATTCTCGGCCATGTGTACTAGGCTTAAGCCACAGCTCAAGGAACCTCTGAAGTAACGTAGGTTGAGAATGGCTGTTGTAGGAGATTCAAAGGGTTTCAGGTGCAAAAAGGCTATGCTTTCTCTTTAATTTTTTTTCAGTAACTCTTTCTCAAAACTATTTTCCCATATACTCCTGTTCCAATTTTACTTAAAAGACTTTGAAATAAACATAGACTATAACTAACAGTACTTTGCAAACTTTCCTATGCCTTTTGGCTTTGGCAAGTCCTCAGAATTTTCTCCTCCTGTAGTGAAGGTGTGTGTGCCAGCTGTCTTCACTGCTAGTGCTTACACAAAGTCAGCTGTTCAAGCTGCCAGATTTATCAACTTCATAAAATTCTTCCCTGTAGGCGAGCTAAAGCCCAACGGGCAATTTTATTAGAGCAGCCACTGGGTACATTAGTCATGCTGCTAGCTGTGTTTTCTATAGCAGAGGTTTTCAACCACTGGTATGAGTACTCCATAGGCTACTTCTCATAGGTTCAAAAGGTACTTCCGCTTGATAGAATAAATTGCTAACAACAGTTTAAAGCTTTCACAAAGCATAAATCACATTTTAAAAATAAACTCATAAATACGTAGGCTGTGAAACACTTTAGGGGATTTTTTTTTAATATTTAGGCACAATTTTTGGTTACAAACAGTGTCAGTATTTGAGATAAGTAGATTAACACTAGAGAGTACTTAATAAATGTTGATTTACAGTGGGTACGGGAAGTATTCAGACCCCCTTAAATATTTTACTCTTTGTTATATTGCAGCCATTTGCTAAAATAATTTAAGTTCATTTTTCCTCCTCATTAATGTACACACAGCACCCCATATTGACAGAAAAACACAGAATTATTGACATTTTTGCAGATTTATTAAAAAAGAAAAACTGAAATATCACATGGTCCTATTCAGACCCTTTGCTGTGACACTCATATATATAACTCAGGTGCTGTCCATTTCTTCTGATCATCCTTGAGATGGTTCTATGCCTTCATTTGAGTCCAGCTGTGTTTCATTATACTGATTGGACTTGATTAGGAAAGCCACACACCTGTCTATATAAGACCTTACAGCTCACAGTGCATGTCAGAGCAAATAATAATCATGAGGTCAGAGGAACTGCCTGAAGAGCTCAGATAGAATTGTGGCAAGGCACAGATCTGGCCAAGGTTACAAAAAAAATTCTGCTGCACTTAAGGTTCCTAAGAGCACAGTGGCCTCCATAATCCTTAAATAGAAGACGTTTGGGACGACCAGAACCCTTCCTAGAGCTGGCCGCCCGGCCAAACTGAGCTATCGGGGGAGAAGAGCCTTGGTGAGAGAGGTAAAGAAGAACCCTAAGATCACTGTGGCTGAGCTCCAGAGATGCAGTCGGGAGATGGGAGAAAGTTGTAAAAAGTCAACCATCACTGTAGCCCTCCACCAGTCGGGGCTTTATGGCAGAGTGGCCCGATGGAAGCCTCTCCTCAGTGCAAGACACATGAAAGCCTGCATGGGGTTTGCTAAAAAACACCTGAAGGACTCCAAGATGGTGAGAAATACGATTCTCTGGTCTGATGAGACCAAGATAGAACTTTTTGGCCTTAATTCTATGCGGTATGTGTGGAGAAAACCAGGCACTGCTCATAACCTGTCCAATACAGTCCCAACAGTGAAGCATGGTGGTGGCAGCATCATGCTGTGGGGGTGTTTTTCAGCTGCAGGGACAGGACGACTGGTTGCAATCGAGGGAAAGATGAATGCGGCCAAGTACAGGGATATCCTGGATAAAAACCTTCTCCAGAGTGCTCAGGACCTCAGACTGGGCCGAAGGTTTACCTTCCAACAAGACAATGACCCTAAGCACACAGCTAAAATAACGAAGGAGTGGCTTCACAACAACTCCGTGACTGTTCTTGAATGGCCCAGCCAGAGCCCTGACTTAAACCCAATTGAGCATCTCTGGAGAGACCTAAAAATGTCTGTCCACCAACGTTTACCATCCAACCTGACAGAACTGGAGAGGATCTGCAAGGAGGAATGGCAGAGGATCCCCAAATCCAGGTGTGAAAAACTTGTTGCATCTTTCCCAAAAAGACTCATGGCTGTATTAGATCAAAAGGGCGCAAATACTAAATACTGAGCAAAGGGTCTGAATACTTAGGACCATGTGATATTTCAGTTTTTCTTTTTTAATAAATCTGCAAAAATGTCAACAATTCTGTGTTTTTCTGTCAATATGGGGTGCTGTGTGTACATTATGAGGAAAAAAATTAACTTAAATGATTTTAGCAAATGGCTGCAATATAACAAAGAGTGAAAAATTTAAGGGGGTCTGAATACTTTCCATACCCACTGTATATGACAAAGTTCATAGTTTTCATATACTGAGAAATAATTTTTGACAATATATATTTAGCTAATTAATTTGTATAAAGAGCAAAGCCTTTGACAGTCATCTGTATGTGGTCTTGAAATGTATCTAAACTAAAGAAAATATTGCAGCTTAGTGGTCGATAGATGTGGTAGCTGTATTTTATTTTTTCAGACTTTTTTCTTTAATTTTCATTTTCACTTAATTTTTAGCGTGCCAGTAAGACACTTTCTGCCCTAGGGTTAAAACACTCACTAACTGTATGTAGCTATGGTGGAAAGTGGTTGCCTCCATTGGCAACCTTGGAAAGGAAGTGTGTTAGGCTATAGAACACTCCCTCCCTATTTCTCTAAACATAGAGGGGGGGTGTTCTGTAGTTGGTTAGAGGTGAACTGAAAAAGGCCTGAAAGGACAGCTTGGAATAAAACTACAAAGTGCACAGGACAGCGCTGGATTTCTGGTGGGATCAGCAGTTTTTTTTCTTTTTGCACAGACACATACTGTATAACAAAATACTTTTTTTTAAATAATTGTATTTTTATTAAAGTTTACAAAAATACAAGTCATGTATCGAAAACAAAAGGGTCTCAAAAAACATGAATAGTTACAAATCCTGATTTCTCATATAAAGTATAAACATACACAACAAGTGAGCATAACCACATAAAAAGCAGGTGTAGCGCCCTCCTCACTCCCCTCTTCTTCTTCAGCTTGTCTGTCTCTTGTCTAGGGGTTCCTTAGAGGGGAAGGGAGCGGGGACACCACGCCTGGCCTTCACCACAGGTGTCAGTGTGATACAAGCAGAGTTCTTTTACCTTCGGGTCAGTGCTGTGCACCTGGAGCCAACACCGAGAGTTACCTTGAACAATGTCTGTCAGGAAATGATCCCCACACCATTAAAGTCCAACACTCCTTTATTCCTCTCGAATGAACACAATCAGTTGAACTCCCTTGTAGAAACAGAACAGAAAAGGAGGTGTGGATGTGAGTAGGCCCAGACACAATGTGTTCTCCACTTTCCTCCCTGAAAGTGAGTTGCAGTCTCCGAGCGGGGGGGGGGGATTTCCTTCCAGGCGGTCTCCGATGAGAGGCTCACCCGTCACTGGCAATATGCTGCACCAGGTCTTCGAGTGAGGAGCTCCCCCCGGTCCATTACGCCTTCCGGATTCAGGTACCCACTCCCGGGGTTCCCCAGGATCTCCTTCCCTCGCGGAACTCAGTGTTGGGCACTGAGCTCCAGACCTCCATCCGAGTACCTCACCCCAGGCTAAAGGTGCCTGGGATGGAACACGACCTCCAGCTGTCCTCTAGGCCTAGACCCGCCTAGAGAACCGACACAAACCACCGCCCACAGGCTGAAGGTGCCTGGGACTCGACCCGTGACAAAGATGGCCGGCCCCTTTATACCCTCTCCCAGCAAGCACGGCGGGTTCCCCGCCCCACCATACCACTGCCGAGAAAGGACAAAAAGGAGGTACGACACACAGCAATGATTCAACCCCAGCCCAGGGCAACAGCGCCACCTGCTGGGCTGCAGGGAATTACACATCACTAATGTCTCTGCCAAGTTCAAATTACACCCGGGAAAGTACATACCCGCTACACAGGTATCAAACCACAAACAGGAGAGCAGTAATAAAAAAAAAACAGGGGTTAGGATATGGGAAGCTATTACATCAAAGGAGAGATGGGCCGCAATGGCACACAATACTGAACCTAATCTCAATCAGGACATGGGAGGGGAACCATTTTTATATCTGTTTCAGTTAAGCCAATTTGTTCACCCAGTCACCCACAGGTTTTGCACCTTTGGTGACCTTCAGGCCAAGTATTTCATACCTAAAAACGTCCCACGGACGAGGACGAGAGGACGTCCATGATAGGCGGAACACTGAACACAGTCTCTGCTGGGAAACGGAATGTTCCGCCTATCACGGAACAGGACGAGGAGGAGGTGCGGCTTTTTTCCACTGGACGCCCACAGTCTGACTCTGCATGTCCCGGATAATAAGGTACACAGACTTGAGTATAAGCCTAGGGGGGCATTTTCAGCACACAAAAAAGTGCTTAAAAACTCGGCTTATACTCAAGTATATACGGTACCTTTGCTTTCAGTGACCGTGGTCACTAGGACAAATAGCCAGTGGGGTCACAAACATCAATAAAAACCTGACAGAGGGTCTAACCTGTCACCACCCTATCAAGAATGAATAAACATGTTTGCTTTAAGGCCCATACACACGATCAGATTTTCCGACAACAATTGTATGATGGCAGGGTTTTTTTCAGATAATCCGACCGTTTGTACGCTCCATCTCCTCCAATTGTTGTCGGAATTTCCGACAACAAATGTTGGATAGCCATGCTCTCAAATTTGCTGTCGGATTATCCGATCGTGTGTACACAAGTCCGTCGGACTAAAATCCAAAGTACAAACACGCATGCTCCGAACCAATGATAACCATAAGACAACATTAGCAGAAGTTGCCCAAAGGGTGGCGCTAAATTACAGAAAAACCACATCGTTTCGTGTATGTTAGCTGAAAAAGTTCTGCCGTCTGTATGCAGAACAAGTTCATGGCCAACGCCCTTGGCACAAAATTCCATGGATTTGTCCGATGGAAATCCGATCGTGTGTACGAGGCTTTACAAGAATAATGAATCTTCATTTTTGATTAGTTGTTTCAGCCATTACACGCTGCTGGAACCACAGGGACACACACGCTACCGCAGGACACCAGGTAATTGTCCATACTAATGACTATGGGAAACTATCCATTGCATATTCATTCTAATTTCTTGATGCCGACTATTGCCATTTTAAAGCGCATATTGAGCGCTTTATGTTACTGAACTAACTTTGCTGTTTCCTATATTGCAAGTCCTTTTTTGATTTCCCCCTTTATTTTTGGCCTCCTTTTCTAACTTGTTAAAAGCCTTAGAGACAAGTGCCGGCTTGCGCAGATAGCCTACGTCCCTGGGTATCGAGTTTACTGCAAAACTCTGTTTTGTAAGTTGATCTCTTTTTATATATAGCATCTTTATTTTTGGAGATTTAATCCCATTTCTGACATTAAAATCAAATAAAATACATTGAAGAAGCCCGACATATGGACGAAACATGTTGGGAACTCCATTCTACAGTGCTGTATCCATGAAACTCTATTGAAACGTACTTGCCAATTGTTTTTTAACAATTTTTTATTCTGTCTTTAACCACCACTTCCCACCCGGCCACTGCATATGTACGGCCGGGTGGGTGCTCTCTCCTCTCTCCTCCTGAGTGGACGTTCAGGAGCATCCCTCAGCAGCGCGATCCTGATGTGCTCATGTCACCTGGACAAAACGCATCTCAGATCGGCAGGAGGGCTCTGTGATTGGCCCTCCTGATCACATGATGGCCGTTTCCAATCACAGCTGTCATGTGATGTAAACAGAGAGTTGTTAGGCGATCGGCTCTCCTCTCCTCACACATTAGTTGTTGGTGAGGAGAGCGGATCGCAACAGCCGGCTGATGATCAGTGTGAGCTGTTTTTTACAGATTTGTACACACTGATCACCAGCCTAGTAACACACAATGTAAAACACACATGTCCCCACACAATGCCCCCAAAACACATGTCCCCACACACATGTCCCCACATAGTAAAAACACCTGTCCCCCACATATGTAACAGTAAAATCATATGTCCCAATGATTATCTGCACACATATGTCCGTGATCACCTGAGCACATCTGTACATGATCATTTGCATACATATGTCCGTGATCACACGAACCAATTATTATACACTTAACAGGATTTTTTTTTACCAAAGACATGTAGCAGAAAACATTTTGCCTTAAATTTATGACAAAATTCGATTTTAATGGATTTCTTTTAAAATAGAATAAAGAAAATACAGTTCTTTTTCCAAATTTCGTGAATAAATACCACCAAAAGAAAGCTCTATTTGTGCAAACAAAATGATAAAATTATAAAAATTTCATTTGGGTACAGTGTAGCATGGCCATGCAATTGCCACTGAAAGTGCGAGAGCGCTGAAAGTGCCCAGTATTAATGTGGTTAAATAAAACTTTTTATATCATATTTTGATATCACTGGACCTTATTCTGCACCTTAAAAATCCCATTTAATCCCTCTTTATCCATTCATTTCTGATTAGTTGCTCTAGTCACTGCACTTTGCACATCAATAGCTACAGGTAAAATAAAAAATCTTTACATCAACATGCTGCATAGCAAATAGCAAAAAAAAAAAAGAAAGAAGGAAAATATCTATCTCTCACTAGTCATGTTATGATTAAAACTTTTTTTTTTTTTTTTTACAGAACATTATTCTGATATTTCCTATGTCTCAGCTAATGGTCCACTGGGATTTCAGATCCACTAACTTGCATTACAATTTTGTCAGCTGCTGAATGCTTGTTTGAAAGAGCAATCTATATTTGTTACAAAGATCTGTTTTCTCAATCACGGTAGACCATTTTCAAGGAATAGAGAAAAAAAATCAAAGTTAGTGTTACGTTTCTTTGATATCCGAGCTTATGAGCGCTACCGTGATAAGGCAACTTGCTTTGGTGCTGAAGTTTTAACAACGAAAGCCTGTCATATGTGACCCCATACAAATTATCATTCCTCTCAGGTTATACACCCACTGCACCTCCAATCAACCTTAGCAAAACCATTAGGGGGAAAAAGAATGAGAGGAAGACAGAGCATCCAGTCTGTTGGCGAAGGTGATGTTTAACCCTTTTGTATATCGCCATGAAAGACAAAAACAGCAGTCATTTTTTTAAAGCAAAGCAAGAGTGTGAAACGCGTCAATGGAAGGCAGATAATTGCAGCAGAAATGTGTATTTTGTGCAATCGGAGGTGATAAGAAAATTGTGGTTGAGGAAGTGTGTTTATTTTGCTGTAATCCAACTAGTTCTGACACCTGTCATGATTAATCTCAGAAAAACAAGTCAGTAAATGAGATTATGAGAAGGGAAATAGATGGGCTATAGTGGAGGAGGAACCTCTGTGGCATTTTACAGTCTGTTGGCTGCTGATTCTTTTTAAGAAAATCACACCCAATTAAAGCAGAATTTGTTCCTTCCAGATTTGCACAGTTCTTCCAGTCAAGGAGCAAATATATCTGTAATCATTATAAACCTAAAGGATGTAGGACACAGACATATGCCTGTCTAGGTCACCTTTATTGTGCCATGTAATGGACTGCAATATTTTATACATATTCCTAAAGTCATCTGTAAAACGCACACAAAAATGCCATTCCTATTAAAGTATCTGTAAGCCTAATACATACAGTATATGAAACATCAAGGCAATGTTTTATTATTGGCCAAAAATACTGTTTAGCTAATATAATCTACTGTAACTAGAAATGAATATATCCTAATACACCAATAAATACATTTTGATTATTTTTTACAAAACACATACACTGAGGCACATCATTTATTATAACAGAGTAGATTGTAGCATGAACATGGAGTCCAGAAAGCAACAGGAAGGGAGATCCGGGGAGCAGATCAGAGCTGACAGGTAGGGAGGGGAGGGGGGAGAGGACGGAGGGGAGCACAGAGGAGAGCTGCGGATGACCGTGGCACGTAAACTGACCACGGTATCAGGGCTTAGAAGCCATGATAATCCATGGTCTGTTTAAAGAGGGGAGGGCAGAACCAGGCAGGATCAGCCAGGTATTTTTTAGGTGATACAAATGACACAGCACAAGCACTGTGCTGTATAACATGCTTTAAAGGAGCAGTTACAGTTAAGTTATAGTGTTCATTAATCTAGTATAGCATCTTAAAACCTGTTTAATTACCTGTTCATTGATTTGTGCATTGTTTATTGGAGTTGCTTTAATACATTTATTTAACCTACCACCAGTTGCTTTGCCAACCTTTGGTGTACTGTCATAGAGTGGTAGCATACTAATGCTTAGGTTACACAGGTGTGAGCAGCTCCAACCTACAACCAGGTGTGTTAGTGGAGACCGAGCAGCTTTAGGAGTCATGGCAGAACAGAGAATAAATCATTGCAAGCGGCTCCTGTGGGAGTACGCACTACACAAGCTTAACTGAACAAGTATCTAGGTCCATTCTGATTTTGACTTGATGGGAGGACAAGGTAGTTGAGGCTTTTATAGGCACTGGTTTTCATGAGCATGATTGATCCACCAGGGTTGCCCCATAGGATACTTTTTCTGAGCAAAAAGATTATGAGATACAGCTGAGTGGATGACTTTGATCAGGTACCTCAGTGGGTGAAAAGCTAGCCAATCATGATGTTGTCACTTGGCGGTTATCTAAACCTGTTAATCTGCAACATAATGCATACGGGCAGGGATTTTTCTCAGAAAATAGGCTCAGGAACTCAACCATGACCCTCCAAAACCCCCTTCCCACACACAAACACACACACAACCGCATCAAATGGTGTAGTCAAATTTCACTTTCAGTTAAAGGGTCTTAAAGGTCCATTAAATAGCAGAAGTGCATTACTTACAGAGTGCTTAGTTATGGGGGGTGCAGAGTTCAGTGGTGTACTACGTCCCAGAGTTTGGGGGTACTGTGCAGAGTTAGGGGGTGCTCTGCATACAGAGTGCAGAGTTCAGGGGTACACTTTGCCTTCTTCCACAGCTGCTTACCTCTGCATCCCCAATCCACATCTCACTTTCACCCCTCTTCAGCTCTGGCCTGTGCATGCAATCCCTCTTCTACTGCCCCCATCTTCTCCCTCCCTCATTAGAAGCTCCACCATCTTCCACTTGTCTTACTTGTGTTGCTGTATTAAGCTGAAGCACCAAGCCAGCTCTAGTACCTCCCCACACACTGTAGGTGGCTCTGCCTCTATCACTTGCAGGGAGATCATCCAGTAGGGGTTTTGGAAGCTGCACTGGACCCTGGGCACCTTCATATCCCTTGTCCCCATTCTGCACTCTGTGGGAGCCGCTCAGGAGATCGGATCTGTGGGAGCTGTTGGGAGATAAGCTGTCACTGATAAACACAGAAGCCAGACTTCTGTGTGTTTACTAGTGGTAAGAAGAGAGCAGAAGGCATGAGCCAGAGGTGGTGGAACTGAGTTCTACCAAGTTCCAGCTAAAAAAAAAGCCCTGCATACGGGTAATAAACCCTCAAACCCTTCATACTTTATTTTCACTTTAGTAGTCCCATAAACCATCCTACATGGCTCCTCGTCAACTACTGCACTGCAAATCCAGCACTAGATGAGAATGAGGGGACAGTGCTGAAGTGTGGAGAGTAAGTAATAAATGAATACACCCGCCCTTCCTAAAGTTCCCCATCAGGTCCGCTCAGCCAATGACGTAGGTGTAAGGCTGAGGACCTGATGCGGAACGTGAGAAGGGGTGGGTCTATTCATGTATTACACTGTGGAGGAAGTTCCCCATCAGGTCCGCCCCCTTGTATGTCAGACCCCGCCTACGTCATTGGATGAGCGGACCTGATGGGGAACTTCCTCCAGTATAATAAATGAATAGACCCACCCCTTCTCACGTTCCGCATCAGGTCCTCAGGCTTACACCTACGTCATTGGCTGAGCGGACCTGATGGGGAACTTTAGAAGGGGCGGGTCTATTCATTTATTACACTGTAGAGGAAGTTCCCCATCAGGACCGCTCAGGCTCAGCCAATGACGTTTCGTGTGGACAGCGCTGGACATCGGATCGCCGTGGGACACTGGATTTCATCGCTGGAATATTTTTTTTTATTTTTTTATTTTTAATAAAGGACTTTACCAACGGTGTCTGTGTATTTTTTTTACAATTTTTTACACTTTATTTTTGAAATGGTAGGGGTACAATGTACCCATTACCAATTCACATAGGGGGGCCGGATCTGGGGGTCCCCTTTGTTAAAGGGGTCTTCCAGATTCCGATAAGCCCCCTGCCCACAGACCCCCACAACAACCAGGCAAGGGTTGTGGGGATGAGGCCCTTGTCCCCATCAACATGAGGACATCCTCCCCATGTTGAGGGCATGTGGCCTGGTACGGTTCAGGAGGGGGGGGCGCTCTCTCGTCCCCCCCTCTTTTCCTGCGGCCTTCCAGGTTGCGTGCTCGGATAAAGGGTCTGGTCTGGATTTTCGGGTGTACTCCACGCCATTTAAAAAAAAAATTGGGGTGGAGCTCCCCTTAAAATCCATACCAGACCTGAAGGGCCTGGTATGGATATTTGGGGATAACCGCACGCATTTTTTTTTAATTTGCGGCAGGGTTCCCCTTAATATCCATACCAGACCCGAAGGGCCTGGTAATTGAATTTGGGGGAACCTCCACAATTTTTTTATCAATGATAAAATTCATTATAGCCGCGAGTCAGTTTTAAATGACTTTTTTTCCTTCAGAAATGACACTTTGTGCAGGGACAGTTCTAAGCACGGGAAACAAGCGCAAATAGTCCTCAGAAGTTCGGGTCCCCATTGACTTCAATGGGGTTCAGGTTCGGGGTCAAGTTCTGGTCAAGTTCGGTCCCGAACTCGAACTTTTTTCCGAAGTTCAGCCGAACCCGTCAAACCCGAACATCCAGGTGTCCGCTCAACTCTAATCTTCACCTAAAGAGCATTAACTGTTGATAAAGGGATTTGCCACTTAAAACCAAATATAAACTTCTGACCCAGATCAATTTAATAATAAATAGGCACTTTCCTTCACTGGCTTCAGAGGTGGAGCGAGGTAATGGGACTACTCTTCAGCAGGGATGAGCCGAACACCCCCCTGTTCGGTTCGCACCAGAACCTGCGAACAGACAAAATGTTCGTGTAAACTTTAGAACCCTATTAAATACAATGGACTCGAACGTTCGAAATCTAAAGTGTTAATTATAAAGGCTAATATGCAAGTTATTGTCCTAAAAAGTGTTTGGGGACCCGGGTCCTGCCCCAGGGGACATGTATCAATGCAAAAAGAAGTTTTAAAAACGGCCGTTTTTTCGGGAGCAGTGATTTTAATAATGCTTAAAATGAAAAAATAAAAGTGAAATATTCCTTTAAATTTCATACCTGGGGGGTGTGTATGATATGCATGTGAAGTGGCGCATGTTTCCCGTGCTTAGAACTGTCCCTGCAAAAAATGTCATTTTTGAAAGAAAAAAATGCATTTAAAACTGACTCGTGGCTATTAATGAATTGTCGGCTCCCGGCAATACATACTAAAGTCATTGATAAAAAAAAAAAAAAAGCGTGGGGGTTCCCCAGAATTCAATTACCAGGCCCTTCAGGTCCGGAATGGATATTAAGGGGAACCCCGCCGCAAATTAAAAAAAAATTGACGTGGGGTTCCCCCAAATATCCATTCCAGGCCCTTCAGATCTGGCATGGATTTTAAGGGGAACTCCACCCCAAATTTAAAAAAAAAATGGCGTGGAGTCCCCCTAAAAATCCATACCAGACCCCTTATCCGAGCACGCAACCTGGCCGGCCGCAGGGGAAAAGGGGGGGACGAGAGAGCGGCCCCCCTCCCTCCTGAACCGTACCAAGCCACATGCCCTCAACATGGGGAGGATGTCCCCATGTTGATGGGGACAAGGGCCTCATCCCCACAACCCTTGCCCGGTGGTTGTGGGGGTCTGCGGGCGGGGGGCTTATCGGAATCTGGAAGACCCCTTTAACAAAGGGGACCCCCAGATCCCGGCCCCCCCTATGTGAATTGGTAAGGGGTACATTGTACCCCTACCATTTCACAAAGAAAGCGTAAAAAAATGTTTAAAAAAACACACAAACACCTTGAAAAAGTCCTTTATTTAAAAAAAAAAAAACATTCCAGCGGTGAAATCCAGTGTCCCGCGGCGATCCCGATGTCCAGCGCTGTCCTTCATTGGTTGTGCCTGAGCGGACCTGATGGGGAACTCCCTCTCAGTATTTTAAATGTATAGACCCGCCCCTTCTAAAATTCCCCATCAGTTCCGCTCAGCGGACCAGATGCGGAACATGAGAAGGGGCGGGTCTATACATGTATTACCAAAGTGAGAGCAGTTCCCCATCAGGTCCGCCCCCTCGGTATGTCGGACCCGCCTACGTCATTGGCTTGAGCGGGGAACTTCCTTCACTATGTAAATTTAAATTACACAGTGAAGGAAGTTCCCCGCTCAAGCCAATGACGTAGGCGGGTCCGACATACCGAGGTGGCGGACCTGATGGGGAACTGCTCTCACTTTGGTAATACATGTATAGACCCGCCCCTTCTCATGTTCCGCATCTGGTCCGCTGAGCGGACCTGATGGGGAACTTTAGAAGGGGCGGGTCTATACATTTAAAATACTGAGAGGGAGTTCCCCATCAGGTCCGCTCAGGCACAACCAATGAAGGACAGCGCTGGACATCGGGATCGCCGCGGGACACTGGATTTCACCGCTGGAATGTTTTTTTTTTTTTTTTTTAAATAAAGGACTTTTTCAAGGTGTTTGTGTGTTTTTTTAAACATTTTTTTACCCTTTCTTCGTGAAATGGTAGGGGTACAATGTACCCCTTACCAATTCACATAGGGGGGGCCGGGATCTGGGGGTCCCCTTTGTTAAAGGGGTCTTCCAGATTCTGATAAGCCCCCCGCCCGCAGACCCCCACAACCACCGGGCAAGGGTTGTGGGGATGAGGCCCTTGTCCCCATCAACATGGGGACATCCTCCCCATGTTGAGGGCATGTGGCCTGGTACGGTTCAGGAGGGAGGGGGGGCCGCTCTCTCATCCCCCCCTTTTCCCCTGCGGCCGGCCAGGTTGCGTGCTCGGATAAGGGGTCTGGTATGGATTTTTAGGGGGACTCCATGCCATTTTTTTTTTAAATTTGGGGTGGAGTTCCCCTTAAAATCCATGCCAGATCTGAAGGGCCTGGAATGGATATTTAGGGGAACCCCACGTCAATTTTTTTTTTAATTTGCGGTGGGGTTCCCCTTAATATCCATTCCAGACCTGAAGGGCCTGGTAATTGAATTCTGGGGAACCCCCACGCTTTTTCTTTTTTTTTTATCAATGACTTTTGTATGTATTGCCGGGAGCCGACAATTCATTAATAGCCGCGAGTCAGTTTTAAATGCATTTTTTTCTTTCAAAAATGACATTTTTTGCAGGGACAGTTCTAAGCACGGGAAACATGCGCCACTTTACATGCATATCATACACACCCCCCAGGTACGAAATTTAAAGGAATATTTCACTTTTATTTTTTCATTTTAAGCATTATTAAAATCACTGCTCCCGAAAAAACGGCCGTTTTTAAAACTTCTTTTTGCATTGATACATGTCCCCTGGGGCAGGACCCCGGTCCCCAAACACTTTTTAGGACAATAGCTTGCATATAAGCCTTTATAATTAGCACTTTAGATTTCTCCCATAGATTTTTCGAATTTGCCGCGAACACCCCAATTTGTTCGCTGTTCGGCGAACGGGCGAACAGGCAATGTTCGTGTCGAACATGAGTTTGACTCGAACTCGAAGCTCATCCCTACTCTTCAGCCCATTCCTCTCAAAACCACAAGGAGGAATATCTGAACAATTAAAACACATAGACCATGGGTGCATTGACTGGAATTCTACTGAGCTGCCCAGAATAATTATTGAGGGAGTGTATTTCACATTTTTAGGGCTCTTACTGTGAAGAAGCCTCTTAGTATGTGAAGGTAAATCTATTTTCCTCCAGACATATGGAGTGCCCCCGTGTCCTCTGTAATGACCTGAAAATTAGTAACTCTACACCAAGTTCACTATATGAACCACTTATGTATTTATACATGTTGATCATATCCCCCCTTAATCTCCTCTTTGAAAAAATAAATAAATTCCCTTCAGCTAATCTTTCCTCACACCTGAGCTCCTCCATGCCCCTTATCAGTTTGGTTTCCCTTCTCTGCACTTTCTCCAGTTCTCGGCTATGCTTTTTTGTGAACTGGTGCCCAAAATTGAACTGCATATTCCAAATGAGGTTATGTTTTTTGCTAGTTTTAGAAACTGAAGACTGACATTGCATGCTATTATTAAGTCTATGATCTACCAGAACACCCAGAGAATTGCTAATGGAAACATATGACTAACTAACAGTGCATATAATAGGTACTGGATAGGAGTGTCTTGATCAGGGGTTCACTTCAGGTTTTAAGTTTAAATCTACTTTCACAAAGCCATCACTGACTACAAAGAAAACATTGATAGTCATCAACAGCACTATTCAACCTAAAAAAGTGAAAAATGTCACAAGACCAACAAGTTAATTATCTGCTCTCACATAACTGGCAATAACGGGGCTGAGTATGTGAGTAGAGCGATTTGTTAAAACAGCCTCAAGTGTATTCTCACTGCTGTTTTTTTTATTGCATTGAAGTATTAGTGAATGACCTCCACTGTAATTAAAAGGATATGTACCCGAAGCTATAAAATTAAGCAAAATTGACACACAAACAATCACACAATGTCACATGGTCAACATATGATCTCGTTGTCCACTATTCCCTAGACAAGGTTTTCTAGTTTCGATTGACCCATATTTTAGTTCTGAATGCAAGACATTTTCTAAAAATTACTTTCTAATGTGACAGCAGTCGGGCAATGGCAACAGCAGACTAAAAACATAATTGTCAAGGCATAGGCTAAACTTTAATATATAACATTTGTGTCTGATCAGCCAAATAATTTTTTAATCACTAAAGCCCTGTACACACGATCGGATAACCTATGGATTTTCGTCCGATGGATTTGTCCATCGGAAATCCGATGAAACTGTTTTTCATCAGTCTTGGCCACACACCATCAGTCTAAAAACCGACGGCAAGAAAACGACGGCACGTTCAAAACGTACGACGCGCTATAAAAGGGCCGAACAAATCTAATGGCGCCACCCCTTGGGCTGCTTTTTCTGATTTCGTGTTACCGCGTGTTAGTAAAAGTTTGGTGAGAGCCGATTCGCGCTTTTCAGTCTCCGTGCTTTTCAGATCATTTCCTGTTGTTCAGTTTGTGCTTGTGGGTTTGTATTTGTGATTCAGTGCGTGCAGTCAGGTCGTTACTGCCTTGCAGTGCCGACTTGGCCGTTCGTTTACTGTTTTTCAGATCGTTCTTTTCAGGCCTTGCTGTTCCATGGTGCGTTCTGTTTGAGTTCGTTCTGACCAGCCGACCGGTTTAAAACCATGTTTGAAGTGCGTTCTCGTTCTCGAGCTCGTGCTGGCTTTGGGCTTGGTGTTGCAGTTAACACTGTAACCCGAGTTCAGTCTGTGAACAGGGTGAGGAGGAGTTCATGGACTAAGAATTGGTTGCTCCAGCGGGACCAATTCTCTCATATGCCTCTGCTGCGGGAAATCCATGAGAATAACCCTGATGATTTCAGGAATTATCTCAGGATGACGGACCCCGTATTTCACCATCTGTTGGATTTGCTGTCCCCCTATATCACGAGGCAGGACACTGTGATGCGCCAGGCCATCACTGCCGAGCAGAGGCTTATTGCCACGTTGAGATACCTGGTGACTGGGAGAAGCTTGCAGGACCTCAAGTTCTCAACAGGCATCTCCCCCCAGGCTCTCGGGATCATTATCCCTGAGACGTGTTCGGCCATCATTCAGGTCCTGCAGAAGGACTATATGAAGGTAATTATGCTCCTTTAACCACTTAACGACCGCCCACTGTAAATATACGTCAGCAGAATGGCACCGACAGGCAGAATCACGTACATATACATGATTGCCTTTGTATAGTTGGGGGGTCCGATCGGACCCCCCTTCTTTACAGTGGGTGGTCGTTTTACCTTCGGGAGCGATCCGGCATGAGGGGACGGCCGTTCGATTCCGGCCACCCCCTCTCGATCGCTCCCGGCGAATGAGAGAGCTTCCCCTGCCTGCCAGGAAGGAGGAAGTGATGTCATCTCTCCTGGGGCGCTCACATATACCGAGCGCCGTACAGGAGAAGATGCAGGTTAGTACACAAAACAGCACACTGACACCAGGACACATAGGCACATAAATCGCCCCCCCAGGCCCCCCCAGACACCCCCAGATCACCCCCCAGCCCCCCCCAGCCCCCAGTCACAGTGTCACTGATTGCAGTGACCATTTATTTAGTGATCACTGCAATCAGTGACATTTGTGACTGTAAAAGTGTCACTACATTTAGTTTTAGGTCCAGTGTAGCCCCCTAACCCCCCCTAATAAAGGTTTAACCCCCTGATCACCCCCCAGATAACCCTTTCACCCCCTAGCACCGCCGTCACTAAGCAATCATTTTTCTGATCGATGTCTTAGCGTCGGTGATGCTGATCGGTAGCCAGTAATTTTTTTTAGGTTCGCCGCAGGTTTTTATAGCGTCGGGTACCCCCATATATTACCTAATGAAGGTTTAACCCCCTTGATCGCCCCCCAGGTAAGCCTTTCACCCCCTATCACCACTGTCACTAAGTTATAATTTTTCTGATCGATGTCTTAGCGTCGGCGATGCTGATCGGTAGCCAGTAATTTTTTTTAGGTTCGCCGCAGGTTTTTATAGCGTCGGGTACCCCCATATATTACCTAATAAAGGTTTAACCCCCTTGATCACCCCCCAGGTAACCCTTTCACCCCCTAGCACCACTGTCGCTATACGATCATTTTTCTGATCGATGTCTTAGCGTCGGTGATGCTGATCGGTAGCCAGTAATTTTTTTTAGGTTCGCCGCAGGTTTTTATAGCGTCGGGTACCCCCATATATTACCTAATAAAGGTTTAACCCCCTTGATCGCCCCCCCAGGGTAACCCTTTCACCCCCTATCACCACTGTCACTAAGCGATAATTTTTCTGATCGATGTCTTAGCGTCGGCGATGCTGATCGGTAGCCAGTAATTTTTTTTAGGTTCGCCGCAGGTTTTTATAGCGTCGGGTACCCCCATATATTACCTAATAAAGGTGTAACCCCCTTGATCACCCCCCAGGTAACCCTTTCACCCCCTAGCACCGCCGTCACTATGCGATCATTTTTCTGATCGATGTCTTAGCGTCGGTGATGCTGATCGGTAGCCAGTAATTTTTTTTAGGTTCGCCGCAGGTTTTTATAGCGTCAGGTACCCCCATATATTATCTAATAAAGGTTTAACCCCCTGATCGCCCCCCAGGTAACCCTTTCACCCCCTATCGCCACTGTCGCTAAGCAATCGTTTTTATGATCGTTGTCTTAGTGTCGGTGATGCCGATAGGTAGCCAGTAATTTTTTTTTTAGGTTCGCCGTCAGGTTTTTATATAGCGTCAGGTACCCCCATATATTACCTAATAAAGGTTTTAACCCCCTAATTGCCCCTAGTTAACCCTTTCACCAGTGATCATCATATAAGTGTTACGGGTGACGCTGGTTAGTTAGTTTGCTTTTTATAGTGTCAGGGCACCCGCCGTATATAACCCAATAAAGGTTTAACCCCCTGATCGCCCGGCGGGTGATATCAGTTAGGTTTTAGCGTCAGAGAGGGTCTGCGTCACACCCCAGGCAGCGTCAGGTTAGTGCCAGTAGCGCTAACACCCACACGTGAAGCATACACCCCCCTTAGTGGTATAGTATCTGATCAGCTCAATATCTGATCTGATCAGATCTATACTAGCGTCCCCAGCAGTTTAGGGTTCCCAAAAACGCACTGTTAGTGGGATCAGCCCAGATACCTGCTAGCACCTGCGTTTTGCCCCTCCGTCCAGCCCAGGCCACCGAAGTGCAGTATCGATCGATCACTGTCACTTGCAAAACACAACACACATAACTGCAGCGTTCGCAGAGACAGGCCTGATCCCTGCGACTCCAGTGCTGTAGGAGGTGATTTCACCACCACAGTTAAAAAAAAAAAGCATATATGCCGAAGCATTGGGGCAGCAGGAGCGGAGGAGCGATTTTGCTCCTAATGCCGCGTATATACGGTCGAAATTCCAACGGAGGCTTGCCCGTGGAAAAGTCTGACCATGTGTATGCGGCATAACTTTTGTGAGAAGATGCCCCCATGCTTCGGCATATATAAATGGTGCATGTATGCCCATCTAACGGGGTAACCTGTAAATGCTTTTAAAGGCTTTTAAAAATGTATGTAGTTTGTCGCCAATGCGCGTTTGTGCGAAATTTTAAAGCATGTCGTGTTTGGTATCTATGTACTCGGCCTAAGATAATCTTTTTTATTTCATCAAACATTTGGGCAATATAGTGTGTTTTAGTGCATTAAAATTAAAAAAAGTGTATTTTTTCCCCAAAAAAATGCGTTTGAAAAATCGCTGCGCAAATACTGTGTAGAAAAAAAATGCAACACCCACCATTTTATTCTGTAGGGCCTTTGCTTTAAAAATATATATAATGTTTGGGGGTTCAACATAATTTTCTTGCAAAAAAAAATATGTTTTCATGTAAACAAAAAGTGTCAAAAAGGGCTTTGTCTTCAAGTGGTTAGAAGAGTGGATGTAAGCTTCCTAATGTTGTGTATAAAATGCCAGAACAGTTCAAACCCCCCCCCAAATGACCCCATTTTGGAAAGTAGACCCCAAGCTATATACTGAGAGGCATGTCGAGTCCATGGAATATTTTATATGTTGACACAAGTTGCGGAAAAAATAAATTTTTTTTTTTTTTTGCACAAAGTTGTCACTAAATGATATATTGCTCAAACATGCCATGGGCATATGTGGAATTACACCCCAAAATACATTCTGTTGCTTCTCCTGAGTACGGGGATACCACATGTGTGAGACTTTTTGGGAGCCTAGCCGCGTACGGGACCCCAAAAACCAAGCACCGCCTTCAGGCTTTCTAAGGGTGTCAATTTTTGATTTCACTTCTCACTGCCTATCACAGTTTCGGAGGCCATGGAATGCCCAGATGGCACAAAACCCCCCCAAATGACCCCATTTTGGAAAGTAGACACCCCAAGCTATTTGCTGAGAGGTATTGTGAGTATTTTGCAGATCTCGCTTTTTGTCACAAAGTTTTGAAAATTGAAAAAAAAAAGAAAAAAAAAATGTTCTTTCTTCATTTTCAAAAACAAATGAGAGCTGTAAAATACTCACCATGCCTCTCAGCAAACAGCTTGGGGTGTCTACTTTCCAAAATGGGGTCATTTGGGGGGGTTTTGTGCTATTTTGGCATTTTATGGCCTTCAAAACTGTGATAGGTAGTGAGGAGTGAAATCAAAAATTTGCGCCCTTAGAAATCCTGAAGGCGGTGCTTGGTTTCCGGGGTCCCGTACGTGGCTAGGCTCCTAAAAAGTCCCACACATGTGGTATCCCCGTACTCAGGAGAAGCAGCAGAATGTATTTTGGGGTGCAATTCCACATATAACCATGGCATGTGTGAGCAATATATCATTTAGTGACAACTTTTTGTAAAATATTCAATGGGCTCAACATGCCTCTCAGCAATTTCCTTGGGGTGTCTACTTTCTAAAATGGGGTCATTTGGGGGGGTTTTGTACTGCCCTGTCATTTTAGCACCTCAAGAAATGAGATAGGCAGTCATAAATTAAAAGCTGTGTAAATTCCAGAAAATGTACCCTAGTTTGTAAACGCTATAACTTTTGCGCAAACCGATAAATATACGCTTATTGACATTTTTTTTACTAAAGACATGTGGCTGAATAGATTTTGGCCTAAATGTATGACTAAAATTGAGTTTATTCGATTTTTCTTATAACAAAAAGTAGAAAATATCATTTTTTTTCAAAATTTTCGGTCTTTTTCCGTTTATATCGCAAAAAATAAAAATCGCAGAGGCAATCAAATACCATTAAAAGAAAGCTCTATTTGTGGGAAGAAAAGGACGCAAATTTCGTTTGGGTGCAACATTGCATGTCCGCATAATTTACAGTTAAAGCAGCATAGTGCAAAATTCTGAATTCACCTCTGGTCCTTTAGCTA
Source organism: Rana muscosa (assembly GCA_029206835.1). NCBI lineage: Eukaryota > Metazoa > Chordata > Amphibia > Anura > Ranidae > Rana > Rana muscosa. The sequence goes on from CM055127.1 coordinate 80,410,843, forward strand.
CCAAATGGTCCGGGGCTTAAGTGGTTAACCTCACATTATCTTTTTTTATTCTCTTTTTTTTTTTTTCCTCCTAACACAAATATGCCTGTTTGTAATATCCTGGTAATGTCCCCATTTTCCCCATGCCTTTTTTTACCTGTAAATCCCTTTTTGGGCCCTACATGCCTATTTCCCTTCACTAACCTCTCCAGCATGCTATCGTGGGCGCAAACCCAGCTAGCCTTCTATTTTCCTTTTCATTTTTGGGGGGTCATTGCCCTCGTAGTTTGACAACCCTCCCTCCCCCCCCCAAAGATGTTTAAAAATTAGTAGTTCTCAATCAAGCTCAGCAGAGTGGTAGAGCCTTTTTTGGGATCCCCCACAATCACCTTAGGCCCCCCCCCTTAGATTATTTTAGAATGTCCACTCAGCGGGGGTGAGGCATCTGCTAAGTGGGCCTTTGTTTATTGGTCTGAAAAACTCCCTTAAATAATAATGTTACTCAAAAATGTTTTTATGTGTAATCTGCTTGCACTGTAACCATAAACCGTACTAATGTCTTCTTTTTGTTTGACTCCACAGTTCCCTAGCACACCACAGGAATGGCTGACTGTGGCCTCCCAATTTGCCCAGCGGTGGGATTTCCCCAACTGTGGAGGGGCAATTGATGGAAAGCACGTCCACATAGTGCCACCACCCCGTTCGGGGTCATACTATTTTAACTATAAAGGTTTTAATAGCATAGTGTTAATGGCGGTGGTGTCGGCACGGTACGAGTTCCTGTATGTGGACGTGGGGAAGAACGGCCGGATGTCCGATGGCGGATCATTCGCAGAGACGGAGTTCGCTCACCGTCTGCAGGCTGGGGGTCTTGCACTGCCTCCAGATGCAGAGAACGTTAAAGGGCTCCCGTTCGTTTTCATTGCGGATGAGGCTTTTGGACTAGGACCACACCTGATGCGGCCGTTTCCCCAACGCACCCTCACCCCGGAGAGGAGGGTTTTTAATTACCGGCTGGCCAGAGCCCGGAGAGTTGTGGAGAATGCCTTCGGGATAATGGCCAGCCGGTTCCGCCTGTTCCAGACAGCGATACATTTGGCGGATTATAAACTGAACCACATCGTCTACTGCTGCTGCATATTGCACAATTTTCTACGCAAATTTGCAACCAATTATGTATCATCGTTTGGGCCTGAGGCCGGTCCATCTGAACTGATTAATCTGACCGGTCTCAGCACTGCCCGTACTGGCTTGGCCCCCCAAAGTGCCCGTGAAGTACGCCAGAAATACGTAGAGTACTTCACGGGTAGGGGGGCCATCGCAATGCCAGACCACATCTGACCAAGTATTTAACCTTTTCAAAATAAAAAAAAAACATGGAATTTCTACAAACTTGTGTTGTTATTCTTGTATTTTGGGTTTATGTGTCTCCCAGGTTCTAGTAGTGCCAAGTGTAATTGTCCTTAGTAAATAGCCTCAAAACTCAGAGCGAAAAACACGGTTTTTGCATCTTCAGAACTGCTCTTGAGCATAGAAAGAACAAGGCACACCTTTTTTAGACTTCCCAAATGTTTTTATTGTTTGCACCGCATTTTTTTGTGGTTTTTAGAAATACTAGCCTTTTATTTTTCTGTGCGGCTTTTTTTGCAGAAACATGCATGGGTCGTAAGCCATTATTTTTACTCTGAAAAAGTAATACAATAACACTGTGAAAAATACCAACTGGAGATGGGGTGATGGTACCCCTGATCCATCCCAAATGTTAACAAACACACTTTCTTTTGGGGCTCAAATGGGTATCTTCAACAAGATCCCATGGCTAGGGTAAACATGTGCTATCTGCCATCATGGGGGATAAATGGTCGTGCTTTGGGGATGTAAACCCTTCCTCTCACCTACTTGAGGAGGGAGGAAGAGGTTGCACCCCCAAAACAGGGACATAGATATCCTGTGACGGCAGATAGCACATGTTGAGTCTTCAGTGTGTGCATCTTCACATTTGGGATGTTGGAAATCCCTGAGATAAGTTCACACTATTCTCCCCAAAATATCTATCATGTTTTTATATTTTTTCTCAATCACAATCATTCTCTTTCTCATAATGTCCATTTCGCTACTGCATTCCATGATTTCCTGAATGATTATTTTTGCGCTGGCACTCGAGAATGGCAGATTTGGACTTCCTGACACACCCCCACGTTCAGTCCCTAAAACAAAAAAAAAGGTTTTACACTAGGCAGTCCTACATCTGTATTTACCTTGAAGTTGTGGTGACAGACACTGACCTGTTGTGCTGATAAGCTCCACCTCTCCTTCCTCCACCTCCCCTTCCTCCACCTCCGCTTCCTCCACCTCCGCTTCCTGAACCTGCTGATCTTGGTTTGCTTTGGGAGCTTCGGGGAGTTTCTGTGGTGTTGGGTTACTCGTCTCCTGAGCATGGTGTCCTCCCAGTCTCCTCTCCCCTATGGGAATTTACAACAAAATGTATACTTTAGCACACAGACTTTTTTAAGGCCTGAAAAGGGATCCTCTATGTTTTTAAGTGGGGTACAATTGATATTTGGCCCTGAGTTCCAACATGAACATATGTGATCTTGCAAACTCAACAAAGCAACATGTTATTTTTGAGGACATTCACAAATACACTTGGATAACCACCAAGGTATCCACTGGACCACCTGTGTGTGACACCGTTAAGAAATTTGGTCATGTGGCCCAGAGTATAGTATCTTGATGAAGAAAAAAAAAAAGTACACAACTGCTGGAGTGTCATCTCCTTTACCCAGAATACAGTTTATTCTTTCAGTCACATTCAAAATTTCCTTACAACACATCATCTAGCCAACAATGTGTAGATAAACATTGTTGAAGTAAAATGAGGCATGCCCACATGTAGTTTACGTGGATATGTGCCAAACATGTTTGGGGGAAGAGCAGCAAGTTATTGGTCAAAACATTGGGCAAATAAGTGGACTCTCCACTTAACCTAAAAGATGAGATTTCAAAATGTGAATCCAGTCAAGCCAAGCACATGTTGCAAAACATGGAAAAATACATATTACAATGTGAAAGAACACAGTAAAATATACTTACTTTTTTCTATGCTTTTTATAAGCTTCTGCTCCGGCTCCCTGATCTTGAGGTCTGACCACCTTTTACGGAGTTGTTCCTTGGATCTCCTGACCCCATATTTTTTATAGAGAGTCTTCGCCACTTTGTCCATAATTTGTGACTTCCGGAGATTAGGGGTGTCGTATGGGCCATGCTTGCCGTCGTAATCCTTCCTCCGCAGAATGTCCACCATCTCCGCCATCTCAGAAAAAGACATATTAGTCGCCTTGTATCTTTTTTTACAGGATCGGGACGTTTCCGCCTCCGGGCTTTCCTCGTCGGTAATTTCAAGTAAAGAAGCCACCTGTGTCTGCGACATGTCGCCGTCTCACACTGTGCGCCAATCGTTAAGGGGCGGGGAAATGCAGAAAAAGTCCGTCATGGGCGGGCGACGAGGGCGGAGTTACACGCATGCGCAGGGTATAAAAAGGGGAAAGAAGTTATTAGGGATGCGCGAAGTAAGGACGACCGGAAGTGAACCCACGAAGTGAACTAAGGTAAGAAGGGAACTCGGGCCTGCAGTGGCATATTAATGGGTCATGATTGTAAAGGGCAATATTTTGATAAGTTGAGGAGAATCAATTCTGATCCTTTTTTTTTGTACTTGCTGATCCTAATAGATGCATAAACTAAGAGAGCCGGAGGTGATGCTTGTTTTTATTGAAAAGTATAAGGAACAGCGCAACCTTTGGGAGCTCAAACACCCTGCGTATCACAAAAGTGATGTACGACGGGCAACTATTACCAAATTAGCCGAGGATATGAAGCCATGGATCCCAGATGCAGACTACACTATGATCAATAATAAAATCAACAACCTGCGCAATTCTTATAAAAAAAAAATTCAAGGAAGTGCGCCAGTCCAAGAGATCAGGAGCAGCAGCCGACAATGTAGTAAAGCCCAAGCTGTGGTACTACAGACATCTTCAATTTCTGGATGACCAGATCGAGGCCAGGGAAACTATTTCCAGCCTTCCCTCAACCCTTCCTTCCACCCTTCCCTGCAGCGTTCCTTCCACCCTTCCCTCCACCCCTGCAGAGGCGGAGGAGGAGCCTCCCGAGCTAGAAGAGCCAGATCTTCACATCTTCAGCCCGGTATAGTATTTTTGATGCTAATTATTGTCCACTAAGTAATATGGAGTTGAACTGTTTTGATTAGCCATAAATAATCCCCCCCCCTCCAAAATAAACCAGTAATGAGATCAAAATTGTGTGTGATTGATTCCTCAAATAATAGAAATTTACATTTTATTTTATAAACAGGATGAGGCAAGCCAGGAGGAAGAGGGTCAGGAGTGTGACAGGCAGGAGGAGGCAGGGCCCAGTGGGACTCAGCAGGTCCCCAGGCCTAGTGGCAGCACCGTCTCCCAAGTGGCTCCCCTCCATGTCAGACCGCCAAAACAACGGCGGATGACACAAGTGGAGGAGGAGTCACTAAAGATGATTCAGGAGGCTGCTGCCATTATGAGGGCCCCCCTCAACCCTATGGAGGGGTTTAGCACCTATCTCTCAGATAAGCTGCTGAGAATTGAGGCGGGACAACGGGCCCTTTGTGAGCACCTTATCTACACGGCCGTACACATGGGGGCGAGGGGACAGCTGACTGAGGCCACCCATATCTCACATCAGCCCAATCCCTCTCCTCCTTCTCCTCCTCCTCCTGCCACATCACCACCCACAGTGGCCCAGCCTGCAAGGGTGCGTGGACGGGACCGTGGAGAGACGCTGCAGAGAGGCGTGGAAGGAAGGCTACAAGGAAGAGCAGGAGGTGATTCCCTGGCCTCGAGCTGCTCATCCAGAAATTGAAGGTTGATGGAGTACCACAGCTTGGGATGATGTATGTCTTTGGCTGCTGCTCCTGATTTCATGCTGTTGTTGATTTTATTATTGATCATAGTCAGGTCTGCATTTGGGATCTAATGACTTTATATTCTCTGCTAATTTGGGAATAGTTGCCCTTCGGTTTTTGATTTGTTTTTTTCCGAAATAAAGGGAAATTTGATTTCAGCCAACCTACATGCCTGATGTGTTTTTTTGAGAAGTAGCAATAAGATTGCATAAATACAATGTGTAATTAAGAACAAGGGACACCAACCTCCATGATTTTTCAAAAATTTAATATTATGTTGTTCTCAGAAATTGACACACCAAAAAATGCACAACAAATTTTAAGAGTCAAAAAAATAAAGGTGTAATTTGGGAGGTCGGCCTTGAAGAATTTTAATAATTATTCCTAAGATCACTAGAAAAAAGAAAGACATACATTTGTCAGAACTCAGGAGAAAGTTCTGCTGCCAAAATGACATTTTAAAGACCGTTCGAAAGCAAAAAAACATGCGCTGCATTAAACGAAGCAATAACTTGCAGAATGACGAATGTGCTCTCTCCATTAGGAACGCTAGTTTTACAAGAACAAGCGCTCCCATCTCCTAATTCAGTCTGAGCATGCGTGGGTTTTTTAACCGATGGACTTGCCCATAGACGATCGGAAATTCCCATCGGTTTTTTATCCATCGGAAAATTTTAAAACAAGTTCTATTTTTTCCATCCGATGGAAAAAAGACTGATGGGTACCATACACGATCGGTTTGTCTGATGAAAACCATCCATCGGACGGTTTTCATCAGTTAAACCGATCGTGTGTACGGGGCTTTACAGTATTAAGAGAAGGGTCAGGCTATACACATCTGATATTTCAGTTATGGTAGGACACCAGTAACTTTAATCACCCCCCAATTTATTTTATCCCCAAGGTCTACAGCACAAGGGCATTTTAAGATGCTTTTACTACACATTTGTGAAACATTCAAATTCAGCAAATGAGGATAAAGGTGTAAAAGAAAAAAGTATGTAAAAAGCAAAACTTTTTTTTTTCGATAGAATGGCACAGGGTTAGACACTCCATCAAAGTTTGTGTCCCTGTAGGGAATATTTACCCTCTATTTGTACTGGTGACAACTGATTTTTTTTTCAAGGCCAAGCTGCGCAAAAACAAAACACCAAAAGTGAACCAAAGAAGTGTATGTGAACACACACGAAAATGTGCATTTGGAGTGTGTCATATGGTCCCCACCTGAAGTGAAAGGGACCTTTAATGCCCCCGCTCCCCCCCTTCCCACCCCTGGAGTATAAGACTCCTGAAGGGGACAGAGCACACTCAGGTCCACCTAGCAAAAAGGCCTGGCGGACACCTCTCCTCATGATTGGTTGAAGCTGACCAATGAGCACTAGATGATGGGCTCTCCCAAAGAGAGAACCCCCAAGGCAGAGGAGGAAGGAATCTAATGGCCACACGTCCTCCTTCTAGACTTCAGGGTAGACCCGAAGATCCAAACCCTACCATCCATGATTAAAAAAAAAACACACATAAAAAAAAAGAAAAAAAAATAGCTAAGCAATGCGGCCAGGTAAAAAAAATTGCCCCAGCCAAAAAGCCTAACCCATGAGGCAATATGCAGAAGAAAAAACAAGTTGTGTTGTGGCCTATTGCCCTCACAGTGGGGTTCCAAACCCATGGTGATACTAGGAACACTGCAGGCTCTCTCGCTCCATAACCCCTGGCCAGACAAGGCAGCACTGCTTGAATCAGAAGGTACTGGGCCCCTCATAACCCTTCACACCATGGAAATAACCCCGACCTCCATCTTACCCAGTGGGTGCCTAATTTGGTTTCTTTCCCATGAGAAGGGCCCTCAGGACTTTTATCACACCAGCAAGAATACTATGTAGCGGCCTCACCCCTCTCCCTTGCTCTATCGGTTACATGGCTGTTGTCTAGGGGTACCTGGGAGAGAGAGATAAAACACACCACGGCCCATGTCCTCCGTAACTGGGAGGTGAAGGCCAGAAGATTGGGCTTTTGTGTAGGTGTCCTAGAGTCAAGTCCAGTCCTTCGTCTCTGACTCCCTTGCTTTAGTAACCCAAGTTCCACACAGTGAATAGGTACAACTCAGTTTTATTCTTCTTGCCAAGCAATAAAACAATCCTTCTCCTTTGGAAAATGGGGACAGATCGAGGCAAAATCCTTTCCCTTCTTGCTGCTGCCCACTGTGCTGTCACCAGTGGTGAATAGTCACTGCCACTGACTAGGTAATATAGAACGTGAATTACCTTCGCTCACTTTGCCCCTGTCAGAGGAAGAAATCCATCCAAGGGAGAAGTGGAGGCCTCTCCGTCACCAGCGATGCTGCGCCGGGCTCTTCAGAGAAGTTACTGCGCACCAGTCCTCACGAACTCAGACACGGGCACCCAAGGAGTTAGGGCCTCCTCGGATTCCTCCACCCTCGCGGAACTCAGTCGAAGGTACTGAGCCCCAGGCATCCGCCATAGTACCTCACCCCAGGCTAAAGGTGCCTGAGATGGATTCCATCCCCGCTCCAGCTAGGCCAAGGGCGCCTAGGCCTGAAACACCAGAACGCCAGCACCCAAGCTGAAGGTGCCTGGGTGCGGCCGCGTCCTCCAACTCTCTGCCCCAAAATCAGGGCATCCGCCCCTTTTATGACCTCTCCCTTTGCGTCACAGCGGGTTCCCCGCACCGCTGTACCAGCTCCAGGGGAGGACAAAAAGGCACAGTTTGCGGTGCGAGTTCAGCTCCGGCCCAAGGCAACAAAGCCACCTGTAGGCCCCAAGGAACCCCACACCACCAGAGTCGTCACATAAATTCAAACACCCGCTACACTCTCCCCCTGGTGATTTGACACTGGTCCCCAGTGTCTGGTACAAACTCACATCCCACAAGGGTGATGACATAAGTTCAGCCCAGAAACCAAACTACACAATTTAGCCCTGAATTGTGCCAAGACCTGAATGGGAAAGGGAAAACTTAAAACAATATAACTATAAAACTTTCCAATAAAATACTTTAAATATCTCACACATTTACATTCCTCCCTCCCTCTGGCTATCTAAGAACCACCCATTCTCAGTAGTCTTGACAGACGAGTCTCCTGCAGAGGGAAAGAAAAGAAACATACATCCTACCAACATGTGTGTTTGCTTGGAATGAATGGGTCTATCCTAGAAGAAACCCACTCACTCCAATAAGTGCTGCATAATGTCAAAAAAACAAACAATCGTTGCGCAACACTGCCACCTAGTGACAGTGCCGCGGTCAAGACACTCATCACTTCCAGACGAACTTTCCCCTTGAACATTTTCTCTGTGACTCTACACTATCTAAAACCCAAAGTCACTGATTTCTTTTTAAGTGCCAGGAGAAGGAGGGATAACAAACAAAAAAACAGCTCCCATATCTCCAACGAGTAGAACTGCCCAAATACAAAAAAAAACTAGGGCACAGTCCCTGTGTTCAAGAGAAGGCACTCCGGAAAGTTCAGCCAGGAATAGAAAAGAAAAGCACACGGGAGTCTCTTTTTCCCTTACAGGTAAAACCTTGGATGAGGCAGTGATATAGGCTTCAAACGATCATCAAAAGCCTCCACATGGTATTCAATACTTTTTCCTTCTTTGCGGCAGATCACCACTTTGTCCGCATGAATGTGTCTTCCCAGCATCCATTTAGCTTTACAGTCCTGAAACTTCTTGGTGACCGGTGGTGGAAAGGTACCGCCGTGCTTGCTGCACTTTCAGTTTGTCCCATACAAAGGTATCATACCATCTTTGCCGAAAAACCTCCACCTCATAGAGCAGTTCCAGAAGGAAGATACGGGTATTCCCACCCATATTCCTGAGCAACCTTCTGGCCAAAGAGACGCTGCAGCCTTGAGAAAGGTGGCATAGTAGCTTGGTCTCCTTCTCCAGGTGGAACAATCGCTTCTGGGTGGCGAGGTGCGTTCACCACCTCGGTAGACCTGGGCCTAGGAGCCCGCAGTGATTGACGTTGCACTCCCGCAACAGGAGCAGGTGAAATGGATGTTGAATCCAGAAGGGGAACTTCAGACAGAGGACCAGCTTCTTCCCTTGGCGCCGGGGCCTCTACCCGGGGTGTACTATCTCCAGTAGACATGGGCAGGTCCCTTGTGACACGGGCCGAGGGTAGCTTCATTTTGTCCCATCCCTTCTGTTGGAAGATTTTGTCTATCTCCCCATCATCGCCATTGTCAGACAATGAAACCAGGTCAGAGGTGTCGTAGCACTCAGCGGGCAGATAATTCCCAGTCACGGAACTATCCCCCTTGACGGCCTCTACCGACTGTGGGCTACCGCCACTTTCTGTCACACAGACAGTCCCAACCCCTGGCTCACCTGGACCTTTAAACGTGCAGGGATGTCCAGAACGTTGTCTACCGAATCCATCTAGGTCAGGCAAGCAGTGGGGCGAAGCTCTTCCACGGCCACACAAGGCCATCACTAGGCCGACTTTTCTCTTCGGCGGCCGGAGCAGGGAGCTGCTGGTGACCGAGGCAGCATCCTCGGATTTCTCTCTTTTCACTTCTGCTTGGGCAGTCCCTTCGCCCGGATCAGTGCGCACGGGGAACGCACCAGCATCGATCTCTCCCTCCGGAGTGGCAGTCCCTGTGAGGTAGTTGAGGTGGAAAGCCCGAGGCTTTTCTGTGGATGGTTCCACCTCGAAGAGAAATTCTTTGCAGACCTCACAGCGCCTGAACGGCTTCAGCTGGACCACCAGTCCCGAACAGCCGGGACAGATCACACCGAGGGCTTCCATGTCTCTACAGGTAAAGAGAGCCAATCGCCCCCGAGCAGCCAGAGAAGACATATCCGCGAAGGAAGGAACAGAAATCCACGGAGCACTTGAAGCCATCCTCTCTCTTTGCTGCTCCATTGCGCACTGATCCACCTGCGCCGGAATCTCCACGTGCGTACCTCCACGTGGCCAGACTCCTCCCACCTTCTGCACTTGTTTGCGGGCTTCTCACTTGTTCGCAGGCTTTTCCCTTGCCCCGCCCACGAACTACACAGTTATGGGTTGCCTCGTGGCGCGTTGGCCAATATGGCCGACCTACTCGGAACTCCTCCGGGCAGCAAAGTTCAATTTCAGACACCATACACATATCCCGGATACGATGCCCCCACGTGTAGCGGCCTCACCCCTCTCCCTTGCTCTATCGGTTACATGGCTGTTGTCTAGGGGTACCTGGGAGAGAGAGATAAAACACACCACGGCCCATGTCCTCCGTAACTGGGAGGTGAAGGCCAGAAGATTGGGCTTTTGTGTAGGTGTCCTAGAGTCAAGTCCAGTCCTTCGTCCCTGACTCCTTTGCTTTAGTAACCCAAGTTCCACACAGTGAATGGGTACAACTCAGTTTTATTCTTCTTGCCAAGAAATAAAACAATCCTTCTCCTTTGGAAAATGGGGACAGATCGAGGCACAATCCTTTCCCTTCTTGCTGCTGCCCACTGTGCTGTCACCAGTGGTGAATAGTCACTGCCACTGACTAGGTAATATAGAACGTGAATTACCTTCGCTCACTTTGCCCCTGTCAGAGGAAGAAATCCGTCCAAGGGAGAAGTGGAGGCCTCTCCGTCACCAGCGATGCTGCGCCGGGCTCTTCAGAGAAGTTACTGCGCACCAGTCCTCACAAACTCAGAAACGGGCACCCAAGGAGTTAGGGCCCCCTCGGATTCCTCCACCCTCGCGGAACTCAGTCGAAGGTACTGAGCCCCAGGCATCCACCATAGTACCTCACCCCAGGCTAAAGGTGCCTGAGATGGACTCCATCCCCGCTCCAGCTAGGCCAAGGGCGCCTAGGCCTGAAACACCGGAACGCCAGCACCCAAGCTGAAGGTGCCTGGGTGCAGCCGCGTCCTCCAACTCTCTGCCCCAAAATCAGAGCGTCCGCCCCTTTTATGACCTCTCCCTTTGCGTCACAGCGGGTTCCCCGCCCCGCTGTACCAGCTCCAGGGGAGGACAAAAAGGCACAGTTTGCGGTGCGAGTTCAGCTCCGGCCCAAGGCAACAACGCCACCTGTAGGCCCCAAGGAACCCCACACCACCAGAGTCCTCACATAAATTCAAACACCCGCTACAACTATATAACCAGCCATCCCAGCCAGAAGGTCAGAATGATATCAGAACACCCCTACTGCACACTGATAAGAACAGATACTACACTTGATCTTATTAAATTATCTGACAGGGCTTTTAAAGCTGAATTCCGGGATAAGCATGTCTAAATACAAGAGGCATGTGCTTTGTGAATATTTTTTTTTCAGATATATGCAGTAATCCAATGTGATTCTTTGCCGTTGTGCAGAAGCTCCCTTAATAAAGATTAGGAATGAATTAGAATTTTTTCAGATGTCAGCTATCATTCCTGGCTCAGTAAGCTGTGGACAGGTAATTCCCCGCCCCGGAGTTGAGATATACAAATGGGCGGGGATGCTCCTCACATTACTGACCTAATATGGCCACATGGCCATATTACATTAATGCCTTTTTGGGTCTAACAGATATTTCTACCTCAGCATGTTAAGGTGCTGATGGTAGTTCATGGTCTAAATACAAAGGATTTATCTCCAGTGAATGCACAGATCCTTGCAATGTTGCTGCAAATGTGAGAGGTTGTCACAATTTAGCTTACAGTTTTCCTGCCTGTGAAATTCTAACTTCCTTGCTGCAGTGCTTCGTCTAGTCCTCTGATTCCTTTCACATGTGTTGTTTTGCTTCTGCACTCACCTATGGGCGCCGCCTGTTATTCTGTGAGTTTATATTTTCTTTTCCTTCCATCACCTTCTGGCCCGCCTCTCAGTTTGCTTCACTCTATATACACATGTGTTCAGTACAGCCCGTGTTGCCTGAACAACTTCACAGTTCTTTGAGCTCCTGTTTCCTTACTAATAAGTGTATTCTGTGTCTGACTGTCTTTGCCGTCTGTGCTTGCCTGCTGCTTACCCTGACCTTGGCTTTTTTCCTGGATTTCCCTCTGCCTCCTGCCATTGCATGTTGCTCACGCTATTGGTCTCCACACCCTCAGCAAGCATACCTGGGGGCTGTAATCCTGGTTCCAGATTGCAGCAGGTCCATTCCCACCATCAAGGGCCCTGGTGAAGAAGCAGGCTGGGGCTTAAATTTAGGGAACTCTGAGTTGGAGGTTTACAAGGGATGACTGTTACAGACACCTGACAGTTTTCTCAGGCCATGAGCACCTCTGAGACACAGCAGCCTTTTCTGGAACAACTTCAATCTTTGGAGCAGACAGTTGATGTCCAGCAGGCCTATCAAGACTGGATCATGCAGTGTCTACAGGAACTTTCCTCCGGTTTGGACCAGCTGCAGGTTGTGTCCACATCCTTTCCCTCACTTTATACTCCTGCTCTGCTTCCTGATGTTCCAGCTCCCGTTGTTCCTCCTGTGTTAGTCGGTCCTTCAAAACTCCAGCTGTCTCTGCCGCCTTTCTTTTCTGGTGATCCAAAAGCTTGTCTGGGCTTCATCAGTCAGTGCTCTATTCATTTCAAGCTAGCGGCCCACCAATTGCCTACTGATTGTTCCAAGGTGGCATACATGATATCTTTGCAGTGATGCTCTTGCTTGGGCTTTGCCACTGTGGGAGCGTCAAGAAGCTCAGATTTCCATTCTTTCTGCCTTCCAGCAAGCTTTCAGTAAAACCTTTGATGTGCCAGGCAGGACCTGATCTGCTGCTGGAACACGTCTTCGGCTTTGTCAAGGATTCATGACTGTTGGTCAATACACTGTTCGGTTTCACACCTTGGCCTCAGAACTAGCATTGAATAATAATGAGGCCATCAATTTGTCATACCTGTCTTCATTCACCCTGAACTCATATCAAGTATCTGCATATGTGGACTTTGGGGCAGTCGGGACCTTCAACGGACAATCCCTGGCCGCTGAATTGGGTATTCCTCTTGTTCCTTTTGTAATGCTTCTCTTGGTATCTTCAGTTGATCGCTCTATCTTGGCCTCAGGACCCCTACAGTTCAAAACTATCCTGTCATTTCACAGCCCTTCTTCTTATAGGTAGATGCTTCATCCTTGGGTATGGGGGCAGTTCTTCTCCAAGTGTATGATGGCAGGCTTTGCCTTGGGCCTTCTTCTCTAAGAGGTTTTTTGATTCTGAAAGTAGTTACAGCATCAGGGATCAGGAACTTATGGCTATTAAGCTGGCATGGCAAAAATGGCAGCATCTACTGGGAGGATTTTCTTGTGTGTATATATATATATATATATATATATACATATATATATATTGTGAGGGGGTTAACTCGGTAGCGGGTGTGTGTGACCCCCTGGTTGGGCTCCCCACACAAAAACAGGGCCAGCAGACGGAGGTTGTGGTTTTCAAAATCAAAAGGTGCGGTTTATTTCTCTATGTACAGTGACAAAAACACAGCAAAGCCAAAAAGAAACATAAACAAAATAAATCCTGGTCAGTTTGACCTCTGACTAAACATGCAGGTTTCCTAAACTAACAACTGGGATCAGCCTGGTGCTGTCCTAGTCCCTAAGTCCCTGGTTTAGTAAAAGTCCAAACAAATAGCCACACAGGCTTTGCCTCACCGCACAGGGGTTCACTCTCCCTAGACAGTCCACACAGGTCTGGTTCCAGGCATGAGCTAACACCTAATGAATCTGGGAGTTCTTATAGAGGCCTAAATGAGCTGACAAGCTTCAGCTGGTCTCATCAACTCCCTGCCTCACGACGCCCAGCACTCTCCCTAGAGGTATGAGTCATTCATGAGCCCACTAGCCTCAGCTGGGCTTCATCAACTCCCTAGTTGTATAAGTCGGCATAAAGCCTGAATCTGGGAGAAATATATCTACCCCCCTGGATGCAACCAGGTGACTTTACCTTCCTGCTGTCACATACCCCCCCCCTCTTGTTTTAACCTTGGGGTTGGAACACCAGCAATCAGGCATTCATGTACTCGAGACAAAGCATCCACATTCCCCATTTGAACGCCAGGGCGATGCTTTACTGTGAAGTTGAATTCCTGTAGGGCCAGGAACCACCTATTCACTCTTCTATTTGTCTCCTTGTTTTGAGCCATCCACTTTAACGGAGCGTGATCCGTAACCATGTCAAAGTGCCTACCTAGCAGATAGTACCGAAGGGAATCTAGAGCCCACTTCACCGCTAAACACTCCTTTTCAACCGTGGCGTAATTTACCTCATGGGACTTCAACTTCCTGCTGAGGTAAATGACTGGGTGCTCTTCCCCGTTCCAGACCTGGGACAATACTGCTCCTAACCCCACATCTGACGCATCACTTTGTACGACAAAGTCTTTAGAGAAGTCGGGTGAGTACAACACTGGCTGGCTACATAAGGCTTGTTTCAAGAATTGGAATGCTGCCTCCGCCTCGGGGGTCCATTTAATCATGACCGACCCTTTCCCTTTCGTCAGGTTGGTTAGGGGCACAGCCTTAGAAGCAAAGTGGGGAATGAAGCGCCGATAATAACCCGCGATTCCCAGAAAGGCTCGTACCTGCTTCTTGCTGTTGGGACGTGGCCAACTCTGGATGGCCTCGACTTTGTTGAGTTGGGGTTTTATTACTCCCCTGCCAATGGTGTACCCAAGATATTTGGCCTCCTCCTGCCCAATGGTACACTTCTTGGGGTTAGCCGTAAACCCCGCTTCCCGGATAGAGTCTAGGACTGCTTGCACTTTTGGCAGATGTGAGGCCCAATCTGTGCTATGGACAATTACGTCATCCAGGTAAGCCGCAGCATACTTCCGATGGGGCCTCAGTATCTGGTCCATTTTCCGCTGGAATGTGGCCGGCGCATTCTGTAACCCGAACGGCATTCTCTTATATTGGAACGCCCCGTCTGGGGTTACAAATGCGGTTTTCTCTTTGGCCGACTTGGCCAGGGGAATTTGCCAATACCCTTTTGTGAGGTCAAGAGTCGTCATGTATCGGGCTGTTCCCAGCCGGTCGATCAACTCATCTATACGTGGCATGGGGTAGGTGTCAAATTTTGTAACTTTGTTCAACTGACGAAAATCGTTACAAAATCGCCAGCTCCCATCCGGTTTAGGCACCAACACAATGGGACTAGACCAATCACTTTGGGACTCCTCTATCACCCCTAAGTTCAGCATTTTCTGTACTTCCTCCCGTATTGCCTCCCGTCGGGCCTCTGGGATCCGATAGGGTTTTAACTTCACCCTTTCACCGGGCGGGGTAATGATGTCATGCTCTACCCCAGATGTTTGTCCCGGCAGCTCAGAGAACACCTCCTTGTTGCGAAGCACAAACTCCTTAACCTCCTGTTGTTGGGGTTGTGACAAGGTGGCTGCTATTCCAACCTCCGGAATCACGCAACCAGTTTGAGCTGGTGACCAAGTTTCTGCGACTAGGGACTCTCTATCCCTCCAGGCTTTCAACAGATTAACGTGATATATCTGTTCGGGCTTTCGCCTTCCTGGTTGTCTGACCTTGTAATTCACTTCGCTCACTTTTTCCATTATCTCGTAGGGGCCTTGCCATTTGGCAAGGAATTTACTTTCAACCGTAGGGACAAGTACCAATATCCTATCCCCCGGGGAAAAGGTACGGGTCTTTGCTCCACGGTTGTACACTCTCTGCTGTGCCAACTGCGCTTGGGCCAAATGTTCCTTCACGATGGGCATTACCTGTGCAATTCGATCTTGCATCAGGGCGACATGCTCAATCACACTCCTGTGGGGAGAACTCTCACTTTCCCAAGTTTCCTTGGCAATATCCAACAGCCCTCTTGGGTGTCTCCCATACAGTAACTCAAAGGGGGAGAATCCCGTAGAGGATTGGGGCACCTCCCTAATAGCAAACATCAAATAAGGAAGTAGACAGTCCCAATCCTTTCCATCTCTATCCACCACTTTCTTCAACATTTGTTTTAGGGTTTTGTTGAATCTTTCAACCAGCCCATCGGTTTGGGGGTGATACACAGATGTACGCAATTGCGTCACTTTGAGCAATTTACACAGCTCTTTCATAACCCGGGACATAAAGGGTGTACCTTGGTCCGTAAGCAGTTCTTTACAAATACCCACCCGGCTAAAAACAAGAGATAGCTCTTTGGCTATGGTTTTGGCCGAGGTATTTCTGAGAGGGATCGCTTCTGGATAACGGGTGGCATAGTCCATTATAACCAATATGTACTGGTGCCCCCTAGCGGACTTGATTATAGGACCTACCAAATCCATTGCGATTCTCTCAAACGGGACCTCAATGATGGGTAGAGGGACCAGCGGGCTACGGAAATGTGGCATCGGGGCCGACCTCTGACACACAGGGCAGGAGGAACAATAATTTTCTATGTCCTTCATCACCCCAGGCCAATAGAATCTCTGTAATACCCTCTCTCGGGTTTTCTCTGTCCCCAGATGACCTCCAAGAATGTGCCCATGGGCCAACTCCAACACCAACTTCCTGTAAGGTTTGGGCACCACAAGCTGCTCAACGGTTTCTTCTGCCCTTTTTGCCACCCGATACAGTAGGTCCTTCTCTACGCTGAAGTATGGGTAAGTGCAGGTATTATCTGGGTTCACTAACTCGCCATCTATTTCCACTACGTTTTCCCGTGCCTTTATTAGGGCGGGGTCTTTTAACTGTTCTGTGGCAAAATTTTCCCTGTGAACCTCCAGATCAGAAAACTCCACAGACGGTAGGTTTTCGTCTGAGGAGGTGGGCTCCTCTCCAGTTTCTTGAGTCTCCCCTGCCAATACTGACAAGGGAAATTCTGGAGAGTCCTCACCACTCTCAGAGGAGTTCTGGCTATCACATTCCTGGTACATAGGGGCACCAGTGGGGGGCTCAGGATCATCCCACAGTTCCCAGAACTTCGGAAAATCCCTTCCCACAATGGCATCATGCGGTAATTGAGATACTAACCCCACTGGATGAGAGAGGGTACCTTTGGGGGTCTCGAAACACACTGTAGTCACTGGATACTCTCGGGTGTCCCCATGCACACAAATAACAGCTACCTTGCTATTCCCAGAGACCTCTGTTTTAACTAATTCAGCCTTTATCAGGGTCACAAGGCTACCTGAATCCAGTAATACCACAACATTTCTACCATTAATACACATTTTGCATAAATGTTTCTCAGTTCCCCGAATGGCAGTGCATGCGACTGTCGCACACAGCGACTGACGTCTGTCCATCAGAAAGTCACATTGCATGGGTTCCTCCACAACCGGGCAATTTGCTGCAATATGTCCCGCTTGCCGGCAGCGGTAGCAAACAATCCATTTGGCTGCCTCTTGAGCCCCTGACTTCCCAGGCTGTTCTCGCCAAACTTTGGGTAGAGCTCCCACCCTCTCACTCTCTCCACCCTCACCCCTTGGAATCCTCTTATCCGACCCTGGGGATGGTCTGGTCTTAGGGTGGAAAGTCCGAGAGTCTCTGAAAGTGCCCGCATTCTCCACCAACTGTGAGGGGGTTAACTCGGTAGCGGGTGTGTGTGACCCCCTGGTTGGGCTCCCCACACAAAAACAGGGCCAGCAGACGGAGGTTGTGGTTTTCAAAATCAAAAGGTGCGGTTTATTTCTCTATGTACAGTGACAAAAACACAGCAAAGCCAAAAAGAAACATAAACAAAATAAATCCTGGTCAGTTTGACCTCTGACTAAACATGCAGGTTTCCTAAACTAACAACTGGGATTAGCCTGGTGCTGTCCTAGTCCCTAAGTCCCTGGTTTAGTAAAAGTCCAAACAAATAGCCACACAGGCTTTGCCTCACCGCACAGGGGTTCACTCTCCCTAGACAGTCCACACAGGTCTGGTTCCAGGCATGAGCTAACACCTAATGAATCTGGGAGTTCTTATAGAGGCCTAAATGAGCTGACAAGCTTCAGCTGGTCTCATCAACTCCCTGCCTCACGACGCCCAGCACTCTCCCTAGAGGTATGAGTCATTCATGAGCCCACTAGCCTCAGCTGGGCTTCATCAACTCCCTAGTTGTATAAGTCGGCATAAAGCCTGAATCTGGGAGAAATATATCTACCCCCCTGGATGCAACCAGGTGACTTTACCTTCCTGCTGTCACAATATATATACACAAGAAAAAGCCTTAATGTCAGGGTCACCTGTGGCCAGGTGACAGATGCACACCGTAGGGGGACAGGAGTGCACCGCGAGGTAGTGAACCCTATGGCTGGCTTCTGTGGGTAGGAAACTGGGTGGTTGTGGAAAGCGGGACCAGAGGAGCACAACCGGGATCCCAACGGAAGCGAGAGCCAAGATTCCCCAGGGCGCGGAGTCTAAGACCCAGCTGGTCTTCTCCAGGGCCTCTAGTGGTGAGGATGTTACGCTGCAGGCTGGGACCAGGTCGCGGCCCCTGGAGTTTCCTAGCTCACGCCCCGTAGGATAAGGGGAAGCAGCAGCACACGATAGAGAGAACCGAATAACAAGCCGAAGGTCAGGGGCCACAAGCAGACAAGGATAACGAAGAACGAGCCGAAGGTCAAGGGTCACGAGCAGACAGGGATGGTCGGGGACAAGCCAATAACGTAACAGAGAGACAGACGTAGCACACGGCAGGCAGGAACCCAAACACACAATGCCTAACAAACACGTTAATCAGCAAAGCAGGCTTGCAGTGCACAGGTTAATATAGTGTTCAGTGATAGGGCCTGGGGTGGAGTCAGGCTGGGAGGAGATTATAAAGGAAGCCAGGTGAAGGAGGTCTGGTCTCTAGATGAACACATGAGGAGGAAGGTAAGATGGCAGACAGACATTAATGCATATCCATGACAGTACCCTCCCTCTTATGGGCCCTCCCCCGCCTGGACCCAGGCTTAAAGGGAAATCTCTGATGAAACCTTCTCAACAGATGAGGTGCAGCGACATCAGATGCAGCGATCCAAGACGCCTCCTCAGGACCAAAACCTCTCCAATGCACAAGGTGCTGAAGAATGCCTCTGCAGAGCCGAGAATCCAGAACTTGTCTAACCTTGTACTTAAAATTATCCTCAGAGACCGAAAACGAGGTAGGGAGATGACAAGAAGATCTATTGAGGACCAAAGGCTCTCTAGGAATAAGCAAGGGCATGAGAGGATCAACAGGAATCTGAGGAGGGTCCCCTAGACCCTTAAAGGGGAACTGGTCATCTTGCACAGGACCATCAGACTGGGCAGATGTCAGTGGAACCCTGAAGTCAGGTTGGTTAGAAGGTGACATGTCGCCGGAGTCAAGCTGAATAGCTGAAGGACAAGCAGAATGTCCCGAACAAGAAAAAGTAAGAGGCTCACTGGGCATGGGCTGGACTGGCATAACTAGTACAGAGGCAGAGTGAATAGCTGAGTCAGGTGTAGCGACTACCTGAATCGCATCGCAAGACGTAGCGACTGCAGGACTTGTAGACAAGCTAGCCTGGCTGTGCGTCCAAGGGTGGTTAGGGACAGAGAAATGTAAATGGTTATGCAACCTGGAATGAATGACCGGCTCAGATTCACAGGGGGCAACCTTGGGTAGACAGGAGGAGGAACAGGAGGGACCCCAAGCCAGGATCTGTCCAGTAGTCCAGTCCACATGAGGAGAATGGAGCTGTAACCATGGGAGACCCAAAATTATAGGCGTTGAGGCCTTGGGTAAGATAAGGAAGGATATCCACTCCTGGTGGAGTGTCCCTACCGACATCTTAACAGGGAGGGTCTGGAAGCGGATAGGTCCCCCTGGGAGAACAGTACCATCAATCGCCAAGACCACCAATGGCGTGGTGAGGGGCAAAAGAGTAAGTCTCATGGACGATGCGATTTCCCAGTCCATGAAATTACCAGCGGCTCCGGAATCCAGATATGCTGAGACCGAATGAGAAGAAGCACCAACATGAAGGAACACAGAAAGCAGAAGACGAGAAGGGGAAGGTGATATTTCTGGGTCCAATACTCCACTTTCCAGATGAAGTGGACCCGAACGTTTTTCTGGACAAAGAGAGCAAGTGTCACGAAAATGACCTTTGCCCCCACAGTAAAGACACAGACCAAGAGTTCTGCGCCTAGCACGTTCCTCGGGGGATAGCCTGGTCCGACCCAGCTGCATGGGTTCCTCAGCTGGTAGGAGATGCTCTACGGGTCGAAGAGAGGGGAGCTCAGGCTGACTAAGAACCAAGGAGGGCTGGCGTTGCTTTTCTAAGGTCCTCTCCTGAAAGCGAATATCGATCTGGTTACACAAGGAGATAACGCCGGCCAGATCAGTGGGGATGGTTCTTCCAGCTAATTCATCCTTCACTCTATCAGACAGGCCATGCAAAAAGGTTGCGACTAAGGCCTCATTGTTCCAGCTCAACTCAGCCGACAGTATGCGGAAATGAAGGGCATACTGTCCCACAGAAGCAGACTCTTGGCGGAGACGTAAAAGGGTGCTGGCCGCTGAAGAGACACGAGCCGGTTCTTCGAAGATATTCCGAAAAAGTTTCAAGAAACCAGACAGGCTAGAAACCACTGGATCATTCAGTTCCCACAGAGGGGCTGCCCAGGCTAAAGCTTCACCAGAGAGGAGGGAAATGATATAGGCTACCTTAGCCCGATCAGACAGGAAGTTTTGGGGCTGGAGCTCAAAATGAATCGTGCATTGGCTAAGGAACCCCCTGCAAGCCTTGGAGTCCCCAGAGAAACGGGACGGAGCTGGCAGTTGTAGCGAGTGTGTGGCTGCGACTGGTGCAATAGGTGCAGCCGCTGATTGTATTTGAGGTTGCGGATTCAGGGTTCCCAAGGAGGCCTGAAGCTGCTCGAAGCGAGAAGCCAGATCCTGGAGGAATCGCATCACCTGAGTCTGATTCGATTCCTGGGTTTCAAGTCTGCAAACTATGCCCTGCAATGGATCATCCGCGGGTAGCGGGATGTCAGCCGGGTTCATGGCTGATCAAACTGTCAGGGTCACCTGTGGCCAGGTGACAGATGCACACCGTAGGGGGACAGGAGTGCACCGCGAGGTAGTGAACCCTATGGCTGGCTTCTGTGGGTAGGAAACTGGGTGGTTGTGGAAAGCGGGACCAGAGGAGCACAACCGGGATCCCAACGGAAGCGAGAGCCAAGATTCCCCAGGGCGCGGAGTCTAAGACCCAGCTGGTCTTCTCCAGGGCCTCTAGTGGTGAGGATGTTACGCTGCAGGCTGGGACCAGGTCGCGGCCCCTGGAGTTTCCTAGCTCACGCCCCGTAGGATAAGGGGAAGCAGCAGCACACGATAGAGAGAACCGAATAACAAGCCGAAGGTCAGGGGCCACAAGCAGACAAGGATAACGAAGAACGAGCCGAAGGTCAAGGGTCACGAGCAGACAGGGATGGTCGGGGACAAGCCAATAACGTAACAGAGAGACAGACGTAGCACACGGCAGGCAGGAACCCAAACACACAATGCCTAACAAACACGTTGATCAGCAAAGCAGGCTTGCAGTGCACAGGTTAATATAGTGTTCAGTGATAGGGCCTGGGGTGGAGTCAGGCTGGGAGGAGATTATAAAGGAAGCCAGGTGAAGGAGGTCTGGTCTCTAGATGAACACATGAGGAGGAAGGTAAGATGGCAGACAGACATTAATGCATATCCATGACACTTAATCATTTCCACACAATATATTTTACATAAATGATTGATTTTTCTGACATTATTCAGATATTTATTATTTCCCCAAACCCCGTCACAGTTGAATTATTATTACATATATAGTAGCATATACCTGTATATTACAATGATAATTTATGTTAGATGTTGCAGTATATGCAGCTGTGGTGTTTTATTAAAGGTAAAAATAAACCATCAGTGGTCATCATTACAGAATACAAGTGGTGTTCAAAGCTTGTTCTCTACAAATACATAATCTAGAGGGATTCAAGTAGAGCAGGTGGAACATGTCTGGCAGTAGTTTTGGTAAATCACACATTTAAGTCCATGGAATCCCTAAAGAGCTCTGTTCTCAATAAAAAGTAGGCACAGAATATCTCTGTGCAAAACAGGATTCACATCGCACCTTTGAAAAAGGAAGAATAGGACAAAATGTAGCTTTATTTAAAACTATCATGTACATTTTCTGAAATATGAAAAAATAACAAGTTCTATAAACAGTATGAACTGTTTAACGGTTAACCGATTGCTGTCTGCCTAACGTACATTTACGTCGGCAGATTGGCATGGGCAAGCAAAGCAACGTACAGGTACGTTGCTTTGAATCTGCCGTCTAGCGGGCGCGTGCTCCGTGACCGTGCCCGCGGGAACCGCGGACTCGATGTCCACCGGTGTCCCGCGATCGGGTCACAGAGAGGCAGAACGGGGAGATGCCTTTGTAAACAAGGCATTTCCCTGTTATACCTAGTGACAGGACACTGTTCTACTGCTCCCTGTCATCAAGAGCACTGATCAACGTCGCGTCACTGGTAGTCCAGCCCCCTCACATTTAGAATCACTCCCTAGGACACACTTAACCCCTTCCTCGCCCCCTACTGGTTAACCCCTTCACTGCCAGTGTCATTTACACAGTAATCAGTGCATTTTTATAGCACTGATCGCTGTATAATAGACAATGGTCCTAAAATAGTGTGAAAAGTGTCCGATGTGTCCGCCATAATGTCGCAGTCACGATAAAAATCGCAGATCGCCGCCATTTCTAATAAAAAAAAATATATTAATACAAATGCCATAAAACTAACCCCTATTTTGTAGACGCTATAACTCTTGCGCAAACCAATCAATATACGCTTATTGCGATTTTTTTACCAAAAATATGTAGAAGAATACATATCGGCCTAAACTGAGGAAATTTTTTATTTTTTTACATTTTGGGGGATATTTATTATAGCAAAAAGTAAAAAAAAATATAGCCTTTTTTTCAAAATTTACGCTCTTTTTTTGTTTATAGAGCAAAAAATAAAAACGGTGATCAAATACCACCAAAAGAAAGCTCTATTTGTGGGAAAAAAAGGGCGTAAATTTTGTTTTGGTGCAACGTCGCACGACCGCGCAATTGTCAATTAAAACGACGCCAGGAGGGGACTCCTCTTCTGGAGTCCCCTCCTTCCTAAGAGTGCCCCCTCAACAAGCCGCATGCTGAGGGGACACCTTTGATTGCACATTGTGTGTGTCCTTAGTATTTAACTGACAATAGCAGGAGCCAATGACTCCCATGGCTCTCAGTCATGGGCGTCCGCAGGTAGGGGCAAGGGGGGGCAATTGGAATCATCAGGAAGGTGTTGTAGTTGCCAGCTGCAGTGTCCGCCGTGGCCGCCACTGACTTTTTTTCTGAGTCAGCCGGTTGCTCTCTGTCCTGACACATCTGATGTCCCTCCCTCACCTCTGGCCCGATCATCGGATGAGATGGCTCGGCCGTTCCGTCGATCCTCTTTAGTGATTGGCTGCCTGCCTGTGTACATGTTGTGTAGATCCGGCCGGCGTCGGCACCGCCTACTCAGTGCAGTCAGTGGCCGAGCTGCCGAGTGATATGCTGCCAGTGCCTACTCATCATCACATCACAGGAAATCCTGACCTGAAGTGAGTGACATATACAGATGTATTGAAATACATTGCAAAATAAAAAGATGTACATTTTCTAGGCTATATTTATATGGGCATGGTACGCCTAGCCTGAATAACTTCCAATACAAAGTGAAGCTGAATTATCTCTTATATAACACGTATATCTTTCCACTGGAAAGATGTATGTTATATAAGAGATAATTCAGCTTCACTTTGTATTGGAAATTACTCAGGCCAGGCGTACCATGCCCATATAAATATAGCCTTGAGAGTACATCTTTTTATATTGCATGGGTGATCTTAAAATGATGCCCCTCCCCTGAAAAAAGTTCTGCAGATGCCCATGCTCTCAGTATATCTTATGAATCCAGGAAGAGATTGGATTGCTGCAGATGGATCAGTGCTGAATTAGTAGAGGAGTCAGGTAAGTAGTTAGGAAGATGAGGGAAGAAATAGGTATTGTGAGTTTTTTTTTATCTTAATGCAGATAATTTTAAGTTTAGAAATACTTTAAGACCCTTAATCCCAGATCCTCCCAACCACTATCAAAGCTGGGCCAAATAACACAGAAGTTACTCAAGGATCTCTAATTTTGTTGCTACAGACGGATACATTTTTGAAATTATGGCATAGCAAAACCACCTTTGTCTACTTAAAGCAGACAATTTAATTGATAAAATCTGTGATCATTTGCATCCCAAAGTCACTTGTCTTATTCCTGCCTTTGCAAAGGATTTAAATAAGAGAAAATACTTACATTGTTATATTACGGTTAAGAACATAAAAATTCATCCTGACAGAGAATAAATTAAATCTGCTGCAATAATGAATTTTTGTAAAGGCAAATTAAGTTAGGTGAAAGCACATTAAGTGAAAATTTGCTCTGACTTATTGCAATAATATGTGCATATTTACATATGTAAATAGACTGGAGGTTAACCATTTGGTTCCAGCAGGTCTGCAGCAGTCTGGGCTCCAATTCAAAACATAAAAAAAAAATTGTAAAGTGATTTGGTTTAACAGCTGCTTACTAAAGCCGTTTTACTGGATATTTCTATCTATGAACAATAGGATTAGGGCACATAAGGGCAATGTCAGGGCAAGTGTTACGCTGTACCCCAGGCACGGGGCTAAATGCACAGTTGAAAGACATGTATAGAAGCAGTTTTATCTGACAAAGGATTTCTATTTCTGTCGACTTTCATAAAATTTACAAAGCTCTGTACAGTCATGCATGTTACCTGAATTTTCTCTGCTGCAGTTAGAGCATAACTAAGGGCTAGTTTACACTAGCGGTACCTCTTTGAGGAGTGACCTGCAGTGGATCGATCTTCAGATGGTGTTTGACAGGCGGTGAGGAGCAGTTATTTGACCTGCCTGTAACGGGAGGGCCCGTGGAACCCAGAATCTCTTGGAAAGTATGGGATACCATTGCTTCAGCTCCCCATGCACCTCTTATGTCTAAATCACCCTGTGTCTATTAGGGGCACAGGGTGAGCAAGAAAATAATGGACATTAAGAATATGTCTTGGATTACTTCAAATGGGACAGTAATATTCATTAATAATATCTCAACAACAAGAAATATGAAGATGTTATCCCCTGTACACTGTGAGGTCTATGCCCAGGAAGTATAACTCCTTATTTGGGCATTCCAGGAAGTTCAATGAAACAGGCCGACCGTCTATTGCTTAACAATGCTAATGTCATCAACTCCAGCCACCTGTCTGTCTGTTGTAATGTAAATGAGTCCAGGCTAACTTCAAAGGATCTTTTTATTGTGGCTTGTGCTAATTGACCCTGTATTGTATGAAGGAGTCCTGTCATAATGTGTATTGTAGTTTAGGAGACAGCCAGGCTAGGAAACTCAAAGGTCATGTCTCGGAGTCATTTTGGCTGCTTAACCACTTAAGCCCCGGACTATTTGGTAGCTAAAGGACCAAAGGTGATTTCAGAATTTTGCACTGCGCTGCTTTAACTGTAAATTGTGCGGACATGCAATGTTGTACCCAAACGAAATGTGCGTCCTTTTCTTCCCACAAATAGAGCTTTATTTTAATGGTATTTGATTGCCTCTGCGATTTTTTTTTTTTGCGATATAAACGGAAAAATACAGAAAATGTAGAAAAAAATTATATTTTCTACTTTTTGTTATAAGAAAAATCAAATAAACTCAATTTTAGTCATACATTTAGGCCAAAATGTATTCAGCCACATGTCTTTAGTAAAAAAAATGTCAATAAGCGTATATTTATTGGTTTGCGCAAAAGTTATAGCGTCTACAAACTAGGGTACATTTTCTGGAATTTACACAGCTTTAAATTTATGACTGCCTATCTCAATTCTTGAGGTGCTAAAATGGCAGGGCAGTACAAACCCCCCCCCCAAATGACCCCATTTTGGAAAGTGGACACCCCAAGGAAATTGCTGAGAGGCATGTTGAGCCCATTGAATATTTTTTTTTTTGTCCCAAGTGATTGAATAATGACAAAAAAAATAAAAAAAATAAAAATTACAAAAAGTTGTCACTAAATGATATATTGCTCACACATGCCATGGTTATATGTGGAATTGCACCCCAAAATACATTTTGCTGCTTCTCCTGAGTACGGGGATACCACATGTGTGGGACTTTTTAGGAGCCTAGCCGCGTACGGGACCCCGAAAACCAAGCACCGCCTTCAGGATTTCTAGGCACAAATTTTTGATTTGGCTCCTCACTACCTATCACAGTTTCGAAGGCCATAAAATGCCAAAATAGCACAAAACCCCCCCAAATGACCCCATTTTGGAAAGTAGACATCCCAAGCTGTTTGCTGAGAGGCATGGTGAGTATTTTACAGCTCTCATTTTTTTTGAAAATGAAGAAAGAAATTTATTTTTATTTTTTTCAATTTTCAAAACTTTGTGACAAAAAGCGAGATCTGCAAAATACTCACAATACCTCTCAGCAAATAGCTTGGGGTGTCTACTTTCCAAAATGGGGTCATTTGGGGGGGTTTTGTGCCATCTGGGCATTCCATGGCCTCCGAAACTGTGATAGGCAGTGAGAAGGGAAATCAAAAATTTACACCCTTAGAAAGCCTGAAGGCGGTGATTGGTTTTTGGGGTCCCGTACGCGGCTAGGCTCCCAAAAAGTCTCACACATGTGGTATCCCCGTACTCAGGAGAAGCAACAGAATGTATTTTGGGGTGTAATTCCACATATGCCCATGGCATGTTTGAGCAATATATCATTTAGTGACAACTTTGTGCAAAAAAAAAAAAAAAATGTATTTTTTCCGCAACTTGTGTCAACATATAAAATATTCCATGGACTCGACATGCCTCTCAGTATATAGCTTGGGGTGTCTACTTTCCAAAATGGGGTCATTTGGGGGGGGTTTTGAACTGTTCTGGCATTTTATACACAACATTAGGAAGCTTACATCCACTCTTCTAACCACTTGAAGACAAAGCCCTTTTTGACACTTTTTGTTTACATGAAAACATATTTCTTTTGCAAGAAAATTATGTTGAACCCCCAAACATTATATATATTTTTAAAGCAAAGGCCCTACAGAATAAAATGGTGGGTGTTGCATTTTTTTTTTCTACACAGTATTTGCGCAGCGATTTTTCAAACGCATTTTTTGGGGAAAAAATACACTTTTTTTAATTTTAATGCACTAAAACACACTATATTGCCCAAATGTTTGATGAAATAAAAAATATGATCTTAGGCCGAGTACATAGATACCAAACACGATATGCTTTAAAATTTCGCACAAACGCGCATTGGCGACAAACTACATACATTTTTAAAAGCCTTTAAAAGCCTTTACAGGTTACCCCGTTAGATTTACAGAGGAGGTCTACTGCTAAAATTACTGCCCTCGATCTGACCTTCGCGGTGATACCTCACATGCATGGTGCAATTGCTGTTTACATATGACGCCAGACCGACGCTTGCGTTTTTTTTATTATTAATTTTGCTTTTTTATTTTATTTTTAAATTGTTCCTTCCATATTTTTTTTTTATTATCATTTTTATTGTTATCTCAGGGAATGTAAATATCCCCTATGATAGCAATAGGTAGTGACAGGTACTCTTTTTTTAAAAAAACTGGGGTCTAGACCCTAGATCTTTCCTCTGCCCTCAAAGCATCTGACCACACCAAGATCGGTGTGATAAAATGCTTTTCCAATTTCCCAATGGCGCTTTTTATATCCGGGGGGGGGGGATATTCCCTCCAACTGCTTGTAAAAGCAGTCCAGAGGCTAATTAGCCACTAGGATTGCTTTTACATGAAAGCCGGCCGCTGGCTGAAAAGAATGATACCAAGATGATACCTAAACCCGCAGGCATCAATCTGGTATAACTATTCAAAGTCCAGCAACATACCAGTACGTTGCTGGTCCTTGTTGGACATGTATTGTAATCTTTTTTTTTTTCATGCAGCCAGTTGGCTGAATGAAAAAAGAGATTGATCGGGTGGGTATGCCCACCATTAGAATACCGCCCTTCATCCACCCACTTCTAATGATGGGCATACATGCACCATTTATATATGCCGAAGCATGGGAGCATCCTCCCGCAAAAAAGTTATGCCGCACACACATGGTCAGACTTTTCCACGGGCAAGCCTCCGTCGGAATTTTGACCGTATGTACACGGCATTAGGAGCAAAATCGCCCCTCCGCCCTTGCTGCCCCAATGCTTCGGCATATTTGCTTTTTTTTTTTAACTGTGGTGGTGAAATCACCTCCTACAGCACTGGAGTCGCAGGGATCAGGCCTGTCTCTGCGAACGCTGCAGTTATGTGTGTTGTGTTTTGCAAGTGACAGTGATCGATCGACACTGCACTTGGGTGGCCTGGGCTGGACGGAGGGGCAAAACGCAGGTGCTAGCAGGTATCTGGGCTGATCCCGCTAACACTGCGTTTTTGGGAACCCTAAACTGCTGGGGACGCTAGTATAGATCTGATCAGATCAGATATTGATCTGTTCAGATACTATACCACTAAGGAGGGTGTATGCTTCACACGTGGGTGTTAGCGTTACTGGCACTAACCTGGCGCTGCCTGGGGTGTGATGCAGACCCTCTCTGACGCTAAAACCTAATTGATATCACCCGCCGGGCGATCAGGGGGTTAAACCTTTATTGGGTTATATACGGCGGGTGCCCTGACACTATAAAAAGCAAACTAACTAACCAGCGTCACCCGTAACACTTATATGATGATCACTGGTGAAAGGGTTAACTAGGGGCAATTAGGGGGTTAAAACCTTTATTAGATAATATATGGGGTACCTGATGCTATAAAAACCTGCGGCGAACCTAAAAAAAATTACTGGCTACCGATCTGCATCACCGACGCTAAGACAGCGATCAGAAAAATGATCGCTTAGCAACAGTGGTGATAGGGGGTGAAAGGGTTACCTGGGGGGCGATCAAGGGGGTTAAACCTTTATTAGATAATTTATGGGGGTACCTGACGCTATAAAAACCTGCAGCGAACCTAAAAAAAATTACTGGCTACCGATCTGCATCACCGACGCTAAGACAGCGATCAGAAAAATGATCGCTTAGCGACAGTGGTGATAGGGGGTGAAAGGGTTACCTGGGGGGCGATCAAGGGGGTTAAACCTTTATTAGATAATTTATGGGGATACCTGACGTTATAAAAACCTGCGGCGAACCTAAAAAAAAAATACTGGCTACCGATCTGCATCACCGATGCTAAGACAGCGATCAGAAAAATGATCGCTTAGCGACAGTGGTGATAGGGGGTGAAAGGGTTACCTGGGGGGCGATCAAGGGGGTTAAACCTTTATAAGATAATTTATGGGGGTACCTGACGCTATAAAAACCTGCGGCGAACCTAAAAAAAATTACTGGCTACCGATCTGCATCACCGACGCTAAGACAGCGATCAGAAAAATGATCGCTTAGCGACGGCGGTGCTAGGGGGTGAAAGGGTTATCTGGGGGGTGATCAAGGGGTTAAACCTTTATTAGGGGGGTTAGGGGGCTACACTGGACCTAAAACTAAACTGTAGTGACACTTTTACAGTCACAAATGTCACTGATTGCAGTGATCAGTAAATAAATGGTCACTGTAATCAGTGACACTGTGACTGGGGGCTGGGGGGTGATCTGGGGGGGCCTGGGGGGGCGATTTATGTGCCTTTGTGTGCTGGTGTTAGTGTAGGGTTTGTGCACTAACCTTGATGTCTTCTCTTGTACGGCGCTCGGTATATGTGAGCGCCGCACAAGAGATGACATCACTTCCTCCTGCTTCCTCTGCCTGTGTTTACATTACACAGGCAGAGGGGGCATTCTCATTCGCCGGGAGCGATCGCGGGGGAGTGGCCGGAATCGAACGGCCGCCCCCCATCTCGGAACGCTCCCAGACTAATTCCGACCGCTCACTGTACAGAAGGGGGGTCCGATTGGACCCCCCAACTGTACAAAGGCAATCACGTACACTGTACGTGATTGTGCCTGTCGGTGCCATTGTGCCGACGTATATATACAGTGAGCGGTCGTTAAGTGGTTAAGGGATTAGTTAATGAACTCACCTGTTGTCTGCTAAGGGATGTATTGACACTCAGAATAATGTGTATTGGGGGCTCGTTATGTAACCATTGTGTGATGTTGTGGGTGGATCCGGGTCATTGTTCATGTGGTTACTGCAGTATTCTCAAGTGTATATAAAGAGCCTGTATTCCTTCCAATAAAGTTCATATTCCTGTTTGACCCTCAACACAGAGCTTTGTCTCGTATTTGGGGGAGAATCATTTGTATGGGGTCTTATTCGGCTGGTTGGAGTGTTGCTAGCTGCCTTGTGTCCGGGAATGGAATATCCTAAACGACTTTAACCCCTTTCATACACGGGGTGTCGTTACACTGCCCTTTATCATTATCACCAAAAGTGAAATCTGAACGGAGGAGCACAATTCTGATCCCTGCACTCTGTATGTAAAACATTTTTAAAATACTGCGCTCTGTACACTGCACGCTTCTGAACCCACACACCGTACATAGTTCACTCCTGAACTCTGCACCCGTATGTATCGCACTCCTGAATTCTGCACCCGTATGTATCGCACTCCTGAATTCAGCACCCGTATGTATCGCACTCCTGAACTCTGCACCTGTATGTATCGCACTCCTGAACTCTGCACTCTGTATGTAACGCACTCCTGAACCCTACACTCTGTACAAAGCATGCTTCTGAACCCACACACCGTACATAGTGCACTCCTGAACTCTGCACCCGTATGTATCGCACTCCTGAACTCTGCACCCTGTATGTAACTCACTCCTGAATTCTGCACTCTGTGCATAGCAAACTCCTTATCGTTGCACTCTGTACCTAGTGCACTTCTGCATTCACTCTCTGTACATAGTGCACTCCTGAACTCTGCCCTACGTATGTAGCTCACTCCTAATCTCTGTACTCTGCACATAGTGCAATCTTAAACCCTGCACTCTGTGCATAGCACACTCCTGAACTCTTCACTCTGTACATAGCACACTCCTACACAATGCACTGTATACCTACTGCACTTCTGAGCTCTGCACTGCACTCTGTACGTAGTGCACTCCTGAACTCTGCACACAGAGGGGGTTATTTATCAAATCGGTAGTGTGCAAAATCTGGTGCAGCTCTGTATAGAAACCAATCAGCTTCCAGATTTTATTGTCAGAGCTTAATTGTACAAGCTGAAGTTAGAAGCTGATTGGCTACCATGCACAGTTGCATCAGATTCTTAGAGCACCAGTTTTGGTAAATCTCCCCCCACATGTAGTGCACTCCTGAACCCTGCACTCTGTACATAGCACACTCCTTTTCTCTGCACTCTGTACATAGTGCACTTTTGAACCCACACTCTGTCCAGAGTGCACTCCTGAGCTCTGCACTCTGTATGTAGCTCACTCCTGAACTTTACACTCTGTATGTAGCACACTCCTGAACCCTGAACGTAGCGCACTCCTGAGCCCTGCACTCCATACATAGCGCAGTCCTGAACTCTGCAATCTGTATGTAGCACACTCCTGAATTCTGCACTCTGTATGTAGTGCATTCCTGAACTCTGCATTCTGTATGTAGCACACTCCTTTACTCTGCACGTACTGCACTCCTGAACTCTGTACATAGCACACTCCTGGACCCTGCACTCTGTATGTGGCATACTACTGAACTCTGCACCCTATACTTCCTATACTTAACACAGTCTCTATACATTAAAAATTGTTTAATGTATTTAACAATGTCCCTTTAAGACCCTCCCACTGTGCAATTTGGCCACATCTACTATTTGATGCAGTGTGTTACCCCCTACACCCCCGCCCCCCCCCCCCCCAGGAGGGGGAGAGGGCATGGTTAAGTTCCTGCAAATATTCTCACTGAATAAGATCATATCACTGGATAAGATCATATAACATTCGGTCTCTTCCCTGTCTTTTAACATGTATACATCTAAAAAAAAAACTAACAAAGAATAATAGTTCTATTTAAAGGAGATCTTTGGTTGCATACATTTTCATAACATCAGTAATTGTAAAAACAATAGTTTTTGTTGACAGTCCAATATACTGTAAGTTTACTTGAAACAACTCTTTTAATGTTGTGAGTTCTGCCTGTCTTCTGGCGATCTCTTTCCACAACTTCCTGGATTCCCTGCATGCATTGAAACATCTCCTCTGCTGTTTTCTTAAATTTTTTAAGGACTACATATTCAATGGTACCTTGCTACCTGCAACAGTGATTCCTGTACTGATTCTGCCTTCTGAAATTCCTTCTCTTAGCACCTGTAGTTCATAAGGCTGGCTCTGTGAAATGTATGTGTAACACAGCAGTGCCTACCCCACAGCGCAAAGTGAATACGCATGTGCTCTGAAGGAACGGCCGCTGAGGCCGTTTCTTCAGGAGCGTGTGACGTGACCGGCGGCTCCTGCGCGAATCCGTGGGAGTGACATCACGCGGCTCCGGCCAGTCACACAGTTGGAGTCAGTGTCCCCGGAAGGAAGATGGGCAAAGATGGATGCGGCCTGCTTCGATGACGATGCGGGCTCCGTTTGCAAGTAAATGTCACATAATGTGCTAGTATGCAATGCATACTAGCACATTATGCCTTTACATTGCAGGGAAGGGTAAAAAAAAAAAAAAATCTGAATTTACTTCCTCTTTAATTGATCATTTTTTTGTATAATTTTCCTTTGAGGGGGTGTGACAGGGGGTGTGTCCTATGCCTACATACTTTTGCTAATAGGTGTCCTCGTTCCCATCTCAAAAAGTTGGGAGGTATGAATACTTGTGACTGAATTTATGATAAGTAAATCTGTGGGTATCTTCGCAAAGTAAGTTTACAGTCTTCAAAATAATTCAGATAGGAGTAGACTAGAAATAATAGGAATGCAATGTGGAAATGACTAGAGCATTTTACGTTTTTACCATAGATACACTTTAACTAATTCTCTGGATTCACTTACACTCTTTAGACAGGCAGCCTCCAGGGACCCATGTATGGAACATTCTTCGATCGTCTATCTGTCAGACTTCCTCCTACCTGTTTATTTTCGGACGCTCTTATAGGTATTTATATTTCCTTGAACTGCCCCTTTTTCCAGAGGTGTCTCCTTTGCTGTGTATCAGTGCAGAGCAGCAATCCCTGAGGACTCAAGACCATTTAAATATTTGTAGGAACAGGTTTTTGCTGTTTACTGCGCTATTATTGGGCCAATCTGTGCCCCAACTAGAGATAAACCTAATTTATTACAATCTTACAAAGGTCAAGAAGTTTTCATAAATGATGTTTCACATGGAAGTTTAGCTGACACTGTTCACACACATCTATTATGACTACAACTAGGCTACATGGGTGAGTTTTTAAATGTCCTAGCACAGTGATGGCGAACCTTCTTGAGCCCGAGTGCCCAAACTGCAACAGGTTTAAAGAGCGGCATGTCAGAGGTCATGTGACTGTCTCCAGAGGTCAAGTGCGTGTAGAACAGTCATCACTCTTCCTGATATATGGGGGGCGGGGGATAATAAATGTCACTAAAGATTACTTCTACAATGGAGAAAAAACAACCTAATTTCCAGGAATCACTACAACCAGATATCCCATAATATACACTGATTGGAATCCCAAAGTCAATTCAGTCATTAGGAAAACTAGGAAGCACGGAGGACAGAACTCCACTCACCCCAACATAAATCCGATCCCAAGTTAGGAGATCACACACAGTGCGTTAAAGTAATGGCCCCTCTAGGAGTTCCCGCCCTCCCCTCTCACCCATGCTCCCTGTCCTGAACATAGACTCTGGAACGCAACGCGGCTTTGAGTAGCGGCGCCAGGCATGATGACGTCACTGGACGAGCCGTGACTCGTTTCTGAGCATGTGTACTGGCAATGACCAGTCAGTGTGCGCTCCTTTCCAATGTTTGGCTGCTGGGGTGTAGCGATCCGGAGACTTAGCTCGGCGTGCCCACAGAGAGGGCTGTGCATGCCAGTTGTGGCACGCTTTCCATAGGTTCGCAATTGCTGTCCTAGCACATCGCTCTTGGTGCTGCTGCAGGAGTTTATTGGGCGAATGTTAGGGTACAGTATTAGTGCAGCCCAATTTAGGGGGGGTTATGAGAAATGGCCCTCCCCAAGCAGGACATCATGCTAAACCTGTAGGTAAATAGGAGAACCAGAATGTTTGCCATGTAAAGGGTGGATCCGATAACAAAGTTGGAAGTGCCTTTACCCAGGACAAGGCTTCTGTGAATGGAGGGGATTGCCTTTCTAGGAAATTACCCAGTTATCTAAACAAAGTAATTGGAAGCAGAAGAACTACTGAAACCAGCATATAACATTAACCATAAGTATACAGATGCACACCAGTATAGAAATAATACAAGCTTTATTTTAAAAAAAGATTATTAACAGTACATACATTCAATGTACAAACAGATGCAAATTGGGCACAAACACCCAGGTACACAGTCATCCACAGACAGGGGCGGCCTAGGCCGGGTGGCAAGGTGGAAATTTCCCCCCAGGCCGCTTACATTATCTTTAAAACGGCCGGGGCCCACGGCGCTGGCTGTCTGAAAAGTAAATATTAGCAACATAACCAATACCTTCATTGACAATCCAATTTAAAGCGGAGTTCCACCCACTTTTGAGAGGTGGTCTTAAACGAAAGACCACCTCTCCATCCTTTCGTTTTTGAATAGTAAATTTTTTCTTTTTTTTTCTTCTATATTTCCTTTTTATGAAGTACAGCCTGTACTTCCGATCCATCCGTTCCACGGCGCAGGACGTCATTTCCTTTTTGTGAGGGAGCCCCCCCTGCTGTCTTCTGGGATCTGTGTGTACCAGAAGACAGCTGGCCATTCACAAAGCACTGCGCAGTAGGAAACGGGCAGTGAAGCCGCAAGGCTCCACTGCCGGTTTCCCTTAATTAAAATGGCGGCGCCTGCACCCGATCCGATGGATCGGCCTCGGGGGGCCGACATCGCGGGCTCCCTGGACAGGTAAGTGTCCTTATTAAAAGTCAGCAGCTACAGTGTTTCTAGCTGTTGACTTTAACCGCTTGCTGACCGCCGCACAAACTTATACATCGGCAGAATGGCACGGCTGGGCAAATGGGCGTATATATACGTCCCCTTTAAATTACCGACGCTTGGTCGCGCACGCACCGCCGCCAGCACGCTCGCGACCCTGCCGTGAGCTTCGTGATTGTGCCCGCGGGACCAGCGGACTCGATGTCTGCCGGTGTCCCGCGATCGTGTCATGGAGCTGAAGAACGGGGAGATGTTAGTGTCACCACAACATCTCCCCGTTCTTCCTAGTGACATGTCACTGATCGTCTGTTCGCTGTCATCGGGAGCAGCGATCAGTGACATGTCACGGCAAGCCACGCCCCCTAA
Source organism: Rana muscosa (assembly GCA_029206835.1). Lineage (NCBI taxonomy): Eukaryota > Metazoa > Chordata > Amphibia > Anura > Ranidae > Rana > Rana muscosa. The sequence continues at coordinate 80,446,176 of CM055127.1, forward strand.
CAGTTAGAATCACTCCCTAGGTCACACTTAACCACTTCCGCGCCCCCTACATGTTAACCCCTTCACTGCCAGTGTTATGTTTACAGTAATCAGTGCATTTTTAGAGCACTGATCGCTGTAAAAATGACAATGGTCCCAAAATGGTGTCAAAAGTGTCTGATGTGTCTGCCATAATGTTGCAGTCACGATAAAAATCGTTGATCGCCGTCATTACTAGTAAAAAAAAAAATTAATAATGAAAATGCCATAGAACGATCCCCAATATTGCAGTCGCTATAACTTTTGCGCAAACCAATCAATAAACGCTTATTGCGATTTTTTTTACCAAAAATATGTAGAAGAATACGTATTGGCCTAAACTGAGGAAAAAAAAGTTTTTTTATATATTTTTTGTGGATATTTATTATAGCAAAAAGTAAAAAATATTGAATTTTTTTCAAAATTGTCGCTTTATTTTTGTTTATAGCGCAAAAAATAAAAACCACAGAGGTGATCAAATACCACTAAAAGAAAGCTCTATTTGTGGGGAAAAAAGGACGTCCATTTTGTTTGGGAGCCACGTCGCACGACCGCGCAATTGTCAGTTAAAGTGACACAGTGCCGAATCCCAAAAAGTGTCCTGGTCTTTGGCCAGCGAAATGGTCCGGGGCTTAACTGGTTAAAAAATAAATAAATTGCGGGTGGAACACAGCTTTAAGTTTACTTGAGTAATCTCCTTTCATGGTGTGAGAGCTGCCTGTCTGCTGACCATCTCTTTCCTCAACTTCCTGAATTCCCTGCATGCTTTTCAACTCCTCCTTTACTTTCAGTTTCTAAAGACTAAATGTCCCATGGTGCCTTGCTGTCTGCATGCAGTGATTCCTGTACTGACTCTGCCTCTTGAAGCTCCTCCTCCGAGCACCTCTGTAGATCAGAAGACAGGCTCTCTGTAATGTGTTACACAGCAGTACCTACTCATAGGGCATAGTGAATATGTGTCACAGAATTCAAGGAAGGTAATGCGTGGGGATCATCACAAAGTAAGTTTACAAAATTCTAGATCATTCCGATTGATAGGAGTAGTCTACAAATAAATGAAATACAATGTGGAAAGGAATATATGAGTTTATATTTTGACTATAGATATACTGCAATACTGCTTTATTTCCTGCTGTGTAGGAGATTACAACAGGCTGATACTACGGGGAATTCAGGTAACTACACTAGCTGCATTTGGAAAATATGTGGGCATAACAGTGAGTTATGGTTTCTGTATAGACAAAAATACGCTGCAGCTGTGGCTCCAGGGTTGCTAATAGAGGGGTAGATTCGGCCCTCCTGTACGGGGCCCAGGCCCCATCAGTTCAGCAGGGGACCAGTAATCCCACAGGCCTGGCTACCAGGCCTTTTTCTGACATTTGTTGTTTACAAGTAAAAATCTGTATTTTTTGCTAGAAAATTACTTAGGACCCCCAAATATTATATATATATATATATATATATATATATATATATACTTTTTTTTTTTTAGCAGAGAACCTACAGAATAAAATAGCAGTCGTTGCAATATTTTATGTCACACTGTTTTTGCACAGCAGTCTTTTAAACGCATATTTTTTTTTTTTAAACAATTAAAAAAATTAAACAGTAAGGTTAGCCCAATTTTTTTTCTATAATGTGAAAGATGATGTTGTGTTATGCCGAGTAAATCGATACCTAACATGTCATGTTTTAAAATTGCGCACATTCGCATGGTATGGCGACAAACTAGGGTACTTAAAAATCTCCATAGGTGACGTTTTAAACATTTTTACAGGTGTAGCGCCCTCCTCACTCCCCTCTCGTTCTTCAGCTCGTCTTTCTCTTGTCTAGGGGTATCTTCTAGAGGGGAAGGGAGCAGGGACACCACGCCTGGCCTTCACCACAGGTGTCAGTGTGATAGGCCCCTTTCACATGGACGGCAAAATTGCCACAGTAAAAAGCCTGTTTTTTGTTCTTTGAAATTCAAGGCTTCAGGCAATGCGATTAGCTGCATTTGTACATTGCGATTACCTGCGTATACGTGCGTTTATTTGCGGTTGCGTTTAGCTGCGGTTAGTTATTCCCATAGCAACCTGTTTATTATTTTTTTTTGTCCCTTGGATCTAACCATGATGCATTTCGGTCCTCTGCCATCTATTTCCTGTTTCTTTGTTCACTTGCTGAGTGTGTGTTGGAGTTTAGAGGTGAGAGGAGTGATCGGTGTGTTGTGCCTGAGATTTGCAAAAATGAATGCAAATATGATGAGTTTGCTGGCGATGCTCATGTTGCTGATGATGAGGATGAAGAGGAGAAGACAGATCCAGTCTAGGCGACGTCCCCGCCGTTACTGGGTCCATCCCCTAACCTCACAGCGTCTATCAATTGGCTACTTTGCCCTCATGTTCGGTGAGCTGCGGACCCATGGGGACAAGTTCTACAATTATACTCGGATGTCCGTGGCAAGCTTCGATGAGCTGTTGGAACTCTGTAGAACACGCCTGAGCAGAACCAGGACCAACATGAGAAGAAGCATTAGTGCAGAAGAGCGGCTGCTACTTACTTTAAGGTAGGTTTTCCATATCTTGAACAGATGCTTTAAATTCATGTACATGCAGGTGTACCAATATTATTGACAATAGTGTGTATGTATGTTCTTGCATAATATATAGCTATAAATATATGTGTCTTTTTTGTATTGCAGATACCTTGCCACTGGTGCCAGCTTCACCTCCCTTCATCATCAGTTCCTAATGGGAATTTCTACTGTATCGACAATAGTCCATGATACATGTCAAGTTATATGGGAAGAGCTGAAAAGCAGTGTCATGCCGGAACCAACATCCAGTCTGTGGGAGGAAATATCTGAGGAGTTTTGGGAGAAGACCAACTTCCCAAATTGCATTGGGGCTTTAGACGGGAAACATATCCATCTCATCAAGCCACCAAACTCTGGTTCCCGTTATTTCAACTATAAAAAATATTTCTCCATTGTCCTCCTGGGGCTCAGTGATGCCAACATGCGGTTCATTGCTGTGGATGTGGGAGCTTACGGGAGTTCTGGAGATTCCAGAATTTTCCGTAATTCTATGATGGGCCAGCGATTGGAAAATAGTGAATTCAATGTGCCACAGTCAAGGCCTCTTCCTGGTACTGCTGTGCCGGATCTTCCTTTTGTTGTGCTGGGAGATGAGGCATTTGCCTTATCCACCCACCTTCTCAGGCCCTATACGAGGCATGGTCTCACTGACAGGAGGCGCATTTTTAATTACCGTCTCAGTAGAGCCCGGAGAATGGTGGAGTGCGCATTTGGCATTTGCACTGCCAAATGGCGTGTTTTGATGACAGCCATGCACCTAGAAGTGGATCATGCGGTCAATGTTGTTTTGGCATGTTGTGTTCTCCACAACTATTTGAGGGGTAAGGAGATCGTGCCCACCGAATCCCCATTAGCGTTACCTGTTTCCGCAGAACACAGAGGTCGTGTTACTGCCACTCGTCCCACGAATCAAGCTCTACAAGTGCGTGAGGATTTCACAGATTTTTTTTTGACAGAGGATGGACAGCTCCCATGGCAATATGACCATTTGTAAAGAGATCTTTGTTAGCCATGTTATATCAACCTTATATTACAGTTTAAATTTGTTCTTGAAATAAAGTAGTTGACAATTTTTTACAATTAAATTGTTTTTATTTTTATATCTTTGCCATGTTAAATAACAAAAAGGTAGAAAAAATAGACAAACCTTACAAAACATTGAATGCTTGCATGTATAGAAAACTATTTTTTCAATTCCTTAGGAATATAGAGAATTTTCTTCTATTTTCAAGTATAAATTGACTCTGTACCCCCCCCCCCCTAAAATATAGAGTATTTCTAAAGTGCTGTTAACCATATGTTTGACTATATGTGGACACTGTGAGTGCAGTAAACAGCTTTGAAACATTTTTTCACAACTTTACGAACTGTTGTGTAGCGGCTGTTTGATAACAATGTCCAAATGTAAGCAAAGAATTTAAAAAGGTTTTTTAGTGCTTAAAGCTGACCATACACCTATAGATTATCTGCATAATGTCTATGATTAGATGGAATTATATTTGTCCATGTACACTGCACTGTGTAGATGGGGGGGAGGGGATCTCCCACTGGGCCAAGCTTCAGTATCTTTCTAGTCATCCGAGTAGCAAGATATGGAAGCTTGGAACAGTGGGAGATTCTTACATCTGCACAGTTTAGTGGAGATGGAGGAATCTGTTCCACTTTTTCCATCTGAACATAGAAAAACATAAGATAACCTATAGGTGTATGGCCAGTCTGCTGAGGCATGGCCCCATAGAGAAAGTGTCAAAACCCTAACCTTCGTCACCTTAATTTTGATTTCGCCATGTATGCTGCACTGTGTAGATTGGGGGATCTCCCACTGGGCCAAGCTTCAGTATCTTTCTAGTCGGCCATGCTGGCTCTCAACCTAAACAATGCTTTGGTACTGTGAGAGCCAGCGTGGCGGAGTAGCAAGATATGGAAGCTTGGAACAGTACAGTACAGTTTTTTACATCCGTACAGTTCAGCGGATATTGAGGTAGGTATCAATAAAATTCAAGTAACAAAACATAAAAGAATTAAACAGTAATATAACAAATTAAAAGGTCAAAACTACAAGTTTTCATACACCGGATAAGGGGGACGCAGGGAAGAGTGGCTTGGTTCAGTGCCAACATCTATGGGTGATCCTGATCCTGATTGGGAAGATGAGGGTGAAGTAACTGGGTGTGGCTGCACGTGCATCCTTTGATAACCAGGATTAGGTGGGTAAGGTGTATACATCGGTGGGGGTCCTGCATAAGGATTAATGGCAGGTGTTGTGTCATGGAACTGCTGATTGGCCATTGGTCGACTCAAAGAGCCACTGGGTGAATTAAAACCCATAGCCCATGGCTGAAATTTTGGATATGGGCGTTGCTCTTTGCAAGCGGATACAATATACGTTAAATAGGCATGTATATCACCCCTGACCTCAGTGCGCTTATCAGGAGGAATCTCCCTGACTACACAAAGCAACATTCTCAAAAACATAACATCTGGGTCTGAGATATTGAGAAATTCATCATCTTTGGCCTGGTTTTGCGATTGGTTTCTCATTTCAGCTATAATACGGTTAAAATATTCCTCAAAAGGTGTCTCTTGTTGAGTACGTTTTTGACGGCTGGTGGAAGTAGACTGTCCTCTCCTACCTACATTTGCCTGCAAATAGATCAAATATATAGATTATGCTTCTGATGTTGAGATCACACTTACATAATAATAAACATGATGCTTGCACAATTATTAAAGTCGTGTCCGAGCTTGCAACACCTGTTTTCAGTAGATCAGACACAGGCACTTGTTTTAGCCCCGAAAACCTGTTGTCACTGTATTGGCAGCCAGAAGACCACCAAAACTGTTTTTACAATGTTTCAGTTCATGAATGAAGAGAAGCCGCTGTCTTCTCTCCATTCATTTTCAGCACAGCGGAGGCTGCTGAGAAAGGGACTGGGGAATCTGTGTCCCTAGTCCCATTCCCTGTCTCAAAGGGAAGATGTCAGAGGTCTGTTAAGACCCCTGATATCTCACGAAAGAGAGGGCTGAAAAAAAAAAGAATAAAATAAAAATTAATTGTAAAAAAATACAAAAACTAAAAGAAAACACACACTGACACTGTCCCCCCCCCCCCCCCCCATTAAAAAATGAAAGCATTGTAAAAAAAATAATTGTAAAAACCATCATTGTGACGTTTTGAAAGTACATACCACAGGTTCTTCAGTGGATGGTTGATATTCTTGGGATGAAAGTGACTCTGAATTGGTTTCTTGACTGGTGTCTGCGTCATCTGGTGACGAACTTTCACATCTTGCGCTTGCTCTCTCAGGAACACTTGACACAGTTCTAATAATAACAAAATTACAAGTTTAAAAATAAAATGAATACTGTCATGTGTACACTACAGAATAGCCCTCTATATAGAGCAGGGTGGGTTTAGACACCTTTCACACTGGAGCGGTGACGCAACCAAAAATCCTGATAGCAGCAACCTTGGAGTGGTGAAGGAGCGATGTGTATACCGCTCCTACACCTCTCCAGCCCACTCAAATCATTAGGACAGTGCAGCTATACGGCTATACTGCCCACAAATTTGTTAAAAGTAAAATATATAATATATATACTTACGAGCGCATCTCGGTGGTGCGCCTCAAAAAAGACAAAGCCTCTGCATGGGGGTTAGCCCTGCGACAAGTTGAGGGTGCTCCGCTTCTCTCCGCAGACTTCTCTTCATTAACTTCTTTCTTGTACCGGTCACGTAGGGACCTCCAACGTGTATAAACCTCTTTTCCTGCAATATATATATCAAACATAACGCATGTTAGGAAAAGTCGAGAGAGTTCTGCTCACCCCCCCCCCCCCACCCTAGAAAAAACTTAAGGGAAGACACCAACCATTTAATTTCCCATTTTCAAATTAGGTTTGTTTGCAGCATTGCATAATTGTCAGTGATGCAGTGCTGGATCGCTAAAAAATGGCCTGGTCATTTAGGGGGTAAATCTTCTGTTTGTGGTTATTATGGGAAACAGCTATGATACATGTGTACCCTGCTTCATAGACACAACAAACATTGCACTCACCTCGGTTATCCTGCTCAGTGGCAGACATATTGTCCCAGTTCGGTGTGACAAATTTGTATACTTCCTCCCACTTGGATCTCTTCAACACTCGATCGGCATATCCTGGGCATTCTGAGTCCCATAACTCTGGTCGGGAATGCACAAGGGATATTATGGCCTCATGCGATATATCTCGCGCCGCCATGCTGCCTTCTCCTCTTTCCAATATCCCTCTGAACTTCCTGTGTCATTTCCCAGGTACACCTACTGGTTATGATGCGCTTCCGGGTGATTTTTTTTTCTCACGCTGCTATCCGCAGCTGACTCAAAAGACTGCGATTACATGCGGTTGTTTGCAGATAGCTGCGCTACATTGCACCTGGACGCATTTAATTCTATTTTTTCTATTCGCACGGAACCGCATGTAACGAAATCGCAGCTAAACGCTGTGTGTGAATGGGGCCATAGGAAAGCGTTGTGTGCTTTTAGCTGCGGTAGAAAAATAGAAAATCTGCAGCTAAAAGCACCATTCTATCCGTCCGTGTGAAAGGCCCCATACAAGCAAAGTTCTTTTACCTTCGGGTCAGTGCTGTAGCTGGAGCCTCCCCCGAGAGTTACCTTGAACAATGTCTGTCAGGAAATGAGCCCCACACCATTAAAGTCCAACACTCCTTTATTCTTCTTGAATGAACACAATCAGTTGAACTCCCTTGGTAGAAACAGAACAGAAAAGGAGGTGTGGATGCGAATAGGCCCAGACACAATGTATTCTCCACTTTCCTCCCTGAAAGTGGGCTGCGGTCTCCGAGCGAGGGGGAATTTCCTTCCAGGCGGTCTCCGGTTAGAGACTCACCCATCACTGGCAATCTGCTGCACCCGGTCTTCGAATGAGGAGCTCCCCCCGGTCCATTACGCCTTCCGGATTCCGGTACCCAATCCCTGGGTTCCCTAGGATCTCCTTCCCTCGCGGAACTCAGTGTTGGGCACTGAGCTCCAGACCTCCATCCGAGTACCTCACCCCAGGCTAAAGGTGCCTGGGATGGAACACGACCTCCGGATGTCCTCTAGGCCTAGGCCCGCCTAGAGAACCGTCACGAACCACCGTCCACAGGCTGAAGGTGCCTTGGACTCCCCATGACAAAGATGGCCGGCCCCCTTTATACCCTCTCCCAGCAAGCACGGCGGGTTCCCCGCCCCACCATACCACTGCCGAGGGAGGACAAAAAGGAGGCACGACACACAGCAATGATTCAACCCCAGCCCAGGGCGACAGCGCGACCAGCTGGCCTGCAGGGAATTACACATTACCAATGTCTCTGTCAAGTTCAAATTTACACCCGGGAAAGTACATACCCGCTACACAGGTTACCTATTTGGAGTTACAGAGGAGGGCTAGTGCTAGACATATTGCTCTCGCTCTAATGATCGCAGTGATACATTACATGTGTGGTTTGAACATCGTTTACATATGTGGGCGCGACTTACATATGTGCTCGCTTCTGCGTGCGAGCTTGGAGAGAAGGGGCGGCTTTAAAAAATAAAAGAAATCTTATTTATTTTACTTTACACTGTCCCTTAAAAAATATTTTTTTTTTATCACTTTTATTCCTATTACAAGGAATGTCAACATCCCTTGTAATAGAAATAAGCATAACAGGTCCTCTTTATTGAGAGATCTGGGGTCAAAAAGACCTCAGGTAGTACCTTTAATAGGAAAAATAAAAATAAAATAAAAAAATATTAAATTTTGTCTTTAAGAGGGAAAAAAAAAACCATCCCTTTAAAGAGGAAATGCAGTCTGCTCACATAATTTGTAATAAAAACATCTTTGCCATTCTGAAGCTTCCCTCCAACCACTTTGCATGTTATTGTATGTATACTGTGAGTCTGTACTTGCCAAATATGCTGCAGAAATCTCCCTCCACTGAGTTCGGCTGCATCCATTTTAACTGTGGGCAGCTGAAGCTGCTGCCTGTTCACTTCCTGGATTTACACAGACACACAGAGGCACACCTCCTGCTCTGCAGCCCTTTAGCTCTCATTGGCCCTCTTATGACTCACCCCCCTCCCTTCCTGGCAAACTCTCACGAGAGTTAGAGAAAGAGCTGTGCATAATGTCATAATAAACCTAGGCTTTTTACCAGACAAGAAACAGGAAGTGGTGTGGGCTGTATAAGGTATGTACTGGCAGAAAAACATTTTTTACTATCCAAAGTTAAAACAACATGGGCAGAAGATTTAATAAATGGAAAGATTAAAAAATGACTGAAGTTGTGCTTTAAGTGCTAGTTCACACCAGACGCAGTTCCGTGGGCCTTTTTCTGCACTAAAAATGCATGCACAGTGTTTTCCATGTATTCCAATGGCTCGCGCTCACACCATGCAGTCAGTTTCCGGTCAGTTTCCAGTGCAGAAGCTGATCGAAAAATGACTGCGTGGTGTGAACTAGAGCCATTGGAATACATGGAAAACACTGTGCATGCATTTTGTGCAGATAAAAAGCGCACGGAACTGAACAGAACTGCGTCTGGTGTGAACTAGCACTAAGGCTTAGAGGGAGAAGTGACGTGAGACGTCGCTCCAGTCCTCCAAGGGCCTACAGCTTCCTGCCTGACGATCGGCTGCACCGAATGGTTTACCGGGTTACCGACGGGTCTGGTAAGCTCGGGAAACAGCGGGAAACGGCGGTTCCATAAAAGTGATCTTGCTTCGGATCTGCCGCTGAGACCATTTATATCTGAAAGCTGTCTGCCTGCTGTAAATAATGATACCAGGGTTATGGCAGCTAGTTAATGTCAAATTAATGGTGTATATTTACAGTTAGGTGGTCAGGGACGGGACAGAGAGCAGACAATTTAGACAAATTCACACTGCAATGGAGAGCTGCTGGAGCAATTCACCGTACAGGTTAATAGCCCTGATCGCACACTGTCTGCATTCGGGGTCACGCACTCACACGGATGTCCAATTGGGAGTGGCGGCTGTGTGCATGCAGCTGCTGCGTCCCAATTGACATGAATGGGACTGCTTGCACACTGATGCACAGAACACCTGTATGTTAAGGTGACCATATTTTTTAAATGAAATCCGGGGACATATTTTTTTTTTATACTAGTAATGGTGGAAATCAGCGACTCTCTGCCCGTCGCCGCCCGCCTCACAGCCTGTCAAGTCTTACTCTCCGGGCCCCGGCTACTACTGGGTGGGGAGTGGAGGAAGATCACTCCGCCAGGGAAAGCTAGGAGATAAGCAGGTAGGGGCTGGCCGGGACTTGAGCCAAGGCAGAAGAACATGCAAGCGGAGCTGAATGGGCATGCGCCCAAAACGAAATAAATATTCCCTCCGCTCCGACCAGCACATGATCATCAGAAAGGGGTACAGATAATGGAAAAAAATACACCCCCTAAGCTAGTAGGAGCGGCGGAGCAGGGGTGTAATTCAGCATTTTTATTTTTAATTCTGCACTGACTGTCTTTGAAATTGCCCCAGCCCCTGTTCAAATCCAATCCGGGGACAAAACTGGGGACAAACTTTGTCCGGGGATAGTGTCCTCAATCCGGGGACTGTCCCCAGAAACCGGGGATGTCTGGTCACCCTACTGTATGTCCCTGTGTGGGTAAACACTAGGGGTGCCGAAATTAATCGCTGCATTGGTGCATCGCGATTTGGGTGTCCCCGATGCGATTCCGATGCATGCGACCCTGAAAATCGATTACCGGGATGATGCCTGCAGCTGCAGGCATCATCCCGGTACCGTTTTTTAGAGCGGGCAGTTGGCTTTCCTGGGATAACAACCGATGCGGCTAAAAGCCGCTCAGTTGTTATCCCGGAGGAGCGGGAGGGGACACCCCCCCTCCCGCCGCCTTCCGCCGCTCTGACCAGGCCTCCCGTCCCACCGGGAGACCCAATCCACGAGCCGCTACTTCCGGCGGCTAGAGACAGACTGTAACGAAGCGTCGGCTTCGTTCCAGTCTGTATGTAAACACGGAAGCGACGTCACAACGTCACTTTTGGTTTACTCGGCTGCCAATAGCGCCAGTTTTTAAAAAAAATTACAGTATTCAGAATCACCGTTTTTGGCAATCTGAATACTTTGAAGTGCAAAGGAGGGATTTGGGGTCTTTTAGACCCCCGATCCCTCCATAAAGAGTACCTGTCATCACCAATTACTGTCACAAGGGATGTTTACATTCCTTGTGACAGCAATAAAAGTGATCAAAGTGTGTTTAAAAAAAATGTAAATAAAATAAATAGAAAAAAAAAGTATTTTTTTTAAAGCGCCCCTGTCCCCGCGAGCTCGCGCAGCAAAGAAAACATACTCAAGTTGCGCCCGCATATGTAAATGGTGTTCAAATCCCACATGTGAGGTATCGCCGCGATCGTCAGAGCGAGAGAAATAATTCTAGCACTAGACTTCCCCTGTAACTCTAACCTGGTAACCGTTAATTTTTTTTAAAGCGTCGCCTATGGAGATTTTTCGGTACCGTAGTTTGTCACAATTCCACGAGTCTGCGCAAAAAGACACTCACCTGTCCCACAATCCAGCAACGTGGCCACCCGAACCCTTCATTCTCTCCCCCGCCTGTCCACGGCGCTGGCAATACTACTGTAGGCATCCGGCTGTGAGAGCTTGCAGCTTCACAGCCGGGTGCGCATGTCTCACTGCACTGTCCTGCATAGCCGGGCAATCTTCTGGCACCTGTGATGTGTCCCAGAAGATTACAGAGAAGAAGGAAAAAAAGGACGTTACGTTTAGGCGGCCCAAGCGGAAGTGGGAGCCTAGGCGGCCTAAGCGGAAATAGGAGCTCGTCGGTAATCGTGATGCATCGCGGAATCAAATCAAATCACTTACCAGATAATCGTAATCGAATCGTGAGACCAGTGAAGATGCGCACCCCTAGTAAACACGTCCTCCACATGGGTGTATGCTGTAATACACCTGTGTGAGCGAAGGTTTATTGTATTATGTGTCCTAAAAAAGGGCTCATTTCATTTTTCTTAACCACTTAAAGCGGAGCTTCACCCTAAAGTGGAACTTCCGCTCATCGGAACCCTGCCCCCCTCCGGTGTCACAATTGACACCTTTCAGGGGGGTGAAGATACCTGCCTAAGACAGGTATTTTCACCCACTTCCAGGAGTCCTCTCTGCGGAAAATCTGCGGAAAGCACGTCACTTCCCGCAGAGTACCCATTGTGTTCTGGGAGACACTCGGCTTCCAGAACACACAGGAACCAGTCAGAACGGCGCAGTGCGACTCGCGCCGCAAGGCTTCACTTCCTGGTTCCCTCACCGAGGATGGCGGTGGGGGCAGCAGAGTGACAAGCGATTGCTCGTCCTCTGCTGCGGACGTCGCTGGACTCCAGGACAGGTAAGTGACCTAATATTAAAAGTCAGCAGCTGCTGTAGCTGTAGCTGCTGGCTTTAAATATTTTATTTTCGGCGGAGCTCCGCTTTAAGGACCAAGTTTCTTTCTGAGATTTGTTGTTTACAAGTTAAAAACATATTTTTTTGCTAGAAAATTACTTAGAACCCCCAAACATTATATATATATATATATTTTTCTAACACTCTAGAGAATAAAATGGCGGTCGTTACAATACTTTTTGTCACACCGCACTTTTTTTAAATTAAAAAATAAGACAACTGTAAAGTTAGCCCAATTTTTTTTTATTGTGAAAGATAATGTTACGCCGAGTAAATTGATACCCAACATGTCACGCTTCAAAGTTGCGCCTGCTCGTGGAATTGCGACAAACTTTTACCCTTAAAAATCTCCATAGACGACGTTTAAGAAATTCTACAGGTTGCATTTTTTGAGTTACAGAGGAGGTCTAGGGCTAGAATGATTGTTCTCGCTCCAACGATCGCGGCGATACCTCACATATGTGGTTTGAACATCGTTTTCATATGCGGGTGCTGCACACGTATGAGTTTGCTTCTGCACGCGAGCTCGGCGGGACGGGGCGCGAGCTCGGCAGGTTCCCAAGGACCCGGTGTGCGTGCCCAGCGGCCGCGATTGCCGCCGGGCATCCGCGATTGCCCGGGAAACGAGCAGGAAAGTGGATCTGTGTGTGTAAACACACAGATCCACATCCTGTGAGGGAGAGGGGACCGATGGTGTGTTCCTTGTACATAGGGACAACCATCGGTCACCTCCCCCAGTCAGTCCCCTCCCCCCACAGTTAGAACACATTGAGGGAACATATTTAACCCCTTCCCGCCCCCTAGTGGTTAACCCTTTCCCTGCCAGTCACATTTATACAGTAATCAATGCATTTTTATAGCAGGGATCGCTGTATAAATGTGAATGGTACCAAAAATGTGTCAAAAGTGTCCGATGTGTCCAGTCACAATAAAAATCGCAGATCGCCGCCATTACTAGTAAAAAAATAAAAATAAGTAAAAAATGCTATAAATCTATCCCCTATTTTGTAGACGCTATAACTTTTGCGCAAACCAATCAATACGCGCTTATTGCGATTTTTTTTTTATACCAAAAATATGTAGAAGAATACGTATTGGCCTAAACTGAGGAAAATGTTAATTGAAAAAAAAAATGTGTATTTATTATAGCAAAAATTAAAAAATATTGTGTTTTTTTTCCAAACTGGACGCTCTTCTTTTGTTTATAGCGCAAAAAATAAAAACCGCAGAGGTGATTAAATACCACCAAAAGAAAGCTCTATTTGTGGGAAAAAAAGGACGCAAATTTTGTTTGGGAGCCACGTCGCACGACCGCGCAATTGTCATTCAAAGTGTGACAGCGCTGAAAGCTGAAAAATGGCTTGGGCAGGAAGGGGGTTTTAGTGCACAGTAGGGAGGTGGTTAACCACTTCAGCCCCGGACCATTTGGCTGGCCAAAGACCAGGGCACTTTTTGCGTTTCGGCACTGCGTCGCTTTAACTGACAATTGCGCGGTCGTGCAACGTGGCTCCCAAACAAAATTGACGTCCTTTTTTTCCTACAAATAGAGCTCTTTTTGGTGGTATTTGATCACCTCTGCGGTTTTTATTTTTTGCGCTATAAACAAAAATAGAGTGACAATTTTGAAAAAAATGCAATATTTTTTACTTGTTGCTATAATAAATATCCCCAAAAAATATATAAAAATAAGTTTTTTTTCCTCAGTTTAGGCTGATACGTATTCTTCTACATATTTTTGGAAAAAAATAGGGGATAGTTTTATGGCATTTTTATTAATATTTTTTTTTTTACTAGTAATGGCAGTGATCAGTGATTTTTATTGTGCCTGCGACATTATGGTGGACACATCGGACACTTTTGACCATTTTAGGACCATTGTCATTTTTATAGCTATAAAGATGCACTGATTACTGTAAAAATGACACTGGCAGTGAAGGGGTTAAACTGTAGGGGGCGCTGAAGGGGTTAAGTGTGACCTAGGTAATGATTCTAACTGTTAGGGGGCGTGGCTTGCCGTGACACGTCACTGATCGCTGTTCCCGATGACAGGGAACAGAACGGGGAGATGTTGTGTTTACACTAACATCTCCCCGTTCTTCAGCTCTGTGACCCGATCGCGGAACACCGGTGGACATCGAGTCTGCAGGTCCCGCGGGAGCGGTCACGGAGCTCGTGATAGGGTCGCGAGCGCGCCACCGACGGCGCGCACGCGACCACACAGCAGGCAAATTAAAGGGGACGTATATATACGCCCATTTCCATGGCCGTGCCATTCTGTCAACGTAAATACTCGTGCGATGGTCAGCAAGCAGTTAAATACGAGATCTGGGGTCAAAAAGACCTCAGATCTCATATTCATACTAAAATGCAATAAAAAAAAAAGTCCCTTTAAGAACATTGGGCAGAAGTTTTGACGTCGCTTCCGCCCTGCAATGATATGGAGACGGGTGGGGGCCATCTTCCCCTCACTCATCTCCATGTCACAAAAGGGAGAGGACCGAATCGCCTCCGCCGCTACCGACGGCTCCAGTAAGCGGCGGAGGGCACCGGAGAGCGGCGGGAGGGTGGGGGCCCATCTCCCACCGCTGATAAAAGTGATCTCAGGGTGAATCTGTCACAGAGACCACTTTTATCTTGAAGTGGACCCCCCGCTCTTGAAGAGGATACCAGGGTTATGGTAGCTAGCTGCTACCATAACAACGGTATTCCTCTTCAAAGTAGCGATGTAAAACGACGGCGGGCGGGCGGTCCGTAAGTGGTTAAATAAAACCAGTTCTGTGTTGTTCCAAAGCAGGGGTCTCCAAACTACGGCCCTCCAGTTGTTCAGGAACTACAATTCCCATGATGCCTAGTAATGTCTGTGAATGTCAGAGTTTTACAATGCCTCATGGGAAGTGTAGTTCCGCAGCAGCAGGATGGCCGTAGTTTGGAGATCCCTGTTCCAAAGCAACAACTCACATTCAAACCTTCCCTGGAAAATGACAGATTGAAGTGTGAATGTGGTTGGTGGCCATACAGAAGTGCTCTTATCTATTACAAATGATAAATGAAGCCAGTTGTAGGTGCATTGTTTGGATTTCCGATAATTGGTTTTAATGTGTTTTCAGTAAGAAGACACACTGTGAATGAGGCAGAATATCACTAATTACTCACACGGGGAGATCAGGAAATCAGGGCAGCCCTGCAAGGCCTACACAACAGGGATGCCTTTCCTCCAGAGGCCTGGGTTTTAAGCCATTGCTAGGATACAATTTAGCTTCCTTATCGGTTGCATAGCGACAGCCAATGGCCATATACTACGGAAGGAGCCAGAAGACGAGCCGTAGTGTTATCTAGCATCTCAATCATAGAGCTTAGGGTTGTGTAAGTTCAAAGCTGAAAAACACCTATACAGCAATACAGATCTGACTGACAATATGTCCCATGCAATTCTCTATATCCAGAGCAGATTACGGCAAACTTGGTATTTATTTGGGCTAGACTTTGCATTAGGTTGTTTGTAGAACATGAATTTTAGTCATTTGTCATTACAGAGTTATTTTTATAACTTAAATTTAATGCTTTTTATTGAAATGACTTCCATTAGGCTCCATTCACACTAATGCGTTTTTTGGTGCATTTTGCATTTTGCAGAAATGCATGGAAATTTTTTAACATGGGTTCCTATGGATCATGTTCACATCAATGCATTTTTGTACCTCTGCGTTTTTGGAAAGGGTCAGGAATTTTTTTCATGCAAAAAGCAGCGTTTTGCATGTAATAGAAGTCAATGGACCTGCATCAAAAACGCAAGTACCAAGTTTTTGATGCGTTTTTACCGCGTTTTACCGCGATTTTGCCGCGATTTGCGTTTTTTTTATGGAAATGTATAAAAATAAAAATTAATTTATAAAAATTAATAAAAAAAAAACAAAAAAAAACGCAAAACGCAAATCGCGGTAAAAACGCGGTAAAAACGCATGTTGAAAAACGTGGCAAGCACCGCAAAAACGCTCAAAAGCAACATGCATTAGGCCCCTTTCACACTGGGGCGGGCAGGAGCGGTGGCGGTATAACAGCGTGATTTTCAGCGCTGCTATACCGTCGTTCTTACCGCGGTATGCGGTCGCTAGGGGGGTTCATTTAACCCCCGCTAGCGGCCGAAAAAGGGTTAATACCGCCCGCAAACCGCGGCTATTGCCGCGGTTTGCGGGCGGTATTACCGCGGTGTCCCATTGATTTCAATGGGAGACCGCGGTAAAGGAGCGGTGAACACACCGCTCCTTTACCGCTGTAAAGAAGCGGCTAGTAGGACTTTTGGAGCGGTCCTGCTAGCGCACTGCTTCAGTGTGAAAGCCTTCGGGCTTTCACATTGAAGGCAGAGGGCAGGATTTTTTCATGCGGTATAACAGCGCTATTATTAGCGCTTAAACCGCATGAAAAACGCCCCAGTGTGAAAGGGGCCTTAGTGTGAATTGAGCCTTAAGGTTGCATTCACACCTGAGCAGAGTGATTTTCAGGTGGTTTTATTAGAACGTTTTTCATTTGAGCGTTTCAACCCCTTCACGCCGACGTATGCGGCCTTCGGCTGGAAGGGGTTGTAACGGGGTGATTCATGCAGCTGCACGCATCACTCCGGTACTGTTTTTTAGAGCCAATGGTTGGCTTTCTTATGATAACTGCTCAATCATTATCATAAGCAGTGGGATGTCCAGGCGGCCCAAGCGACCAGCTGGAACATCAGCCGGCTGGCCGGAGACTCAAACTAAGCCGAAATTGGCTTTGATTGGGTCCCGGATCTAGTAACCCGGAAGCAATGTCGTGACATCACTTTTGGTTTGCAAAAGACTTAAAGGCGTCATATTAAAACAAAAAGAAAAAAATTACAGCATAAAAAACAACCAAACTTGGTGTTTTGAATGCTTTTAAGTGCAAATGAGGGATTTGGGATCTTATAGACCCCAGATCCCTCCATAACAAGTACCATATATACTCGAGTATAAGCCGAGTTTTTCAGCACATTTTTTTGTGCTGAAAATGCCCCCCTCGGCTTATACTCAAGTTATCTTTTTGCGCCTAATCTCCCGGAATTTGGGGACCTGGTACCGGCCGGCCATAGGTTCCCTGGAGCCCCACTCTTTTTCTACAAGTGTGCAAAGTTTGTTGTCCTTGGGACCTATGGCCGGGGAGCATCGAGTTTTCAAAGCCAGGCACCCCTTCCATAGACTCCCATGTTAAACGGTTATTTCTCCGGTGACATTGGGGACCCGGTACTGACCGTTCGTAGGTCCCCTGGACCTGAAACTTTGCACAAATGAGCCCCATTTCTCCTCTACAAGTGTGCAAAGTGTGTTGTTTGGGGGACCTACGGTCGGGGAGCACCGATTTTTCAAACCTGGGAACCCCATCCATAGACTCCCATGTTAAACGTCAGTCTAGTCATGGGCACAGTGAGGCATGCACATGGACACAGTGAGGCAAAGTGAGACACAGTGAGGCATGCAGATGGACACCCTAGGCTTATGCTCGAGTCAATAGGTTTTCCCAGTTTTTTTGTGGTAAAATTAGGTGCCTCGGCTTATATTCGGGTCGGCTTATACTCGAGTATATACGGTACCTATCACTGACTATAAGGCTCCATGTACACAGAAGCTGATAAACTGCAGTTTATTGGCGTTTTAAAAAAAAATTACATTAACTGCACTCTATGTTAGCCTATGTGTTCATGTACACATAACGTTTTTTAGCTTTAATGAGCAGTGGAGTTAATGGGCTTTTTTCTGAACGCAAGAAATTTGCATTCAAAGTGCCGTTTTTCGGCAGAAAAAACGCAAAACGCCAAAAAAACGCTCATAAACGCTCAAAAACGCTGGCCGCGAGCGTTTTTTTTGCGTTTTTTGGTCCATTGAAAAAAAAAAAACATTTTTATTTTTATTTTTTAAAAAACTACACTGAAAAACGCTAATAAAAGCTAGTAAAAAAACGCTGATAAAAGCTAGCTTTTTCTGCTGCTTTAAAAACAACCGTTTTTGAGCTTCTGTGTACATGGAGCCTTACTGTCACAAGGGATTTGTACATTCCTTGTGACAGCAATAAAAGTGATGAGAATTTTGTTTTAAAGGAACAGTGTAAAATTTATAAAGAAATAAGAAAGAAGAAAGAAAAAAGAAAAGATTAAAGCAACCCATCCCTCCGTGCTCGTGTGCACAAGCGAACGCATATGTAAGTCGCAAATTTAAACAGTGTTCAAACCACACATGAGGGGTATCGCCAGGATCGTTAGAGCGAGAGCAAGATTTCTAGCACAAGACCTCCTCTGTAACTCTAAACTGGTAACCTGTAGAGCTTTTTAAAGCGTCACCTATGGAGATTTTGAAGTACCGCTGTTTGTCGCCATTCCACAAGTGTGTGCAATTTTAAAGCGTGACATGTTAGGTATCTATTTACTCGGCATAACATCATATTTCACATTATGCCAAAAAATTGGGCTAACCTTACTGCTTCTTTATTTATTTATTTATTTATGTAGGTGCAAAAATTGCATTTGAAAGACACACATTGGGGGTTATTTACGAAAGGCAAATCCACTTCGCACTACAAGTGCATTTGAAAGTGCACTTGGAAGTGCAGTCACTGTAGATCTGAGGGGGACATGCGCGAGGAAAATAAAAAACAGCATTTTAGCTTGCACATGATTGGATGATAAAATCAGCAGAGCTTCCCCTCATTTCAGAGCTTCCCCTCAGATCTACAGTGATCGACAGCCCTTCCTAAATAATCCCCAATGTGACATAAAATATTGCAACAATCGCCATTTTATTCCCTAGGGTCTCTGTTAAAAAATATATATATATAATGTTTGGGGGTTCTAAGTAAGAGTCAGAAAAAGGCTTAGGCATGAAGGGGTTAAACGTGTATTACAAGCGTTTTACACATGTATTCAAGCTTCAGGTGTTTTTGTTTTGCCCAATAGAAAGCACTAGGGGGAGAAGATTAGGGATGGAGAGCTGCTTTTTGGCCAGAAAACTTGCAACAAAGCGCTCGTAAAATGCTCATATCGCACATTTTCCTATTGAAGTCTCTGGAGCCAAAAACACACCAATCTGCCTAAAAGAAGCTCATGCACTTTTTTAAAGAGGTTTTGCCACCTATGTGAACAGGGGGGCATTGAAGTGAATGGGATTTGGCTTGTTGAGCTCCTTGAAACTTCGAGCTTCAAAACACTCAAGTGTTAACATCTCGCGATTTGTGTACGCAGGAAGAATCACTGCGATTCTGCCCATGATCCCAAATTGTGGGAAACCATGAAACGCGCTTTTGGGTGCCATTATTCTTTAACTCCACCCCAAACGTGATGCAATTCTGTCACAATTGGCATGCAATGCGATTGGGGCAAAACATGTGCTTTAAAATCACGTTACACTTGACTCCCAAAAAAGGAGCATGAGCTTTTTCGGGTAACAAATTTTCCTGCTGCACGGATGTGTGAATGGGATTTGACTTGTTGAGCGCCTTTGAGAATTTGAGCTTCAAAACACTCAGGTGTGAATGGGGCCTAAGGTCAAGTCAATCTGACTCAACCTTCTGATCCAAAGATGATAGTTCTAAGGTGAGAATGCAATCGGTGTATGTGCTGAATGTATTGGGGTAAATGGTGGGGTGGGTAAAGTGAATTGGGGTGTTGGATGAGGTCTCCACTATGCACACTCTGCAGTACCTTACATGCTCCACACTGCTCCACCCTGAGCACTAAGAATGAGTGGCTGTGCCACAGGGGCGGATCCAGAGTCTTTTCTCGGGAGGGGCACTGACAAAAAATGTTTTTTTTTGTGGGAAATTTATCGGGGAAATGGTTGGTGTCGGCGCTTCAATCATCCCGGCACCATGGTTGTTATGGTGTCAGGATGATTGAAGCGCATTATTTCTATTATTACATTGTAATATAAAATTAAATAGTTCAATGCAGAATCAGTGGGAGTCCCCAGGGTGTCAATTGCCACCGTCGACCTGCAATTAGTGGGAGCACTGAGCGTGTCACTTGCCACACGTTGCGGATTGTCACTTGCCACGTCACCTGCCACACCTTGTGGATTGTCACTTGCCACATTACCTGCCACACCTTGCGGATTGTCACTAGCCACACCTTGCGGATTGTCACTTGCCACGTCACCTGCCACACCTTGCTGATTGTCACTTGCCTGCCACCAGATGCAGATTGTCATTTGCCACGTCACCTGACACAATTTGCGTATTGTCACTTGCCACGTGGCCTGCCACACCTTGCGGATTGTGACTTGCCACATCACCTGCCACACCTTGCTGATTGTCACTTGCCTGCCACCAGATGCAGATTGTCATTTGCCACGTCACCTGACACAATTTGCGGATCGTCACTTGCCACGTCGCCTGCCACACCTTGCGGATTGTCACTAACTTGCCTGCTAAGGTGTAGTTTTGGTTGTCTCTTGCTGTGTCCCAGACTCCCAGAGTCAGACAGCAGAGAGATAATGTGATCTCTCTGCTGCCTGCACAGTGAGGGCAGAAGTCACTGCGGGAATGCAGGGCAGGCACGGGCGGTGAGAGATGATCTCATCTCTCTGCTCCCCCGCTCCCGGCTAGCTGATTGGCCAGCTGCCTCACTGAGCCTGCTCTCTCACTCTCACCTGCGCTGTCAACACACTGAGCAGCACGGTCTGCCCACGAACAGCGCCGCCCGCCCACAAACTGCGCCGCAAGCGGAGCCGCCCGCTTTCTTACCCGTCTGTGGAGCCGCACGCTATCGCACCTGCCCGCAGAGTGGCCCAACGTGACTCACTGACGTCACTCGTTGCTAGACGCCAAGTGGCCCAGGCGTTAGCAACGAGTACAGGGAAGAGGCTCCACCCACCTCCTCCTCCGCTCCTGGTATCGTGTCAGTGCGCCGCGTAACTACATTAGACGAGTCTCTCTCGGCGCCGCTGATCGGCTGATGTGAGAAACTGAGAGAGAGACTCAGAGAGGCAGCGGCAGCCGCAGAACAAGTACTGTATATACTCGAGTATAAGCTGACCCGAATATAAGCCGAGGCACCTAATTTTACCCCAAAAAACTGGGAAAACTTATTGACTCGAGTATAAGCCTAGGGTGTCCATCTGCATGCCTCACTGTGCCTCACTTTGCCTCACTGTACCCATGCCTCACTGTCCCCATGCTTCACTGTGCCCATGACTAGACTGATGTTTAACATGGGAGTCTATGGAAGGAGTGCCCGGCTTTGAAAAATTAGTTCTCCCCGGCCGTAGGTCTGACAGACACCATACTTTGCACACTTGTAGAGGAGACATGGGGCTACATGTGTGCCAAGTTTGGGATCCAGGGGACCTACAAACGGCCGGTACCGGGTCTGCAAAGTCACTGGAGAAATAACCATTTAACATTGGAGTCTATGGAAGGGGTGCCCGGGTTTAAAAAACCAGTGCTCCCCGGCCGTAGGTTTTCCAGACACCAAACTTTGCACACTTGTAGAGGAGATATTGGGCTACATTTTTGCCACGTTTGGGGTCCAGGGGACCTACGGCCGGCCAGTACCGGGTCCCCAAATTTCGGGAGATCAGGCGCAAAAGAAAAAAAAACAGAGCAAGCAAGTGAGTGTGACAGATGGTCTGGGGGGGGGGGGGAGGAATTGCCCTGTTGCCCCCCCCCTGGATCCGCCCCTGCTGTGCCAGGGGGTTCATCAAACCTTGCATGAAATCTGAAAATTCTTCTATAGCGCAGGGGAAGGGGCAGGCAGCAGCAATATGAGAGGGAAATTCAATGGGCAAGAGGAAGGGCAGATAGCAACAAAGAGTTAAGCATTGAATCCTATAGTCGTAGGCTGCCTGTGCTTCCTCGCATCTTCCTTCAATGGCATTCGGATGAGAACGCCTCTGGGGAGCCATTTTTAGAGGCAAATATGTTCTTTACTCCACCTTCTTATAGTGCAATAGTGCAGCATTTTGGACTCCCTATGGCAGTAGACCCCCCCCCCCCACCACCACCACCACTACCACTTTCCCCTTATATCCAAGAGGGTTAAAACGTCCCCCTTTAAAGTAGGGTGACCAGACATCCCCGGTTTCCTGGGACAGTCCCCGGATTGAGGACACTGTCCCCGGACCAAGTCTGTCCCCAGTTTTGTCCCCAGATTGGATTTGAACAGGGGCTGGGGCAATTTCAAAGACATTCAGTGCAGAATAAAAAAAAAAAAATTCTGAATTACACCCCCCCACTCCTATTAGCTTAGGGGGGTGTATTTTTTTATATTATCTGTGCCCCTTTCTGATGATCATGTGCTGGTTCGGGTGCATGCCCATTCAACTCCACTCGCATGTTCTTCTGTCTTGGCTCAAGTCCCGGCCAGCCACCTGCCTGCTTATCTCCATGCCTTTCCTGGCAGAGTGATCTTCTTCCTCTCCCCACCCAGTAGTAGCCGGGGCCTGGAGAGTAAGACTTGACAGGCTGTCAGGTGGGTGGCGACGGCCAGAGAGTCGCTGATTGCCGCCATTACTAGTAAAAAAAAAAAATATGTCCCTGGATTTCATTTTAAAAATCTGGTCACCTTACTTTAAAGCCTTTCCTTGATTTCTCCTACTAACTGCCAGCTCTCCAACCCTCCTTCTTCTCCTGCTCACCATCAACACCCCAACCCTCCTCCTTTTTTTATGCCAGTGTAGTCAGCAATCATGTGATTCAAGAGTTGTCTGTCAGTGCTGCCTACAGCCAGGCTTGGTCTCTGGGCTATAAAAAAAAACTCCTTTCAGGAATTAAAGGATTGGAGGTTCATTGAGGATACTGCCATGACCAGGAAATACGGCCAAGGGCTTTTCACACAACCTCCTTGAAGTGCAGCATTTTAGGTTCTCCTGTTTTTACCCTTAAGGGGCGAAATGCTTCTCTGTAGCCCCAAGTTGTCTCCTCCTCATCACTGCCAGCACTCCATCACCTCCCCTCCATGTTATCCTCCCTATTGATATAGCTTCCAATAAATTTAGACTACACCCCTTATTAGGCCTCATGCACAGTGGGAGTTATTTCAGCTGCTCTTAGGGGTATTCAGCATTTTTTTTTCTGCCTCTAATCGCCCCTGCATTTTAGCCTCCATAGACACAAAAGCATTTAGAGGAGTTTAGAGGCAGGGGGTTTAGAGGCAGAAAAAAAACCCACAGCCAGTGCATCCAGGACCAGCAGAGTTTTGGCATTAAAAATGCTTGGCACGCCTAATTGCGTGCAAATGTGCCTAAGTGCTAGGCACATTTAGCACTTGATCATTAGTACATTTCAATGGCCAAAATTAATTATTAGCGTTTGATGTGCCTAAATGCATTACACAAGTTTACAAGCATTTCTTCTGCCAAAATTCTGCTGCCAGGAGCAAAGGAGTCCATAAACTTCTTCAGCTCTTTGGATGTATCTAGTATGTCTAGAGCAGGGGTGCCCAACCAGTGGCCCGGGGGCTACATGTGGCCCGCGGAGCCCTTTGATGTGGCCCGCGACCTCCTGCTCTGGGATGGGATAGAATAGAACAGAATACTGTTATTAAAGGTAAGTTTATTACTAAAATCACAGTGTGTATATGGGCATATGTGTTCTGCAGTGGTTACTGGGCTGCTTTCAACTGATCCGCAGGTGCAGAGCAGTGCACCTATGGGTTACCTGCACTGAGCCATAGACTTCTATTACCTGCAAGTTTGGTGTGCTTTCTGAAAGTGCACCACACCTACAGGCAGGGCTGCTGTTAGAAATCACGGGGCCCTGTACAGCCTACCTGACAGGGCCCCCCAGCCCCGCCCCCCCCGAAATATATCAAAACAATATTTTCACAAACAAATACACTAAAATCATTATTAGCGGACACAAACATAATAGAGCCCTTTTTTAAATAGTTTTTAAAAATCTTTAAACTTTTTTTTTTATATATGATTTTAAATGTTAAGAATGTTAAAATGTATTAAAATTAATTTTATTTTACAATTTGTTATTTTTTTTAAGAGACAGGTAAGCCAGCAGTGCCGTGGGGGGGGGGGGGGCAGCACAGGGACAGGAGGCACAGAGGGGGATCGGTGCATGGGAAGTAATTCTGTAATTTCCCCTCCATCCGACCACAATCATTCCCTCTGCTGTCCGGGCCCCCCTGTTTGCCCGGGCCCCCTACAGGAGGGCTGGTGGTCCCCCCCTATCAGCGGCCCTGCCTACAGGATATAATAGAAGTCTATGGTAAAGTGCAGCTAACCTGCAGGAAAGCCACAGGTGAACCCTGCAGTGTGGGTAAACAACAGTGCATCAGTGTGAAAGCAGCCTTAGGCCTCTTTCACATGGTCAGTCCAACCCAATCGAACCCTCCATTCACCTCTAAGGAGAGGCAGATGTAAATGGACTTGTGCCTGTTTACAAATGCCTACCTCCAATCCGATCCGCTAAAAAAGTTCAGTGGGCTCCATAGAGTGGGCTACCATCCACCCGCTCTGCTCATTGTGGCCCGTGACCGGTTACCAATCGATTAAGTGGCCCCCGCTCTTGAAAAGGTTGGGCACCCCTGGTCTAGAGTGTAAAGAGGTTAAAACAACCTTCTGGCTGAAGTAGCGACTGTGAGCTTGTTTCAGTTTTTAGTGAATTTACTGTAAAAGTAATTTTGGTCGCCTGTTTACTTTTACGAGACTTGTGGTTGCCCACACAGCCACGTAATTCTTTCACAGCTATCTGTGTCCCACGGCAGATGGCTTCTCAATGAATTATGAGGGCACTGGTGATCGCACTTGTAGTTTGTTGTTTCGTCCTGTTCTTCAGTAACTGTCTGCCTGTATGGGAGGTACGGGCAGACAGCTGTACTAAGGGTTTACCAGCAAAAAAAAAATTGCATTTATTGTGGTCTCTGAAACAAGAAAGAAAAGGCAGAAACCAGGCCTTTGATAGTGCTGGGAATAAATGCCATTCTAGGCCCCCCAGCCATTTTCTCTGCCGCCATCATTTTTTTTATTTGTATTTTTTTATTTATTTTTACATTATTTACAAATTAACTTTTTTATCATGTTAACCACTTCAGCCCGAAGGATTTGGCTGCCAAATGACCGGCCACTTTTTTTGCGATTCGGCACTGCGCCACTTTAACTGACAATTGCGCGGTCGTGCGGCGTTGCTCCCAAACAAAATTGGCGTCCTTTTTTTCCCACCAATAGAGCTTTCTTTTGGTGGTATGTGATCACCTCTGCGGGTTTTATTTTTTGCGCTATAAACAAAAATAGAGCGACAATTTTGAAAAAAAAGCAATATTTTTTACATTTTGCTATAATAAATATCCCCCAAAAATATATAAAAAATATATTTTTTTCCTCAGTTTAGGCTGATACGTATTCTTCTACATATTTTTGGTAAAAAAAATTGCAATAAGCATTTATTGATTGGTTTGCGCAAAAGTTATAGCGTCTACAAAATAGGGGATAGTTTTATGGCATTTTTATTATTTTTTTTTTTTACTAGTAATAGCGGCGATCAGCGATTTTTATCATGACTGTGACATTATGGCGGACACATCGGACACTCTTGACGCTATTTTGGGACCATTGTCATTTATACAGCGATCAGTGCTATAAAAATGCACTGATTTCTGTGTAAATGATACTGGCAGTGAAAGGCTTAACCACTAGGGGGCGAGGAAGGGGTTAAGTGTGTCCTAGGGAGTGATTCTAACTGTTAGGGGGCTGGGCTTACTGTGACACGACACTGATCGCTGCTCCCGATGACAGGGAACAGACGATCAGTGTCCTGTCACTAGGCAGAACAGGGAGATGCCTTGTTTACACAGCCATTCCCCCATTCTGCAGTTCCGTGACACGATCGCGGAACACCGGCGGACATCCAGTCCGTGGGTCCCACAGGCATGGTCACGGAGCTCGTGGCAGGGGCGCACGTGCACCCGCACGGCGCGAAAATTCAGAGTGACGTAAATATACGTTACTTTGCACAGCCATGCCAGTCTGCCGACGTATATGTACAGGCGGCGGTCGGCAAGTGGTTAAATACATTTAAAAAAAAATATTTAAAAAAAAATGTAAATATATTTGTTTTATTTTTTTTCTCACAAGGCCTTCTTTTCCCTGGTCATCCAAAAATATGCAGGGGCGGCAAGGCTGTAACTTAAAGTAGAAGTCCAGTCAAATCCCATTTAAAGTGATTGCAAACCTTCAGTTTTTCTTTTTTTAACCACTTCCATACAGGGCACTTATACACCTTCCTGCCCAGACCAATTTTCAGCTTTCTGCGCTGTTGCACTTTGAATGACAATTGCGCGGTCATGCTACACTGTACCCAAACTAAATTTTTATCATTTTGTTCCCACAAATAGAGCTTTCTTTTGGTGGTATTTTATCACCTCTGCGATTTTTATTTTCTGCTAAAAAATAAAAAAAAAGACCGAAAAATTTGAAAAAAAAAAAGTTTTTTTGTTTCAGTTACAAAACTTTGTAAATAAGTTAGTTTTCTCCTTCACTGATGGGCACTGATGGGGCTGCACTGACGGGCACCAATGAGGTGGCACGGATGGGCACCGATCGGCGGCACGGATGGGCAACGATCGGCAGCACGGGTGGGCACAGATAGGCAGCACGAGTGGGCACAGATACGCGGCACAGGTGGGCACTGATGGGCACGGATAGGCGGCATGGATGGGCACTGATAGGTGGCACAGATGGGCATGGATGGGCACTGATAGGTGGCATGGATGGGCACTGATAGGTGGCACTGTACTGTACTAATGGATGCCAATCAGTGCCAAACAATAATGCCTGCCAATCAGTGGTGCCCATTGTGGGCACTGATTGGCATCCATTGTGGCACTGATTGGCATCCATTTAGTATCCCTGGTGGTCTAGTGTGCAATGCCTAATACCTATAGGTGGGCTTCCCTGGTGGTCTAGTGGCATCCCTGGTGGTCCAGTGGGCATCCTCGGGGGGGCTGTGCTGATAATGGATCAGCACAAACCCCCCCCTGTTAGAGGAGCAGCCGATCGGCTCTCCTCTATTCGCGTCTGACAGACGCGAGTGAGGAAAAGCCGATGACCGGCTTTTCCTGTTTACATCGTGATCAGCCGTGATTGGACACGGCTGATCACGTGGTAAAGAGTCTCCGTCGGAGACTCTTTACCTAGATCGGTGTTGCGGGGTGTCAGACTGACATCCCGCAGCAACGATCGCCGTGATGCGCGCCCCCGGGGGCGCACAGCGGCTCAAAATCCTGAGGCCGTCATATGACGTCCAGTCAGGATTTTGAAACCACTTTGCCGCCGTCAATCCGCTATAGGGCGGGCGGCAAGTGGTTAATTAACAAACATATCATACTTACCTCCGCTGTGCAGTTTGTTTTTCACAGAGTGGCCCCGATCATCGTCTTCTGGGGTCTCCCGTCAGCGGTCGCGGCTCCTCCTTGCATTGGTAAACCCCCTGGGCAAAGCGCTCTCCCGGGGTGTTACCTTGCGGGCGCGCTCCCAAGTCCAGCATTTGCATCCATAGACACAGAATGCCGGACTCGGTCCCGCTCCCCGGCACGTGTGTCATTGGACTTTATTGACAGCAGCTGGAGCCAATGGCTGGGCTGCTATCAATCTATCCAATCAAGAGCCGAGAACCCCAGGCAGAGAGGAAGAGCGCGTCTCCGCCGAGGGAACAAAGGGCTCAAGTGAGTAAAACGGGGGGGCTGGGGGGGCGGTCAGTGTAAGAAGTTTTTTCATAGGATGCATTAAGGTGAAATAACATGAGCA
This sequence comes from Rana muscosa, assembly GCA_029206835.1. Taxonomy (NCBI): domain Eukaryota; kingdom Metazoa; phylum Chordata; class Amphibia; order Anura; family Ranidae; genus Rana; species Rana muscosa. The sequence goes on from CM055127.1 coordinate 80,473,980, forward strand.
TTAATCTGCTCCCACTCCAATTCTAAGCCCTATACTAACTACCCTGTAAAGGCGCTCCGGCCCGGTCACATGATCTCCCCAGCGGCCGACATCAGTGAAGAGATGAGATTGACGACAATGGCTGCAATGCCTCTGCGGAGACGTCACCCATAGGCTTACTATGTAATCAGCTGTCCCTCCTCTACACTGAAGCCGGTGCTGGGAGCTGATCATGTGGACCGGAGCACCCTCTGAATAGGTAAGTATAGACATCTTTCCTTTACAGGGTAGTTAGTATAGGGCTTAGGGGTCAATTCACTAAAGGTTACTGCATGCGGTATGAAGGTCACATGATCCATTTTCCGGAAATATCGCAATGAGATAATAAAAGAGTCAATTCATTAAAGTAAAATATAAAATGTGATGTAAATACCGCACATTTGTTAAAATAGTGAGATAAATACTGCAAAAAAACATGAGATAAATCAGTAAAGCCAAGTCAGTAAAAAACACACACATTCATTATTTATCACCTGGTGTTTGCTGGCGGTATTTTAGAAATGTACAAAATAACAATTAGAGGAACTTTGCACTGGCCAGTAAGTTAAAAGTATACATAATATAAAAATCTATAAGTGTGAAAATGTTCTCCTCTGAGCTCAGGAATGAAAACAAATTTTAACATTTCATCAGAGGGAGATCGTTTTGTGAAAGAAAGCACCCTTGAATGTTTTCATAGTTTCACAATATTGCTGTGTGACTTCTGGTGCAGTGTTAGCATGCAAAAACAAACAAATTGGGAAATAACGCCAAAAATAACGCAAAATGTAAGTGCCAAATATCTCAAAACATAAATATTTAACATATTCAGTAAATAAACCATGTTTTTTAGTGAATTGACTACTTTTGAGATAAATACTGCATGAGTTATTTTAACTCAAAAATCAATGCAGTATTTATCTCTTAGTGAATTGACCCCTTAGTATGGAGATGGGAGCAGGTTTAAAGGGGTTGTAAAGGTTTGTTTTTTATTTTCTAAATAGGTTCCTTTAACACCTTCCTTACTGGGCACATATACCCCCTTCCTGCCCAGACGAAATTTCAGCTTTCGGCACTGCGCCGCTTTATCTGACAATTGCGCGGTCGTGCGACGTAGCTCCCAAACAAAATTGACGTCCTTTTTTTCCCACAAATAGAGCTTTCTTTTGGTGGTATTTGATCACCTCTGCGTTTTTTATTTTTTGCGCTATAAACCAAAAAAGAGCGACAATTTTGAAAAAAACACAATATTTTTTGATTTTTGCTATAATAAATATCCCAATTTTTTTTTAAAGAAAACTATTTTTTTCTCAGTTTAGGCCGATACGTATTCTTCTACATATTTTTGGTTAAAAAAAATCGCAATAAGCGTATAGTGATTGGTTTGCCCAAAAGTTATAGCGTCTACAAAATAGGGGATAGAATTCTGATATTTTTTTTATTATTATTTTTTTTACTAGTAATGGCGGCGATCAGCGATTTTTATCATGACTGCGATACTGCGATACTGCGGCGGACACATCGGACACTTTTGACAAATTTTTGGGACCATTCACATTTATACAGCGATTAGTGCTATAAAAATGCACTGATTACTGTATAAATGTGACTGGCAGGGAAGGGGTTAACACTAGGGGCGAGGAAGGGGTTAAATGTATGCCCTATGAGTGATTGCTACTGTGGGGGGAGGGGACTGACTGGGGGAGGAGACCGATCTGTGTCCCTATGTACAAGGGACACAGCATCGGTCTCCTCTCCTACACACACAGATCCATGTCCTTGTCTGTGTACAGGCCGATCGCGGGTGCCTGGCGGACATCGCGGCCACCAGGCACGCGCATCGGTATCTCAGTGATGCACGCCCCCCAGTGGCCGAAGGAGCGGAGGCCGTATAATGACGGCCTCCCGGCATTTAGGAACCACTTTGCGGCCGTCATTAGTCGTATGACAGGCGCAAAGTGGTTAAGCTAGTGCATTGTTGGTTCACTTACATTTTCCTTCGATTTCCCTTCTAAATATTTTTTTTCTTTGTTTTCTTTGTCTGAATTTCTCACTTCCTGTTCCTCCTCAGTAAGCTGTTCAGTAAGCTGTTCTGGCTGACTCCACACCACTCGGATGATGGTGTGAAGTTTAGTGAGTAGCAGTGTTGTTCATCTTACGTTAAAAAAGTAATTAGTTACAGTTACAAATTACTTCTTCCAAAAAAGTAATGGAGTTACTCACTGAGTTACTACATTGAAAAAGTAATTAGTTACTCAGCAAAGTAACTATATTGGTTATATTATATATACACGGGGGGCGGAGGTGGAGCGGTAGAAGGATGATATATATGTAATTTTTTCAGTGTATAAAATAATAGGAGGGATAACAATAAATAATATTGGTTATGTGCCTGTGCCTCACTGTGCCCATGCTTCACTGTGCTCATGCCTCACTGTGCCCATGCTTCATTGTGCCCATCCCTTACTGTGCCCATGCTTCACTGTGCCCATGCCTCACTGTGCCCAATGCCTCACTGTGCCCAATGCCTTACTGTGCCCGTGTCTCAGTGTGCCCGTGCTTCACTGTGCCCAATGCCTCACTGTGCCCATGTCTCACTGTGCCCAATGCCTCACTGTGCCCAATGCCTCACTGTGCCCGTGTCTCACTGTGCCCAATGCCTCACTGTGCCCAATGCCTTACTGTGCCCAATGCCTCACTGTGCCCATGCTTCAATTACTGTGCATTGTTGTGCCCCTAGCCCCCTACCTGATCGGTGGCATCCCGGCGGCCATTCCACAGTATTCAAAAGCCACGCATTCCGTGTCCTCGTCGTCTGTGATAGGCGGAACACTCAATTTCCAAGCATTCAGTGTTCCGCCTATCACGGACATCCGCTCATCCTCATAACACAGACGAGGATGAGAGGATGTCCGTGATAGGCTGAACACTGCCTGCTGTGAAATTGAGTGTTCCGCCTATCACAGACGAAGAGGACTCGAGAGGCGCGGCTTTTGAAAACTGCAATGGCCGCCGTCTGTCTGCATGACACGCTGTTCAGGAAGGCAGACGGCGGCTTGCAGTTAGTTAGTTTTACACATTACATCTACTCGTGGCAGCTGCGGCGAGTAGATGTAATTGGGGTAACGCCGCCCAAGTAATGGGAACGGCGGTGCGACGAGGGTAAGAGTAATCAGTTAGATTACTCATTACCCCAAAAAGTGGCTATGTTACCTAACGCCGTTTACTTAAACGACGTTAGTTCCAACACTGCTGAGGAGAAACAGGAAGTGAGAAATTCAGACAAAAAAAAATATTTAGAAGGGAAATCGAAGGAAAAGGTAAGTGAACCAACAACGCACTAGCTTAAAGGAAGCTATTTAGAAAATAAAAAACAAACCTTTACAACCCCTTTAAGTTTAGATAGGATTTAACTGTACTTCTACTTTAAGTCTTATACACAATCATATCCAACGAGTACAGGCAGGTGTTTTACAACAAGAATAAGACATTAGCCAGCAGCAGAACAATTTTAATCAGGGGTAATAGGCCTAACTGGTGTATGCCTACATTTTATTTTATCTAGGATAGAGAGTTGTGAATGTTAGTGATATAATGTGAGGTGGTTTAGGTGCACACTGCTCATGCACTTGTTGTCAGTTGAAGAGCTAACTATCAATCTGTTGTTTTATGGACATTAGGCTTTAACAATTTGCGGACTGCCCTACATACATTTACTGTGGCAGGGTGGCTGTCCTGTGCTACGTGATCTGACAGTTCCGGGTCCAGAGCGCACGCGCCACTGGCGATGTCCGCCGGCGCCAACCGATTACACAGTACAGAAGCAGAACGACAATCTATCTATGTAAACAAGGTAGATATTCGTTCTGTCAGAGGGGAAGGTACTGATCCTGTGTTTCTGCTAAGCACAAACATGGATATTTACCTTCTCCTAATCAAAGCACCTCCGCAACAGTTAGTAAGCACAACTTAGGCATACATTTAACCCTTTGATTGCCCCTGATGTTAACCCCTTTCCTGCCAGTTTCATTAGTACAGTGACAGTGCATTTTTTTTAACACTTATCCCTGTATTAGTGTCACTGGTCCCCAAAAAGTGTCAAAAGTGTTAGTTAGGTGTCCGATTTGTCCACTGCAATATCACAGTCTCGCTATAAGTCGCTGACGCCGCCATCACTAGTAAAAAAAAAAAAAATTTACAAAAAATAAATAAAATTTTAATATCCCATAGTTTGTAGACGCTATAACTTTTTCACAAACCAATCAATATCAGCTTATTGGGATAGGGAAGAATACATATTGGTCTAAATTGATGAAGAATTTAGATTTTTTTTTTCTTTTTTTTATTTGGAATGTTTTATAGCAGAAAGTAAAAAATATTGTTTGTTTTTTTCAAAATTGTCGGTCTTTTTTTGTTTATAGTGAAAAAAAAAAAAAAAACGCAGAGGTGATCAAAAAACACCAAAAGAAAGCTCAATTTTTGGGAAAAAAAGGACAAAAATTATATTCGGGTACAGTGTCGCACTACTGCGCAATTGTCAGTTAAAGTAGCGCAATGCCATATCGTAAAAAATGGCCTGGTCATTAAAGGGGGTAAACCTTCCAGAGATGAAGTGGTTAAAAGGATTTTGGGATGTACAGATCTGTTCACATAAGAAACTCCAGCACTGAAATTCAAAAAACTTCCGCCCAAAAATTGAACTTCCGCTTTTCCGGTACCTCCCCCCCTCCCTCCGGTGTCACATTTGGCATCTTTTAGGGAGGAGGGGGGGAGCAGATACCTGTCTAATACAGGTATTTTCTCCCACTTCCGGCGATAGTCGCCGCAGATTCCGCGGCAATCTTCGCCATGTCTGGCCCCTCCCCCCCTCACTGTCTTCTGGGGGACACACAGGTCCCAGAAGACAGCAAGGACCAGTGAGGACACGCAGTGTGACTCACGCATGCTCAGTAGGAAACCAGGCTGTGAAGCCGTAAGGCTTCACTTCCTGATTCCCTTACTGAAGATGGCGGCACCTGCACCCGGGAGCCGAAGGACAGATCGGCTTCAGGTGAGGACATCACGGGTGCCCTGGACAGGTAAGTGTGACTTTTAAATTATTTTTTTTCGGCGGCACTCCGCTTTAAGCATAGTTAAAGTTGCTGTTAACCCAACCACTAAAATCTCATATAAGATTTACCATGATAATATCATTCAAAAAAAGTCTGTTAAAAAGAAAGCCAGAAAAAAACATTAGGAAAACTAGGAAATATGGCCTGTGGAAAAGACATACAGATGATTACCACTGCAGTAGATGTACACAGGGACAGGCTGCAAAGAAGCTGCAGGACATCAGCAGCATTGAGAGGTAAAATTCCTCCCTCCCCATCCTCAGATTGAGTTTGCTGGTTCTGCGTACCGTCTGGGTTCGCCTTGCACCAATGCTCAATCCAAACCCGAACCTCCTTCATACTGAACATTGTGCTCTGTTGCATATAAATACCTCCCAATTTTTTGAGATGGGAATGAGGGACACCTATCAGCAAAAGTATGCAGGCATAGGACACACCCCTTGCCACGCCTCCTTAAAGGAGAATTGTACAAAAAAACAAGATTGGTTAAACCCACAGGTGCTTTTTTTACCACTACTATTCCTTTATACTGGCTTTTGGAATTTACAAATGCAACAATTTAGAAATCAGATAAACGGTTTAGCACCGGAAAATACTTTTTGATGGATAAAAAATGCATTTTATATACAGCTATATAGATCAGACCAAAATGAGGGACAAATGAGGAGGAATGAGGGACAGAGGGACATTGTTCAAAATCAGGGACATTTGGGAGCTATGTATATACAGTATACTCCATATGACTACTCTACACAGTATATATATATATATATCAGACAGATTTATGATATATTGATACCACTTCTGAATCACACCCATTTTGTGATCTGCCCTTTGTGCAGAAAGATGAGTATTCTTGCAGGTATGCCGTCTGGCAGAGGTGGGGGACTTGAGTCACATGACTTGACTTAAGTCAGACTTAAGTCACCTGTTTGAGGACTCGCGACTTGCTTGACAGAATTCAATAAATGATTCGACTTGACTTTGACTTGTCACTAATGACTTGCGACTTGACTTTGACTTGGGCTATATGACTTGCAATGACTTGGCACCACTAACACTAACCGCAAGCCGCCGTCTGCCTACCTGATCAGCGTGTCATGCAGACAGACGGCGGCCATTGCAGTGTTCAAAAACCGCGCCTCCTCGTCTGTGATAGGCGGAACACTCAATTTCACAGCAGGCAGTGTTCAGCCTATCACGGACATCCTCTTATCCTCGTCTGTGTTATGAGGATGAGCGGATGTCCGTGATAGGCGGAACACTGAATGCTGGGAAATTGAGTGTTCCGCCTATCACAGATGAGGAGGAAGCGCGGCTTTTGAATACTGGAATGGCCGCTGGGATGCCACCGATCAGGTACATGGCTGACGGGCACAGTGAAGCATGGGCACAGTGAGACACGGGCACAGTGAGACACGGGCACAGTGAGGCATTGGGCACAGTGAGGCATTGGGCACAGTGAGGCATTGGGCACAGTGGGACACGGGCACAGTGAGGCATTGGGCACAGTGAGACACGGGCACAGTGAGGCATGGGCACATAACCAATATTATTTATTGTTATCCCTACTATTATTTTTATAGTATGGGGTAGATCAGTATTTTGACTTGATTTGTGACTTGACCAAAATAAATGACTTGACTTGACTTGCTTGACTTCTAGCAGGGACTCGACTTGACTTGCTTGCTTTTCGTCACAGTAACTTGGGACTTGCTTGAGACTTGAAGGTTAAGACTTGAGACTTGCTTGTGACTTGCACATGTGTGACTTACTCCCATGTCTGCCGTCTGGTGACTTTTATGTCAAACATTGCTTTCAGTACACATGCTAAACACTGCCTATCAAGTGTATTATTTTTATGAAAGCCTATAGACTACTAATAAGGATAAGGCATGTATATGAAACAAGCAAATATGGGAAAACCCATGTGTACATGTACAAAGTCCAGCCCAAGCCAATTTTGTTTTTACATTTTCAATACAGGGGGTAAGCATCACAATGTACTGTTCACATGTAACTGCTCACTAGAGCCTCTGACCAATCCTGTGCAAATGAGAAGTTTCCACACAGCACTCCAATGCAATCACCTTCATTGGTATAAAAAACAGTCCATACAGTAAATGGAGGCATAAATATCATCTTTAGCTAAGGCGTTTCACGCCCTTAAGCCCTGTACACACGATTAGATTTCCTATGGATTCTAATCCGATGAAGCTGACTTCCATCAGTCTTGCCTACACACCATCAGTCAAAAAAACGATCGTCCCAAACGCCGTGACGTACGACAGCACTATAAAGGGGAAGTTCAAATCCAATGGCGCCACCCCTTTGGGCTGCTTTTGCTGATTTTGTGTTACCGCGTGTTAGTAAAAGTTTGGTGAGAGCCGATTTGCGCTTTTCAGTCTTCGTGCTTTTCAGTCCGTTACAGCATGACGAATGTGCTATCTCCATTACGAACGCTAGTTTTACCAGAACGAGCGCTCCCGTCTCATAATTCTGTCTGAGCATGCGTGGGTTTTTTATCCGATGGAGTTCCACACAGACGATCGGATTTTGCTATCGGTTTTTTGCCATCGGAAAAATTTAAAACATGTTCTATTTTTTCACACCGATGGGGCCCATATATGATCGGTTTGTCCGATGAAAACAGTCCATCGGACTGTTTTCATCGGTGAAACCGATCGTGTGTACACGGCTTTACTGGTGCTTAGTCATAGTCTAAGAAGTCTCAAGAAGTCTCAAGAAGCTATGACTAAGCACCAGTAAGGGAGCAAAACGCATTAGCTAAAGCTGATATATATGCCTCCATTACTGTATGGACTGTTTTTTATACCAATAAAGGTGATTGCATTGAAGTACGGCTGTCCAGAATGTCTCATTTGCACAGTTACTGCATGCAGATCCAGCACCCTTTCCATGTGCAGGGGAGGTGTAGTAGTAGGATTGCCACCTGAAGTGGTATACCATCTGGATGTAGCCAGTGTTCTTCCGGGATTAGCATTCCTGTGGTGTTTTGTTTGCACACAAACTGGCCACAGCTAATCATCCAGTTTGTATGCAGCCGAAGCACAGAATGCTGCTGCGTCCAGAGGTGGTAAACCGCCATTAAACGCAACAAACTATCCACTCCCCATCACCCGTGTAAATGTGGCTTAATAGATGGGGTCATCTATCTGATCACTTTAGCACCCAGAATTATATTTAGTGCCCCAAAGTTATATGGTGTGTGACTGATATACAGTATGCACCTCATTGGTGGAACCTGGAGGAGATATTTGAGGGTACGGGTATCAACATGGCAGGTCCTCCTTAATAGTGCAGTATATATCTTCCAGCCTCTGTTTACATACTCTGAGGGGGCTATCAATGAGTTATATATTACTTGTGCATTAATAAAGATTTATTGAATTTACATTTGATATATAACGCCCCCTGGTGTCCAAGCACCCATACAGCAGCATTTAGTTGCTGAAAGTTTTGATCCTGCACTATTAGCAACATATAAGGGGGCTTTCAGGGCCTCTTGGCCTTTACGTTATCTCTGCTATTATGAAGGAGCTCTAGTCCCTGTGTCCACCCGACAGACGCTTGTTGATGCATTTGCTGTTCCGCCATGTTATGCTTAGAATATGATACCCAATGAACAGGTCTAGAGGAAGCTATGCAGTTAGCGAAACGCGTTGACCTATGGATGATCCAACAACCCATACACCTCCAGCCTATAATTATGTATAATATGTATACCTGCAGGAGGTGATATTTGAAAGTTTTGTATCATATTTAGCCTTTACTGTGTTGTTTTTAATGACACTATGCACTATGTGTCCTTGATTTTAAAATATGTTGTAAATAAATTTTAAAGGGTAACTCCACTTTCGTGGGGAAAAAAAATAGCAAATAAAGAAAAAATAATCTAGTGCATATAATTGCAACACTAATATTGTAATTGAATGTTATTAAAAATACCTTTCCTTTTCAATCTGCACCCACTGTAATTTTCCGAGAATGCATTGCAAAATGGCTACAAAGTGTGTACTTTTTGTTATAAGAAAAATCGAATAAACTCAATTTTAGTCATACATTTAGGCCAAAATGTATTCAGCCACATGTCTTTAGTAAAAAAAACGTCAATAAGTGTATATTTATCGGTTTGCGCAAAAGTTATAGCGTTTACAAACTAGGGTACATTTTCTGGAATTTACACAGCTTTAAATTTATGACTGCCTATCTCAATTCTTGAGGTGCTAAAATGGCAGGGCAGTACAAAACCCCCCCAAATGACCCCATTTTGGAAAGTAGACACCCCAAGGAAATTGCTGAGAGGCATGTTGAGCCCATTGAATATTTTTTTTTTGTCCCAAGTGATTGAATAATGACAAAAAAAAAAAAAAAATTACAAAAAGTTGTCACTAAATGATATATTGCTCACACATGCCATGGTTATATGTGGAATTGCACCCCAAAATACATTCTGCTGCTTCTCCTGAGTACGGGGATACCACATGTGTGGGACTTTTTAGGAGCCTAGCCACGTACGGGACCCCGGAAACCAATCACCGCCTTCAGGATTTCTAGGCACAAATTTTTGATTTCACTCCTCACTACCTATCACAGTTTCGAAGGCCATAAAATGCCAAAATAGCACAAAACCCCCCCAAATGACCCCATTTTGGAAAGTAGACACCCCTAGCTGTTTGCTGAGAGGCATGGTGAGTATTTTACAGCTCTCATTTGTTTTTGAAAATGAAGAAAGAATTTTTTTTTTTTTTTTTTTTTTTTTCAATTTTCAAAACTTTGTGACAAAAAGCGAGATCTGCAAAATACTCACAATACCTCTCAGCAAATAGCTTGGGGTGTCTACTTTCCAAAATGGGGTCATTTGGGGGTGTTTTGTGCCATCTGGGCATTCCATGGCCTCCGAAACTGTGATAGGCAGTGAGAAGTGAAATCAAAAATTTACACCCTTAGAAAGCCTGAAGGCGGTGATTGGTTTTTGGGGTCCCGTACGCGGCTAGGCTCCCAAAAAGTCTCACACATGTGGTATCCCCGTACTCAGGAGAAGCAACAGAATGTATTTTGGGGTGTAATTCCACATATGCCCATGGCATGTTTGAGCAATATATCATTTAGTGACAACTTTGTGCAAAAAAAAAAAAATTGTCTTTTTTCCGCAACTTGTGTCAACATATAAAATATTCCATGGACTCGACATGCCTCTCAGTATATAGCTTGGGGTGTCTACTTTCCAAAATGGGGTCATTTGGGGGGTTTTGAACTGTTCTGGCATTTTATACACAACATTAGGAAGCTTACATCCACTCTTCTAACCACTTGAAGACAAAGCCCTTTCTGACACTTTTTGTTTACATGAAAACATATTTTTTTTGCAGGAAAATTATGTTGAACCCCCAAACATTATATATATTTTTAAAGCAAAGGCCCTACAGAATAAAATGGTGGGTGTTGCATTTTTTTTTCTACACAGTATTTGCGCAGCGATTTTTCAAACGCATTTTTTGGGGAAAAAATACACTGTTTTTTATTTTAATGCACTAAAACACACTATATTGCCCAAATGTTTGATGAAATAAAAAAGATGATCTTAGGCCGAGTACATAGATACCAAACACGACATGCTTTAAAATTTCGCACAAACGCGCATTGGCGACAAACTACATACATTTTTAAAAGCCTTTAAAAGCCTTTACAGGTTACCCCGTTAGATTTACAGAGGAGGTCTACTGCTAAAATTACTGCCCTCAATCTGACCTTCGCGGTGATACCTCACATGCATGGTGCAATTGCTGTTTACATATGACGCCAGACCGACGCTTGCGTTCGCCATTGGGCAAGAGCAGGGCAGGACAGGGGTGCTTTTTTTTTTATTATTAATTTTGCTTTTTTATTTTTAAATTGTTCCTTCCATATTTTTTTTTTTTTTTATCATTTTTATTGTTATCTCAGGGAATGTAAATATCCCCTATGATAGTAATAGGTAGTGACAGGTACTCTTTTTTTGAAAAAACTGGGGTCTAGACCCTAGATCTTTCCTCTGCCCTCAAAAGCATCTGACCACACCAAGATCGGTGTGATAAAATGCTTTCCCAATTTCCCAATGGCGCTTTTTATATCCGGGGAGGGACATTCCCTCCCACTGCTTGTAAAAGCAGTCCAGAGGCTAATTAGCCACTAGGGTTGCTTTTACATTAAAGCCGGCCGCTGGCTGAAAAGAATGATACCAAGATGATACCTAAAACCGCAGGCATCAATCTGGTATAACCATTCAAAGTCCAGCAACATACCAGTACGTTGCTGGTCCTTGTTGGACATGTATTGTAATCTTTTTTTTTTCATGCAGCCAGGTGGCTGAACGAAAAAAGAGATTGATCGGTGGGTATGCCCACCATTAGAATACCGCCCTTCATCCACCCACTTCTAATGATGGGCATACATGCACCATTTATATATGCCGAAGCATGGGGGCATCCTCCCGCAAAAAAGTTATGCCACACACACATGGTCGGACTTTTCCACGGGCAAGCCTCCGTCGGAATTTCGACCGTATGTACGCGGCATTAGGAGCAAAATCGCTCCTCCGCCCCTGCTGCCCCAATGCTTCGGCATATTTGCTTTTTTTTTTTTAACTGTGGTGGTGAAATCACCTCCTACAGCACTGGAGTCGCAGGGATCAGGCCTGTCTCTGCGAACGCTGCAGTTATGTGTGTTGTGTTTTGTAAGTGACAGTGATCGATCGATACTGCACTTGGGTGGCCTGGGCTGGACGGAGGGGCAAAACGCAGGTGCTAGCAGGTATCTGGGCTGATCCCGCTAACACTGCGTTTTTGGGAACCCTAAACTGCTGGGGACGCTAGTATAGATCTGATCAGATCAGATATTGATCTGTTCAGATACTATACCACTAAGGGAGGTGTATGCTTCACGCGTGGGTGTTAGCGTTACTGGCACTAACCTGACGCTGCCTGGGGTGTGATGCAGACCCTCTCTGACGCTAAAACCTAATTGATATCACCCGCCGGGCGATCAGGGGGTTAAACCTTTATTGGGTTATATACGGCGGGTGCCCTGACACTATAAAAAGCAAACTAACTAACCAGCGTCACCCGTAACACTTATATGATGATTACTGGTTAAAGGGTTAACTAGGGGCAATTAGGGGGTTAAAACCTTTATTAGATAATATATGGGGGTACCTGACGCTATAAAAACCTGCGGCGAACCTAAAAAAAATTACTGGCTACCGATCTGCATCACCGACGCTAAGACAGCGATCAGAAAAATGATCGCTTAGCGACAGTGGTGATAGGGGGTGAAAGGGTTACCTGGGGGGCGATCAAGGGGGTTAAACCTTTATTAGATATTTTATGGGGGTACCTCACGCTATAAAAACCTGCGGCGAACCTAAAAAAAATTACTGGCTACCGATCTGCATCACCGACGCTAAGACATCGATCAGAAAAATGATCGCTTAGTGACAGCGGTGATAGGGGGTGAAAGGGTTACCTGGGGGGCGATCAAGGGGGTTAAACCTTTATTAGATAATTTATGGGGGTACCCGACGCTATAAAAACCTGCGGCGAACCAAAAAAATTACTGGGTACCGATCTGCATCACCGATGCCAAGACAGCGATCAGAAAAATGATCGCTTAGTGACAGTGGTGATAGGGGGTGAAAGGGTTACCTGGGGGGCAATCAAGGGGGTTAAACCTTTATTAGATAATTTATGGGAGTACCCGACGCTATAAAAACCTGCGGCGAACCTAAAAAAATTACTGGGTACCGATCTGCATCACCGACGCCAAGACAGCGATCAGAAAAATGATCGCTTAGTGACAGTGGTGATAGGGGGTGAAAGGGTTACCTGGGGGGCAATCAAGGGGGTTAAACCTTTTGTCAGGGTCACCTGTGGCCAGGTGACAGATGCACACCGTAGGGGGACAGGAGTGCACCGCGAGGTAGTGAACCCTATGGCTGGCTTCTGTGGATAGGAAACTGGGTGGTTGTGGAAAGCGGGACCAGAGGAGCACAACCGGGATCCCAACGGAAGCGAGAGCCAAGATTCCCCAGGGCGCGGAGTCTAAGACCCAGCTGGTCTTCTCCAGGGCCTCTAGTGGTGAGGATGTTACGCTGCAGGCTGGGACCAGGTCGCGACCCCTGGAGTTTCCTAGCTCACGCCCCGTAGGATAAGGGGAAGCAGCAGCACACGATAGAGAGAACCGAATAACAAGCCGAAGGTCAGGGGCCACAAGCAGACAGGGATAACGAAGAACGAGCCGAAGGTCAAGGGTCACGAGCAGACAGGGATGGTCGGGGACAAGCCAATAACGTAACAGAGAGACAGACGTAGCACACGGCAGGCAGGAACCCAAACACACAATGCCTAACAAACACGTTGATCAGCAAAGCAGGCTTGCAGTGCACAGGTTAATATAGTGTTCAGTGATAGGGCCTGGGGTGGAGTCAGGCTGGGAGGAGATTATAAAGGAAGCCAGGTGAAGGAGGTCTGGTCTCTAGATGAACACATGAGGAGGAAGGTAAGATGGCAGACAAACACTACTGCATATCCATGACAGTACCCTCCCTCTTATGGGCCCTCCCCCGCCTGGACCCAGGCTTAAAGGGAAATCTCTGATGAAACCTTCTCAACAGATGAGGTGCAGCGACATCAGATGCAGCGATCCAAGACGCCTCCTCAGGACCAAAACCTCTCCAATGCACAAGGTACTGAAGAATGCCTCTGCAGAGCCGAGAATCCAGAACTTGTCTAACCTCGTACTTAAGATTATCCTCAGAGACTGAAAACGAGGTAGGGAGATGACAAGAAGATCTATTGAGGACCAAAGGCTCTCTAGGAATAAGCAAGGGCATGAGACGATCAACAGGAATCTGAGGAGGGTCCCCTAGACCCTTAAAGGGGAACTGGTCATCTTGCACAGGACCATCAGACTGGGCAGATGTCAGTGGAACCCTGAAGTCAGGTTGGTTAGAAGGTGACATGTCGCCGGAGTCAAGCTGAATAGCTGAAGGACAAGCAGAATGTCCCGAACAAGAAAAAGTGAGAGGCTCACTGGGCATGGGCTGGACTGGCATAACTAGTACAGAGGCAGAGTGAATAGCTGAGTCAGGTGTAGCGACTACCTGAATCGCATCGCAAGACGTAGCGACTGCAGGACTTGTAGACAAGCTAGCCTGGCTGTGCGTCCAAGGGTGGTTAGGGACAGAGAAATGTAAATGGTTATGCAACCTGGAATGAATGACCGGCTCAGATTCACAGGGGGCAACCTTGGGTAGGCAGGACGAGGAACAGGAGGGACCCCAAGCCAGGATCTGTCCAGTAGTCCAGTCCACATGAGGAGAATGGAGCTGTAACCATGGGAGACCCAAAATTATAGGCGTTGAGGCCTTGGGTAAGATAAGGAAGGATATCCACTCCTGGTGGAGTGTCCCTACCGACATCTTAACAGGGAGGGTCTGGAAGCGGATAGGTCCCCCTGGAAGAACAGTACCATCAATCGCCAAGACCACCAATGGCGTGGTGAGGGGCAAAAGAGTAAGTCTCATGGACGATGCGATTTCCCAGTCCATGAAATTACCAGCGGCTCCGGAATCCAGATATGCTGAGACCGAATGAGAAGAAGCACCAACATGAAGGAACACAGAAAGCAGAAGACGAGAAGGGGAAGGTGATATTTCTGGGTCCAATACTCCACTTTCCAGATGAAGTGGACCCGAACGTTTTTCTGGACAAAGAGAGCAAGTGTCACGAAAATGACCTTTGCCCCCACAGTAAAGACACAGACCAAGAGTTCTGCGCCTAGCACGTTCCTCAGGGGATAGCCTGGTCCGACCCAGCTGCATGGGTTCCTCAGCTGGTAGGAGATGCTCTACGGGTCGAAGAGAGGGGAGCTCAGGCTGACTAAGAACCAAGGAGTGCTGGCGTTGCTTTTCTAAGGTCCTCTCCTGAAAGCGAATATCGATCTGGTTACACAAGGAGATAACGCCGGCCAGATCATTGGGGATGGTTCTTCCAGCTAATTCATCCTTCACTCTATCAGACAGGCCATGCAAAAAGGTTGCGACTAAGGCCTCATTGTTCCAGCTCAACTCAGCCGACAGTATGCGGAAATGAAGGGCATACTGTCCCACAGAAGCAGACTCTTGGCGGAGACGTAAAAGGGCGCTGGCCGCTGAAGAGACACGAGCCGGTTCTTCGAAGATATTCCGAAAAAGTTTCAAGAAGCCAGACAGGCTAGAAACCACTGGATCATTCAGTTCCCACAGAGGGGCTGCCCAGGCTAAAGCTTCACCAGAGAGGAGGGAAATGATATAGGCTACCTTAGCCCGATCAGACAGGAAGTTTTGGGGCTGGAGCTCAAAATGAATCGTGCATTGGCTAAGGAACCCCCTGCAAGCCTTGGAGTCCCCAGAGAAACGGGACGGAGCTGGCAGTTGTAGCGAGTGTGTGGCTGCGACTGGTGCAATAGGTGCAACCGCTGATTGTATTTGAGGTTGCGGATTCAGGGTTCCCAAGGAGGCCTGAAGCTGCTCGAAGCGAGAAGCCAGATCCTGGAGGAATCGCATCACCTGGGTCTGATTTGATTCCTGGGTCTCAAGTCTGCGAACTATGCCCTGCAATGGATCATCCGCGGGAAGCGGGATGTCAGCCGGGTTCATGGCTGATCAAACTGTCAGGGTCACCTGTGGCCAGGTGACAGATGCACACCGTAGGGGGACAGGAGTGCACCGCGAGGTAGTGAACCCTATGGCTGGCTTCTGTGGATAGGAAACTGGGTGGTTGTGGAAAGCGGGACCAGAGGAGCACAACCGGGATCCCAACAGAAGCGAGAGCCAAGATTCCCCAGGGCGCGGAGTCTAAGACCCAGCTGGTCTTCTCCAGGGCCTCTAGTGGTGAGGATGTTACGCTGCAGGCTGGGACCAGGTCGCGACCCCTGGAGTTTCCTAGCTCACGCCCCGTAGGATAAGGGGAAGCAGCAGCACACGATAGAGAGAACCGAATAACAAGCCGAAGGTCAGGGGCCACAAGCAGACAGGGATAACGAAGAACGAGCCGAAGGTCAAGGGTCACGAGCAGACAGGGATGGTCGGGGACAAGCCAATAACGTAACAGAGAGACAGACGTAGCACACGGCAGGCAGGAACCCAAACACACAATGCCTAACAAACACGTTGATCAGCAAAGCAGGCTTGCAGTGCACAGGTTAATATAGTGTTCAGTGATAGGGCCTGGGGTGGAGTCAGGCTGGGAGGAGATTATAAAGGAAGCCAGGTGAAGGAGGTCTGGTCTCTAGATGAACACATGAGGAGGAAGGTAAGATGGCAGACAAACACTACTGCATATCCATGACACCTTTATTAGATAATTTATGGGGGTACCCGACGCTATAAAAACCTGCGGCGAACCTAAAAAAAATTACTGGGTACCGATCTGCATCACCGACGCCAAGACAGCGATCAGAAAAATGATCGCCAAGCGACGGCGGTGCTAGGGGGTGAAAGGGTTATCTGGGGGGTGATCAAGGGGTTAAACCTTTATTAGGGGGGGTTAGGGGGCTACACTGGACCTAAAACTAAATGTAGTGACACTTTTACAGTCACAAATGTCACTGATTGCAGTGATCAGTAAATAAATGGTCACTGCAATCAGTGACACTGTGACTGGGGGCTGGGGGGTGATCTGGGGGGGGGGGCTGGGGGTGATCTGGGGGGGCCTGGGGGGGCGATTTATGTGCCTATGTGTGCTGGTGTTAGTGTAGTGTTAGTGCACTGACCTGTGTGTCTTCTCTTGTACGACGCTCGGTATATGTGAGCGCCGCACAGGAGATGACATCACTTCCTCCTGCTTTCTCGGTCTGTGTAAACATTACACAGACAGAGGGGGCATTTCTATTCGCCGGAGCGATCGCGGGGGGGTGGTCAGAATCGAACGGCCGCCCCCCCATCTCGGAACGCTCCCAGACGAATTCCGACCGCTCACTGTACAGAAGGGGGGTCCGATCGGACCCCCCAACTGTACAAAGGCAATCACGTATGCTCTACGTGATTGTGCCTGTCGGTGCCATTGTGCCGACGTATATATACAGTGAGCGGTCGTTAAGTGGTTAAGGGACGCAGCCCTAGCAGCTTTCCTCATTAGTGCTCTGCAGCTGCACACCTGACAGTTAATTATGAAACCACTCAAATTAGACCCACTCCGAACTGAGGCAGAGAGGAACACAGGGGGATTTCTTCAGAATAACAAAAGGAAGGAATCTGCAACAAAGTTTGTTATAATCCTTGCAATGTACATAGATTACCCAGAGGGGAATATTTTTTTCTTGACAAATGTGGAGATACGCTTTAAGATTTTATGACAATTGTTCCTGTCCCATGCAATGCCGTTAAAGTCCATAACAAGCAGGGTTAGTCCTTGCAACCTTTTTTCCTATAATAGCGGCTGATAAAATCATGAGCCTAAAGCCTCGACACACGATCGGATTTTCCGATGGGAATTGTGTGATGACAGGCTGTTGGCGGAAAGTCCAACCGTTTGTACGCTCCATCGGACAATTTTCGGATTTTCCGGACAAATGTTGGATGGCAGGTTTTAAAATTTTCCACGGACAACGGCCTGTTGTCGGATTTTCTGAGTGTGTGTACACAAGTCCGTCGACAAAAGACCAAAGTACAAACACGCATGCTGGGAATCAATGCTCACCAAACACGACATTAGCAGAAGGTGTCCAAATGGTGGCGCTAAAGAGCTGAAAAACCACGTAGTATGTAAATACGTTCATGTTTGTTGGCCGACAATTGTGTGCCGTTTGTATGCAAGACAAGTTTTTGGCCAACGCCCTTCGGACAAAAGTCTGAGGCTTTGTCTGTGGAAAATCCGATCGTTACAATCATAAAACATCATGGATAACATACATGTACATATGTGTGCACATATGTGCATTCAAATTACCATTAGAGGGATATTCCATAATTTCCTATAATGTTGCTAGGCCAGAATACAGTTAAAGTGTTACTAAACCCAGGACCCTGCATTCACTATATCTGGTCTCCCACGGTACACAGAACATAGAAATGCAATTATATTAGTAAATATAAACTGATAAATACCTTTTCTTATCAGCAGTATATAGCAGTCTTGTGACTTCTATGAGTGTCTGTTTAAAGCTTGTAGGAGTGTTTTTTATTCAGCCCTGACTGTCCTATGAGGCTGCAGGACCCCTGACCCTCTGTCTGGACAGTACCGATTGGCCCTGTGCTGATCACATGCACCCTCCCAGGAAGGAAAAAAAAAAAACTCTAGCAATACACACCAAACTGAGCACGTGCAGCTTGTCCCCTAGCCTCTGTTCTACCAGGAGATATGTTGGGAACTCTGGAAGAAGGGGAGGATCAGAGAAGACAGGATCAAACAGCCTTTTTACACAATGCAGAGGATTAACCCCTTAGGTTCCTTAGTGAGTATAACGAGCATGCTTTACTGCATATACAGACTGCATTTACTGTTATGGGTTTAGTAACACTTTAAATCTCTCCAACAGGGGCATAGAAAACAATAAAATCATCTTAAAGATAACTAATTGCACCCACTCTGTTAAAAAAAATATATATATTTTTGCTAGAGTTGAAACAAAGCATTGCAGTGTCAGATTTGCACTATATTATTTGTATTAGCTGAAATATAGATTCTTATCTGTATCTTAGAAACAACGTTTTTGACTTAAAAATGTAGACTAGTAGTAAAAACCAAGGACATTTGACAACTATACAGCGTATACCTGGTAAGGTCTTTTCCCTGATGGTGGTTGTGACATCTCCAGTTTATCTGAGGTCTTCATCATCCTTGTGGTTAAATAAGAGTATAAGACAGCTAAAAAAAGGGGAAAATTGCATATTTGAAGCAGATGGATTTAATTTATGAGTATGTGGGCCTGGAAGAGGAACTGCTTTCTGGTGGTTGCTGTTTATAGGAAACTTGAGGGAGGCAATTGCAGTCTATATATCTCTTATTTTTTGTTTCTCCGGAATTTTTAGTTCTGCCGTATCCGTGAATACTTAAAATAAATCTGTCTTTCCTATTCTTTTCTATAGCATATGTTCACATGCAGTACTACCACGAACTAAAACATTTTCCAAACAACACAATATAGAGAAAACCAAATCATCTACAGCAATAGGCAGCCCTTGATTTTTGACCCGCTTACTCCAAGTTATACATTCTGCTTTTAACATGTGAAAGACTAATTAACCCCTGATGTTCTGTGGCAGTGTGTGTCATTCCGTAGCCATCATTGAAACAAAAATGTAAACAAGAAAAGCGTTTAGGTTTAATGTGTAAATCCTAATCATCTAGATACAGATGTATTCCAAAGTAAGATGAAAAGACTTTATCACAAAGTCAACATGTTTCAGGGGTCAGAGAGCACCCCCTTCATCAGGGCTTGAAGTGAGAGGTAATAGCTACTGGACTGAATACAAAATATGATTTTTTTGTACCAAGTTGTTTGTGTAAATGTAGAGTTTGTCAGCAGTTGGTGTAACCACTTACCGTATATACTCAAGTATAAGCCGACCCGAGTATAAGCCGAGGTACCTAATGTTACCACAAAAACCTGGGAAAACTTACTGACTAGAGTATAAGCTGAGGGTCAACAATGCCCACCCATTGCAACTTCACTAAGCCCATTGCCACCTTACTGTTCCCATCCTCACTGTTCCCATCCTCACTGTTCCCATCCTCACCTGTGCCCATCCTCACCTGTGCCCACCCTCACTGTGCCCACCAACACCCTCACTGTTTCCCTAGAATTGTAATTGAACATTGTAAAACTGTACCTGAAGGCTGCGGCGTCCATCGTTTTAAAACTCGCGCTCTCTTCCTGGTCTCTTCCGTGATAGGCGGAACTGCCTGCTGAGAATCGCCTATCACGAACGTTCTCTCATCTTCACCCATCCCAGCAGACACTGTGTTCAGTTTCCGCCAATCACGGACGTCTGCTGGGAAACTGAGGATGAGAGAATGTTCGTGATAGGCGATTCTCATCACATACAGTTCCGCCTATCACGGAAGGGACCAGGAAGAGCCCGCGGGTTTTAAACGATGGACGCCGCAGCCTTCAGGTACATTTTACAATGTAAAATTTCGCTGACTCGAGTATAAGCCGAGGGGGGGGGGGGACTTTCAGCCCAAAAAAAGGGCTGAAAATCTCAGCTTATACTCAAGTATATACGGTAAGTACCAGCTTTGCGCCAATCAGCCATAACTTCATGACTTAATAAACAAAGTCTGAATGATTTGAACATAAAAAAAATAAAAAAAAATCAACAAATAAGTTCCCACAATGTCCAAATAAATCCATGCATGAGTATAAACAAGGAAAAGTAGATCTGATGTTGAATAGAGGGGTTCCCCCGTGGGTTTTTAAGCAGCAAAAGAAATCACAATTTTTTAAGTATATATAAAAAAGTATTTATTGCGAAAAATTTGAAACACTTATGAACATTAAAGGGGTTGTAAAGGTTCGTTTTTTATTTTCTAAATAGGTTCCTTTAAGCTAGTGCATTGTTGGTTCACTTACCTTTTCCTTTGATTTCCCTTCTAAATGTTTTTTTTCTTTGTCTGAATTTCTCACTTCCTGTTTCTCCTCACTAAACTTCACACCATCATCCGAGTGGTGTGGAGTCATCCAGAACAGCTTACTGAACAGCTTACTGAGGAGGAACAGGAAGTGAGAAATTCAGACAAAGAAAACAAAGAAAATTTTTTTTAGAAGGGAAATAGAAGGAAAAGGTAAGTGAACCAACAATGCACTAGCTTAAAGGAACCTATTTAGAAAATAAAAAACAGACCTTTACAACCCCTTTAAAATATAAGCTCTGGTCATGAGGCAAAAAATACATAAACCATAATTCAGCAGTGTGAACATAAATATATAGTATTACATTACGGCAATAACCATGCTAGAGGCACCGACGCGTTTCGACTTAATGGGTCATGGTTTTCTTCTGGGGGACAAATTGTACTAGAATAAATACATTTAAATTTCGACTTTTCAAAATGACGTTTTTTAACATATGTTAATTTCTATGTACATGGATGTATATTTACCACTGGGAACTGAAAATGGATAACTTCATGATTGATAAAATTTTAAAAACGGTTGAACGATCCGACGTACTTGGCAGACACCTCCACTTCACCACCCTGACAGCAATGGAGAAAAAGCCATCCCAAAAGACTCACTAAAATCCTATGCAACAATCAGGACGAATGGACATTACTACTACTTGGCTAAAAGTGAGTAACAATTGAACCTGACCACTGTACCTGACTTTTTTAGGCAGTCAGGATAGGCTACCTCTACTAATAATTGACCAAATCCAATTCACATTCACTTCTTAGATTTTTAGGTTCTTCTGGCTCCTTTCCATAAGAACCTGTGTTTCTCTTGCTATTCTAGCAAGTCTGATATTATCCTTCATTGCAATTTGAAGGTTCACTCCAATCATACAAAATGTTTACGGTAAATTATGTCACTTATAATTATTTTTATTTTTATTTATTTTTCACTTTCTTTTTTGATCACCCATATTTTTTGCCTTTGTTTGCCCTCACTAGCACACCCGTGGGGGAACCCCTCTATTCAATATACAGTTGGGGTGTGCGGCTACTTATTTCTCACACTAGTGTCATATTTCATTAAATATAGTAGATCTGATGTAACCACTCCAGTAAACATAGATACAGCCAGGGCCGCTGATAGGGGAGACCACCAGTCCCCCTGTAAGGGGCTCAGGAACACAGAGGGGCCCGAACAGCAGGGGCAGGGCCGCCATCAGGAATTTTGGGGCCCCTTACACAGCTTCAGGCATGGGCCCCCTGGAGCAGAGAACCGGGGGTGGGGCTGCCGCCCCACATTGAGAACCGCGGCGAATTGAGAAGCGGGGAGGAGGGCCACCGCGAATTGAGAAGCGGGGGGCCGCCGCAAATTGAAAAGTCGGTTTGGGCCCCTTACAGGTATACTGACGGAAAAAAAAAGGGAGTTGCCATCCGGGCACCTGGGGACCTCCGGACCCTTACAGGTATACTGACAATTTTTTGTTGTTTTAAAATAAATAAAACATAAATAAATAAATAAATAATAAAAAAAAACAAGGGGGTTGCCATCCGGGCACCTGGGGACCTCCGGGCCCCTTACAGGTGTACTGCCTGTACCCCCCTGATGGCGGCCCTGAGCAGGGGAAATTGGTGAGGTTGGGCGGAGGGGCAATTACAGAAGGATGCCTTGTGTGGTGCTCTGCAGCAGCTGGAAGCTGGTTTCTCTCTCTCCCACTGGCTTTCAGCTCCTGCAGGAAAAGACACAGACACAGGGCATCATTCCTGTAATTGCTCCTCCTGCACTGAACCCCCTCCCTGTTCTGCCTGCTTCTGATCTCCCCCCTTGTGTGCAGCGCTCTCCCTCCTGTGGCACTGCCGACTTCCCTATCCTGTAAAAAAATGAATTGTAAAAAAAAATTTTTTAAAAACATAATAAATAATTTTTAGAAATTGTAAAATTATAATTTTTTTTAACCACTTCAGCCCTGAGCCTTTTTTTTGAGACTTGTTGTTTACAAGTTAAAATCTTTTTTTTTTTTTGCTAGAAAATTACTTTTTTTTTGCTAGAAAGAGAACCCCCAAATATTATACAGTATATATTTTTTTCAGACACCCTAGAGAATAAAATGGCGGTCGTTGCAATACTTTATGTCACACCGTATTTGCACAGCGGTCTTACAAGCGCAATTTTTTGGGAATGGCGACAAACTTTGGCACATAAAAATCTCCATAGGCTATGTTTAAAAATTTCCACAGGTTAACATTTTTGAGTTAACCACTTCTCTACTGTGCATGAAAACCCCCTTCCTGCCCAAGCCATTTTTCAGCTTTCAGCGCTGTCACACTTTGAATGACAATTGCGCGGTCGTGCGACGTGGCTCCCAAACGAAATTTGTGTCCTTTTTTTCCCACAAATAGAGCTTTCTTTTGGTGGTATTTGATCACCTCTGCGGTTTTTATTTTTTGCGCTATAAACAAAAGAAGAGCGTCCAGTTTGGAAAAAAAACACTATTTTTTACTTTTTGCTATAATAAATACCCATTTTTTTTTTTTTTATAAAATTTTCCTCAGTTTAGGCCGATACGTATTCTTCTACATATTTTTGGTAAAAAAAAAAAATCGCAATAAGCGCGTATTGATTGGTTTGCACAAAAGTTATAGCGTCTACAAAATAGGGGATAGATTTATAGCATTTTAATTTTTTTATTTTTTTATTAGTAATGGCGGCGATCTGCGATTTTTTATTGTGACTGCGATATTGCGGCGGACACATCGGACACTTTTGACACATTTTTGGGACCATTCACATTTATACAGCGATCCCTGCTATAAAAATGCATTGATTACTGTATAAATGTGATTGGCAGGGAAGGGGTTAACCACTAGGGGGCGGGAAGGGGTTAAATATGTTCCCTCAAAGTGTTCTTACTGTGGGGGGAGGGGACTGACTGGGGGAGGTGACCGATGGTTGTCCCTATGTACAAGGGCATGCACACGCGCACCGGGGCCTTGTGAACGCGGCGTGCGCGCGCGCCTCCTAGCTCGTTTTAAAGGGAGGACGTCATATGACGTCCTCCCAGAACGAGAGTATCCTCCGCCCGCCGTCAATTGACAGTGGGCGGGGGACAAGTGGTTAAAGAAAAGGTCTAGGGCTAGAATCATTGCTCTCGCTCTAATGATCATGGCGATACCTCACATGTGTGGTTTGAACACAGTTTTCATATGCGGGCTCTACTTACGTATGCATTTGCTTCTGTGCTCTAGCTCGGTGGGACAGGGCACTTAAATTTTTTTATTTTTCACTGTCCTTTTACAAAAAAAAAATTGGGTCACTTTTATTCCTAATACAAGGAATGTAAACATCCCTTGTAATAGAAAAAAAGCACGACAGGACCTCTTAAATGTGAGATCTGGGTTCAAAAAGACCTCAGATCTCACATATACACTTAAATGAAATAAAAAATAAATAAAAAAATTACATGTAGTGATGTCATCATTTCTTTGCCCATTTACCAAGTGTATACTCTTGTTATGCAGTGTTTGTTTTCCCTTTTCCAATATGGTTGCTATGCTCTCTGTCTCACCAAGGATGAGGTCATCAAGAAGAGCAGAGCATGGCAAGGGGTTTTGTGGGTAAGTGGGTGGAGAGATACATGTGGGGAGACAGACGTGGATAGAACAGTAATGGCTGCTAAGAGAACACAGTAAGTGCTGCTGCTGCAAATTCACCTCACTGAGAAATGCATACAGAGACTGTTAATGATTTCATGTTCCTGTTAAAAAATACTTTTCCTCTTACCGTCCATGGACTGACACAGCATCTTCAATCTTGACAAAGTGGGTTATGTTCCTGCTCATAGGAGAAGACTAGGCAGAATGTTAGATGTTTTAACATACATTCCATTACCAGAGCTGAACAGCCCCGCCCAGGGGGCGGTCCCTCCGGACATAACCCTCCTACCTGCAGCCAGCTGCCTCAGTTTTTTTCTGCCTAGCAGAGGAGAGGACGTGGCTCTCTTCGGAGCCAGTCTCTTGAAGAAATATATATATATATTTTAAACTTTTATTATTTTATTTTTGTGATTGTTCTATAAACTGTCGGCTGGGCAACAGGTTGGGTAGTTGCTATCCTCGTAGTCTTCCCAGTCCGACCATCGAGCGTGCTGATCCTCGCTCTGCGTGAGATCAGTCTACGGCATACCCCATGGCTCCAGGGGTGGCCGGTGAGCTTTTTACTCCAGGGTTCACATACGACTGAACAGTTTTGCTGTATCTTTCACGGTGGACCGGGCCGGCAGCTACTCAGTAATGCACTGTGATAGACCTGTCAGGAACACACCAGTGGGTCCTAGCTGGACGGGCAAGTACTGTTCCCCTGCCTTAGCGGGTGAGTACATGCTGTGTGTTCCTATGGTAGGGGGGTTTTCCCTGTCTCCCCTTGTCTTTTGCTACTCTCTGTCACCTACTGGCGATGCGCTGATTGGGGGTGCCTGGGGGTCACTCTGTCCCGGTGGGGGTCCATAGGGGTCTGCATTACGGTGTGGGGTGCTTTCTGTGTCAGCCTGGGCCTTGCGCGCCTTTCGGTCGCCATGTTTTTACTATGCTTCAATTTTCATTGTAAACCGCATTGGCGGCCATCTTGCAGTGGCCGCACTGTGGCGCACTTGTAATTGCGTCGGACATTTTCTTGAAGCCGCGCGCTCTTTTGTGCTGGTTTGGCCTCTATCGCTGACTGGAACGGCGCGATTCTTCTCACAGTCTCCTCACTGTTCACTCACGCTGAAGAGCAGGACACATGCAGCGGAACCGAGCGGTCCTAGCTGGGTGGGTGAATCCCCTGGGTAACCCCCCACAGTCTGTGCAGCCAGAGGGTGGACTTTTTCTCTCATTTATTGACAAAGTCTCAGAGGGTTGTGGTATCATGGAGTCAGTGTCACCTGCTTGCCCATTCATGTCAGAAGCAACTGGCAGTGCTGCTGCACCTGCGGTCACTATGGACCGGTTGTCGGCAGTCCTGGAATCATTTGTTGCCAGGATGGAAGCGGCGTGCGAGCGCAAGAGGGCTATAAAGCGCCCTCTCCCCCCACCATCTCCAGGGGAGTGCTCTGATTCAGATATGGGCATTGCTGTGGCACAGGACCCTAGCTCTAAATTTTTGGATATTTTTGACCAGGACATTCCTTGTGAGGAAGACTCCTTATCTGGGTCAGTACATGACAGGACACTTATTAGTGAACTCATTGATGCTGTGAGGGACATTCTCAAGCTAGATGCTGCGGCTGAGGAGCCCATGGTGGAGTCAGTCTCCTTTGGTTCTTTTCAAGCTAATCCTTCTAAAAAGGTTTTTCCCTATACACCTTTTTTTGACAGATTCATAGACCAGGTTTGGGACAAACCACAGAAGACCTTTGCGGTCTCGCAGCGTCTGGCGGTTAGGTACCCCTTTGAGGACAGCCTGATTAAAAAATGGGCCTCTCCTCCGGTGGTCGACCCCCCAGTCGCCTGGTTGAATAAAGCCACAACTCTCCTGGTTGAGGTTTTAAGGACCCTACTGATAGGAGGTCGGAAGTGGTGAGCAGAGCCATGTTCACCATGCTGGGATCCGCGCTATGTCTTCTTGTAGCGGCGACCCTGGCGTCTCAGACACTCACGGAATGGGCGAAGATTATGCACCAGACTGTGCAGGAGCATAATCTTCCTCCGGAATGCATTACACTTGCAGACCAAATGGTACAGGGCCTGGTGTATGTGTGCGATGCCACTGTGGACGTTGCCCCCTAATTTCTAGGGCCTCAGTGTCTGCGGTGGTTTTGCGTCACCTAATCTGGTTAAAATGTTGGTCTGCTGACCTGGCCTCTAAGAAGCTCCTGACGGATTTGCCTTTCAAGGGCGGAAAGCTATTTGGTGCTTCCCTGGATGACATTATTAAAAATGTCACAGGGGGTAAGAGCACCCTTCTTCCTCAGCCTACTAAGGCGAAGGAGCCGCGCCGTAAGCTGGGTCCTTCCTTTCCCACTCAGAAGAGGTTTTTTCGTCAGTCAGATCCCGCGGAATAATTCTCCCGGACTGACAAGGGTGCGGCTGGGGGACAGAAGCGTCCCTGAGTGCGTAAGCTGGCAAGCAAGCCCGCCACCGCATGAAGTCTTGCATGAAGTATTGCCCACGCCCGACTCTGGGGTGGGGGGACGATTTTGCAGGTTCACGGATCGGTGGACCTCCCGGATCTCCGACCGGTGGGTATGCAAGGTGGTCACCTCGGGGTACAGGATAGAGTTCCTTTCCTGGCCACCAGACAGATTCTTTCCCTCAAATCTCTCTCTCCTTCCGGCGCGTCGGGCTGCCCTATTAGGGGCAGTGCAGGACTTGCTGAGGTGCGAAGTAATTGTGCCGGTATCGTCAAAGGAGAGGTTTCAGGGATTTTATTCAAATCTGCTTGTGGTCCCAAAGAAGGACGAAGTCCGTCCAATTCTGGACCTCCAGGCCCAAAATGCCTTTGTGAAGGTTCGTAAATTCCGCATGGAATCCGTTCGCTCGGTGATTGCTGTGCTCCAGGCGGGGGATTTTCTGGTATCCTTGGACATCAAGGATGCCTACTTGCATGTTCCAATCTGCGCGGGTCACCAGAAGTTTCTGTGCTTCGCAATAGGCATAGACCACTATCAGTTTGTGGCTCTTCCCTTCGGTTTGACGTCAGCACCGCAGGTTTTCACCAAGGTGCTTGCCCCGATTCTAGCTTTGCTGAGACAGCAAGGCATTACTATCGTGGGCTATCTAGACGATCTTCTTCTGAGAGCAGACTCTGGCTCAGAATTAGAGGAAAATGTGGTGATAGCCAGTCAGGCCCTATGAGAATTCGGCTGGCTGCTGAACATTCAGAAGTCGGTCCTGGTTCCGACTCAGCGTCTGGAGTACCTAGGATTGATCCTGGACTCCTCAGAGGCGAGGGTGTTTCTACCCTTAGAAAAATTACAGACTCTTCAATCTGTGGTAGGGGTGCTGACGTCCCGAAAATGGTCGTCACTCCGTTTTTGCATGAGGGTCCTGGGACTCATGGTGGCTTCTTTCGAGGTGGTGCCATATGCCCAATTCCACACTCGAGTCTTACAAAAGGAGATCCTATCTTGCTGGAACAAGTCTCCATTATCACTGGATCGTCAGATTCAGGTGAGTCACCTGGTCAGGGCATCACTGATGTGGTGGCTGAGATCCCCGGCTCTTCGGTCGGAGAAGTCGTTCCTTCCTGTCCAGTGGACTGTGATCACAACGAACGCCAGTCTTTCGGGCTGGGGCGGAGTCTGGGGAGTTCTGTCAGCTCAAGGGCTCTGTACTCCGGACGAGTCCCGTCTGCCGATCAATGTCCTGGAACTCCGGGCAATCAGACTGTGCCTCTCCTCGTGGTCAAGGAGACTGCAGGGATGCTCGGTCAGGATGCAATCGGACAATGCCACGGCGGTGGTTTATGTCAACCATCAGGGGAGAACTTGGAACTCAGCTGCGGCGTCCGAGGTCGCTCACATCCTAAGGTGGGTGGAAAGAAGCGTGCCGGCTCTGTCGGCCGTTTACATTCCATGAGTAGACAACTGGTAGGCGGACTATCTGAGCCGCCAGATGTTGGACCAGGGGGAATGGTCCTTGCATCCAGAGGTGTTTCACCTCCTTTGCCAGAGGTGGGGCACGCCGGATGTTGACCTGTTGGCCTCTATACTCAATCGCAAGGAGTCGAGATTCGTGGCTGATAGAATATGCTCAAGAATATATTGATGTTTTGACAGATGCTTATGAACTGCACCGTGACCCTGATCAGATGCTTGCTGATTTTAAACAGACAAAGCATAAAGAGGACAAAGATGTTTCTGTGTTTGTAAGAAGGCTTGAAGTGCTTCTAGGGAGATTGCTCACTGAAAATGTAATCTCTCCTACCGATGTTGACAAATTAAGGACTGCTCAAATAATAAAGGGGCTACTGCCACATCACCCAATGTCACCAGTCCTAAGAGTTGTTCTGAGAGAGAGAAACTTTACTTTCACTGAAACAAAGAAACAGGAATCTGATATCCGTTTTAGTACCCCTTCTACGAGCAAAGTTACAGAGTTCTTTGGTTGAGCACAAAAATGAGACTGTTGCTAAAAACAATGAAGTGGATAGACACCCACAGCCTAGAGCTCAATCTGCTGATAAAACCTCCAGTGATAAGCCTCTCTTCCACATCAAATGTTTCCCATGTGGACAAGCAGGCCACACAGTTCGTCAGTGTCCACTGCTGGCTGATAGTTCTGAAATTCACAGTAAAGCTGGACATGTGTACAAAAAAAACAGGGAAAATCTAGAAAACAAATGTTTACCAAACTACCTGGGATAGGCCGCAGATGTACTTTCAATTTGTTTGTTAATGATATACCCACTACTGCTCTGTTTGATACTGGTTCCCAGCTGACTATCATATACAGGCCCTTCTATCAGCAACACTTAAACCACCTCCCTTTGCAACCTATGGACACTATGGGGTTGATTTGCTAAAGGCAAATCCACTCTGCACTACAAGTGCACTTGAAATTGCAGTTGCTGCAAATCTGAGGGGAAGATCTGAAATCAGGGGAAGCTTAGCTGATTTTATCATCCAATCATGTACAAGCAAAAATTTTGTTTTTTATTTTCCTTGCATGTCCACCTCTGATCTACAGTAGGGTGACCAGACATCCCCAGTTTCCAGGGACAGTCCCCGGATTGAGGACACTGTCCCCGGACCAAGTCTGTCCCCGGTTTTGTCCCCAGATTGGATTTGAACAGGGGCTGGGGCAATTTCAAAGACAGTCAGTGCAGAATTAAAAAAAAATATTCTAAATTACACATCCCCGCTCCTCCACACATACTAGCTTAGGGGGTGTATTTTTTCCATTACCTGTGCCCCTTTCTGATGATTATGTTCTGGTCGGAGCGGAGGGACCATTTCTTCAGTTTCGGGTGCATGACCATTCAGCTCCGCTCGCATGTTCTTCTGCCTTGGCTCAAATCCCAGCCAGCCGCCTGCCTGCTTATCTCCTTGCCTTCCCTGGCGGAGTGATCTTCCTCCACTCCCCACCCAGTAGTAGCCGGGGCCCGGGGAGTAAGACTTGACTGGCTGTGAGGCGGGGGGCAGAGAGTCGCTGATTTCCACCATTACTAGTAAAAAAAAAAAAATATGTCCCCGGATTTCATTAAAAAAATCTGGTCACCTTAATCTACAGCAACTGCACTTCCAAACTGGATTTGCCTTTAGTAAATAAACCCCTATGCCTGTTTATGGTGTGGCAGAAAATCCTGTACTTATGGATGGTTGTCTAGAAGTTGAGCTTCGCATTCCTGGTGTGATAGCTGATGAGGATCGCCCACTTAAAGTCATTGCTTATGTGAGCCCTCCACCTGGGGGTAACGAGTATGCTCCTATGATTGTGGGTTCCAATGTGGAAGCCGTTGAGGCTGCCTTCATACTGTTTCTTCAGCCCCAACAGGGAACTCCTCTACCTTCACTGCCTGTTGCTCCAAAGCTTCAAAATATCTGCCAAACCTTTGCTCCTGATCTTCCTGGGGGGTGTGTGGGAAATCCATGGCATCCCATAAAGCTTCCAGCCGGGGGAGTGAGAGTGATGCAGGTTTATGTGGAAATTTCACCAAGTGCAACCGGTAGCTTTTTCCTGCTGTAGACTGATACAAAAGAGGCTGCAAAGAATGGCTGGGAGATAGTACCAGAAAGGAAAGACTATCGTTTAAAATGTCCAAGAATGGATGTTGTTACTGTTCGGAACATTACCACATACCCAGTTATAATACCAGCCTGAAAAGAGGTAGCCTATTGTTACCCAGTGGAAACCATTAGCTCCTACCCTGCCAAGGTCGAGGAGAAAGAAACCAAATTAGACTTTCACCTGAATGATGCTGATAGTCCTGCAGAGCACAAAAAAGCGCTAGGAGAGCATCTAATGGAATACAAAGAGGTTTTCTCAACTGATGACATGGATGTTGGGTGTGCTAAAAGTATTCAGCACATTATTCGCCTAACAGATAGCACCCCATTTAGAGAAAGACCAAGGCGCATTCCTCTTAAAGATCTGGATGATGTTCGAGAGTGCTTGCACAAAATGAAATATAAAAACATCATTGTTGAGTCTAAAAGCCCATATGCATCCCCAATAGTGGTGGTCAGAAATAAAAATGGTGGAGTACGAATATGTGTTGATTATAGGACTCTAAATAGGCGAACGGTCCCAGATCAATACACGCTACCTCGCATTGAGGAAACTCTTGATGCCCTGCAAGGCAGCAAATGGTTCACAGTAATGGACTTAAGATCCGGTTATTACCAAGTACCAATGAGTGAGGAAGATCAAGAAAAGACAGCTTTTATCTGCCCCCTGGGGTTTCTCCAGTTTGCCCGCATGCTTTAGGGCATTAGTGGTGCACCTGCAACCTTCCAGCGTCTAATGGATCAGACACTGGGGGACCTTTGTCCCACTCAATGTATTGTCTACCTAGATGACATAATTGTTTTTGGCTCCACTCTGGAGGAGCATGACCAGAGACTGTTTAAAGTGCTAGATTGTCTGTGGAAAGAAGGTCTGAAACTCTCCCTGGACAAATGTAAGCTTGCTCGCTCTTCAGTAAACTTTGTGGGTCACATAGTATCTGCAGAAGGGGTAGCAACTGATCCTGCATAAGTGGAGGCTGTGGTAACCTGGTCCCGTCCCACAAATCTGAAAGAACTGAGGTCCTTCTTGGGGTTTTGTGGCTATTATCGCCGCTTCATTAGAGGCTATTCCAAGGCTGCTCGGCCTCTTAATGACTTGCTCAAACAAACCCCTGGCATTGAAACAACCAGCAAAACTCCTTTCAGTGAGAGGTGGATTTATGCTTGTGAGGACGCTATTCTACAGCTTAAGAAAAGTCTTAAAGCCGTGTACACACGATAGGTTTTACCGATGAAAACACTCCGATGGACTTTTTTCATCGGACAAACCGATCGTGTATGGGCCCCATTGGTCTTTTTTTCCATTGGTGTTTAAAAATAGAACATGTTTTAAATTTATCTGATGGGTAAAAAACCGATAGCAAATTACTATCGTCTGTTGGGGAACTCCATCGGATAAAAAACCCACGCATGCTCAGAATCAAGTCGACGCATGCTCAGAAGCATTGAACTTCATTTTTCTCGGCTCATCGGAGTGTTTTACGTCACCGCGTTTGGAACTGTCGGTTTTTTGACTGATGGTGTGTAGGCAAGGCTGATGGAAGTCAGCTTCATCGGTTTTCCGATGGAAAAATCCATCGGTTTAAAAACCATAGGAAATCTGATCGTGTGTACAGGGCTTTACAGAAGCGCCAGTGTAGGCTTATGCAGACCCACAAAAGCCATACATTTTGCATGTAGATGCCAGCTATGATGGATTAGGAGGAGTCCTACATCAGGAGTACCCAGGGGGACTAAGGCCTGTTGCTTATATTAGTCGCAGTCTAAGCCCAGCAGAAAGAAATTATCCTGTTCACAAACTGGAATTTCTTGCCCTGAAGTGGGCTATTGTTGAAAAGCTGCATGATTACTTGTATGGAGCTCAGTTTGAGGTAAGAACTGACAACAACCCCGTAACTTATGTTTTGACTACAGCTAAGTTCGATGCCACTGGTCATAGGTGGCTTGCTGCCTTGTCTAATTACCAATTCACTCTCAAGTACAAGCCAGGGCCCAAAAATATTGGGGCTGATGCTCTCTCTAGGTGTCCTGGGTTGCCATTGAGCTTAGAAGAAAGTGAATGGGAGGAAGTACCTTGGCCTACTGTGCTACAGTGGCTGTACAAGGAGACAATCTTGTTTTCTCTTACTTACGAGTTATTGACTCCTTGGGAGCTGGTGAAGAGTGTATCCCAAACATGTATTTCTGCCCCACCGCTTGAGGGGTACCAGAAAACATCCAGCTGCAAGAGAAAGATATGATCCTTTTACAAAAGAGAGATCCAGTAATTAGACATGTTAGAGAAACTGTTTTCCGCAAAGATCCTAATTACATGAGAAAAACCCTACCTGAGTAGAGTACCTCCTATCTTAAAGAATGGGATAAACTCAAAATAATTGATGGACTTTTATACAGGGTACATTTGTTCCATGATCATCCTGGAAGGAGACAGCTAGTGCTCCCTCAAGTCTACAGAAAATCTGTTTTGAGAAGTTTGCATGACCAACATGGACATATAGGAGTTGAAAAAAACCCACGGACTAATCCAAGACCGTTTCTTTTGGCCACGAATGAGGGAATCTGTTGTGGACTATTGCCGCAGTTGTGTGAGATGTCTACAATGGAAAACTTTGCCTACTCGAGCTGCTCCTATGGAACACTTGAAAAGTTCTGGTCCAATGGATTTAGTGTGCATGGACTTTTTGTGTACTGACAATGACAGCAGTGGTGTAGGAAATGTTCTGATTGTGACTGATCACTATACTCGATATGCTCAAGCCTATCCCACCAAAGATCAGAAAGCAGTAACTGTATCTAAAGTGTTGTTGGAGAAGTTTTTTGTTCATTATGGATTGCCAAATCGATTTCACTCTGACCAGGGGCGGGACTTTGAAAGTCGCCTAATTAAAGAGCTGTTAACATTGCTTAACATTGACAAAAGCTGCACCACACCTTATCATCCAAAGGGTGATGCTCTCCCTGAACGTTTCAATCGCACCTTGTGGAACATGTTGGGTACCCTCCCTAATGGTACAAAGCAAACCTTGAGCCGACATGTTGGAGCTATGGCACATGCCTACAATTGTATTAGACATGAATCAACTGGTTTCTCTCCTTATTTTCTCATGTTTGGGAGAGAAGCCCGTCTCCCTATTGACATTTAGTTGGGTGTGTCTACTGATGGAGTGAAAAATAGAAATCACTACCAGTATGTGGAACGACTTAAACAGAGTTTAAAAGAGGCCTATCAAATGGCTGAGGAAAATACTGCAAAAATAAATGCTGCCAATAAAAGGCGTTTTGATGCCAAAGTTCGTTACGAAGACTTACTACCTGGTGATAAAGTGCTTCTCCGCAATTTGGGACCTTCAGCCAAACATAAATTAGCTGATCGCTGGCGAAATTAGTTGTTTGAAGTTATAGAAAAACTGCCTAGAATTCCAGTCTACAGGATTCGAGGACCTGAGGGTCGGATCAAAGCCTGGCACAGGAATTACTTGCTTCCAGTACCACAAGTTGCTACTGCTGATGAGGAGCCACAATCTGATATTGTTACAGATTCTAATGATGTGCCTTGTGCAGATCATGGAGACCAGAGTGATGACACTGACTGGTTTACACCTCCACCAGAGTCTCCTGTACAGGTTCCTTCACCTATTACTGATCGGGGCCTTCCTCAGAGGGGAGGTCTGAACCCAGCTACTCCTGTTTTTGAACCAACAGCCCAAAACTTTGTGCCTACAGTTCCCAGCATGGTTGGAGCACCAAGTTTTCCCAATAATGCTGTCCCAGAGTTATCTGGACTAATGCCTGATGGCTTGAGGAGAGGAGATTGTGTTCGATGACCTCCACCAACGTTTACTTATGACACCTTGGAAAGACCCTGCTATGCTGTACAGAACTATGTACAGTAGGTGCCGCCAATTTTGTGTCAATGTCGCCTCTTCTAGCGGCGAGATTGACACCCTACGAGCCCCCGTCGCGACAGCCAGCGCCGAGCTGTCTCATCATCTGGAAAGGAAAAATTTTGTTTTTCCTTTCGCAATGAGCGACACGCATTGCTGACATTGAGGCCGGTGGACGGGGATCCGACGTGGATTCCCACCAATACCAGGCACTGTGTTTGGTATGAATCCACGCCAAATTTTAAATAACATGAGTTCCCCCTCCAGGAGCATACCAAGCCCTTCGGTCTGGTATGGATTTGAAGGGGAATCCCCTAAGCCGAAAAAACGGCGAGCACGCAACCTGGCAGGCCACAGGAAAAAAGGGGGGGGACGAGAGAGCGGCTCCCCTCCCTCCTGAACCGTACCAGGCCACATGCCTTCAACATGGGGGGTTTGGGGCAGGGGGGCGACCTGCGGCCCCCCCACCCCAAAGCACCCTGTCCCCATGTTGATGGGGACAAGGGCCTCGTCCCGACAACCCTGGCCGTTGGTTGTCTGGGTCTGCGAGCGGGGGCTAATCGTAATTTGGGAGCCCCCTTTAATAAAGGGGCCCCCAGATCCCGGCCCCCCACTCTATGTGAATGAGTATGGGGTACATCGTACCCCTACCCATTTACCTGGTGGGAAAAAATGTCAATAAAAAAACACACACAGGTTTTTAAAGTAATTTATTACACAGCTCCGAGGGTCTCTTCTTCCGACTTCGGGGGTCTTCTTCTGCTCTCCGGTGCCTTTTTCCTTCTGCCGGGCTTTTCCACTATCTTCTTCCAGCTCTTTTGCTAGCGGAGAGGCCCGGTCTTCCCCGTCGTCTCGTCCGGCTCTCCGCTGTCTTTCTGACGGCCCCTCCGCTATCTTCTTCCAGCTCTTTTGCTAGCGGAGAGGCCCGGTCTTCCCCATCGTCTCGTCCGGCTCTCCGCTGTCCTTCTGCCGGGCTGCTCCACTATCTTCTTCCAGCTCTTTTGCTAGTGGAGGGGCCCGGTCTTCCCGTCGCCGTCTTCTTCCCTCTTCTCCTCCTCGATGTTCACTCGTCGCTTCCTCCCGCTGTAATGCTGGGTGTTCGGTCCGCAACGATTTATATAGGCTTCTCATGACGTCACAGTCACATGCTCCGGGTGGCCCCGGAGTATGTGACTGTGACGTCATGGGAGCATGTGACTGTGACATCATGAGAGGCCTATATAAATCTTTGCGGACCGAACACCCAGCATTACAGCGGGAGGAAGCGACGAGTGAACATCGAGGAGGAGAAGAGGGAAGAAGACGCTGACGGCGACGGGAAGAGAATTGAGCTTGAGAATTGTTTAGTAATGTACAAATAGATACTGATACTGTATATAACGTAACCAGGTGTTTTATTATTGGCATACCTTATTTTTGCAGCTGTAAGGTCAGCGTTACATCACCAGTGCTTCACTCGACCAGGAAGTGCAAAAACAGTAATTGTAAGTAAAAGCAAAAAACTGTTTAACTAATGAAGGTAAAATTATTTGTTATTAGCATGCTGATGTGATATTTTTAATGAAAGTGGGGAAAGGTCCATTTTAATGTGCAGATGTGCAGGATAAGAGAGGCAAGGGTTAATATCAAGATCACATTACTGCTCTCTCCCCTTCCTCTGTTGTGAGATAAAGGGCTGGTCCTCAGATGTCAACACAAGTCTGTGTACATCTGAGATTGCTGTTATTGATCCCTTATATCAGCGGTCCCCAACCTTTTTGGCACCAGGGACCGGTTTCATGGCAGCCAATTTTCCCAGGGACCAGGGGGGCTGGTGGTTTTTGTGGTGGACGGAATAATCACGTAGTCTGTCTTAGCCCTTCTTTGCACCACAGCACCCTCCTTTACAGCACAGTTCCCTCTTTATGTCAGTGTCCACAGTCCCCTTTTACATCACAGTTCCACCTTTAAAGCAGTCCCACAGTGTCCTCAGTTCCCCTTAACATCACAGCCCCCTTTACATTACAGTGACACTTTACAGTGCAGTCCCCTTTACAGTAATATAACAGGGACTGCTCTGTAAAGGGGGCACTGTAATGTAAAGGGGGGCTGTGATGTAAAGGGGACTGCATTGTAAAGAGGGCACTGTGATATGAAGGACACTGCACCGTAAAGGGGCACTACAATAATTACAGTACCCCTTTACAGTGCAGTCCCCTTTATATTACAGTGCCCCTAGCAATCACAGCCCCCCCCTCTCCATCACAGTGCCCCTACAGTCTGCCACCCCTCCTTTCCTCTCTAATATTACACTTCCCCATTCCAATCTCTGCCTCCCCTGCACAGGACTCCTACCTTTGGCAGGGCAGGGGCTGTAATCAGTCTGTGTGTCCTCCCTGGCTCCCCCACCCACCCAGCCGACTATATCAGCCTATCAGCAGGGAAGGGGGCGGGCGGAGCTCTCCATTACGGTCTGTAGCTCCTCCCACCCCTGCCCTGCTGATAGGATGGTATTGTCGGCGGACAGAGGAGCCGGGAGAGGACACACAGGCATGGCCGCACAGCAGGAGGTGAGCAGTGACCGCAGTCTGTGATTGGCCTGTGAAGACACCGGTTCACGGCCAGGGGGTTGGGGACCCCTGTCTTATACGATCAATCTCAGCAATCAGAAGGTGCAGGACAGCTCTGTTCAGCTCTGTACACTGATCAAGGGGAAGGCTCAATTCCCCGGCATTACCAGGTGCAGTAGTTATTCACTGGTGTTTTCTGAAGTGACATTTATATATGTCACTCCCAAAATACACGTCCACCTCCTTGCCCTTTTTTTTTTTTTTACAATACATTGGTAGTTAGGCGGTTAAGCAGTTTGGCCGTGGAGCTATTGGTAATCATTAACAACATGGTAAGCATTAACTCCAAAGCCCCCTCCTTAACATTATACAGGAGGCGCTAGGTAGCAAGGTTAAGCAGGGAAGGTGCACGTAATAAAGTAAGTAGCAAGTTATGCTATGTGAATTGGAACATGCAACAAATATAACCCTTTCATGACTAAGCCTATTTCTGACATTTGTTGCTTACAAGTTAAAATCCGTATTTTTTGCTAGAAAATTACTTAGAACCCCCAAACATTATATATATATATTTAGCAGAGAATATAGAGAATAAAATGGCGATTGTTGCAATATTTTATGTCACACTGTATTTGCGCAGCGGTCTTTCAAACGCAATTTTTTTAGGAAAAAAGACACTTGAATGAATTATAAAAAAACGAAACAGTAAAGTTTGCCCAGTTTTTTTGTATAATGTGAAAGATGATGTTACGCCGAGTAAATAGATACCTAACATGTCATGCTTTGAAATTGGGCACACTCGTGGAATGGCGACAAACTACGGTACCTAAAAATCTCCTTAGGCGGCACTTTAAAAAAAATAACGGTTACCAGGTTAGAGTTACAGAGGGGGTCTAGTGCTTAGAATTATTGCTCTCGCTCTGGCGATCGTGGCGATACCTCACATGTGTGATTTGAACACCGTTTACATATGCGGGCACGACTTACGTGTGCGTTTTCTTTGCTGCGCGAGCTTGCGGGGACAGGGGCGCTTTTAAAAAATATATATTTTTCTTATTTATTTTAAAAAATTTACATTGTCACTGTAAAAAGAAAAAAAAAGTGATTATAAAAGTGCACTGCGGATCATACATTACAGTGGGCTCATTCACACCTATGCATTTTAACACATGTGTTTAACCGGTATAAACACATGTATACAGGTTAGTCAATGAAATTGTACTAGTTCACATTTATACATACCTCCCAAATTTTTGAGATGGGAATGAGGGACACCTATCAGCAAAAGTATGTAGGCATAGGACACACCCCTTGTCACGCCCCCTTAAAGGAGAATTGTACAAAAAAACAAGATTGGTTAAACCCACAAGTGCCCACAAGTACTATTCCTTTATTTTGGCTTATGAAAGAATCAAATGCAGCAATTTAGAAATCAGATGAATGGTTAACACTGGAAAACACTTTTTAAAAAGATAAAATGTAAATTTTGTATACAACTATATAGATCAGACCAAAATGAGAGACACATGAGGAGGAAAGAGGGACAGAGGGACATTTCTCCAAATCAGGGACAGTCCCTCGAAATCAGGGACAGTTGGGAGCTATGATTTATATGATGTGTTGATGTGCGCTGTCTATTTTTGGATGTGTCAGTCTAGGACTTGTACTGTAGATGACAATGGCAGTGCATGATTGTTGAAAATTGCTCAGAAATGAGTAAATCCAGCCTTAAAATGCAAGTTTAATCTGCTTATTTTTGCTTTCCCTGGGTGCCCCCTCATTACCATGCTAATGAAAGTGATTTCTTTACTGGGTCTCTGTGCTTTTCTATGCAATGCAGGCAGATCATAACTGATGGAAGGGGCTGGCAGGGTGCGGCAAATAGCTTCTTGAAACATTTAAAGTAAAATTAAACACTTCAGCCCCGGACCATTTTGGCTGGTTAAAGACCAGGCCCCTTTTTGCGATTCGGCACTGCGTCACTTTAACTGACAATTGCGCGGTCGTGCGACGTGGCTCCCAAACAAAATTTACGTTGTTTTTTTCCTACAAATAGAGCTTTCTTTTGGTGGTATTTGATCACCTCTGCGGTTTTTATTTTTTTTTGCGCTATAAACAAAAATAGAGCGACAATTTTGAAAAAAATTACATATTTTTTACTTTTTGCTATAATAAATATCCCCAAAAAATATATAAAAAAACATATTTTTGCCTCAGTTTAGGCCAATACGTATTCTTCTACATATTTTGGGTAAAAAAAATCGCAATAAGCGTTTATTGATTGGTTTGCGCAAAAGTTATAGTATCTACAAAATAGGGGATAGTTTTATGGCATTTTTATTAATATTTTTTTCTACTAGTAATGGCGGCGATCAGCGATTTTTATCGTGACTGCGACATTATGGCGGACACATCGGACACTTTTGACACATTTTTGGGACCATTGTCATTTTCACAGTAATCAGCGCTATAAAAACGCCCTGATTACTGTGAAAATGACACTTGCAGTGAAGGGTTTAACCTGTAGGTGGCGCAGTAGGGGTTAAGTGTGACCTAATGAGTGATTCTAACTGAAGGGGGGCGTGGCTGGGCGTGTGACGTCACTGATCGTCGTTCCCTATGACAGGGAACAGATGATCACTGACATGCCACTAGAAAGAACGGGGAAAGGTTTGTTTACACTTACCTCTCCCCGTTCTTCAGCTCTGTGACCCGATCGCGGGACACCGGGGGCGATCGGGGCCGCGCGGTCACGGATCTTCGGACTGGGTCGTGAGCGCGGCGGCGGCGCTCGCGGGACCCACAGACAGGTTCTTAAAGGGGACGTACCTGTACGCCCTTGTGCCTGTCCGTGCCATTCTGTCGACGTACATCGTCGTGCGGCGGTCCTTAAGTGGTTAAACCTCCTTTTTCTAATATAAATAACATGTTATACTTACCTGCTCTGTGTATTGGTTTTGCACTGCCCCGATCCTCCTCATCTGGGGTCCCCCGTCGGCGCTACAGGCCCTGTCTGCGTCTATTGAACAAGACAAACATTATTATACAGGATTTATATAGCGCCAACAGTTTGAGAGGATGAATCTCCCTAACGGAGGCAGAGGTAGCAATACAAATCTGACAGGTGTTCTAATCCATCTCCACGCTATTAAAAAAAAAAAAGTTTTGTCTTTAATTATACTTTAATCACTTTGCCAAGTATTTCTAACATCCATTAACATGCAGTTTCATATGCTGTCATTTTCATTGATAAACTTTTGTAGCCACACTTTTAAAAAACAAACATAAACTTTTTTTTCTTTGACGTGAACTAGCACTATTAAAAAAAAATGATAACCTGTGTTCACTGGTCGGTGTGTGTTTAAACATATAGGTATATACTGTATGGGCCAAAGAGAAATTGTAAAAAAAAAAAAAAAAATGGAAATCCTATAATTGATAGGGAGGGTTTCCGACCTCTAATAGACCTCTAACTAATAATCATAATGGGACCCCTGTTCAGGACTGGAGTCCTACCTGTAAAATATATTGGTTTTGATACAGAATCTTTTTTCTTTTTTCTTTTTGGATAGTGCCCATTACCAGATTTTACCAGTAGGTGGCACTATAAAGGAGCTCTATAATTGTAGACACTGGTTCTGAAAAAGAGCTGCAGGAGGTGTACAGAACAAAGAGGTCCTGATTGAAGAGTTTTCTGGGAAATCAGGTGTAGGGTGTCAGTATTAGTTAAAACGCAGCATGCTTTTGGGTATTTTAGGGGAAAATGCTTTGGGTCTGAAATCAATTAAAAATTTCATCTCATATCCTTTTGTTTGCATCTTGATCTTGAACCAGCAACCCAAACGCTTACATTTCCCAAATGAAACCTCTAATTAGTCACATTTACTGAAGAATCAATTCACATACGTATGTCTTTTCAGTTGAAAATTGAGCTGCTGCCCCCTACAGGACAGTTCATGTTCTCACAGCCTGTGCAACGTGTCTCTGCTCGCAGTTTTTTGGACTGCACATACAACAAGCAAGTATTGCAGAGGTACTCAGATCAAAATCATCATTGTGGTCAAGTCTTAATGTGAGACCTCAGGATTTCATATAGCTGGCTGTGACAAAATACTACAAGGTTACATTCTCCAGTGTTTGGGGCGAGTTCATCTTTTGAAGAAAAATGAAAAAGTTAACCAGCTCCAAATATTCTGGACACCCCTCCGGACCCCACTGTATATAGCGGCTGCGATGCCCTGTGCTGCCGGTGTAGGTACAGGTGCCTCTTTTGATGCAGCATAAAGCATTTTTGGCCCCATAGGCATTAATTGGAGCACATAAAAAACACATGTACATGCGTTTTTGGTGCATTTTTTTGGTGCATTTTTGGCAGGGTTTTGTGCTTAAAGGGGAGTTCCACCCTTTTTTTATGTTTATTAAAAGTCAGCAGCTACAAAAAGTGAAGCTGCTGGATTTTAATAAACATACACTTACCTGTTCCACTGTCCAGCGACGCGACGCCTGGAGCTCCGCTCCTCTCCCCCCCCTTCTCCGTCGGCGCCTCCATTCATTGTGTGGGCACCCGGCCGTGACAGCTTTCGGCTTCACGGCCGGGCACTCACTGCGCATGCGCGAACGGCGCAGCGCTCTGAGTGGACAGGCGATCGCCTGGGACCTGTCACGTCCCAGGTGATCGCCTACAGGGAGGGGCCGCCACAGGGCGATATGACGTATCGTTTAGGCGAGCCCAGGGCGGAAGGAGGAAGTGGGACAGGAAGTCCCACTCCTACTGAAGCCCCCACTCCCCCCCAAAAAAAATTACATGCCAAATGTGGCATGCAAGGGGGTGAGGAGTGGATAAAGCAGAAGTTCCAAATTTGGGTGGAACTCCGCTTTAAAGTGGAGTTCCGGCCAAATTTTTTATTTTTTTTTGGTAAAAATACCCCTAGTATAGTCAGGGCTCGTTAATTTACATTAAGGTATCATTTAAACTGTCCCCTGTTTTGTGTTTGTGCAGCATGTATAACTTACTTTGTTCTGGTTCTGTACAGCGCGCCCATCTTTAGTGTGGGCATGTGAATCCCTCTTCTGGGATTCCGTACCTCCCAATCTCGTGCATGTGCAGTGCGTTGCAAGCGAGTCCCACATCTTATTGCCTCCTTGCATTGCGTTTTTTCCAAACAGGCGATGCCCATTGA
The DNA here is from genome assembly GCA_029206835.1 of Rana muscosa. Classification (NCBI taxonomy): domain Eukaryota; kingdom Metazoa; phylum Chordata; class Amphibia; order Anura; family Ranidae; genus Rana; species Rana muscosa. The sequence goes on from CM055127.1 coordinate 80,516,076, forward strand.
CTCCTGGGATTTATGACACTCATCTCCCAGAAGCCCATGCAAAGCTGGAAATTACGTACGCCGCCATGGCGACATAAGGAGGAAGAGAACAGATATTTCTTCTTAAATAAGATAAATGAACAGAAAAAAATAAAATACAATAAAATAATTGCCAATTCGTTTTTAGCATGCACACATGGAGGAAAGTGTAAAATGTGGGTGGAACTCAGCTTTACCAACCAGTCTCCTCCACCTACAACAAATACATTAAGCATGAAAATGCATCAAAAACACGCTGCAAAAATGCACTAAAACAACACATAATTATGCAGCAGCACTAGTGTGAGCCTAAAGTCAAAGGAAGAGGATCAGCATGACAGACAGTCAAATAGCATTTTCAGAATGCAGAAGGCGCCTATGTAACAGGTTCCTTTAATAAGCCTTTAATATTCATAGGCGAATATTTATTTTTATTTTTTTATTTATTTTTATTTATTTTTATTTTTATTTTTTATTTATTTTTATTTTTAGGAGCCCTGTTAGGGGGCTTTGGTGAATTATCAGAGGTCTTAACAGGGGGAATCTATGCCACACGGGGTGATTAGGGTGTGCCCAGGCACACCTGGCACACCCTGTGCGTACGCCTATGAACACCAACATCAATAATATTAAATAATAATATCAGATTTGTGTACTGAACATTTGTGCGAGTGAAATAATGGCCAGTTCACAAGTGCGCAGTATGTGTTTTGCACATTGCATCTATGCACGTTTCACGTGCGTTTTTAGCCGTGTTACTATTGAACTCTATGAGAATACAGTTTTTGATAAAAACGCATCAAAGATGCAGCATGCAGAACTTTGATGTGCTTCCATCAAAACGCATGTTACATTAGAGTTTAATGGAATTGCAGCTAAAAATATGTGTAAAATGTGCATACAAACGTGTTGCATAAAAATGCAGCGCACACAATAATAATAACACTTATATTACAGTTTTACATGTCAAAGAAAAACAATTTGTAATATTATTATTGTTATCGTTATTATAATTACTACACATTGTCCCCCTTTGATATGTAAAATTGCAAGAAAACGTTATGTGTATAACTAATAAATACATACACAGGAATAATAATAATATTAAGAAGAAGAAGAAAGCAACTAATTATAGTATTATTAGTATTATTTTTATTTTTATTGCTATTATTATTATTATTATTATTAATATTATTATTATTCCTGTGCTTGTATTTAATATTAACACGTAACGTTTTTTTGCAGTTTTACATATTAAAGAGGGATAATGAATCAAGAAGTTCTGCAAAAGAAGAAATAATGACCAGTTCACAAGTGCACAGTGTGTTTTTTGCACATTGCGTTTATGCACGTTTGACATGCGTTTTTAGCCGTGCTACCATTGAACTCCATGAGAATGCAGTGTTTGATAAAAACGCTTCAAAGATGCAGCGTGCAGGACTTTGATATGCTTCCATCAAAAAGGATGTTCTCATAGAGTTCAATGGTACTGCAGCTAAAAAAGGTGTGTAAAATGCGCATAAAAACGTGACACGCAAAAAAAACACTGCACACATTAACAATAATAATAATAATCGTATTGCAGTTTAATGCAGTTTTACATGTCAAAGAGGAACAATGTGTAATATTATTATTGATATTATCGTTATTATCATTATTACACATCGTCCCCCTTTGATATGTAAAACTGCAAGAAAACGTTATGTGTGTAACTAATAAATACATACACAGGTATATTGATAATAATAATAATAATAATATGAAGAAGAAAGAAAGAAGAAAGGAACAAGAAAAGAAGAAGACGAAGAAGAAAGAAGGAGAAAGAAGAAGAACACGAAGAAGAAGAAGAAAAAAGAAGGAGAAAGAGGAAAGAAAAAGAAGAACACGAAGAAGAAAGAAAGAAGAGAGAAAAAAGGAAGAAGGAGAAGAAAAAGAAAGAAGAAGAACACGAAGAAGAAGAAGAAGAAAGAAGAAGAACACTAAGAAGAATAAAGAAGAAGAACCCGAAGAAGAAGGAAAGAAGAAAGAAGAATGAAAGGGAGAAGAGGAAGAAGAAAGAAGAAGGAGAAAAAAGAAAGAAGAAGAAGAACATGAAGAAGATAAAAAGAAAAAAGAAGGAAGAAGAAGGAGAAAGAAGAAGAATACAAAGAAGAAAAAGAAGAAAGAAGAAGGAGAAAGAAGAAAGAAGAAGAAAGGAAGAAGAAGAAAGAAGGAGAAAGAAGAAGAACATGAAGAAGAAAGAAGGAGAAAGGAGAAAGAAGAAGAAGAACAACAACAACAAAAAGAAGGAAGTAGAAGAAAGAAGGAAAAAGAAGAAGAGCACAGAGAAGAAAGAAGGAGAAAGAAGAAAGAAAGAAGAACACGAGGAAGTAAGAAAGAAGAAAGGAAGAAGAAGACAGAAGGAGAAAGAAGAAAAAAGAAGAAGAACACAAAGAAGAAAGAAAGAAGAAGAAGAAGAAGAATCAGAAAGCAACTAATTATAGTATTATTAGTATTATTTTTATTTCTATTATTATTATTATTATTATTCCTGTGTATGTATTTAATATTAACACATGTAAATATTTGTGCAGTTTTAAAGAGGGACAATGTGTCAAGAAGTTCTGCAAAAGAATTTTAAAAAAAATCTGCTTTGGGAGCTGTGACAGTGAAACTTCACCATTGTTAGGAAAATAATTATTAGCACGACTTCCACTGCAAACCTTTGAGAAACTGACGCCCTCTCCTTGCCCCAACTGGAGCTGCAGGAAAAAAAAATCATCATGAAAAAAAAGGAGTGAGAGAGAAAAAAAAAAGATTTACTTTTGGTTTAGCTCTGTCCTGTTACTATCACTGTAGCGTTTATTTAGCCAATCTCCTAAGTGTGACGTGAAGTAGGCTGGCTCGATGGCTTGCTCATAATATTTAACACACCCACAGAAGGAAGGCTGGGGCTGCAGCATTGCTAGTTCAACCAGTCTACTGCTTTCAGCTGAAAGGGGACTTCACACTGCACCTGCCAAAGACCTTCCCTTCTCCCTTTCACCTCCATTCTGTCCTTTTCGTTCTCTCTCCCTCCTTCTGTACTTTCAAGCTGACATGAACCAAGGAATCAAATGATTACCAGGCAGCCAACACAAGCTCAGCCTTCTATTCCGCTCTGTTCTTTGTGCAATAATTCTAGCTTGTGTTGCAGAAATGTCCATGAGCAGCCTGCTTGGATGCAGGATCAAAAAGACCTGACTGGTGACAGCAGCCTATTGGATCTTCCTTAGGAACTGGTGCTTGACGAGATCTGGACCAGAACTTCATTTCCAAAAGCAAATGCTTTCAGGGAATTTGCAGAATTGGATAGTCTTTCCGCTGCTGCTGCCGTACCAAGGGGTCAGCTCACTAAGGATGCCAAGCAGAGCGACATATGATTCAGCCAAGCATTCCGGATTGTTTAATTCATCTCATAAACCCGTGCATTAATTTCCTATTCCAGCTACGTACATTCCTGTGACTCCTGCTAACCAGATCCATCCATCCATCCCTTTTAACGCCCCCCTTTCCCCATGGCAATAAGACTTCAGCAAAACTCCTGACTCTTAACGTCTATTTTGTTTTTTTGCTTTTACGTGTTACAAATATCCCTTTCCCGAAAAAAAAAGATTTATTTATAAATAGAATTTTAAGTCTAGATTAGGAGAGAGCACTTTTTGTAATTGGGAAATTTTCTACGATTGCTTTTTCTGTGAAAGAGCATTTTATAAGTTTATCGTCAAATTTATTTAAAAAAAAAAAGTGTGTGAAAATAAATTTAGGAAAAATGAAGTTGATTTTAGTGCGCAAGTTCAGGGTGCTAATCTTGATGGTGTTTCTGATCGCTTGCACAATGCATATCATGATAGATTTATTACCAAAGCTGGAGAAGAGAGCGACGAGAAGTGATGGAGATGCAGGATGTTCCTGTACGCACAATCTCAATGAGGACTCGCAGGGATGGGGGAAACAGAGAGCCAAAAATACCGCTGAATCAGGTTGGCCTAATAAGCACACGCTGAGGATCTTACAAGATTTCAGCAGTGACCCCAGCTCCAATCTCACTTCGCACTCGCTGGAGAAAATCACTGGAATAATGGACAAGAACGAGTCCTTTAAAAAACTGGAGAACCGTGACATGGTCAAAGACTTGAACCACAAGCAGCTGATCCAAGATGGGAATATAAACAAACCCCAGCCTGGCGCTGGCTACTCAAGGTTGGCTGCTCTGTTTCAGCACCCTCTGTACAAAATTGCTATTCCTGAGCTCACCGAAGATGATGTCTTGTTTAACGTGAATAGTGACATCAGATTTAACCCCAAAGCTGCCGAAAACCAGGACTGGTAAGTTGGTCGTTTTTCAACAATTGACATGGAACTAGAGTGTGCTGTACTTGTGTATCCTAGATAAGCATGATGTATTTATAATGTGACTTAATGAGGTTATTTATGAACTAATACAGTTATTATGGAGTGCAAAGTGCAATAATGTTAAGTTCACATTGCAGGTAATGATACTAGCTAAGGTACCAATACTCAAGAGCTTGAGATCATTTGCTTTTGGGGTGATCAGACCCTTGACAGGTCCCTTTGTCAGCTAATTTGAAACGCTGACTCTGCACGGGAGCTGGCCATACATTATACAATTCTCTAGTTCAATTTCCTTTAGATTTACCTTCAACTATGTATTGCAAGGGCCTGCCTGGTTGCATATAATGAAAAAGTTTTTAGGTTTGACCTCATATTATATGGTTTTGTTAAATCGAAAGGAAAATTGTACAATGTATGGCCAACCTACAGCAGGCGTATTACACCTATAAGTAGAGAACAGCAGGACACTGGTCAAAAATTACCATCCCACTCAAGTGATATTTTATAATAAACCGCAGTCATTTTATTCCATATGCTGTCAGATTGTTTAGATGCTTGCGCTCTATTCATCTATATCATGTGGCAGTAAGACGTATGGCTGCCTTTCCGATTATTTATTGCTCCTGGTTACTGCTTAGCATTGCTCATTACACTGCCATTCTTAATAAAGGCTATCCTACAATGTCATTATACAATGATAACTCTGTATTTTAGAATAAATCTAGTACTTCAAATCTGGCCATGCTAAGAAAGAAGCAAAAATGTTCATTTTTTTTCCTCCATAAAATCTTAATAAATGTCAAACCGATGCAAGATCTGTTAGTGTATTGCATTAGAATGTTTTGACGTGACATATAAACCATTTGCATTCTGGGAATGTGTCTGTTTCTTCATTCAGAAAAGGTAAGTAGGTCAATCTCTAGGGGTTCTTGATGGTTCAGCTCTCGCAGCGAGGATTTTCATGAGTAAGACTAAACAATGCTTGCTACAACCAGGTTTTTTTTATGTAAACTGAGCAAATGCATGCAATTGTGCAAGGGGAGCATCAACTTTAACCTTGTTGTCCTCTTGGTGAGGAACAGGTACATGAGCGCCTAGCCAGACCTGATAATAACCCTGTCTTTTAGCCACAGATATTTTAATATTTAACCAAAGGTACACAATCATGTGTTTTCCTTTCCTTTTTCAACCCTTGATCTTCGACGGCTATCAAAATAATGGTTAAGATGACCCTTTCCTTCATTTTTGGGGAAAAAAAGGAACCAATTACAGAAACAAAGCAAGCAATAATAAAACCATCAGGTTTAGCTGACTGTAGAACAACAGCTCCCTCTTTCAAGCTCAGTGACATTGTATTGTCTGAAACGGGCGCATTGTAGTTTTCTATAGAGCAATGAGATAATTGCAGGATTCAGGTCTTAATTAAAGCGCCGAGCAGACCAAGCCTATGAAATAAACCATTTAGACCATGACAGGGTGCAAGTGCTGCCCTGTGTGCTGGAGCAGATCTCTGCTTACAATAGCCTTTGATGTCACAACAACAGGCTGTTACCTTATCTGATAAATCAGCTTAGGCTGGCATTATTCCATATTCACGTATGACTTCAGCATCCATACTAAATATCTGCCTGGAGGGAGTTTTTTTTTTTTTTTCTCCACTGCTTATATGGCTTTTAGATTATAGATGCACAATAATTGAAAATAACATTTGAACTGATGGGTCTTAATTGCTTTTACCTGCCATGCCCCAGAGGTTAATTCAATCACTCAATGTTTCAGGATTCGAATTAGACGGTAGTCAGAGGCGGATGCTTAGCGTTTTGTTTCTCGTACTAGGCTGTGTGTAGTACGCCCCAGGCCTCTGTAGCACTGATAATGAGGAAGACCTATTTATAGGTAGATTGCCAGGTGGTGTGTTAATTTTTAATTAAAACCTTCACCACTGTTTCCTATGTTGATTGAAATAGCAAACTTTAATATATTTTATGTGCCTTGATGGTGGTCATATTATAAAAATGATCTCCACATGTTAAAAAATTATATACACACAGCGAGAGAGAGAAGAATAGCGTAATAAAGTTGACACCTGTGTGCCTGTGACTGTCATTCTAGCTACCATTTTAACAGTATCTATGTATGGGATGCATTTCCACCCAAAAGTAAAATTTTAGTTAAGATGGAGCCTGGTGCACTGTGTCAGCCGTTGACTTGTTAGGTGGGATTTACTAAAACTGTAGAGTGCAAAATCTGTAGCTCTGCATAGAAACCAATCAGCTTCTGGGTTTTATTATCAAAGATTAATTGAACAAGCTGAAGTTAGAAGCTGGTTGGCTACCATGCACTGCTGCACCAGATTCTGAGTGCTCCAGTTTTAGTAAATGCCCCCCCATTATGTCTTGGACACTCCAAGTCCACCTTCCTATCATAATTCCTTGACCCTGTTCTTATCCATCTGGGACTTTTAAATGTTCCCACCCACCTTCATATGTTCCAGCACCTCCAATTGCAATATCCACAACATAAAATAAATGGCAAATCCAGCAGGTATAAATACACCCCCCTTAGAAAAGCCACAGCTGGTGTGCAGACCCATAGACTCAAGAACAAAGATCTCACCAAGTGAGTCCCAGAGTGATCTAGGAAATTCTCAGGTGGTTTAACTCTATTTCAGCATCTTCTAAAAACTGAAATTTTGGGACGCGTTGACATATTTGGTTTTAAACCTGTTTTTGTACTCCTAACACAACTTGTGCAATACCTAATAGAGAATGTATGTCCATTGCAGACTTACAGGCAAGTCCCATATTCTTCAATATTCTGAATTTAGTGACCTGCAGTATAAATCGAATCCATTAAAGACCTCATAGATCTTTTCTTGGAGAACCTGCAATTTATTTCTGCATAAAATACATTGCCAGAGTTTTAATTCACTTAGTAGTATTAAAATATTTAACCCATAGATTTATTGCAAGGTTTGCCTGAGCACTTAGTGGCAGAGGAGAAATAACTGATATTAGCAATTGTATTCCAACCTGCAACTGACAGCAGAAATGTAATTCGTTACTATGGGTGGCATGCCTTTCTTTCCATAATTCAGCACCTATGTTCTGAAAGAGTCCCTACATCCATGTGTATGTAGTTTAAACCATCACTTTCTTTTCTAACTATCTTCATGTTATACAGAAACAGAGCCAACTCAAGTTTCTTGCAGGAACTTTGTTGATGGTCAGCTGATCTGCCTTGTTCTAGATTAAAATCAAGAGTCCATGGTTGTAGTGATAGTTTTTGAGGAGGGAGAAGTGGGTAGAGCAGAGCTAAAGCAGAGGTAGGAAGTCTGCTTTAGCTAAGTTGTCTATAGCAGTGGTCATCAACCCTGTCCACATGGCCCACTAACAGGCTAGGTTTGCAAGATAACTGAAATACATCACAGGTGATATCATTTGCTGCTCAGTGATTGCAGTATTCTAGTCTGCATCTCCCCCAAGGTAATACATAAAACTTGGCCTGTTAGTGGGCCCTGAGGACAGGGTTGATGACCACTGGTCTATATACACTAGAGCAGTCTTCCTCCGCTAGAGTTCCTCCAGAAGTTGCTAGGGGTTCCTTGAGCTGTGAGCAATGGTGGATCTTGGTCTCCCACCAGCACTGACTATCAATGTAAGGGGGCAGTTTTTCACTGGCATCAAATGTAAGGGGTCACTTCTACACTGATCAACAATGTAAGAGGACACATTTCAATTGATCGCTGGCATAGGAGGGCACAACTCCACTGGCCTCTAGTGTAGAGTTTTCATAGTCTTTTTCTTTTCTGGCAATTATTATTCATTTATTTTAATGAAAGCAAGGGGGTGTTGGAAACTGAGTGCCAGATTCTTTAGGGACAGAACATTCTTTATTATATTGTTTATTCTTGTATGTACATTTTACTGATCACAGTAATATAGATACAAGTTTTTTCAGGGGTTCTCTAGCAGCTGAAAATTGTTTCAAGGGTTCCCTCAGAGTAGAAGTGTTCAGAAAGTCTGAACTAGAGGGTGGTCAGGTGTCTAGGTAAAATCTAAACAAACCCAGCTGGTCAGAGGCATCTAGCCCACCATCACTTCCCTAAATATAAAGAGTTGCCTCAGGCAACCATATGGTTGGAGGAGGCATACTGCAGACATCTGATGCTGGCTTATCAGGGAGAAACCAATAGGGTCCAGACAAGGTTTTATGCTAATAGCTCATTCAAATTAGATTGTCACCAAATCTGACTATAAACAAAATGCCACTGGATTTCTATGGGCACCATTAATAGGTAGTTCCTCATCAAAGTTGTGGCAGTTAACGAAGCACCACGTCAGTCTTTAGTTGTGATTGATTAAAACTTTATATAATTGTTTTCTTTTTATCTACAGTACCCCAGATGATAGAGTTTGTCAGGAAAACAAAGACACATCAGAAACAACTGCTGCAGTACAGTGGTATTGAGTGCTCCCTAATTAAAACACTCCTAGTGAGAGCGGAAAGACATTATGGGGTAGATTTACTAAAACTGGAGAGTGAAAATTCTGGTGCAGCTGTGCATGGTAGCCAATCATATTCTAACTTCAGCTTGTTCAATTAAGCTTGGACAATAAAACACGGAAGCTGATCGGTTTCTATGCAGAGCTGCACCAGATTTTGCACCATCCAGTTTTAGTAAATCAACCCCTATGCATTTTGTGTAATGCAGGAACTTTCTTAAAGGGTTTGTCTACCTAAACTTAAAGTTAAAGCCCCTCTGAGTACAGTGCTTTGTAATAATGAGTTGCACCTTGCCCAAAGACTAAGGTAAGTAATACTCGGAACCTTGTCTGTTTATTGTTGAGGTTAGCTTCTTAGGTGCCTGCATCGTCGTGCAAACTGTTATTAGAGGCAGTTGCTGAAAGATTACAATATTTATTTATTTATTTCGCATATTTATATAGTGCTGACAAAATATGCAGAACGTTACACCGCAAATAAAACTCTTCAAATCAGTCCCTGTCCCCTGAGGGGGTTTACAGTCTAATGTCTCTACTTCAGTCATATACAGACACTGGGCCAATTTGGTTAGAGTCTAGTTAACCTACCAACAGGTTACTGGCTTGTAATGGACTCCAGGAAGAAACCAAAACAAATTCAATAAAACATTAAAAAAGGTTTACGTTAAAATCGTTTTTTGATGGGTTTTACAACTATGACTCTTTTTCTGCAAGGATATCTAAAGGTTCACTTCCATATATCTTCCAACTGCTGCAGATAGTCAGTTGATAGTGTTAGTACATGAAAACCTCTGAGCACTGCAATCTGATAACAATACTGTCTATGCCATGCCTAAAAATATATATTTCTCGTAAACCCTGTAAGCTATTTGAAGTGATTACAGGTTTGCTTATGTGTAATGCTTTATTAAATTGGATGTTGGTTAATTCTATTCTTTCCCTGGTAGCCTGCTGTATTATCTGTAGGCAGGCACACTTCTAGAAAGCACTTTTCATGGTGTATAACTCAGCTAGATTTTACCTAGGATCTAAATAGCCAGTTTGTAACACATTGCACACTATGGCTCATTGTTCTCCTTGTCATCAGTATTAAATCACAAGCCTGTAGGCAGCAGGCTATGAACGCCATCAAGGGCTTCTTATGAATTCACATCTTACGGATTGTCCTTCTCTTTCACAACAGGCAAAATGTAGCAAATGAAGGTAGCGATGAGGAGGAATTCTTGCCTACTGGAGAAGCTCATGTAGATTCCTATCCCAACTGGTTAAAGTTTCACATTGGAATCAATCGGTACGAGTTATATTCCAGACAGAACCCAGCCATTGGAGCTTTACTGCAAGATCTCGGCAGCCAGAAGATCACAAGCGTTGGTAAGTTTGTCCCGTTGCTGATTCTGTTTTAACAAGTTTTACCGCATGCTATTCTGGACTCCTGTTTTCCGGTTTAATATCTTCAGCCCTGTACTATACCCCTTATCACCCAGAGCATTTTATATGGGCCTGTTTATTTGGTGATAAGTTGGTCATGCACATTTTTTTTTTTTTTACTAGATTCTATTTTGGCAATACTGTTTTAAAAAACTATTTTATCTTCTATTGAAACTATAGACAGAAAATGTAAAAAATAAAAAAAATAGCTAAGGGGAGAAAGGAGGAAAGAAGTTAAGCAGGACTACGCAGGGTTAACTAATGGGGTTAAATAGGAATACATTTTATTAAAAAAATAAAAATAAAGTTGTGGGGTTTCTTTAAGTGATGTCATGTACAGAAAATTAGGTCACACCTTTGATTTATATATGAATGACATAGTAAATACCATGAAACAATATATTGTTATACTGTATTGTAAATATTCGGTGACACTTGCAGACTATTTGCAAGTGTCATTTTATACAAGAGCAACTGCATTTTGACAGCCATTCCTGCTGTGTAATACAAAACAACTACAAAAAAACAAACAAACAAACAAGGGAGGGCGCACAGGCCTAGTGTATTATCCAGCAAATTTTAATAAAAAGTGTGATAAAAAGAACTATGAGTTAAAAGTGCTCATCAAGCCACACATCCATTGTTTAGTGTTCCCAGACTGAACAACCTCCAAAGCATAGGGGGACCTCACTGGGGTCCCTGCTGGCTAACGCGTTTCAAAGGATTTCCTTCCTTCTCAGAGCCAAACAACAAATTATCTGAGGAAAAAGGAAATCTTTTGAAATGCGTTAGCATGCAGGGACCCCAATGAGGCCCCCCCCCCCTATGCTTTGGACACTGAGCCATGGATGTGTGGCTTAATGAGCACTTTAAACTCATATGTTTGTGAGTAGTTCTTTTTATCATACTTTTTATAAAAATTTGCTGGATAATGCACTAGGCCTGTGTGCCCGCTCATATTTGTTTGTTTGTTTTTATTGGTTATAGGACATTCTCAGTCCTAGAGGGCAGCAAGGCTTCAAGAGATTATCCATGTGTGCATTGGACTAGTACTTGTACCCCACTTGGCTATCACATTTATGCGCAGGAGACAGTTGTTGTTGAAGACGAAGCAACTATTGGCTGTCATTTTGACAGCTGGTAATTGCTGATAATAACAGGGCGAGGGAAGAGTAGCTGGATGTAAAAGAGGCATCCTAAAAACTTTGTTGTAGTTTTTTGGGATGCATATTTTACATTCAAAATATGCAAGTGGTTAAAGCAGCTATAAAACACACAGGCTAAATTAGGTATGTATTGTGCATTAATTTAAAAAGTAATTAAATGTGTTTTATATGGAACTAGAACAAGTCCCTCATTCTTTCTTGATATAAGCCTCCTGCCATCCGCTGCACAGCAGCACTCAAATTGAGAGAAAGAAGGGACAGTACTAATAGCCAATCAGGCTCTCCTGCAGTGCATATGTGCTGGCAGTAAGCATGCTGCAGGAGGAGAGAGCTAAGTGACTAAAGGGATGCTGTTGCCCCATTATTTTCCAAACAGGAGCAGAAGGGGGTGTGTCTGGTATGACGTTTGACAAGAGTGTCTAGTGCTGCCAGAGAACTTTTTTTTTAGAGGGGAGGACTTGGAAATGACCTATGAGTGTGATTGCTCATTTATTGTCCAATCACATGCTAGGGTGAAATCAGGACCAGACTGTAGTTCTAAGCTGCAGTGGGCTCTGCCTGGCAGGGATGCCTGGATCTGAACAAAGTTACAAACCCTTTGTCGGGTATAAAAGTTCACATCTGTGTATAATAACTGTGTGTTTATGGTCCCCCAGGAGTTCAGTTTTAGGTCCCATTCACACCAGCGGACATGCTTTATACTCCGTATAACACAACCTATTCACTCCTTGGCTATTTCCCGCCTTGACTACTGCAACTCACTCTTCACTGACCTACCTTCACACAGGCTATCCCCCCTTCAGTCTATTATGAATGCTGCTACTAGACTAATTTACCTTACTAACCGATCTGTGACTGCTGCCCCTCTCTGCCAATCTCTTCTCTGGCTTTCCCTACCCCATCGAATAAAATTCAAATAATAACCATGACATACAAGGCCATCCACAACATCGCCCCAAGTTACATCATCATACTAATCTGCAGATATTGCCCAAATCATCCTCTTCACTCCTCCTAAGACCTCCTGCTCTCTAGCTCCCTTATTAGCTCCTCCCATGCTTGCCTCCAGGACTTCTCCAGAGCCTCTCTCGTCCTCTGGAACTCCCTGCCCCAGTATGTCTGGTCAGCTCTTACCATGTCCGCCTTTAGGTGATTCTTTAAAAATTTCTTTATTCAGGCAAGCCTAACCCACCTCCACCTATGAACTGTTCTTGAGTCACTTCCATCAGATCTTCCTCTGCAGCTATTACCTTTTGTACCACATCACCCTCCCTTTAGATTGTAAGCTCTATGAGCAGGGCCCTTCTATTTCTTCTGTATTGAACTATTTTGTAATTGTACTGTCCCCCGTTATATTGTAAACACCTGCGTATACTGTTGACGCTATATAAATCCTGTATAATAATAATAACACACACCTGCTGGTTAGCATTATGTAGAGGTGATTACAATGTATTGCACCATTTATTTATTTATTTTTTACTTAATTTAAATGTCACAAATTATTAAAATCTATGCACTGCAGCGCGTTGCAAGGTATTGTAGCAAGTTGCAACATTCTGCGCTACGTAAGGATGCAACTTGTCCTATTTTTTTTTTTTTACACCGATGCAACGTGATGGTGTGAACTGAAATAAAAGGACATATGGCACATTGCCTTGTCTGTGCTTTTGGACGCAACGTTGCCCAACACATATAGTGTGAATGGACCTCTACTGCCCTTTTTTGACCTCAACATTTCGGTAGAAATGCATTGCCCTACTACATAGAAAAATTACTTACAGTATCTTTATTCTCTAACCAAGCAAGAGGCAGTAAAAAGACCTACGCAGCCTAGTCTATAGGCCTTTGCAGGCGGCAGGCGTAGTAATGTGTTTGTGTTTTACACAGTTTCCTTAGAATGATAACAGATAAACAGATAAAGAAAGTAACCCACCGTGTATTTTCAGTAAGCACACAGTTTTGGTATTTGTAATGAATATTTTTAGTGCTCAGACATTTTAAATGCATTATGTACTATGTGTTATCATGATTGCGTTACATGTACAGATTTATAGATTGTGTCTCAATCTACACTACAATATATAGCATTGCAATGACTCTGCTTTCCTAAAGCTGGCCAAAGATGGAAAATTTAACTAACAAGCGTTTAAAAATAGAAATTCTTCCGCTTTTTTTTCACCCATCACTGTTTTAAAAGTTTTCCACCTATTATTTACATAGTTACATAGTTGATGAGGTTGAAAAAAGACACAAGTCTATCAAGTCCAACCTGTGTGTGTGCTTTTGTGTCAGTATTACATTGTATATCCCTGTATGTTAAGGTCATTTAGGTGCCTATCTAATAGTTTTTTGAAATGATCTATGCTCCCTGCTGAAACCACTGCTTGTGGAAGAGAATTCCACATTCTTGCCGTTCTTACAGTAAAGAACCCTCTATGCAGTTTAAGGTTAAACCACTTCTCTTCTAATTTTAGTTAATGGCTGCATTTCTTTTTAATTTCCCTTTCGTGGAAAAGTTTTATCCCTATTGTGGAATCACCAGTATGGTATTTGTACATTGAAATCATATCCCCTCTCAAGCGTCTCATCTCCAAAGAGAATAAGTTTAGTGCTCGTAACCTTTCCTCATAACTAAGGTCCTCCAGTCCCTTTATTAACTTTGTTGCCCTTCTCTGGACTCTCTCCAGTTTCAGCACATCCTTCCTGAGGACTGGAGCCCAGAACTGGACGGCATAGGTACGGCCAGACCAGAGTCTTGTAGAGCGGGAGAATTATCGTTTTATCTCTGGAGTTAATCCCCTTTCTATTGCATACCAATATTCTGTTGGCTTTACATTGCATGTCATTCCCGAGCCCGTCATCTACTAGGACCCCCAGGTCCTTTTCCATCCTAGATTCCCCCAGAGGTTCTCCCCCTAATGAGTAGATTGCATTCATATTTTTGCCACCCATATACATTATTTGAAATTTTTCTACATTAACCACTTGACGACCGCCACACGACGATATACGTCGACAGAATGGCACGGCTGGGCATAAGGGCATACAGGTACGTCCCCTTTAAGATCCCAGCCGTGGGTTGCACACACGCCGCCGTTGGCGCGCTCACGACCCGGTGGTCGGAAGCTCCGTGACCGCGCCCGCGGGACCTGCGGACCTGATCGCCGCCGGTGTCCCGCGATCGGGTCACAGAGCTGAAGAACGGAGAGAGGTAACTGTAAACAAACCTTTCCCCGTTCTTCCTAGTGACACTGTCAGTGATCGCCTGTTCCCTGTCATCAGGAACAGCGATCAGTGATGTGTCACGCCAAGCCACGCCCCCTAACAGTTACAATCACTCCCTAGGTCACACTTAACCCCTTCAGCGCCCCCCACAGGTTAACCCCTTCACTGCCAGTGTGATTTTTACAGTAATCAGTGCATTTTTATAGCACTGATCGCTGTAAAAATGACAATGGTCCCAAAATGGTGTCAAAAGTGTCCGATATGTCCGCCATAATGTCGCAGTCACGATAAAAATTGCTGATCGCCGCCATTACTAGTAAAAAAAAATTATTAATAAAAATGCCATAAGACTATCCCCTATTTTTTAGACGCTATAACTTTTGCGCAAACCAATCAATATACGCTTATTGTGATTTTTTTTTCCCAAAAATATGTAGAAGAATACGTATCGGCCTAAATTGAGGGAAAAAAAACAAACATTTTTTTATATATTTTTTTGGGGATATTTATTATAGCAAAAAGTAAAAAATATTGAATTTTTTTCAAAGTTGTCGCTCTATTTTTGTTTATAGTGCAAAAAATAAAAACCGCAGAGGTGATAAAATACCACCAAAAGAAAGCTCTATTTGTGGGAAAAAAAGGATGTCAATTTTGTTTGGGAGCCACGTCACACGACCGCGCAATTGTCAGTTAAAGCAACGCAGTGCCGAATCCCAAAAAGTGGCCTGGTCTTTGACCAGCGAAATGGTCCAGGGCTGAAGTGGTTAAACCTCATTTGCCATTTAGTTGCCCACCCCATTAATTTGTTCAGATTTTCTTGCAAGGTTTCCAAATCCTGTGGAGAAATTTTTGTTCATTGTCAGCATTAAAGTATCACTTTTTTTGTTTGATCCAGGTAAACCGTTGACTGGCGGTTAGAAAATCGTTTGTGTGAACAAAACTTTCAAACAGAACTGTTCGTTTTTGAATATTGATAGTCGAATTGAGCACATTAACTATTAGAAAATTGAACAGTTGCTCAGTTCTGTTTAATTTTAAATCAATATTCTGCCCATCTATTGTAAGCTTTAGAAGCCACTTCCGAGATAATATTCCTGCCAGCAAGGGTGTTTATTTACTAAAGGCAAATAGACTGCACTCTGCAAGGGCATTGGCTCCAGAGCTCAATAAATGAGGTGGTGCTTCACTTTGCAAAGAATAACCCAATCACATAGAAGAAAAAAAAAACTTCATTTTTGCTTGCTATGATTGGATGATGGAACTCAGCAGAGCTTCTCCTCATTTACTAAGCTCTGGAGTAAATGCCCTTGCAGAGTGCAACTGCACTTGCAAAGTGCGCAGTCTTTTTGCCTTTACACCAGTGTGCATAGCTTTAAGTCTTTCAGATTTGACTGGTAGGATGTCACTGTGACAACTAAATGGGCTTTAGCTAAACTGTAGGCCTAAAGAGCAGTAGTGGACAATTTGGGGTATTCTTTAAGTGACACCCCTGTGGCACTTCCTAGTAATGATATTGTTTACCTAAAAGTGTCAGAGATTTCTTTTTTTTTTAAGTGCTAGAGTCACTTTAATTTTCCAAGAGAAGGAGAGAAAGATAGGTCTATGGGTGTGATGACATCAGGAATAGTCCATGGCACAAGACCTCTAGGCCATGGGGAGCCTTAGGGACTGATCTGATGCAGGCAGATTTGTTTCCTATGCAGTGCGGGCACAGATGGACTGCATGGGCAAACTATTTTTTATGCCCAGAGTTGGGCTTTAGGGAAACAACGATACTCTATTGGACCCTAGAGAATCCATGGAAGGAAAATCGAAAGAATGCACTCCAATACAGCAATACCCTGGTGTGTGTCTGGGACAGAAAGTGAGAAGAAATGTTCCCAATGGGAACACTACAAACATTAGAAAGCATTGCAGAGGATCTTACCCTTCCCCATTACCGGTATATCCAAAATTAGTAAGATGAGTTCCACTTACCTATGCAACCACTGCTGCATTCATCTATTACATACATCAATGTCTATACCCACAAAGCAGCATTACACAAGAGCTCATGTGTGTCATTGTAGGTGTTTGAACACATTTGCATGCAGTCACACTGCATAAGTAAGCTTCCGATCTCAGAAATGTTAATATATGCTAATATAGACCATTAGAAGCAGACAATGACACGTATTTCTTTCCAGGCTTATTTGTTATTTTGTACTGATTTAAGATGTATATTCATTCCATGGATAAAGTCAGGATAATATTGGATTAATGTCAAGTTTATTCCATGACCTAAAGAGGATTAATTAAGGCCTGCAAGGATTCTCAGAGTAGCACGGTGGGATCAAGCGTTGAGTAGAGGTATGGAAGCTCAATGTCAGACGAGTTAGTGAGGTTGGAGCTTGAGTTGGCTAATAAGGGGCCTAATGGGTTAAATTTCTGCATCCTCAAATACAAATTCTGATTTAATACTGGAAACTGTTATCGCATGGCAAGTAGAAGGTTATTTAAACATTGCTGACGTAAATAATGATACAGAGCTTAAAAAAAAATCTTACGGAAGATAATACACAATAGCTTCAGTTGTTCATTCAGACTCAAAGCCAATCACTAAAATCTTATTTAAGCTTTATAGTTGACCTTAATGTCCAAATTACTGCCGATCTGTTACCTTTCTGGAATCCGCAGCTTATGGACAGTTTGCCAAGATGTCACTTCCCACAATCCCATGAAGTGAGATTTAGGATAGTTGGGTCTTCCAGGTGGATAGGCCTAGAAAGGAGAGAAGGAATAACTCAACTGACCCACTGAGAGCCCCCACTAGTGGCTTATCTGCAAATCCCTGAATGTAATTCAATAAATGGGGAGAAAGCTTGTAGAAATGTGACTGTCACATCAAAAATTTGTTTGAGGTAAGCAGAGTTTGAGGCATAGCTTATTTGGTACACAAAAGGAAAAGAAGGGCGCACCGACCTTGTGCATTACCAATGGCAAGGTTTAATTCATAAAATGTACAAAGATTATGACTACTCACAAACAAGTTAAAAATATTAGCGTTTACACCACTCTGTCAATGGAAATAGATGCCTCAAATACGCATTCGACTGGAACCAGATAGCCGGGGAGTCCAGACGGCTAAATTTTGAGAGCCTCCACAGTGGAAGCTCATGCATTATAATGGATTTATATATATATATATATATATATATATATATATCTGCCAGCCTCCTGGTGACCTCACAAAGAAGATGGCGTCGCAAGACTCGCTGTATAGTGGATTGATATTAAAATTAACCACGGGGGTGAAGTTCCTATAAGTAGAACTCCAGGTAAAACAAAATGTAACTCTTGCAGTGGGCTCGTTTCTACACTGCAAGGGTTAAATGCTGTATAGGGGTGGAGGAACAAGCAGAAATACTTCATGTGTCACTGCTGAAGGCTTTCTCCTTGCTGCACAGCCAGTCCCTTATAGCTGCTCCTCTTCACCACTCAACCAGTCTTGGCCTTTTTGATGTTGTCAGCTGCAATGCAGGATCAGAAGTTCCGTATGGTGTGGTATGCGGATACTGAAGGCCACACCTACATCTCAGAACATCGCAGAGGGTAGAAGAGTGCTGGCTGTGGGCAGGAATGAGGAATAGGGTAAATATTTCTACTTTGTCCTCTAACCCCCAGAAAATCTTCCAGTGCAGAGGGGGACCCACCGCAAGGTTTCGTTTTTGTTTTCCTTTGCGTTTCTCTTTAAAATACCCATATTCAGCTATTTGTCAAAATCTATTCTAAGCTGCAGCACCGGTTGTAGCAGCCTGTCTAGAATGCTTTCTGTATTGCAAGACTTAAACTCTTTCCGTGTACCTTTCAGCTGCTGTTTATTTCCCTTCTCTGTGGATTTTGTCATTTATTGACATGTACGGTGTCAGAGGAAAATGACAATTGCAGGAGCTGACTCCTATCTGGGATGTGTCTACCACTGGCTGTTAATGATTCTAATTGAATAAGCCGTGCATTTATCTGTGAAGTTACCCAGCAGGCACAAAAATTCCAATTTGTATGAATTCACCTTGCTTGCGTTGCAACACTTCTAGCTCAGTGTGAAAACACACAGCGAGGTATAATAAATAGAAAGCTCTTATTTATTTCCCTAGTAGGAGATAAAGTGAAGGTGGGTAACAGATGTGTATCTTGGAGTTTGCATACAAGAACAAATCTAGTCTACGCAAGAACTTTTCTACACTGTGTAATGGCAGAGCTGAGAATGCCTCTAAGAGCCCATTCACACAGGGACGACTTTGGATCCGACTTCAAGTCGCCCCAAGAGGCCCTAGTCGCCTCAAGTCGCGCTGCATGAGAAAATCAATGAAAGTGAATAGAGCCGTCTTAATGCACACTACTGCAGTCGCTCCGACTTCAAAAAAGGTTCCTGTACTACTTCAATCCGACTTCTAGGCGACTGCTAGGGGACTTGTACCCATTGATTTCAATGGAAGTCGCCTCAGAAGTCGGATCACTGTCCTAACAGAAGCAAATTTCCAGGAAGAGAACATACATTTCTCAGGCAAACCCCTCCCTCCCCCTCCCTCCCACAGAGCTGATTCTTGTTTGATTGGCCACTGTTTGCCTCCTGTCCTGGAGGCGACTTCAGTCGTGTTGTAAGTCGCGCTGAAGTCGCCCCAAGTCGCGCTGTGATTCTAACTCAAATTGTGTCCAAGTTGCCTCCCAAAGTCGCGTTGGAAGTTGTGTTGCCCCTGTATGAATGGGGTCTAAGGGGTCTATTTAAAAGGAAGCTGCAAGTTGATCCACAGACACCTTGCTTAGCTGGTTTTCTGACAAAATGCGCTCACTGTTCCCCAAATATCTATAAAGCATATATGTAAACCAGTTAAAAAAATGAATATATATGTAGTAAAAATCAGTGAACAAACCATTAATACATAGACTACAATATATAATCTATTAACACTTCCTTTAGGAAGCTAAGAGGGGATGTTACAGTATATGCTGTCTGTATATGCCTTTTCTTAAAGGGAACCTGCCCCACTAACTAACCAAAATTACAAGCCACCATTTTCCTGTATGTAAGCTTTACACCTCTGTAGAGCACCCAGGTACTCCCAAACCCAAGTAGCAAGTTATGCATTAACTTAAAAAAGCAACAACTGTATATTTAAATGTGTAACATTAAGGAACACACTCGTAGGGTAAATGCAGTAGGGTCATTAACCAACTGCACAGCATCCTCAGTTCAGGGCAATAGGGATGGGGTCTTTGTAATCATCCTTGGGAACTCCAGGCATGGCCCAACCTGGACTAGCCATGTTATGGCTTCACTGCAAAGCCCACACTCTTCGCCAGCATCTGTCCTTTTTGTCCTTTTTGAAACTGCACACAAATTCATGATCAAGAAAACTCCCCTTTGAAGGATTAACTAAAGTCCAAGCCAGAATGACATATTTAACACAGTAAAGATTTACTGTAGATTTCCAATAACGAAACTCCCATAATCCGCAGAGGCATCTGTTACTTCTCAGTTACTTCGGGGGAGCATACTCTTGTACAACTAATCTTCCTTGGAGTGACCCATGTCCACACTATACATAAACTTCCTCATACCTACTTTCCCAGCTAAGAGGTACCATATGCTCACTTGTTGTCTTCTGTGCAATGCTCTAGACAAGAAGAGTCCTCAGACAGCCCCGAATTAATGGATCTTACTTCTCACTACAAATGCAACTTATGTTAGCACTAGAAATGCCCTAATATCAGCATTCTATAAACCCCTGTACAGCAGCGGAAGGTGGATCAACTACAGCAGGCAATCAGGATCTGCTGCAATGCACATGTTCTGATAGAAGGAGAGAGCACAGTGAATAGAGTGATGCTGCTGCTCCTTCCTTGTCTAATCAAGAGACAGAAGGTGTGTTTGTGACAAATATCTTTTGATACAGTGGGGGTCAATGGCTTGGCTATGCTTTCAGGCAGGAGTGCCTGGACCAGCGTCTCTTAACCTTTTTACCTCAGAAGAATTTTTAAAATAATTTTCAGGTCCCAGGAAACCCTCGTTAAAACCAATTCATTGGTGGCCAGTGAGATCAGGAAATAGTTACACATACAGGATATTAAAACTGTATATTTAGCTGTTGCCATTGGACTTTAGATAATAGGGCATAGTCCTCTTTTTGAAAAAAATATAATAAATGCACCAACAATGATAAAATAACAAAATGTGTATAACTCAGGAGACAAACAGCTCTGTAGGGAAACCAGTCCAATCCACAAAATAAAATCCCAAAAGATCACCAAAAGACAGGGAACCACCCTGACTCCAAAGCGATAACACGGTATAATTATAGGAATAAAGATTTTTTTTTAATTATTTTTGGATAGGTGTATGGGCTGGAGGAATTGTGCTGCAATTGTGGTGATGTCACTGCCGAGTCTCTCTGCCCCAGTGGCAGATGGGACTTGTAGTGTATGAATTTACTAATCCCGATGAATGGATGATGTGGCTGCGTCAGCGGATCCACACACAGCTATGCTGAATAAAAAAAAAAAAACACAACAACATTCACTAAGAATCACTCAGATGTGTTGGGGGTGGGGTGGTTTGGGTTTAAAGGGCTGGTGTACGTGACTGTTCTTCATGTTACAACGTAAATTTTGGTGTAACGTAAAACATGGTCTAAAAAGGGGACAATGCTTTTAAAAAGATTGTAGAATGCTTCAAATGAAGTAGTAGGTTTGCTATTTCCGTTATATGACCCAGCTCAGCAACAAAGGAGCTTCTGATGTCATATACGGCCATGTTCTTCTAATGCTCTCTATCAGGTTGTCATGCATGTACAGTGGACAGCATGTGACCCCTCCAATTGTAATGGAAATATCCACCACTATCAACAGTCATCACAACGGCTGATGGAAATAAATGACAGTCACATGTACTCTCTGACAGCGATATCCTTATCAAGGCACTACACTGCTTCCTCTATCTGAATTTGTGGTTTTTCCTGCAATATCATAACTGAACATCTTGCTCAATAAAACGTTAATATCAAGCAGCTGCTTGCAAGAGGGAATGTAGCCCACAAAGATGAGTCATTGTATTCTGAACAGATTTATAAAAGAAAACCAACACTCCACTGCAAATTGTATAGGAACAGACTAACCCACAGACTGATCATTTGCTATGAGGTCTGTATGGCTTTACTGTCTTAAAGGGGAACCAAAGTTTCTTTAAAAAAAAAAAACATTTTTGTTAGATATATACTGTATGTGAAAATGAACTAATAATGTAATTTGATAATGCTGATGTGTGCCTAGTAATCTGTGTGTGTTTAATTACAGGTCCACTTTAAATTCTTTTTTTTTTTTTTTGACTGGTATCTCCAATTGTATGTAATTGAAAGGGGAAGAAAGTATCATATTTTAAATTGTCACTAGGATAGGAGTAGAGGGGAAATACTCCAATGAGGACACTAGTTCTTTAGACAAGGAAGGCTTGCCGCTCCAGGTGAGATGAGGCTCATGTAACTAGTGGGTACCCGCCTCGGCTCGCCTCCGCAATAAATGTATAAAAAGAATAGGCTGCACACTACGATTGTGATCCAAAATCCTTTATTGGTACATCCCAGAGTAACACCGCAAGACCAGGGTGCCCGGTAGACGCATCATTTGACTAAGCACTTAAGATC
Source organism: Rana muscosa (assembly GCA_029206835.1). Lineage (NCBI taxonomy): Eukaryota > Metazoa > Chordata > Amphibia > Anura > Ranidae > Rana > Rana muscosa. The sequence goes on from CM055127.1 coordinate 80,538,471, forward strand.
GCGTGAAACGCGTCTACCAGGCACTCTGGTCTTGAGGTGTCACTCTGGGATGTCCCAATAAAGGATTTAGATCACAAGCGTGGTGTGCAGCCTATTCTCCTTAGGACACTAGTTCAGGTGACTCTGGTGACAACCAAAAATTTCCTTTACTTTGGATGGATTTCCTATCACTTTCTTTGAGGCTATAGGACAGGAGATTACATTTCTCCAATGAGACACACATTACAAACTAACTGGGGAGCTGAGGTTATAATCCAGCCTTGCCCATTCCAAAAATAAATTGCCTTTGGTTGCACTGAAGTTGCACAGTTGTCACTATACTGTAATCGTCCTTTGGGACTCTAGATCAGCTTGTAGCTTTCCTTAACAGCACAAGACGATACATATAAAACATGTAAGACAAAAGTGGAAAAACAATGCATAGATCTGGGACTAGTTGCTAAGGCCCCTATCATACTGTTAGAGTCCACCGCTCCCTCAGCAGGGGATTTCTCCACTGATCCCCACCGAGCATGCAGACAACAGGCCTGTGTCCGAATCGCTGATGCAGAGCGGACATGGACATAGGCACAATCAGCTGTCCTCTATGAGCAGTCAGGGGGAAACGGGTATACCAGATGTTGGTGGGTATTAATGGCAGGCCTTCGCCCTTTCACACTCATGGACAGATCGTGTCTGCCTGTCAGTTTTTCAGGAGGACCTGTTTGGACTATTTATTGCTCTCTATGGACCGGTGGATGTCAACACACATGTGTCCGTTGACATCTAGACCAATCCGATTCTGTCCACTAAAAACAGAACAATGGGGATCTGTTCTCCTATCCATCTGGCAAATCGAAACCGATGACAGTCGGATGTAAACAGACAGTTTGTTTCCATCTGACAGCCATAGAGAACAGCTGGCGCTGATAGTGAGCTGACCCGGACTTATTTGTCTGCTCAGCAGGGATCAGCGGGGATCAGTGGAGAGATCCCCTGCTTAGCAGGTGGATCCGCTGGCGGATCCTATGTTCCATAAACAAGTGTCATTTTTTTCTGTGAAATAATATGTTCTCTTTAAAATAAAAACCTCACCTTTTATATTTAAGAATAAAATGGGTAATAGATTGTGTTTACGTGTTCTAAATTTAACTGTAGTGTATTTTTTACTGAAATTCAGGGAATGATAAACCGTTGAGAACTTGCGTGACATAAAAAATCGGAACAACCACTATTTTATTCTCTATGGTGTCTGCTTTCAGAAAAAAAACATTTTTAATGTGTGCAAAAAATGCAAAAACACATCTGGCAGTGAAAGGGTTAATGAAAGGATCACCTGGTGTTTTTAATAAAAACTGCAGATTTAAAAAGTTTGAAATCAACATTGGAAACTGATATACCCATGGTAAAGCTTATATGAGATTTTAGTGTTTGATTTAACTCATACTTTAACCCCTTCCCATCTTGCCCAGCATCCTTTTAAACCGCTCTGAATGCCCGGGGGGTGGTAAGAATCGGTGATCAATATTGCAGCGGTCAATTGATTGAAAGCCAGTCCCCTTGGCTGCTGATCCTTTGTCCGGCCAAGTGCTGTCTTTGACAGCTCAGTCTTTGTGCTGGAAGTGTGCAGCGAGCACGCTCTCAGCACTTACATATAGACTATCCAGCGACACATATGTGTGGCATGAGAGCATTAAATCCCACCCTTTTACCTCTGCAAATATGTGTTGGGTGGTTGTAAAGGGGTTAATCACAGCTACATCGTTTGCTGGATAGCAAAAGTAACCCAGTGAATGGTTTAATTTGTTGCTTGGAAGTTGAAACTGTTCTTTTAATATAACCGTTTCCTGCAATATGTCATCTTTAGAATTGTTTGTTTGTTCCAATGAAATGACAGCTGATAACTCCATTACAGTATTTAACCTCCCTGGCGGTATGATTCTGTCAGATTTTAGGTGCTGAAAGCGGTACCATTATTCTGCATGGAAATTTGGCGTTTTATATTGTAGGCCTGTAATTCTTAGGAATAACTCACTTAAATCTGTCCAAACAAGAGTCTAGTAGACATCCCGGGTATGATAAAGTAAAAAAAAAAAAAATCATAAATTATAATATAAGAAATAACTATAAAATAATTATAACAAATAATAATATAATAATAATAAAAGTGTTTTTCAGTGTTTGATGCCGAATTTCCCCACAAATCGCTATCGCTCAATTCTGCGAGTGATTCTAATTTATTATCACTGTTTTCTAGCTGGTCTAAAACCACTTTTGACATAAAGGGACACTTTTTGGTTGCTATGGACAATCTCCAAATTCCAGGCAGAAAGAACAGTTTTTATAATATAAAAGTGCATGCAGGACACTGAGCAGACCACTAGGGACAAAGGGGGTGTGTCATTTTTTCATACAGTACTGTAATCTGTAAGATTACAGTGTACTGTATGTGTACTGTGTTTTAACTTTTTTGAATTTGGCGCCGATCTCCGTCCCCATGCATTGTAACGTTGCAGGGAACGGAGCTCGGCAGCACTCGGGCACTGTGTGAATCGAGCGAGGAGACAGCTCGATCACACAGCGGGGAGGCATCGCAGGATCTAGGGGAGAAGGTAAGTAACTCTGCCTGGATTACTGCGATGCAATCCCGAGTCTGGCTCAGGGTTACCGCTTTTGGTGCTGAAATTTAACCCTGAGCCAGACTCGGGAATACCGCCAGGGGGGTTAAGTAAGATCCAATGCCAACCCTGTTTCCTTAAAGCGGAACTTCATAGAGAAGGGGAAGTTCCGCTATTCTGCCTCCCTCCCCGCCTGCCCTACCTTCAACTTTTGGCACATTATGTTTTTTTTTAGGGGGGAGTGGGTACCTCTTTTTGATGGGTACCCACTCCCACTTCCGTTCAAATTGCCTAGGTGATCTGAGCGGAAGTTTGCCCCCCCACTCCCTGCCTGCAGCCTTTTGGGACACGTCACAGTTCCCAGAAGGCTCCAGGACCATTCACAAAGCGCAGCGGGGCTCGTGCATGCTCAGTGGAAAGTCTGCTGTTAAGCCGCAAGGAGTCACAGCCGACTTCCCACACTAAAAATGCCAGCTCTGGGGACCCCGAAGACCCGGCCTGGGTGAGGACGACCCTGGATCCTTGGACAGGTTACTGTCCTTTTATGAAAAGTCAGTAGCTGCAGTATTTTGTAGCTGCTTACTTTTTTTTTATCAATAACTCTTTTTATTGAAAGCCACATCGGACACAAATCAAATGCAATAGTTTTACAACCAACAGGATAATCGTTAACACGTCTGGGTATAGGGTCGTAACAGTTCCTGAGCATGTAATCACTGTATCTCTGCTATGTGCTGTATTATCCAATCCTATCTAGTTATCACAACAGGGACATGGTATGTCGTCAACCAAGTTTTCGAGCCAATGTAGTTATTATGTACATTAGTGCGAGGATCCCAAAGGGGCTCCCATGAAGAGGATAATATAACAAGAGAAGAAAGAAAAGAAATAGAAGAATGAAAAAAAATGGGGGGGGGAGGGGGCGAAAAGACAATAGAAGGGTGGGGGGTAGAGGGGGTGTGGGGGGGGGTGTCGTCAAGTTATACCTGGCTCCAAGTCACCGCGTTCCTCCCTTCGGTGCCAGAGCTCCCAAACCATGTTATGCGCGTCCAGGCGATCCTGAATTCTTGCGGTCATCCTCTCCATTACTTCTACATCTCTAATCCTGGCATACAGCGCTCCCTCCGGAGGAGGGGAGCTGCGTTTCCAGTTCAGTGCCACTAAGCAGCGGGCTGCCGTAAGGACATGACTAGCTAGCTTCTTATGTGGGCGTGGGGCCTTCAGAGACATCAGTCCTAGTATGAAAAATTTAGGGGTCATGGGGACCTCCGTTTCAAGGAGTCGAATTAGTAGTTGGTGTACAGAAGCCCAGAAGGGGGCTATCAGTGGGCACTCCCAGTAGATATGATATAGAGTCCCCTTCGCCCCCATGCAGCGCCAGCAGCGATCTGAGCTGGCCGGGTGAATGGCATGGAGAACATCAGGGGTCATGTACCAGAAGTACATTATTTTGTAAATATTTTCTTTATAGAGTGTACATAGCGATGTCTTGGACGCCTGGGTCCAAATGGCCCGCCATTGGTCCACGGGTATCTCCTCACCCAAAGCCTTTTCCCATTTAATCATATATCTGTGTTTGCCCATTGAATCAAGGGGCCTCTCATTCAGTATTTTGTATATATCTGAGATCAGGCCTCTCTGAGCTGAGCCTGCCAGAATTAGGCACTCAAAAGGGGTAGGTGGGGAGAAATGCAGGTTTGGAGCAAACGTTAGGGCATAGTGGCGGATTTGGAGATACCCGTAGAAAGCTTGTTTAGGGAGGTCATAGTGTGATTGCAAGTCCTCAAAAGAGCATAGTTTACGGGTGCATGGGTCTATCAAGTTTCCAAAGTGAAAGAGGTCTCTCGTTGTCCAGGGGGAGGACATTTGGTGGGTTAAGCTATCTGGCATGTCGGGGTTACAGGCAAAGGAGGTCAGGAGCGGTTTGTGTTGTCGTGTTAGTTTACGCCATAGCCTCCGGAGCTGTGCCATCGGGCCTAGCAATCGGGCAGGGTCCACCTCCGCGTTCGCGCTCCATAACAGGCTGTTTGGGTGTATCGGGGCTAACCATAATTTCTCTATCTCTGTCCATTTATTATAAGAGCGGAGTGTGAACCAGGAAGTTATCGCTCTCAGTTGTGCCGCCTGGTAGTATTTTACCAGGTTAGGGAAGGCCAGGCCCCCGTCAGACCTAGCTGCTTGTAATACTGAACGTGGGATTCTGTGCCTCCCGTAGTTCCATGTAAATTGCAGTAGGTCCGCTTGTAAGTGTTTCAGTTGGCCGTAGGGAACAGGGATAGGTAGGGTCTGGAAGAGGTACAGTAATTTTGGGAGGATCGTCATTTTCACAGACGCGATCCTTCCAAGCAAGGAGATGTGATGTTTTTTCCATTGTTGGAGAAGGGTTCTGATATTGTGGAAAAGAGGAGGGAAATTCTCCCGGTAGAGGGTAGCGAATTGTGGGGTGATATTAATTCCCAGGTACTTTAGGGCGGTGGTTTTCCAGCTATAGGGGAAGTTGGCTTTCAGGTGTGCTACCTCCTCCCCCGGTGTGTTGATTGGGAGGGCCTCTGACTTAGATGTATTAATTTTATAACCCGATAGAGCCCCGTATCGATCTAGTTCTGCGTGGAGATTTGGGAGGGAGGTTCTAGGTTGGGTTAATGAGAGAATAATGTCGTCTGCGAACAGGGAGATTTTAAACTCCCTGTCTCGTACCTTTATGCCCTTAATGTCCGGGTTATTACGGATTGTGGCTGCTAGGGGTTCCACACACAGTGCAAATAGCAGGGGTGAAAGCGGACACCCCTGTCTGGTGCCATTTTGCACCGGTAGCGGAGCTGACAGGGCGAAGGGGGTCCTGACCTGGGAGGAAGGGTCTAAGTATAGGTGCTGTATGGCTCTATAGAAGGGTCCCCTAAATCCCACGTGGCGGAGTGTGGCGAACAGGAAGGGCCACCCCAGGCGGTCGAACGCCTTTTCTGCGTCTAGACTCAGCAACAGGGCTTGTGTGCGTTCCCTGTTCGCCACCTCCACCAAGTCTATGATCTTCCTGGTGTTGTCTCCTGCCTGGCGAAGGGGGACGAAGCCCACCTGATCCTTATGGATCAGGGAGGGTAAGACCGTGTTCAGGCGTATAGACAGGAGTTTAGTGAATATTTTTAAGTCCGAGTTAAGCAGGGCAATTGGCCTATAGTTAGCGCAGATGGAGGGGTCCTTCCCGGGCTTGGGGATCACTGTGATAAAGGAGCTCTGCATATCCCTCGGGATCGGGGTGTCATGTAGGAAAGCATTAAAGAGTCTGCCCATGGAGGGGAGCAGGAGTGGGAGGAATTCCTTGTAGTACTCATAAGGAAAGCCATCTGGGCCTGGGGCTTTACAATTGGGTAGGGATTTGACTGTCTGTTCTATTTCCTCATGTGTTATCGGGGCGTTCAGGGAGTCCAGATCTGTAGAACGGAGTTGCGATATTCCACTACAGTCCAGGTATTGCTGGATACGTTTGGCCGTTTCGGGCTTGGGGGGGTTTGCGGGAATATCAGGATTGTTGTACAGGGCCTCGTAGAATTCCGCAAAGGATTGTGCTATGTCCGTGGGGTGGGAAACCAGGGTGCCCGAACCGTTTTGGATCTGATGTGGGGTCGAAGCCTGGGTGCTGTCACGGAGCTTCCGAGCTAGCAGTGTATGGGCTTTGTTACCCTTGTCGTAAAACTTCTGTTTTAGTTTGATTAGGGCTTTCTCAACTCGGCCCAGGGCCAGGTCACCTAAGGTTGCTCTAAGGGAAGTCATTTTTTTTAGGAGAGTCAGAGTGGGGTTGGATTGGAGTTGTTTTTCAAGGGTTCTAAGCTCTTTTTCTGTCTGGGTCTGCAAGGCCTGCGCGTCCCGCTTCATGGCAGAGGAGAGGGCCATACATCTGCCCCTCATCACCGCCTTGTGGGCTTCCCATAGAGTGGATGCGGTTACATCCCCCGTATTGTTTTCTGCCAGATAATGTTGTAGTGTGGAGGACAGTTCCATTTTCGAGGGGAGGTGTTGCAGCAGGAATGTGTTTAGTCGCCAGGTGCATGGTCCTCGCGTCGGGGTACCTATGTCTAGGGTCAGCACCACCGGGGCGTGATCCGACCACGAGATTGGCAGAATCTGTGCGGTTCGGGCCACGCGTAGGGTGGCATTATTAACAAAGACGTAGTCTATGCGGGAGTGCGTTCGGTGTGGGGCAGAATAGAAAGTGTACTGTCGGTCACCAGGGTGGAGGGCCCGCCAGGCGTCAAAGAGGGCGTACCTTCTGGTTATATGGCGGAAGAGCCTCGAGTCTCTAAGTGCTCGAGCAGTAGGCGCCCTGGGGCCCAGTCCCTGGCGATCCGCCAGCTCCGAATGGGTTAGGTTAAAGTCCCCCCCCACCACTAATAGTCCATGGTCTGAGCGGAAAAGGCGAGCTAGTGCTCTATTAAGGAATCCCGTCTGCCTGACATTTGGGACATATACTACACAGAACGTGATTTCCCTGTCCAGCCACAGGCCCCGGAGGATAAGGAAATGGCCCTGAGGATCACTATAGTGGGACGAGTACTTGAAGGGGGACCCCTGTTTAATCAGGAGGGCCACACCCGCTCTCTTGTGGGGCCCTGAGGATAAATAGACCTGTGGGTAATACCTGGAGGCGAACGCGAAGGTGCCCTCCTTGTCAAAGTGGGTTTCCTGTACCATGACAACACTCGCCCCCGACTGCCTAAACTCCCTCAATGCCAGATGTCTCTTACGATTAGAGTTCAGGCCGTGGACATTTAAAGATAATATTTTAGCCATGAGTGTTCGGGTGGGGAGTGTATATACTCATCTGGTGGTGGCGGAGATGGTCCGGACCGTCATGGCTGGGAGCCGGTTTTGCGGTGGAGGAGATCCGGGGGTCCCGGTGGTGGAGCCAGGTGACGACAAAGGAAGGGAGGGGGTTAAGAATAGCTAAGAAAGAGAGAAGAGTAGTTAGTGCAACAAATCTATGTATGAACACAAAAAACAACATTATCAGACCTAAGGGGACCAGCCGGCCCAGGTCCAAAAGGCTTCCCGTGGGCCCCCCCGCCCCCACCTCATGAGGGTGAGCCAGGGGGCCCCAGGGGAACCCAAAGTCCAACATGCAAGACATTGTAAACCCGCTTGCTCTGGTAGTCCAGTATTCCAAAAAAGGAAATAAAAAAAAAAAAAAAAGGGGGGGAGGCAGGGGTAACTCGGACAGTCTCTCTCCAAAGTCTCTTCCGAGACTCGCCCATAGTGTTTATCTGGGTATAGCTAGGGTGCCAAAGGTGGGTCAGTGAACAGCCTGATGCCAGGGATGCTCCACCTGGATGGGCAAAAATGAAAAAACGAGGAGAAAGAAAAGGGGGTGAAGGAACGGTCCTTCACGCATGCTATGAGGTAGTGGGGTGACTTGCTCATGATCTTCGCTGGTGTGATCCCCGGCCCCTCGGGGATCTCTCCGGTCCTCTGGAGCGCTTAGGTGGAGGGACCGTCTGCCAGACTGTGGGCGGTGGGGGCGGGGTGGCTATGAGATCCCACTCGGGAAGCTGGGGTACTCTAAGTTCCAGGGTGTTGCAAAAAGGGTCGAGGTCCTCCGGGTATCTCAGGGTCGCCGTCTTGCCCTGACGTTTGGCTGTGAGGCTGAAGGGGAATCCCCATCGGTAAGGAATGTTCTCATCCTGGAGCATTCGCAGCAGTGGTTGGAGAAGCCGTCTTTTTTGCAAAGTGATCCAGGACAAGTCCGGGAATAGTTGGATGTGGTGGTCTCCTAGGGTTACTTTGCGTGCTAGGCGGGCTTGCCTCATGATATCTTCTTCCAGAGGGTACGATGATAGCCTGCAAATAATATCTCGGGGTCTGGCCGCGGTGCCCTTGGGCCGTAATGCTCGGTGTGCTCTATCCATTTCGATAGTGTGGTTTGGGGCCGCCCCAATAAGGTCATTAAAGAGAGTTTGTAGCATATTCTGGACATCTTCCGGGCCCTCTGCTTCTGGGACCCCCCGGACACGGATATTGTTCCTGCGCCCCCTGTTGTCCAGGTCCTCTACGTGGCGCTGCATGTCTCGGAGGAGGGTGCGGTGTTCAGACCCCTGAACTTGGGTTCTATGTATTGCAATTTTGGTTTCCTGGATTTCCTCCTCAGCCATCTCCACCCTGTCTGCCAAGTGTTTGAGTCCCGATTGGAGGGCTTGAATCTCCGATCTGCAAGTGGACTTCACTTCCTCGACAAGTTGTCTGAAATCATCCTTAGTCGGCATTGCTCGGAGATATGCCTGCCACGGCGGGGGTATCTGGGGGGGGGTACTCCTGTCCCAGTGCCCTGGGGCAGTTGTCCGGCTGATCATGGGGATAGTGGGGGTATAGGCTAGCTCCCCAGAGGGGATTTGGTGAGGTATGATGGGCCCCCTGGTATTCCCACGGGTCACTCCAGTCCGGGCTTTGCGAGGGTGGGAGATTCCTGGCAGGGGACTTCGGGGAGTGAGGAGGGAGAGGGGGGCTTGCTGCCTGGGCATAGGAGAGGGCTGGTGCTGCGTGTGGGCCCTGTAAAAGAGGGGCCCTCGACCTGGATTGCCTCTGTGTCCTGGGTGATAGGGGGTCCGGTACGGTGGTCTCAGTGGGGTTACCTGTTCCCGGTGACTCGCAGGCCGGGGGTGTGTGAGGGAGGCTTGGCAGGGATGGATGGTCCTCTCCCCCTCCAGCATAGGGCTGCGAGCTGGCTGCTGTGTCCGTTAGGCCCGGATCTGAGGCGGTACGGAGCAGCTGCGGGAAGGCCCCAGAGCACTGGGTGTATGGCTGAGGCCTCGTGGGGAGTCCCAAGATGGCCGCCGGGGATGAGGGGCGGCTGGCTGCGGAATGTAGCGTTGGCCCGAGGGGGGGACTCACCGCTCCTTGGACCCGGGGTGGCTCCCCGGTCATCTGCTGTGAGGTGCCTGGGCCCAGGGGATCCCGTTGTTGCTGGGAGGCCGGGATGGAGTTCGGATGGAGGGCTGCGGCCTGCTCCATGGCGCCGGCCGGCGCCATCTTGATCATCCTGCACGGTGGGAGGTCAGGGTGACTGAAGTAGTCCCGGAGGTCGGATGACGAACCTGGGGGGGGTTGCGAGGACCCCCGAGGCTTCGTAGAGCGGGTCGTTCTGGATCTACCCATTTTGGAGTTGTATGGCACCCTTTTTTTGATCTTTAGCTGCGGGCTGAGAGAGAGCTGCAAAGCTATGCTGCCATTCAGGTCAGGTTCCGGCCACGCCCCCGTAGCTGCTTACTTTTAATGTTTTGTTTTCAGGATGAAGATCATCTTTAACGCTTACCACCAATCCACCTTGATCATTGACCTGGCTTTTACGGCAGGGGGCAGGGCAGACTTTCTGATCACATGACCACTGTTATTGACTGTCACATTGGTCACATAATTGGGAGCTTGTCCAACTCCCAATCATGATTAGAGACGAGCTCTCAGTGACAGCTTGGTCACTGCCACTGCTGGGAGCATTCAGTGAGCACATTCTCTGCACAGAGATCTCAGCAGCCAGGAAGATGTGTAGGCGGTAAGTCCCACTCTCTTTGGTCAGAAAGAGGTTAATCTAGCTAAGCATACACACCTCAAACCTACCATAAATTGGGTTTTTCTCCCATGCATTAAGCTAGTTTTGTTTGATGTATTATTGTCTGTGTGGCCTTCGCCTTACACACTCCTCCTCCTTCTACAAAATGCAGCAACTAATTGTTAGAAACAGGTATGTCTATGTGACACAGCCCAAAGGTTTCCGCTCACTATTTGTGTCTTAGAGCCCATTCACACAGGGGCGGCACGACTTGTCCCGCGACTGTGCTGGGCGATCTGAAGACGACTTCAAAGGTGACTTCAAAAATGACTTCTGCATTGAAGTCAATGGAAGTCGCCCTGAAGTCGTCTTGAAGTAGTACAGGAACCTTTTTCTAAGTCAGAGCGACTTGAGTCGCTCCTATTAGAATGGCTCCATTGTACAGAACGGGACGTGACTTGTCAGGTGGCTGAGTCGCCTGATGAGTCGCCCCTGTGTGAATGGGGTCTTAGGTTCTTCAGTTCTTTGTAAGTATGTCACTTGGCGATGCTTAATTAGAATTATTTTAATATTCTCCATTGCTAATTGTGAAGGTGGCACAGATTGTAGAGCTTGTGACTGCGTACAACTGTGTAAGTTTATTAAGTTCAGTCAATTTCATATTTAGCTCCTGTGCTTCGTTCAGGAGTTTGCTATTTTTAAATACAAGCACAAGTTTTGTAGGCGTCTATTTAAGTATATTCTCGTTTTGTGGTTCTGTCAATGACCCACTGTTTTCAAATGACACAGTAACTAAAGAGAAGTAAGGCTAACCTTCACTTTGGCCAAATTTGACTGCAGGAATCATACACTTGGCAAAGCACCACACAGTCTAAAATGTTTAAAGGATCCGTCCAGCCAAACGTTTTTTTATAGCTTTTAGGGAATGGGATTTTGGATTTAGTTTCTGGGTCTGCACACCGGCTTTGTACGTTAGGGGGGGCTCCTACTCTGCATATTAGCGCTCCCGTCTCATACTTGATTCTGAGCATATGCATTTTTTTCCCCTCGTAAAAGCATACACACGACCGTGAAAAAATAGAGTAGGTTCTAATTTTTTTTCGGCCATTTTTCTCATCAAGAAAAATGCTCTGGAGCATACACACCACCGTTTTTCACGACCATTTTTAAAAATGGCATTTTTCTCGTCATGAAAAACGGTCGTGTGTACGCGGCATAAGACCATGCTACCACCTCTAGAGCGAATCTGCACCTAAATTTGTCGGAACTGCAAATCTTAAACCCACAGAATCCACCTTGAACCCATGGTATAGGTGGACCTGAACCTGATTCCTAATAATGGACAGTCACACTAAGGCAAGAACTTGCAGGCACAGCATGATCAGCCCTAGTGAGTTTCTGAAGTAGAACCAGTCTTGTCAAGCGACACCAGGCTATGGGGGCGCACACAAACAGAGGTCAAAATTGTTTTTAAAAGAGGTACAAATATATGTTTTCCACTGCTTTACTGGGTGACCCAGAGAACAATCACCTGTAAACTTGCCATAGACATTAGAGAATGGTTAGACAAGCATGTACAATGCAACCATTATAATATCTCTCCAGGCTAGAAATTCTTGTGTTTAATGAATGTACCTGTTGTTTAGGTAGTGTTGGGGAAAGGGAGAGGGACTGTACACAAACATCCAACCACTGACTGACCTGGGGAGAAATTACAGCAATTGGACAAAGTTTTCTAACGTGTCCGGTGTCTTTATTTCCTGAGAGTGGTCCTACAAGCTGGACCTAGGTTGCCCCATAGAGATTAGATTTAAGCCTGATCTGGCTGAATGTCAATATCTGTGAACACCTTTAGCTCTTTTTCTGCTCTTTTACTCCACATTTGTAAACTGAGCTCTTGCCTAGGTGCATACCTCTTTATCTTTAGCACTTCCACTTGAAAGGAAATTAATAAAACAATGAATGGATTGGGGCTATTCATGCTAAAAGCTATGAGCTTATGGCACACAGGAATGGACAGAAGCTGCAACACTGAGCTTGCATCCGGACCCAGATCACTTCCCACCAGCAACCTCTTCATTGAACAAACAACATTGTGATACCATTGAAAGACGGAGAAAGTGCACTTTCCAAACTTGTTGTAAAACTTGGTGAAATATGGTATCATTGATTTGTTTATGGAGAGAGGAGGCAATAAAGCTGCCCAGAACTAGCAGATTGATTACCATCGCCATGATGAATGAACAAAGGACGCCTTTCAATACAACGAACAAAAGCGTTTTGATTTCGGTAGTGTTTCATGCTGTTGGAATAAAACATAATCTTCTCTCTCAAGAACACGGTGGATGTGATTTCCAAGCAAAATATATATTGTTGTCTTTGCTTTTTTTGTTCAGAGTATAAAGCTGTGTTCTTGACATTGTACATTTTCCTCGACAGTTCACGCAGAATTATGTAAAATGGGTCATAACTCTATAGTTTTATATACCTTACCATTGTATTAGTCTGCTAGATATTTTAAGAGAGAGGCTCATTCACATTTTTTTTACCAGGCTTTTCAATATCCCTATAAAAAGACCAATATAAAAGTAAATTAAAAAAAGAAGAAATTAAAAAAAAGATAATATGCATTATGCTACCAACAACATTCTCAACTATGCACGCAAATCATCCAAATCTGTCCATTTAACTCCATCAGGCTTACTCATGAGTATAAAAAGCAACCACAATGTATGTAACACTTTGCAACCAATCAGCATGTACTCTACCGAAAAAAAAAAAAACTGTGAAAGACAGATTCTGATTTGTTCCCAGGAATATTTTTCTTCTTACACCAGTGTGTGTAGCTTTTCTATCAAACCTAATGCTATATGTTTTCATCCACATTGGGTAAAATAAGGCAGCAAAATGATATGGAATAGAATGACAAGGAAAATAGCTGTTTGATGAAAAACTCCACATTCCTCCAACTACACAAAATTGATATTTCACTTTTCAAAAAATACTGCAGAATTAAACTACCTGACATTAGGCCATACACTAGTAGAACTGCATTAGAAAAAGTTTGTTTTAAGAACATTTTGGGGATTTTCTAATTGTTAGTGATGTCCATTTGACATTTGTTTTTGACCTCAGCATAGGTGGTCGCAGCCAATTGCAATAGGGTGTGCACTCTAAAGCTCAAACACACATGCATGTGTGTGTGTCTACGTATATATGACCCCAGCACATTGTTCTCCCTGCCGTCACAGTGAAAGAGAAGAGCATAGACACTTCTCTTATGGCAGAGCAGGTAAGAACAGGTAAGAGGTAGATCTTTCACATGTTCCTGCTGCTACACAGAGCGATGTTACTAATGCGCATAGGGTGATTAGGGTGTGCCTGGGCACACCCGGCATGCCCTGTGTGCACGCCTATGGAATTTCGAAGGAGCAGGAAGGAACAGGATTTTTTTCGTTAACCAAGACATTTCTAACAGTGAATGTGGTTTTAATTGGGAAAAGTCCATTAGCTTTAAAATCAAATGTTAAAAGCAAAATAAATTTTGCAGTACTTCAGGTCATTGAACGTACTGATGAGAATTTGCGTGCACATGTTCATACAAAAGTTTGGTTGAAAATCCACCAGTGTATGACAAGCTTTGGGATTTATTTACAAAGCTTTAAAGTGGAACTAAACCCATCAATTTTACAATTTCAATAAACAGCCAGTGTTTCGTCAGATTAGGCGACCCGACAGAATTTGTAACAGAAGTCGCCGCCATCTTGCTGCACCCCGCACTCCTCCACAATAAGGATACAGGGAGAAGGGGATAAGCGGACATCTTGTTACACCCACCCGAGTTTTGCATTTCACACTTATTTTGAACAGTAAACGGAGCCTGAAATACAGTATTTAGAAATCCGAAGGACTGTTTATATATTGAATTTTAAAAGCAGCGGCAAGCCTGCTGATCTCACAGCCTTGCTAATCTAACAGAATGCCGCTGCTTTTATAATTCAACAAGTAAACAGTCAGATGGATTTCTAAATACTGTATTTCACCATATAAGCTCTGTTTACTGTTAAAAATAAGTGTGAAATGCAAAATTTGGGTGGGTGTAATAAGATGTCCGCTTGCCCCCTTCTCAGTGTATCCTTACTATGGAGGAGTGTGGGGTGTACCAAGATGAAGGCGACTTCCGTTACATATTCTGATGGGTCGCCAAATCAGATGAAACACCGGGATTGCTAACTGTCACATTTGCTTGTGTTCTTAACCAAACTGTGAGACAATCAAAAGGCTGGCGTCATACCTGATCACATGTGCAGCATCATGGAAGTTACAGATCAAACAGGTTATCAGGCAGTTTCCTTGGCTGAAAAGGATGGTAGGGTTTTGTTCCACTTTAACACTCTGATAAAGTGCTTTAGCTTAGCTTTCAAATCTCATTGAACTCTGAAGAAAATAACTGTCACTTTTATGAAAATATGTATCCTTATTATGTATGTAAGCTTTGTGAACTGAGCCTAATGTCTTCTGTTTTTTGTGAACCTGATTGGTGAGGTCGCTGCCTGATGCAGGTCAATATACAAAGGTGGGCAGGAACATGCAAACCTTCCTGGTAGATAGTAACAGAGTCAGTAATTGTGTATCTGATGCCTTGTAAACACGATCAAAAAATCACACGAAAAATACCGCTTTCGAATCGATCGCACAATAATCGGATTATTAGTACAGAGCTTTCGAGAGACGATCAGGACAGTTCATCCGATATTATTTGATCGGACATGCCAGATCGTACGATTTTCGTTTAATCAGTACAGCTGTCGTTCGAAAATTGACAGGACACTGGCTTAAAAAAATGCTGCTTCTAAAGGAGTTTAGCGTTGACCATTGTAAGCACCCCTGACCGTGTTAAATGGTTTGTCTCAACCATCTAACTGCCACTTTTTCTAGACAGCTTAGTCTCTTAAAGGAAGGATAGGCCCTAAAATGGACTTCATCACTAACAAATTAAAGCTAAACTCCAGCAATCATGTTTTAAGCCTAGTACACACTACTTGGTAAATATAAGAATCTTCTTTTCACAGGGTAGTTAGAATAGGATTTAGAGGGTGGGTGGAAGCAGGTTTAAGCTTAGGCAACAGTCTGGAAATCCACTTTAATTGGGAAATTTCAGTAAAATCTCCACATTTTTGTAACGTTTGGGGTAGATGGTCTCTCTCAATGTCACTAATGCCTAATCACAATAAAGCAAATATATGTTACAGGGTAGTTTGTTTTGAATGGAAGCTTTAAAAGTAGTGTTGTTTCCAATGAAATGTGAGGAGCCACAGACAGCTGTATTGATGTAATATATTGGACAGATTTACTAAAATTCTTTACTTCCGAGTATGGATTGTTTAGCCGCAAGCAAAACAAGACAAGAACATGAAGCATTCAGGGAGTCCTTGGCTTACAGGACTATAAATTAGTTTGCAGTTTTAGTGTGCGAACTATTTTTTTTCTCCACAGGTCTTTATGCCGTCAATCACTGAAGTGATTTAAAGCGCTCTTATGGCCACAAGAGTACTGTATCTGAGGCCCTACGTGTTCGCATGCCCCCAAGCCCTGTTGGATAAATTATTGCTGGTGTAATGATATTTTTAAGTTAATCTCAGTTTGTTTATTGTGAAGCTGTCACCATGGAAATTACATTTCTAATATGAAGACATCTAACCAAAGGTATATATTTTGCTAGAAAATAATAGTACTTCAAATATTTTATACGCATAGGGATATATAATAATAGCTCCTCAAATAATAGCATCTGAAATATTTTATACACTAAAGAGTGAATATGAATTTCACCAAATATTTACCAGAAGGGAATAAATCACTGCCATTTAAAACATATGCACCAGTAAGATTAACCTGCAATAAATGTTTGATAAATGACAGATTAACTGCTTTATAAATATACAGTAAAGCCTTGGTTTGAGAGTAACTTGGTTTGAGAGCGTTTTGCAAGACAAGCAAAAATTTTTAATACATTTTGACTACACTAAGTGTAGCAATATGGTTACATTTAATGAAGGTACAACATTTAGCAACATATTGCTACACTTGGAGACGCCTCTCTTCGCATTTATACTCTGGAGCTCATGTTGGATTTGGCTTCTAGTCCCCTTGTGGAGGCTTCCATTTGTGGATGGACATTTTATGGTTACACAACCTGGTCACGTTGCTATAATCTTTTTATATGGACTATAAACTGATGGACCTATGAATAAATGGTTGTGGAACAAATCATTTGAGTTTCCATTATTTCTTATGGGGAAATTTGCTTTGATATACAAGTGCTTTGGATTACAAGCATGTTTCCGGAACGAATTATGCTCGCAATCCAAGGTTTTACTGTACCTCAATAAATATAGTGATAACTATATTTATCTAACAGAATTATTGTATCTAACAATATAATATTACATAGGCAAAATTGCTCATTATTTGTTAGAGCTTATATTGGTCATTCCGCCAAAAATTATACTTTAGCTATAGATGGAGTCTGGTGGTTAAACGATGTCCTTGCTTTCTATAAGAAAAAACAACAGCATCTCAACCAAACAGACCACGCATTAAAAATTCTGGAGCTCCAGATGAAAATACTTTTAAGACAAACAGTACGCTTGGCTTCCACTTTTATTAAATGATGGAGCAGTCTTGATGGTGAGACATCAGAAAGAGGTCCATTAGTGTTCTGTTTACTGTTCCTTTAGCTGTCATCTGTTAGCACAGAAGGCAACATGGAACTCTGAATCGTACTTGAAAATAACAGTGTGTTCCTTGACTGCAGTCCACAGTTCCTTATAGCCACCACTAGAGTATTCTCCTGGGAGATGGGTTGCTCATGGGAGTCTTTTTGCCTGCCAAAAACTCCCTGTGGTTTTGGCTGTAAGTGACTTCTTTGAAAGCACTGCAGGCTATAAGCAGAACTTGGAGGGCTGTAGACTGTTGTGATCACTTAATAGTACCATTTAGATATGTTTCCGTCTGCAGCCTGTAGGAACATTGAAAGCTAGAGACCATGTCAGATGATCTGAAGGCCAATGACTACCAACCCAAAGTAATCACAGTCCCATTTAGATGTTTTGCCTCTGTAGCCTGTAGGGTCATTGAAGGCCAAGGGCCATGTCAGATGACCTAAAGGATAGTGACAGGAATGCTAATAGATCACATACCTTTTCCCTTGGAGTCACCCCTTTTACATAGTTACTTAGTTAGTCAGGTTGAACAAGTCCATCTAGTTCAAGAAATTTAAAAAAAATCACACAATCCCAAATACTCACTCCTTTACCCACAGTTGATCCATAGGAAGGCAAAAAACCCCAGCAAAACATGATCCAATTTGCTACAGCAGGGGGAAAAAATTCCTTCCTGATCCCCCGAGAGGCAATTGGATATTCCCCAGGTCAACTTTACCTATAAATGTCAGTACCCAGTTATATTATGTACATTAAGGAAAGAATCCAGGCTTTATTTAAAGTAAACTACTGAGCTGGCCAGAACCACCTCTGGAGGGAGTCTATTTCACATTTTCACAGCTCTTACTGTGAATAAGCCTTTCCATATTTAAAGATTAAATCTTTTTTCCTCTAGATGTAAAGATTGCTCCTGATGCCTCAATAATGAGTGAGATTCTGTAATGTTCTAAATCAGCAAGGAATCCACTCCATTAGGGAAAGTGGTCCCCTTGCCTGGTTCTAGTACTGGTTATTGTACTGCTGCCAATGTGTCACAAACCGCAGTATCCTCCATCTAACGTTGCCTTTAGAATTTTTTTTCCTTAATAGCAGTACTTATCATGAATACACTATCTGTCCACCAACCTTACGTGTTTTTCCTGTTTAATATATGTAGTGTTACAACTTCTCTAATTCATAAAAGATATGAATCAATGGGAATAGTGGGAATCTCTTGTAATTTCACCACCAGAATCTCTATAGCATCTATTTTAACATGGAATAATATATTTTATTGGGCTGAATATTTAAAAGGCAATTCCATATTAGCTTATGTTGTTCTAAATCAATACAAAGTGCTAAAGTGAATGGGACATATCATAGGAAAAATGGTTATGGGGGAATATAGGCTGCATTACACTCCATTGACTAATTTGATCGTTTTATCTGAAACCTTGGGCCCTCTGCCCCAAGCCATGTCTTCCTTCATCTGGCTGTGTAAGATAATTCAAAACGATAAAATTCACTCTCTGCCAAAACATCTTGGTTTGGCAGGTTCTTAAATGGCTATGATCTATGGCATGTTGGAGTCAGGATATCCTA
The DNA here is from genome assembly GCA_029206835.1 of Rana muscosa. Taxonomy (NCBI): domain Eukaryota; kingdom Metazoa; phylum Chordata; class Amphibia; order Anura; family Ranidae; genus Rana; species Rana muscosa. Next base: position 80,556,905 of record CM055127.1, read on the forward strand.
CTACAAGCTTGTAGGAAAAATGTGCATTCACTTTGATATGCTGATTCAGCTCAGTACTTTATTTCTGCTTCAGACTTTAAGTATTTGGTGTTAGGTAAAAGCTTGAGGCCTTATGCAGGAGGCCTACGGGAAAATTGGTAAAGATTTTAGAACTGGTTTTAGAACTGGTTCAACTCAGCACTTTATTTCTGCTCCAGGCTTTAAGTATTTGGTGTTAGGAAAAAGCTTGAGGCCTTATGCAGGAGGCCTACAGGAAAATTGGTAAAGATTTTAGAACTGGTTTTACAACTGGTTCATCTCAGCACTTTCTTTCTGCTCCAGGCTTTAGGTATGTGGATTGTGTTAGAAAAAAAAACTTAAGGCCTTATGCAGGAGGCCTACAGGAAAATTGATAAAGATTTTAGAACTGGTTGACTTAGAGCTCAGTGACAAATGTGGTATTTTGGTAGGTTTTATAGAAACAGAGAAAAGAGCGAACACACAAAACTCCTCATTCAGGCTGATCGAAATCAGGAATTTATGCTTCACCTACAATTCAGCAAAATTCAGGATATTTTAGCCAAAAATCCGAATTCACTGCAGCCAGTGCAAAATACAAAAGTAAAGTTGTTTTTAAGGGCTCAATGACCTTGAAATGGCCCCCGAGTGTTAGGGAAGCTCCATTCAACTCTTTTAGACCTGTTCTTGTGCCAAAAAACATTAACACTAGCCCCAACACTAATATCTACCCTAGCTATTGCCCTAATGGTAAGTCTATCCATTTGTTTATCAACAAAGCCATGTGATCCTCTTGTCAGTGCTGTCATGACATTGGTGACTTTGTTTATCAATAAGTGCTAGGATGTCACAGCAGGGGGCACTGCAAGTTACTAGCTTTAAAGGGGAAGGCTTACTACACATAAGTACCCTGGCACTTAGGGGTTGATTTAATAAAGCTTGATGAATGAGGTGAAGCTCTGCTTACTTCCTTCCTCCAATCACAAAAATGCATCTTCTTACATTTTCCTTGCAGGTTTTAGGGTATTCTTTGCAAAAAGCTCACTAATCCACGGTCACAAAACTCTGGGGAAATTGCTTTGCACTGTGCAATTTACCTCTGAAAATGAACAGCCTATTTGCCTATAGTAAATCAATATCTAATGCCCTGTACACACGATCGTTTTTTCCGACTTTTTTCATCGGAAAAAATGATCGTATGAGGGCCCCATCGGACTTTTTTCCATCAGTGTAAAAAATTGAACATGTTTTAAATTTTTTCGATGGAAAAAAAAACGATAGGAAATTCCGATCGTCTGTGTGGAACTCCAACGGAGAAAAAAACCCACGCATGCTCAGAATCAAGTCGACGCATGCTCAGAAGCAGTGAACTTCATTTTTCTCAGCTCGTCGGAGTGTTTTACATCAACGCGTTTTGGACGGTCGGAATTTTGTCTGATGTGTGTATGCAAGACTGATGGAAGTCAGCTTCATCGGAATTAAAATGGAAAATTCCATCGGATTTTATTCCATCGGATATCCGATCGTGTGTACAAGGCATTAGTCTTAACTCAAAGACCCAGAAACAGTCCCCAAATGGCCCAATAGCAATGATTGGATTATTAAGAAGAGCCCTGAAGAAATTCTGATGTTACAAAGTATTTAGGGTGTAATATCTAACATATTCAAGCCCCCCCCCCTTCCCCCTAGAAGATCTCCTGAAAAAGTCCTGTGTGAGGAAACGCGTCAAGGTAGGGTTTCTCTTTTGTTTTAATGCCTGGTTCATAGTGGTTTATCGTGCTAAAGGGAGGAGCATAGAATAACATCTGTGGCTGAATTGGAGGAGAGGAGCTGGAGGTGTTGTAACTTTCCTGTGGAATGGGAAATGTAGCAGCAGCCCTGGTGGAGGAGGAGAAAAGTGGGAGCTGCTGGATTAGTTGATACTTACCTACTGCAGCGTTTCATCACCTACTTAGAAATAAGGGGTCATATGAATCTGGTGAGCCTTTTTGATATATTTTTTGGGCAAAAATATGTGCATTTATTATTTTTTCCTAAGTTAAACTTAGCCTTTAAAGTCCACGTCCAGACAATTTTTTTTTTTTTTTTTTTAGTTAAGCTAGAACAAGAATGTTAAAATCTTTGTCAGATTTTTATTTTTGTCTGAGATCCCTTTGTAGAGATTTCCCCTCATTACCTGACCCTGTGTTGGCCATGCCAGAAATTGGGGGTTTGATAGTAAGAGGACATGAAGACACAATTAGAAGTTTGAACTCTTCTCCACTATCCATTTTTTTTTTTTAAATCTATGTTCTCATTATAGAGATAACCTTTCTGGCAGAGGTTCTAACCCATCCCAACTCTATTCAGAGCAGAATAAAATGGCTGGCAGGAGTTTGACATTACCACTGAAGTTTAATCGGTTTATATTTTCCCTTCTTTGGTTGCTCTTTTCCCTATTCATCAACATGCTAATAACATTTTTGAGTAAAAGCTTTCCATTTTCAGTACATACCTTATTTTATAACCAGTGACGTTATCACTGGGTCCCCCTGCTTCTCTAAGCAATGTGGGGAGATCATAGTTGGTGGGATGGGTTGGTAGGGTTATGTACATAGCTTACTCAAAACATCACAGCACTCCTTTCCAGAGGCCTCAGCCCTAATGCAAACAGTCAGCTTTGGGGAGTTATGCAAGAATCAAAATTAATTGATAGGTGGGCATCAGTCTGGGCATTCTTGGCTGCATTTGTATGTAGATTACCCTAGGTAATAAACACAAGTCATGCTGAGCCTTTATGATTTAAAGAACATAAATCTAATGAATGAAAGGAATTGGCCAGGAACAGGCAGGCTGAATTGGAAAGGGCTAGATGCCAGGATATAATGTGGTCTGCATCTAATGTGCTGTAGTTTCTAATGAACACTGTGAGAAGCTCACAGAGTGCAGTGAAATTAGACTAAACATTTTCAGTACAGGAAAGGAGCCTCTACAACTGTGCAAAATTAAAGGTAAGGCTGGAGTTCAGTTAAAAAAAACGAGAGCAAACTACTGATAGGTTACATTTAGAGGTTTAACCATATCTTATGTCTTTGCACACTCTCAGCAACAAAGGGGTGATTTTGTTAAAGAAAAAACACCTTTTAGGCACTTGCTATGTTTAAAGCAGTGGGCTCAGATGCTACAAAATTATTGTTTCCAGGAGCTTCTGTATTATGGTTACAAATATGGTATACAGCTATACAGTATTTCTTAGAGGAGGTCTTTTATAGGGGTTGAAATGAAAAGTAAGAATTACTATTGGGAAAAAAAATGTTGCTGTCTCAGAGATATTTTGTCCTTGTGGAATCACAAACATGCTGTAAAATTATGATCATAATTAGTGATGGTTATGTAATCACATCACAATTTCCATGTACTGGACTTGGCTCAACTTGCACGTTATGCAGTGGAAGATCAGGGAGCGGGATTATGCTGTTTGCGTCTTATTTTAGACAGAGGCATGACTATAACTGATGGGCCTAAATCAACTGCTGAGAAGCTTAGGTATGCAGTAATATCCCAACCCATCCCAAAGGTAGGCCCAAATAGCTAACTATTTATGTTGGAAGGCAAGGTCACAGCTTTATTGGAATTAAACAACATTCGAATCAAACATCTTAGCCACAAGCTTAAACAGCAATCTGACTAACGCCACAGAGGGCGTAAAACAGGGTCCACTTAAATGTGGGCAAGGTAAAATCTGTCAATAAAGCCGTGAAAGCAAATCAAACAGGAGGGTTGATGGGAAATTTCTAGTTGGCTGTTCAACATCGGGTTATTAGTCCTACCCCCAGGAAAGCAACCCAACAACCAGTGTAGACACATATTTAAAGTAGAACTATAGGCAAAATGTTTTCTTCTTGGCTAGAGCAAGGGAGGGTTATAACCCCTGTCAGATTTTTTTTTTTGCCATTGCAGAGATTTTTCTTCACTTCCCGTCCCATAGCCAAACAGGAAGTGAGAGGAAATACCTACAAATTAAGAGAAATCCTTGGGGACCCCCAGGCCACTACAGCTAGTGTCCCCATTGGAATATTTCTCTTCTATTACTTTTCTGGGGACAACCCAAAATTTGGGATTTTTTTTTACATTAACTTTCATTGATAATGGTAGACAGGATAAATAGAGAGGGTGAATCTTCTTAACGGGGGCACAGACAGCAATACAATCTGAAAAGCATTCTAATCCCTCTGTACTTTATCCAAAACTAAAAAAAAAGTTCTGCCTTTAGTTATACTTTAAACAGAGGAGCGGTACTAGTGACAGCCGATCATCTTGCCATGCTTCCAGCAGCCAATGTAATTGATGGGGCAGTTCATTATAAGGCCTTCTGTTCCTTCAGTCTTCATTTTAGAGCATCTGTTACCTTTCAGACATGTGATAATCAGTTTTGTTTTGTAATATTTTTTATGTAAGTTCTTTAAAGGAGAAGTACAGCCAAAGCTTGTTTGGTTGTACTTCTCTTATGGATCACAGGAGTGCAGGTCGTTCTGCACTCCTGTGACCCATTTTCAGCAGACAGTGGGCTGAGAGCCGGTCCAGGCTCGGACAAGATTGCAACAATTTAGACGTGATCCGCCCACATGCTTGAACCGGCACCCAGCTCAGCCTCTCAGTGAGCTGCTGAGAGCCTGAGCTGGACTGCTCACGCCCCCTCCACAGCCCAGTGCTCCAGTGAGCATGGGAGGGGCAAAGCAGAGAGTGGTGACTGACAGTCACTAGCTCTCTGCTCAGTGAGCTCTGAGAACAGAATGGTCCCCTTACGGAGGACAGATGCAGCATTGGACCGTTGCTGCATGAACCTAGGTAAGATGGATGCATACTTCTCTTTAACTAGCTAAAACCAAGTTGACCTAACTCGGTTGAGGGTTTTATCCACCGTGTACCTCCTTCATATTTCTGTTCTACATCCGTGCAAACCCTTTCACCTTACCAGTGAACTTAACTCCAGGAATAAGACTAAGCAAAGCCTAAAAGTGAACCTGTTAATCTAACAAGTACACATAACTTTCTTATCCAGAGTCCCCAATCACCATAATCCACTGCAATAATGCCTGAGAAATACCCAGTATTTTTCCTTTTTCAATACAATGCAGTGTTTGGTGCCTTATACGGGTATCCAAGGTGGTGTGGAAGTGGAGTCTGGAGTGGACGAAGGATGGAGAAGAAAAGCAATGACTGTTTACTGTTTTTCATTATTCATTTGAGGGTTCTTTTGTTCATATTAGCTTACTCTACTATCAGCTGTCTGGTTATACTTTCTCAAGTCCTTTTCCATGGAAACCATTGCTTTCCATGCACAAATGGTGGCCAACAAGCCTTAAAAAGTTGTGTGCAGGTTTCAATAAAAAGCTTTATAATAGATTGTATCTGTGCTGTAAGTCAATAGTTGTGGATGAACAGTTGACACAAAGGAATGAGTTACAAGTTTTCACCCACTATTATAAAATTAAGAATCATCCCTTTATTTTGGGGACTTGTGATGGAAGTGGAACTTGCAGGCACACTTTATTTAAGAGTGCTTTACAGTGCTGGCACCCAGTGGGACAAAGTAAAGGTTTACTATAAGGATTTCTGAAGAGTGACTATGCCAGGGTGGTTAGAAAGAAGCCTTAATATAGAGATATGTAGGTGGGATTTTCTAAAATGGACACTAAAAGCTTGATTCTAAGCCAAGAGTTAAGTCACTGTTTTTGTACTGAAATATAGCACTGAGAATAGTTTTTGGAAAATATGTTTCTTTAGAAAACTTTATAAATAACATCAAAATAATTGCTGAATACAATACTTCCAAATCAACAATCACATTCGACGGACTAAGCGTTACACTTAGCAGTATTTTATACCTAAATATAAAAATTGTATCTTTTCCTCCAAAATATTTTTTTACAGTATTCCATTGCTTTTATCTGCAAAGATTATGTGCATAAATTCACCTTTCAAGCTAATTCCATGAGCAGTAACATACATAAAAAAAAAAAAAAAAACTACTGTTATCAGCCATTCTGGCAATTTCATTGGTTAGTGGTATGATGGTAAGACTATTCTACTCTGAATAAAAATGAAAGCCAAGGTTACAGTGTATGCCCAGGATTAAGTGGATGCATAAAAAAGCATATCCATGATACCCAAGATATCTACATGCACCTTAGGGTGTCTATTGTTAAGCAGTCATATTCAATAGTCTTTCTTTAATTTTGAACCTACACTAGAAAAAAGACAGCTAGTATTCAACTAATTTCAATATACATCATAGAGAGTTTTCCTCCAAGTATATTAGAGTTATACCAGCGAGTGCGATTACAAGTACTTTCGGTCAAGTACTCTCCGATACTGAGTACTGATACCTTTGCGGTGTGATTTAAGCCCATACACAATGAATGGGCTCAAATTGCTCTACAAAGAATTGCATGCAATTTGAACAGGAATGCGTTGTGATTCCTGTCTAAATAGCATGCGGTTTCCCCCATCGCTCCTGTGTGAACCCAGGCTGAAGTCACAATGACAAGCCTAGGTTCACATAGGTGCGGTGGGGGAACCGCGTGCAATCTTTTTGCAGTGTGATGTGAGCCCATTCATTTTGTATGGGCTCAAATTGCACCTCAAATGTATCGGTTTCAGGCATCGGAGCATCTGCACGAGTATGAGTACTTGTGAAAATGCTTGGTATCAGCACTGATACCGGTACCAGTATCGGTGCAAAGTATATAAATTAGCCTAACATTTAGACAGCCATCTGGTTGCCTTGATGATGTCGTGACAGTTGGGAAGGAAGTATTAAAGAAAACATTGCACATCTGTATGTGCAAAGGAAATATAGAAGTATCAAAGCTATTTTGTAAATGCAAATAGTGTTTTTTTTTTTTTTTTTGATAACAGTGAATTCTAAGAAAAAAGAAAAACATGTTTATCCAGTTATACGTTTTAAAACATTGATAAATGCATTTAAAACACTCCAAATATATTAAAGTGGTTGTAACCCTAAAAAAACAAAAAACATGCTCCTGTCCCTTCAAGGCATGAGATATAGCACAGTGCTTTTAGCATGTCTATTGTCCCTTTCTATGTTGTACAATACCTGGCTGATCCTGCCTGTTCCTGTCATCCCCTCTGTAAATTGACCATGTTTATCATGGCTGCTGATCTCTGATAGCGTGGTCAGTTTACATGCCTCTGTCACCCAGCTATCTCCCCAGAGTCGCCGCATCTCCCCCTCTCTCCCTGTCAGTTCCGTGGTCTGTGTGAGAGACGATCTTCTCTCCCCTCCCTGTGTAATTTTATTCCCAGTAACTTGTATTAATTACTTTGATCCTCTCTGGTTTAGGTCCCTGTTCAGTACAGTGTGTGTGTTTTCCTAAAATTACTGTATAATGCTAAATATCTTCTTTTCAGAGCACTGCTGTGCAGACACATGACCTCCCTCTGCTAGTTTGCATTCATCATAGGGAAATATCAGCCCCTCCCACTCTACTCACTTACTTGGGAAGAGAAGCAAAGAGAGGTCACATGACAGCACAGCAGGGCTCTGCAAAGAAGGCATTTAGCATTATAATTTTACGAAAACACACACACTTCACTGAACAGGGACCTAAAACGATGAGAATCAAAGTAATTAATACATGTGACTTTACAACCACTTTAATTAAAATCTGCTGACTATACACAGGGGGATTGTTTTAGAACAAATGAAAGAAGCAGCAGCACAACATAGAATCCCTTGTAGTAAAAAGTTATTGTTTTGAGCAAAATCACACTAAGGCCCACCTAAGACCTCCACTGATGTGTTTCACCAGAAATTGGGCTTAATTGTGGCCCAAATGTATCCCTACGATTAAGCCCAATTTTGGGTGAAACTCATCAGAGGAAGACTTCCTAGATGGGGCTTCATGTCATTTTGTTCAGAACAATAACATTTTACTATGAGGTATTCTACTGTGTTTTTTTTTTTCTATCTGTGAGTAATGCTTGGGTTGTGGACAAACCCTTGTCCGGCTTTGGCACCCAGCAGTGACTCTGTTGGTTCAGAAAGAAAATGAATGAAGCCCAAGCTTCATTCAAGCTGAAGACCAGGCATCCAATTTCTGGGTGTGTTGGATGCCTGGTCCCCTGCTGAGCACTGTGGTTTCTCCCCCCAGCCCTAACATTACTACTGTGTCTGGTAGTGACGTAGGGGTGGGCAGTAGGAACCAGAGTGCAGAACTGGATCAGGAATTCAACACACCCAGAAATTTCAGATGCTGAAGATTCTTTTGGCTGCAGTAGCTCTGCAACATTGGCAGAGTAGGCAATGGGACAGGTAAGTCTTAACTGTGTTCCTTTAGGCCCCTTACACACAGGGGGGGCTCTGTTGGAGTCTGCTTGCTTAGCAGGGAATCTGTCCGCTGATCCCCGCTGAGCAGGCAGATTGCTGTTCCGTGTCCGCTCCGCTTATGCAGAGTGGACACAGGCACAGCCTACTCTACTTTATGAGCGGTCAGATGTAAACAGACTGCCTGTCCATTAACACCCAAGTGCCATCTGATCTGATCTGGCAGACAATGGGAATCAGATCCCCATCCGTCTGTTTTTAGCGGATAGAATCAGATTCAATGTCGGCGGGTGTCAATGGACACATGTCCATTGACACCTGCCACTCCATAGAGGAGACAAGAGGGTTCGATGGGGTTCGCCTGAAAAACTGGCACCCGATCAGTCCACTAGTGTGAAAGGGGCTCTTCTAGGCTGGGCTTTGTTTATGTATTTATTTATGTATTTTTTTTTAGGTAGCCTGGTCACTTTAAAGTTTTGCTTTGAAAAAAAAAATAGCTTTTCTCTACAGCTTTAATCACATTACTTACCTGTATTAAAGTATGTCCCACCATGTGCAGGCTGCTGGATCCTATAGAAATCTTCACTACAGGGCTGCCCTGTCCTCTTCCTGCTACTGAACTTCTGGCACTGTATGCGTTAACAGCTCTGGATCTCTGGGCTTAGCTCCACTAAAGATGATCTGATGGGGACCCTTCCTCCATTGAGAAAAGTTCTTTCATTGATTACACTACCTGTAACACGATCTGTGAATGGGGGAAAGTCTGATCAGTCACAGATCGTATTACAGGCAGTGTAATCAAATTGTTCTTAATGGATGAGAGGGCAGGAGAGAGCGTGTCCCTGTCTGTCCCTGTCGGATCATTTTTGGGTAGCTGCACCCGGAGCTGTTAACCCCTTTAGGCCTTTTAACTTTAGCCCTGGGCCCCCATGGGCCTGACCACCAACTTTCCCAAGGGCTGGTCCACTGGCCATCCCACCAAGTACTTGCACAGCACTGGAAGTTCAGCAGCAGGAAGAGGACAGGGCAGTCTTGCATTGAAGATTTCTACAGAATCCAGAAGATTGCATATTGTGGGATGTACTTCTTTACAGGAAAGTCATGTAGCTAAAGATCCATAGAATTTTTTTTTTTTAGCCAAACTTCAGCTTAAAATAACCATTACCACTTTGCTAGGGCTAGTAGTTTACATAGAGGTCCATTGTTTTTTATTCTTTGTGGGTTCCACACACTTCTATATGGTATCACCTTGGCTAATGGTAAACTTTGTTTAGTGTCACCACTTGCTAAACTGTCCAGCTTTCATACTTGGAGAATTTGCTAATCTTTAGAATTCCATTAGGATTTTGCAAGCATTTACATTGAATTTGAGTGCAAATCTGAGTCTTCTGATTCAGCTTTTCAGTTTTTTTATTGGATTCTTGACTATGTATTCCAGTTCTGGCTGTACTATTAATGGAAGGTTTTTGAATGTTGCAAGACAGGTTCTCCTGAGCAATCTTAACAGACTTGCAGTCTGCAGTGTGCTGAATAGCCAGAGTAGGATTATGTAAAGGTTAGCTTGTCACATAAAAGCTGAACAAAGTGTCCTGGTAAGTGGAGAAACCTTATCATTTATGGAGCTGGAGGAATTAATGTCGGCGGGGCTTGAAATGAAAAACTGTCATCTACATGTCAGAGATTATAGCTACTGTACACAGATTACATGACAGTTTCTATTCAAAAGTAAACTATAATCAAACATGAAAATAATGTTCCATTTTTTATTCTGGCGTTCACCTGAAGCTGGCTGCCCCGGTCACTTTTTCCCTTAGTATGTTTTTAGGCTTTTTTTCCTCCCTTTTCACCTGGTGATCTGGCCAGTAACACACCTCCTATATAAGAGTGTCCCCAATCTGGATGAATGAGCACAGGGTCAACTTTGGACAGCAGTATTGTCAGCCTGGGGGAGGAGAGTGTTATATGCACTTGCAGATTTAGGTACACTAACACAGTGTAGCCAAACTCCAGCTCATGCTTTATAAGCAGATACTGTACAACAGTTTTCTTTTTTTCTTTTTCTTTTGAGATAAATATTTTCCATATATAAATACAGATTAATCATTGTAAGCAAACCTGATGGCTGTAAATGATTTCTTTAAACCCTCTAATTGCCACATCTTCATGACAGCTTATTCTGCTAAAAAAAAAAACATCTGATTTACAGGCAGGATCACTATGAAGTCTTAAAGTGTTACTAAACCCAGTAATATGAAAATAGTTTATCTGCCCACCCACAGTGCCCACAGCTTATAAATCTTATTTTTACATTAAAATACTGCTTCTTTATACCTTTTTAGCTGATCTGTATACCATGGTTACATGATAAAGTGTAGCGTTTGTCCAGAGCTGTTTGTTCAGGTAGGAGGAGAATTCCACTGCAGCCTGTATACACGCCCACATGTGTGATGTCAATATCATGTGACCTGGCTAGCTGTGAGAACAAGTGTTCTCTCCAGCATAAAAGACACAACTGAGCATGTTCAGGTTGGCTACTCTGCCCGTGTTAGCTGGCTTTCCCCAGATACACAGTGCAGGAGGGGGAGGATCTGTGCATACAGGATCAAAGAGTCTTTTTACACAATGTAGAGGATTAACCCATTAAGTTCCACAGTAAGTATAACAAGCATGCTGTTCTGCATATACAGACTGATTTTACTGTTGTGGGTTTAGTAGCACTTTAAGGCTTCACTATTATTATTAGTATCCACCCTGAGTGGAGGAAAAAGTGGAATACCATTCACACAAACTCTGTGTGGAGGAAAGACAGCCAGAGTCTAAAAATCACATGGGTGGCAGCATCTGAGCTGATGGCAAGCACTTGAGGCAGCACTGCCCAAGTGTCCCTGTCATCCCTACAGCATCATTAGACACTCCAGAAGCCAGCAGATCCTCTGCAGCAACAACAGCCACTCCAGTAACACTACAGCCCCCCCAGCATCAACAACAGACCCTCCAGTAACACTACAGCCCCCCCAGCATCAACAACAGACCCTCCAGTAACACTACACCCCCCCAGCTTCAACAACAGACCCTCCAGTAACACTACACCCCCCCAGCATCAACAACAGACCCTCCAGTAACACTACACCCCCCCAGCATCAACAACAGACCCTCCAGCACCCCAATGCATCCCTTGTCAGAAGATCCCCCAAGCAACAACATACCCTTCCCCCAGTGTAACAATATGTCCCCCCCAGCAACAATAGACCCCCCCAGAAACAATAGGTCATTCCAGTGACAATAGATCCATTGTAGTTCCATTGCAGTAGACCACTTGACTGTTGCATGATATGAGCAGAGTAGCAGTGCAGCTGTGTTCTTTAAGACTCAGAGCCGATCATCGGGTGCCAGTGGTCAATCACTGGCCATGACCATGTGATCACAGCACCGGCGGGCGTGCGTGCATCCCCTACCCAGAAATGCAGAATCACATATATTTATACAGGTACGTGATTCTGCCCAGCTGCCCAGCACTGTGGCAGTAGTGTACAGTGTGCGGTTGGCAAGCAGTTAAAGTAAATGTGAGCCCTCACGTTGTAAAACAACCCGTTCAGTTTGAAATGAAATTGAAAAGCAAAACATTTGTGTATAGATATAAAAAAACATTATAAATTCCTTTCTTCCTTCCTTATAAGAGAGCGAGGGGAGGGGAACCAGCAGTACACTGGTTTTCCTAGTAAATAGATGTGCGGGGGGAGGGGTGTCTAAATATTGGAGGAGAGCAGGCTAAGTTCTCAGCACAGCCAGAAAACTGACCTAGCTGTGCTTTCATGTCTAGTGTGGTCAGTTTTTAATAGGAAAGCAAAAGGATTGACAGAAAAACGGAATTATATGCAAATAAAGCAATACAAAGAGAACAGGATACTTTTGCATACAAGTACATGGTACAGCAGTCACATATCAGAAATATGAAGTGTTGGGGTAACATTTTTAATATTCAGCTTGTCTGTGTTTTGTAGTTTAATTGCAGACCATATATGAGAACAATAATGAAGACAAGCAGTTATATTATAGACTACAGAAATGCTGAATAAAAATAATGCAATGCTTGTGACAGCTGTCATTAAACAGGGGAAGCAATTTGAAAACTTGCTTTGGACATATTAAAGAAAACCTGCACTAAAAAAACCTGAAAAACAGGAAAGCCCATTGATAATCTTCTTCTGAAAATGTTGGCTCCTTTCCTGCCTCTGGCTGCAAAAAATTTGGAGTCACTATAAATGTACAACTCCTGAGCTAGGCACTTCTTCCTAGTAGGTGACTTATGGGGACCATACAATACAATAACTATTTTCATATACAATCGTATTATTGATCGATTTACTGTCCGGGGAGAAAAATAGAAATGTAAGATTGAAGAAAACGTTTGATGCGCTATACACTTAGCAATCATTGTGATCTATTTACTTTCCCACAGTCAAATTTTCCATCCAGACTGATCAGGACAATTTTGGTGAAATTGAACAGTTTTGCTCAAAATCGATTGATGACACAATGGGGTTGATTTACTAAAACTGCAGAGTGCAAAATCTGGTGCAGATGGTAGCCAATCAGATTCTAACTTCAGCTTGTTCAATTGAAGTGTTGCTAAACCCAGGACCCTGCATTCACTATATTTGGTCTCTCAAGCCCTGTACACACGATCGGTTTTACCGATGAAAACAGTCCAATGGACTTTTTTCATCGGACAAACCCATCAAGTATGGGCCCCATCGGTCTTTTTTCCATCGGTGTGAAAAAATAGAACATGTTTTAAATTTATCCGATGGGAAAAAAAACGATAGCAAATTCCGATCGTCTGTGTGGAACTCCATCGGACAAAAAACCCACGCATGCTCAGAATCAAGTCGACGCATGCTCAGAAGCATTGAACTTCATTTTTCTGGGCTCATCAGAATGTTTTACGTCACCGCGTTTGAAACGGTCCGTTTTTTGACTGATGGTGTGTGGGCAAGACTGATGGAAGACAGTTTCATCGGATTTCCGATGGAAAAAACCATCGGATTAGAATCCATAGGATATCCGATCATGTGTACAGGGCTTAACAGTACACAGAACATGGCAATACAATTTTCATAGTAAATATAAACTGATAAATACCTTTTCTCATCAGCAGTAAGAGCTGTCTTGTGACTTCTATCAGAGTCTAGCCAAGCACTGGTTAAATCTTGTAGGAGGAGTTTTCTGAGTGTCCTATGAGACTGCAAGCCTCCTGACCCTCTGTCTGGAGAGTGCTGATTGGCCCTGTGCTGATCACATGCATCCTCCCCAAAAAAAAAAAAACACCTATCTAGCAATAAACACCAAACTAAGCATGTGCAGCCTAACTCCACAGACTCTGTGTTATCAGGAAACTATTAGGGGGCAGTGGAAGAAGGGGAGAATCAGAGAAGACAGGATCAAACAGCCTTTTTACACAATGCAGAGGATTAACCCCTTAGGCTCCACAGTGAGTATAACAAGCATGCTTTACTGCATATACAGACTGATTTTACTATTGAGTGTTTAGTAACACTTTAAGCTTTGACAAAAAAAAACAACTGGAAGCTGATTGGTTTCTCTGCAGAGCTACACCAGATTTTGCAATCTGCACTTTTAGTAAATCAACCCTAGTAGGTGTATACAATAATTCAAAGATTTAATCATATTGACTGTTTCTGGGAAAAATCGTAACCACCTCATTCACACTTGTCCTGCGACTTTGGACATGGGGATACCCCATGTTTTACAATGATACCCATTTATATATGTGGGACTTAAAGTCGCAGTGCCTTCAAAGTAGTTCATGCACTACTTTGGTCCAACTTTCATCCAATTTGAGTGCCATAGACTTTAATGTTAGCCCTCAAAAGTTGTTTGAAACCTGAATGTTTTATATGCAACAGAGGTGCAACAGTGGGTTTGATTTTGCAGATGGACAGCAAGTCACATCGAAGTCGCAGCCGTCCAAATTTGCACCAAAGATGAACTCAAAAGTTAGCATGAATGGACCTTAATCAGATCCTTTTATGCATGGACACTATTAGAAGGTCCTGAAGTCAATGGATTAGCTTTACAGCCAGAGAACTAGTATGTTCTAAAGCTTTTGCAATCTCCATGCTTTCTTCGTACATCTTTCCTTTAAAGGAGCTTTTTTTTTAGAAGTACCATTAAAGCGGAACTCCATCTTTTGTTTGGGCCAAACAAAGTATGTCCCTTACTAACATGTGAGGCCACTGGATGTGCAGTGGTGGCTTGTGTGTTCTTCTTGGGGGGGGGCAAGAAACAAACAGCTGTGTGGCACGGCACAGCACTGAAACAGAACCACCCCCCCCTGCGGGTGGTCCGGCACTTACCCGCTCGTGTGGCGGGGCTGTGGTGTCCTCCTGGAGTTTGTCCGCTCCTCCGCTGTGTGCCTCCTCTTCCACCAAAGCACTAGGCATCCAATAGGATCGCCTGACGCTTTGGCCAATTGGGAAACAGGTCTCACAGACCTGCCTCCTGATTAGCGGAGAGGAACTTTAGTGTGATAATGGTGGAAATTCATTCACTATGGTCACACAACTGGGTGGAATCGGAGCACAATGCTCACCCTTTTTTGAAGCCTATTAGAGCCCCTGGCTCTAATCAGGTGCTTCAAAAAAACACCCACCCCGCATTGGAATTTATGGTCCGACGCCACTGATATGTAGATCAGGTTGCCGGATGCATGGATAGGGGAGGCGGCACCAGTGCACCCTCTATGGATGGGCCACCACTGGTGTGGTATATAAACTGTATATAGTTGTGGCTTCATACAGCATATCGCACTGTGTTCTGGGTTCAAGCCGAGACTTTCAGTCTCATACCCTGGAACACAGTAGAGTCTATCACATCGGCGCTCAGCCATTCAGAGGAAGTTATGTATTCTATCAATGAATACAAAGCTTCCTCTGATTGGCTGAGTCAGAGAGGCGGGCTGATGATGTCACCACCTTGACTCAGCCAATCAGAGGAAGCTTTGTATTCATTGATAGAATCCATCACTTTCTCTGAATGGCTGAGTGTTGCTGTGATAGACTCTACTGTGTTTTGCGCATGAGACTGGAAGCCTCGGCTCGAACCCGGAACACAGTGCAGTATGCTGGATGTAGCCAAATCTAAATACAGTTTATACCGCACATCCAGCAGCCTCACAAGTTAGCGAGGGACATAGTCTGTTTAGACCAAGCTGGCCCAAAAGAACTATGTAAGGTCTAACAAAAGATGGAGTTCAGCTTTAAATGTAAAATAATTTAGGATTTTGGCCATAGCACAGTTGCAGTTTCTTGGAAAATATTAGCGTTTTTTCTGATTCTACTGATTGCCTGGAGAAACACTTTACGTGGGAGTGCTAGTATGTCTTTATCCCAGGCTAGTGTTTGCTAGATAGAGATGCCATAATGTAATAGGGCCAGCTTGTCACACAGAAGTTGAACAAAGTGTCCTGTAAAGAGGTGATCCTTGAACATTTTGGAAACGGGAAGATTTCATGTCAGAGGTGTGGAAGTGTCAAGCTGTCACCTACATGTCAAAGATGTTGCTGCATGTATATTTCATCCGGGTGGCTTTTATGTCTTGCCTTTCTAACATGATAAATCTGCAGTACCATAAGTTGTTCCTGTCCATCAAATGCAGGCAGGAGAAAAAGAACCCCGGCTCTCCCGCCATCACTGCAGATGTTTCATAATTCAGCAACTTTCAAATATTTATATCACGTTGTCTTCAAAGTAAAACCGACCCAGGCAAGGCCAAAATCTTACTACAGAATAACTTATCATTTCTTTTGGCTGAATGGTGCGATAAAGTATATAAGGGAAGCATCTTTAGGAAATACCAATAGCTACAAATTAGCAGTTATTTTTAACTTTTTGTTTAAGTTTTTTTTTTTTTAAAAACACTATTTAAAAAAATAAAAATAAAATGAATACTATGTAGTAATACAAAGAATGCAACGGAACAAAGTTGTAACTATCTTTCAACAAAATATTCCCTAAAATTGTAAAGCTGTTATATTTAAATTGAAGGAAATTCAAAAATGTTAATTGTATTTATTTGCTGGCAGTAATAGGGAAAACTATTGCTTACAAAATAGTAGGATTTTTAAAACAGCTTACCTGTAAAATCCTTTTCTTGGAGTACATCACGGGACACAGAGCAGCATAGTCATTACTATGTGGGTTATATAGATTACCTTCAGGTGCTGGCACTGGCAACTTCCAAAACAGGAAGTACCCTCCCCTATATAAGCCCCTCCCATCCGGGAGTACCTCAGTTTTGTAGCAAAGCAATACGTGTCCCCAAAAGAGGGGTGGGAGCTCTGTGTCCCGTGATGTACTCCAAGAAAAGGATTTTACAGGTAAGCTGTTTTAAAAATCCTACTTTCTTGTTCATACATCACGGGACACAGAGCAGCATAGTCATTACTATGTGGGACGTCCCAAAGCAATGCCACATGAGGGGGGGGATACACCATACATAAGCTGGGCGCCATCAGGCATGAGGATCTTTTGCGGCCTGCAACACACTGCGCCCAAAGGCGACATCCTCCTGACTTCTAACGTCCACCTGGTAGAACCTAGTAAACGTGTGTACTGAAGACCATGTTGCGGCCTTACAAATTTGCGCCAGGGAGGCCTGGTGATGCACTGCCCATGAAGTTCCAACTGCTCTCGTGGAGTGCGCCCTAACTTTGAACGGAGGCGGTCTACTTCTCAAGCCATAGGCTTGTATTATGACCTGTCGAATCCACTTGGCTAAAGTAGATTTTGATGCTGCCTGACCCTTTCTGGGGCCTTCCGGCAGAACAAACAAAGAATCCGTTCTACGAATCTGAGCAGTGGCTTCTAGATAAGCTTTAACTGCTCTTACTACATCCAAAGAATGCAATAACTTTTCCTCTACCGAGCTTGGTTTGGGGAAAAAAGAAGGAAGAACTACATCCTGGTTCAAGTGAAACCTCGATACCACCTTAGGAAGAAAGGCTGGGTGAGGACGTAATACTACTCTGTCCTTATGGATAACCAGATATGGCTCTTTACAGGACATGGCGGCTAATTCCGACACTCTTCTAGCCGAGCATATGGCTACTAAAAATATCAATTTCCTGGTGAGTAGAACCAAGGAAATGTGCCGCAAAGGTTCAAATGGCTGCTTCTGCAGAACCGACAGAACCAAATTTAGATCCCATGGGCATATGGGAGCCTTAATCGGTGGAATAATACGAGTCACACCTTGCATAAAGGATTTGACAAGTGAATGCATAGCCAGGGGCCTTTGAAATAGTATTGACAAGGCCGAAACCTGGCCCTTGATAGTACTTAAGGCAAACTTCCTGTCTACAGCCCACTGCAGGAAGTCCAGAATTCTGCCTATAACGTACTTACGTGGATGCCATTTTCTGGCCTCGCACCAAGTGATGTACGCCTTCCAAACTCTATAGTAGATCTGCCTGGATACAGGCTTCCTGGCATTGATTATAGTTGATACCACAGAGTTAGAGAGACCTCTCTTCTTTAGGATGTGGGATTCAATAGCCAGGCCGTTAAACTTAGAGTTAGTAAGGAAGGGTGGTATATCGGTCCTTGCGAAAGCAGGTCCGGACGACGTGGAAGGGTCCAAGGACTCCCCACAGACATTTTGATGATCTCCGCGTACCAGGCCCTTCGGGGCCACGCTGGAGCCACCAGGATCACCGGCTTCTTCTCCAACCTGACTCTGCGAAGGAGTCGAGGCAACAATTGTAGCGGAGGGAATGCATATATCAGTCTGAACTGATCCCAAGGGAACACCAGAGCATCCGAGCCGCAAGCGAGGGGATCCCTTGTCCGGGAGACAAATCTGTCCACCTTTGCGTTGAATCTGGATGCTAGCAGATCTACATCCGGTGTTCCCCACCGCTGACATATTGCTCGGAAGACCTCGGGATGAAGGGACCATTCCCCTGGGCATAACTGTTGGCGACTCAGAAAGTCCGCCTTCCAATTCTCCACCCCTGGAATGAAGACAGCTGATATACATGGGACATGCTTTTCTGCCCATTCCAGGATGTGACTTACTTCCCTCTGGGCTGCACGACTCCTGGTGCCTCCCTGATGATTGATATATGCCACTGCTGTGGCATTGTCTGATTGAATTCTGACAGGGGACCCTTGGAGTCTGGATGTCCAGGCTACTAGGGCGTACCGGGCTGCTCGTATCTCTAAGAGATTGATGGGCAGGGTTTTTACTACATTTGACCATCTGCCCTGGAGAGACCATTGCTCCAGTACTGCCCCCCAGCCTATAAGGCTGGCATCTGTAGTGACCACCTTCCAAGATATCGGGCTGAAGGGTTTTCCCTTCTGGAGATTCTGGGGGATCAACCACCAGCAGAGACTCTTCCGAACGGAAGGGGACAAAGCCATCGGGAAGTCTAGAGCCTGAACTTTTCCATTCCAGGCTGACAATATGGCCCTTTGTAAATTCCTTGAGTGGAATTGGGCGTATGGTACAGCTTCGAATGATGCTACCATCTTTCCTAGCAGCCTCATGCACAGGCGTATGGACGGCTGTCTTTTTGCACAAAGCAGACGGACCAAGGCCCTCAAAGAGGATACCTTGTCTAGAGGTAAGAAAATCTTCCTCTGGTCTGAATCCAGCCGTAGCCCTAGATATACCAGGTTTTTCACTGGCTGTAGGGCTGACTTGTCCAGGTTGATGACCCAACCGTGAGACTCTAGATACTTGATTGTATCGACAATTACCACTTCTAGCTTGGCAACTGAGTGGTCCATCAACAACAGGTCGTCTAGGTATGCCATTATCGTTACACCCCGTGTTCTTAGATCGGCCAACAGTGGGGCCAGAATTTTTGTGAACACTCGTGGTGCTGTGGCCAGACCAAATGGTAAGGCTCTGAACTGAAAATGGCGCCCTTCTACTGTAAAGCGTAGGAATTTTTGATGACCTGGAAAGATGGGAACATGCAAGTAAGCATCTTTGATGTCGATCGAGGCTAACCATTCCTCCCCTTGTAGGGCAGCGGTGACCGATCGGATCGACTCCATCCGGAAAGACCGGACGTTTAGAAATTTGTTTAGACTCTTTAGGTCCAATATGGGTCTTATGTCCCCGTTTGGCTTCGGGACTGTGAAAAGGTTTGAGTAGAAACCCAACCCCCACTCTTCCATAGGAACCTCCATAATTACTCCTTGGAGCAATAGTTGTTCTAACGCCAATAGGAGAGACCCTCTTTTTAGAGGGTCTCTTGGCATGCCTGACCACATAAAATGGGACGGAGGAGACTCTTTTAACTCCAACTTGTATCCCAGAGTTACTGCGGAGAGCACCCATCTGTCTTTGATCGTCTCCCGCCAGGTCTCTGCGAACAACTGAAGTCTTCCCCCCACCCGTTTGAGTGGGGGCAGCCCTTCATAGGCTTGACTTGGAGGCTGGCTTAGTACCTCTTCGGATCCAGGGCTTTTTATTACCCTGTGGCTGTCCCTGATTTTTACCTCCTGAGTTTGACCGAGGAGGCCGTCGGAACTGCTTAGTAGCAGACGTCGCAGGGATAGGAGAGGTAGTCCTCTTAAAAGATGGACCCCTAGACCTCTTTTTACTCGGTAAGAGAGTACTTTTACCACTGGAAATCTTCTGGATATACTTATCCAGGTCTTCACCAAAAAGGCGTTCCCCATGAAATGGGAAGCTTCTTACAGGGAGCTTCAGCAGACCAGTTTTTGAGCCACAGAAGCCTACGCATATGTCCAAAGACAGCGTGAGGCGGGAGGCCTGATGGATAGAATCCTTGATGGCGTCAACCGCAAAGCATAATGCTCTAGGCAGATCAGCCAGAGCCTGGGCCTGCTGGTCTGGCAAATCCCTCAGGACCATTTTCATTTGATCCTTTAAAGCTTGGCAGACCCCAATAGCTGCCACTGCTGGCTGTGTAACAGCCCCTGCTGTGGAAAAAGCAGATTTTAATAAAGATTCCAATTTTTTATCCACTGGATCTTTGAACATTTGAACATTATCTACTGGACATGTCAGTGATTTGTTCACAGAAGAGATGGCTGCATCCACCGTAGGAACATTCCATCTCTGGGTGAACTTTTCCTCCATTGGATAGATCACCGGAAACCTTTTAGGCGGAACAAATAGTTTATCAGGATGTTCCCAGTCCTGGTATATAAGTCCTTCCAATAATGGATGTATTGGAAAGGAGCAATTAACCTGGGGAGCTTTTAGCGACCCCAATGAGGAGACAGCAGTAGTTGATGGTTCAACAAGAGGCATTTTAAATGCAGATCGAACCATGTCAGTTAGGGTCTGGACCCACAATCTTTCAGTCTGCGATGCTGAAAATGGTTCATCTACTGTCGATTCCTCAAAAACAGAGCTAACCTCCTCCTGATCCCCTTCAGGTAGGTCGGTCCCTTCCTGGGACTGTTGCTCTGCCAACAGGCACTCTAATGGAGGTGATGGAGATCTGGCGCGCTTTCTTTCCTGTAGAGAAGAAGCGATCAATGCTGCCAATCTCTGCTCCAATCCCTCCAGAGTTGAGGAAAAAACCTCCTCTGTTATATATGCAGGAGCAGGTGGACTGAGGACAGCCGCAGTACCTGGCACTCCCGGGGGTTCCTTATGGGTATTAACCTCTGATTTCTCAGGGGAGGAGGGTGCAGATGACTGCTCCAGATCCTCAGAGCCCGATGGAGACCCCCTACACTTTCTGAGAGGTATATCTCAGAGTTTTTTAGGCGGCATATTCCTTAGTTCAAAGCTGAGGTATTCCAGCCGCAATACACCCCTTACTGAAATAGTCTAATGCAATTTGCTGCTATGTACATCAGTGGGTGTCTACTAATGCGTCTTTCTGGGGATGCCTGTATCAACCGCCCGCTGTAAGCCCCTATACCATGCTACCAGCTCCTTTTCATGCTCTGTGTCCATAGCAAGCAGCGTGGACTGAGTCCTTTTATCTTGCTGGGACGCCCGCACATGCGCAGAAGCGCTGGGCGCACAGAGCGCGTCATCCGCCAGGCTCCGCCCCCTTTTTTTAAGCTAAACCTTATAAAAGGAAAGCATGTGTGCGCGCGCGCGCGCGTGCACGTGTGCGCTCTTGGCGCCATGTAGGGAGAGGAGCCAGGGTCCCTGTTTCACCAGGACTCGGGGATGGAAGGAAACTACTTGGCAGCATGACAGAGGAATGCAGCTTCCCTGATAGAGAGCTCACTCATCTGCCTGGACTTTCACCATGGAAGGAATAGTCCCAAGAAAAAAGACGTTCCACAGCGGCCTCTAGTGGACAAACACAGGTACCGCACCTTTGTCTTTTTTTTTTTTTTTTTTTTTTTAAAACCTCCTTTATGAAAAAACATTTCCAGGTTTACAGTTTTTTTAAAACTTCCCTTATGAAAAAACATTTCTAGGATTTCTTAGGCATATACAGCTATTAGCGGGAATACCCTTTAGGTAACAGGCAGAAAGACATATTAGGCTTGGGGGTCCCCTCAATAGAACCAAGTTCCTGAGGGGCCCCCACTTACCTTTTCCCCGCCGCAGGACTTTGTTTGGTCCACAGAAGCCCAAACTTCACCTCTCACGGCAGGCATTGTACTAGACCTTCAGGGACCGGGTTCCCAAGGATTCCACTCCCCTGGACCTGTATAGCACCCTGCACAGATAGCCTCTTGGTTTTGGGTATGACCAGAGCTCTGGATCCCAGGGTCCAGCCCTCCTAAGAGAGGCATTACAGGCAAAACCCTGCTCTTCTCTGCAAGGCCCGGGTACCGACCGTTTAGCTATGAAGCTTTTTTGGTCGGATCCGGAATAGCTTGCTAAGGCCCAGAGAACCTGTACACAAGCCCAGATGAATACATGTTAACCTTGGCCAACACCTTAGACACTGGCAAAAAACTGAGGTACTCCCGGATGGGAGGGGCTTATATAGGGGAGGGTACTTCCTGTTTTGGAAGTTGCCAGTGCCAGCACCTGAAGGTAATCTATATAACCCACATAGTAATGACTATGCTGCTCTGTGTCCCGTGATGTATGAACAAGAAAAGGGAGATTTTGCTAAAATTTTTAGCCATGATTGGTCATGGAATTCTGCAATCATTCATTTTATTCTCTTCCTCATTTTCTTCTGATGTGATTGCTACTGAATTGCCCATTTTTGTAATCAGATGAGGAACGACTATGTCATTATGTGATCAAAACAGTAGGGGTGAGCGATTGATCTGGCAACTAGTACTAATCAATTTTCAGTTGAATGTTTTGCATGACTTAAAGTTGGGTTGATTTACTAAGGCTAGGTTGACAGTGTTGCAGTGCGATAATGCATGCGCATTGATGCACGGTCTTCTGCATGTTAATGTGCATTGTGTTACAATGGTTGTAAACCTCAGACATGAAATATGAAAAAAGCACACCTTTCTATACTGTGTACATGTCTCTCTGCACAGCTCTGAGTGTCACTTCTGTCTGCTGCCTTGTTCTTCTGTTGTCAGCTTAACCCGCCTAGCGGTATTCCCGAGTCTGGCTTGGGGGAAGATTTCAGTACCTAAAGCGGTAACCCCGAGCCAGACTCGGGATCGCATCGCAGGATACAGGGGAGGATACAGGGGAAGTTACTTACCTTGTCTCTGGATCCTGCGATGTGTCCCCGCTGTGTGAGCGAGCCATCAACTCGCTTGATCCACACTGCCGAGTGCCGCCAAACTCCATTCCTTGCGACGTTGCGGCGCACGGGGGAGGAGTTTGGCGCCAAATTCAAAAAGTGAAACACACAATACACATACAGTATACTGTAATCTTACAGTACTGTATTAAATAATAACACATCCCCTTTGTCCCTAGTGGTCTGCCCAGTGTCCTGCATGCAATTTTATACACCGTATTTATCGACGTATAACACGCGCCGGCGTATAACACGCACCCCAAGTTTAGGAGGGAGTTTTAAGAAAAAAAACTTTTAGGAGGGAAGTATAAGGAAAAAAACGTACATTTAAATGCCCATCAATGCAGCCTTATCAGTGTCCATCTGCAGCCTTGTCTTTCATTGCAGCCTTGCCCAGTGTCCATCTGCAGCCTTGCCCAGTGCCTTTGCAGCCTTGCCCAGTGTCCATCTGCAGCCTTGCCCAGTGTCCATCTGCAGCCTTGCCCAGTGCCTTTGCCCTGACCTGATTTAAATTTGGCGCCGAGTTCCGCCTACTGTGAGCGGAGCCGAGATACAGAAAGCTGAGTGTACTTCGGCTAGACTCGGCTCTGCTCACAGTCCCGCCCATCTCCACTGATTGCGAGAGGAGCCGAGATACACAAAGCTAAAGTACACTCGGCTTTACTCGGCTCCTCTCGCAGTCACGCCCGCCTCCACTGATTGCGAGCGCCGCTGACATACAAAAAGCCGAGTGTACTTCGGCTAGACTCGGCTCTGCTCACAGTCAGGGGCGGGACTGCAAGAGGAGCCAAGACTAGCTGAAGTACACTCGGCTTTCTGTATGTCAGCGGCTCTCGCAATCAGTGGAGGTGGGCGTGGCTGCGAGAGGAGCCGAGTAAAGCCGAGTGTACTTTGGCTTTGTGTATCTCGGCTAAAATATGTAAAATATGTAAAATAGCATATAAAGAAAAAATAATATCGCGTATACAATTGCGACACAAGTCATATTGTAATTGAATGTTATTAAAAATTTCCTTTCCTTTTCAATCTGCAGCTCTGTAATTTTCTGAAAATGTAATGCAATATGGCTACCTGGAGATGTTCTGTACAAAGAATGTGTACAGAACGCCCCCAGAAACATAATTTCCTGCTTGTGTGATTGGCTCACTGATTTTCCCCGAAGTCTGCACTAAGATGCAAGTCAGATTTCACACATCCCCTGCAACCAAAATGTAATTTTTCGTGAGATACTATCAATAGGAAAACATCTAAATGGATGCAGGCCCAGCAGTTTTCCTTATTAGTGCCCTGAAGCTGCTGCAGCTGATTGATAATTATGAAACCTCTCCCATTAGACTTACTTTCCCACATGGACACAGAGAAACACACAGGGATTTCTTGAGAATAATAAAAGGTAGGAATCTGCAACAAAGTTTGTTAAAATCATTGTAATGCACATAGATCACACAGGGAGGGGATTTGTTTGTTCTCAACAAAGGTGGAGTTACACTTTAAGTCACTTCTGGCAGCTTTTCTCCAACACCAAGAGTTAAAAAGAAGACGGGGGAGGGAGCTGCAGCACTCAGCCTGTGACTCATATACACATCTGTGCTTGTTCTCCATACTGTGTGGAGGGGGGTGTCCCTTCCCTCCAATCAGAGCTCAGAGCTGTCGGCTATGTGGGAACTTCAGATCTCCACCCCCTGCCCATAGAACTAAAGATAAATAATTTCTTCTGTGTGTTTTCAGAATGATCTACAGAAAAAATGGCTGCAGATACACAGCTACAACTTATGTAGGAGGATTTGTTTCATCTTTGTGTATCACCTACTGCGAGTCACTTTACTGGGTACATGTACAGGTTTAAAACCACTTTAGGCCAGCCCCATTCATTTTAATTAGGCCACCTAACACACCAAATCCTATTTATTGAAACACAATGCACCTTGGTATGTTTCTGTGCGTTGTGGTGTAGTGCTACACATGCAGGATGCAATGGGGTACCAATAAGAATGAATGGCACTGCAGAACACAGACATATTCCACACTGTGAACTGCTACCACAGAGCAATGATCTGAAAGGAGTAGAAGGTGTTCTCTTTCCAAACAAATTTTCACAAGAATGTGATAAATAGGTAAAAAAATACCCAATCACATGCAAGGTAAAAAGAAGAAGTTTTGCTTGCGCATGATTGGACAATTGAAGTCAGCACAGCTTCACCTCATTCACTAAGTAAAGGGAAAATTCCCTTAAAAAATTAAGTTCAAATTCTTTTGTAAATAAAGCTCGGTAACTCTAAAGCCCAAGCTTTTCATTTTTTTCGGATAGTGTGGAAGGGTCAACAACTCTGTCACTGTGTATCTTTGTTAGGAACATCCACTTTTTTAAATTGCCCTGGTGACCATTGTGAGGGAAAATCTTACATTTTAGGTTTTTAACGACTTCAGCCCCGGACCATTTTGGCTGGTTAAAGACCAGCCCCCTTTTTGCGATTCAGCACTGCGTCACTTTAACTGACAATTGCGCGGTCGTGCGACGTGGCTCCCAAGCAAAATTGACGTCCTTTTTTTCCCACAAATAGAGCTTTCTTTTGGTGGTATTTGATCACCTCTGCAGTTTTTATTTTTTGCGCTATAAACAAAAATAGAGCGACAATTTTGAAAAAAATTACATATTTTTTACTTTTTGCTATAATATATATCACCAAAAAATATATAAATTTTTATTTTTCCTCAGTTTAGGCCGATACGTATTCTTCTACATATTTTTGGTAAAAAAAAATCGCAATAAGCGTTTATTGATTGGTTTGCGCAAAAGTTATAGTATCTATAAAATAGGGGGTAGTTTTATGGCATTTTTATTAATATATATTTTTTTACTAGTAATGGCAGCGATCAGCGATTTTTATCATGACTGTGACATTATGGCAGACACATCGGACACTTTTGACACATTTTTGGGACCATTGTCATTTTTACAGCGATCAGTGCTATAAAAATGCACCGATTACTGTGAAAATGACATTTGCAGTCAAGGATTTAACCTCTAGGTGGCTCTGTAGGGAGTGATTCTAACTGTAGGGGGGCGTGGCTTGGCATGTGGCATCACTGATCGTTGTTCCCTATGACAGGGAACAGACGATCACTGACATGCCACTAGGAAGAACGGGGAAAGGTTTGTTTACACATACCTCTCCCCGTTCTTCAGCTCTGTGACCCGATCGTGGGACACCGGCGGCGATCGCGTATGCGGGTCCTGCTGGCGCAGTCATGGAGCTTCGGACCAGGTCGCGAGGACGCCGCCGGCGTTGCGCGCGCAACACAAGGACAGGTTCTTAAAGGGGACGTACCTGTACGCCCTTGTGCCTGTCCGTGCCATTCTGTCGACGTACATCGTCGTTCGGCGGTCCTTAAGTGGTTAATTGAGGAGGAAAAGAGGGAAAATCTTCCAATGGTGACAACAGTTGGTCATAATCAGCATTTTTCTTCCTCCAAACACAGAGTCCCCCTCCGCAAGGCACATGTACAGTCATTCCAATGAACACTTAAATGATTCAGAGAAGGACTAGGAGAAAGTGCTGTGGTCAGATGAGACCAAAATTTAGCTCTTTGGCATTAACTCGACTCTCCATGTTTGGAGGAAGAAAAATGCTGACTATAACCATAAGACCACCATCCCTATAGTCAAGCACGAAGGTGGAAAGATGATACTTTGGGACTGTTTCTCTGCTAATGGTACAGGCCAACTTTGCCGCATAGAGGAGCCAATAGACGGGGCCATGTATTGTAATATCTTGGATGAGAACCTTCTTCCCTCAGCCAAAACACTGAAGATGGGTCGTGGATGGGTCTTCCAGCATGACAATGACCCAAAACATACCACCAAGGCAATAAAGGAGTGGCTCAAGAAGAAGCATATTAAGGACATGGAGTGGCCTAGCCAGTCTCCAGACCTTAATCCTATAAAAAATGTATGGAGAGAGCTGAAACTTCGAGTTGCCAAGAGACAGCGAAGAAACCTTAAGGATTTACAGAAGATCTGTAAAGAAGAGTGGACCAAAATCCCTCCTAAGATGTGTGCAAACCTGGTATCAACTACAAGAAATGTCTTACCTCTGTGATTGCCAACAAGGTAGTTTCTTCACCAAGTACTAATTCATGTTTTGCTTGGGGATCAAATACTTATTTTAATCACTGAACTGCAACTTAATTTATAGCATTTGTTTTATTTGCTTATTCTGGATTTTTGGTTGCTATTCTGTCTCTATCTTCTAAAATACATCTATGATAAAAAAATATAGACCTTTCATTTCTTTGTAAGTGGGCAAACTTACAAAATCTGCAGAGGATCAAATACTTATGTTATGCATTATTTTTCTTTTTTAGGCTTTTTTTTTTTTTTTTTTCATTTATTTTCACCTGGTGATCCTGGGGTGACAATGCTCACTTAATGTACTTTATTTATGAAGGAACAGTGATGTTATACTAGGCTGTTCACTTCTGCTTTGAACTATAGAACACTTCGCCCTCTGCTTATCGACAACCTAAGAAGAGGGTGTTCTGTAGTTCACAGAGGGGGAATGGGGAGAGCTGATAGCAGTACTTAAAATGTCAATGCAGCAGAGGCAGCGTGCACAAAAACAGAGGAGCTCATTGAATTTTTGGCTGGATCAACTGGTATTTTTATTTACTTGCAGCATTTTTAAAAAGACGAGGCGATAAAGGGAAAAGATGCCCTCAACGTGGGGTCAGTCGTCGGAGGTGAGAGCCGCACCCAGGCACCTTCAGCTTGGGTGCCTGCGTTCCAGAGTTCCGAGCCCAGGTGCCCTTGACCTGGCCGGAGCGGGAGATGGAGTCCATCCCAAGCACCTTCAGCCTGAGGTGAGGTACTGCTGAAAAGGCCCAGGGCCCAGTACCTTTGACTGGGTTCCGCAGGGGTGGAGGAGTCCGAGGGGCCCTAAGGTGTTGGGCGCCCGAATCTGAGACGAGGAGGCCAGGGAGCGTAACCCCTCCGAACAGTCCGGTGCAGCATTGCCAGTGACGGCGGGCCTCTGGTAACTCTCTTGGAAGGATATCTTCCCTCTGACAGGGGCTGCACTTAGCGAAGGTAATTCTGTTCTTGTTCTACACGGTCGGTGGCAGCGGCTGTGCGCCATAACCGTTGTTGACACTACAATGGTTAGTTCTATTTGAGGATTGTGCCTTGACCTACTCCCCACTTATACTGAACTGTTCTTTGGGTAACAACCTGTCTGCTGTTAAAGGACGATTTATTGCTGTCAGAGAATAAATAAGAGTTGGACCTTTTCAGTGGTGTGGAACTTCAGTTACTGGGAGCAAAGGGGGGTCATCTGCAGAACGGACTTGGCTCTGGGTTATGCACACAGCCCGAAGGTAAACAGGTGTTGGCTTTCACCTCTACACATTAGAGGACATAGGCCGTAGTGTACCGCATCCCTCCTCCCTGATCACCCTAGACAAGGCAACAAGCCGAGAAGAAGAAGGGGTGAGAGGGGTGAGGCCGCTACACTTAGTATGTAACATATATAAAAACATAGCAATCAAGTGGAAACACAGATGCTGATTTGGATTAAATTGAGCTAGAAGAGATGATAAGCTCTAATGCCGCGTACACACGACCGTTTTTCATGACGAGAAAAATTCAATTTTTTTATTTGGTCATTAAAAACGATCGTGTGTGGGCTCCAGAGCATTTTTCACAACGTGAAAAATGGGCATTAAAAATTTGTAACATGCTCTAATTTTTCTCGTCGTTTTTCTCGTCATGAAAGCTTTAGGCTTTAACGACGTGAAAAAATTGCGCATGCTCAGAAGCAAGTGATGAGACGGGAGCGCTCGTTCTGGTAAAACTAGCGTTCGTAATGGAGATAGCACATTTGTCACGCTGTAACGGACTGAAGAGCACGAGGCTGAAAAGCGTGAATCGTCTCTCACCAAACTTTACTAACACGAGGATCAGCAAAAGCAGCCTAAAGGGTGGCGCCACTCGAATGGAACTTCCCCTTTATAGTGCCGTCGTACATTTTGTACGTCACCGCGCTTTGCTCAAGCATTTTTTTTCATGATCGTGTGTAGGCAAGACAGGCTTGAGAAGAAAAACGTCGTTTTTTTCAATGACATTAAAAACGTTGTGTGTACACGGCATAAGTTATTCTACCAAGTCTGTAGGACCTGTGGGGTTGATTTACTAAAACTGGAGAGTGCAAAATCTGGTGCAGCTCTAAATGGTAGCCAATCAGCTTCTAACTTTAGCTTGTTCAATTAAGCTTTAACAAAAAACCTGAAAGCTGATTGGGTTCTATGATTATTCACTTTTCAGTTTTAGCAAATCAACTAATGTGTGTCTAAATACCTTTATGTTAGCTCTGAGACTGCACGCCAATTATTTAGTACTCAAAATCCTAACGCAAAATGACTTCTATCTGTCAGGATACATGTCCAGGAAGCTCCACTGCATATTGCATAATTAAAACTGCCAGCTATAATTAACCATTCAAACTTTAGTTATTACAGTTATGACTTCACCTTCATTAGTGGTCCCACTTCTTATTTAACTCCATAATAGATAACTGCACATACAAAACTGTCCAGTATTAGGTTCTCTAATTTTATTTAACATTACATTTACAATAATGGAATTTTAACAACAGTTTTAATTCAGCGGTAATAGAGAATGTGAAGCGCACATTAAAATTGTTGGTAGTACATTGACATATGAATAATTAATGTCACTGAAATCTAAAATTAAGACACAAAAGCTTTGTTAATGATTTCACTAATGGAAGGAAATGCACGTTTTATTGTATCAGCACTATCTGACATGTGGGTGACTTTAACTCTTAGGAGCTAGCAGCTAATTAACTAAGTCTTGGTCAGCTGGGTATTATTTTTTTAGAACCTAGCTCTGGTACATGAGCATCTTCATGTGTCCTCATCACCGGGCCATTCACAACCCCAAACCTTAACGGAGGAGTTGGTATCTGAATACACATGAATGCTTATTCAATAAAGCAATGCTAATTAGATTGTGATATGCAAAATGTAGTAACCCACATCAACCAACAGATTTCAAGTTTTGTAATTATAATTTCCACTCAGTAAATTTTTGTTAGAAATTTTAAGTATTTCTTATTGTTCATGCATAACATTTGGAAGATGCATTTACAGAACATTGTTAACCAATATCTTGTTCAATTGTGCAACACTGAGGCATAGTTTCCGTGGTTTGCATTGGACTAAAGTAATTGCCTTGCATGGATATCCATGGGGTCCAATGTTCTGTAGGGTTTCCAAACAGGTACAGGTAGCAGTAACAGTAATACTACCTTCTCAAGGGTAATGGGAACAAAAAGGAAGGAAATGGGAGAAATAAAGAAAGAGAGAACACATTTAGAAGGGTTAGAGAGGAGGTAACAGTGGTCAAGGGAAGACGGATAGGTTTGGTGTAAATGTTGTAAGGCTGGTTTGAGATACCTTTCGCCTAAATTCCAGTTTCCATTTCCAGGCCTTTGCAATAGTTCTTCTTGCTGGTATGAATTATACATAAATAATTTGAACCGAGGGGTGGTGGAAGCATCTGGTCTCTGATTGAGTAATGCTTCAAATCTTTTTTTCTGGGATTTCCCGTCCCAAGATGGCAAATGCTACTTAGTAGACCCTTGCCCAAAGATACTGGAAGAATAGCAAAGAAAAAAACTATTTTGGAGACAGGTTGGCATTATTGTAGTAATAATTTACATACAGTACCTTAAAGTTACAGAATGAATTATTTATTAAAACTGGAGAGTGTAAAATCTGGTGCAGCTGTGCATGGTAGACATTTAGCTTCTAATGTAAGCTTGTTTAATTAAAGAGTTACAAAACCCACAACAGTAAAATCAGTCTGTATATGCAGTAAAGCACACTTGTTATAATCACTGTGGCCCTTCCAGCGGCACCCGCTCACTGCTGAGACAACTTCCCCTGGTGTTTTTTCCAGGTTCATGGGCTCCGGTGTTCTGCCCAAAACTCTAACTTGCCAAAATCTCCAACCATGTCACTTCCGGTGACTCCAGCATCAATAATTGGAGATTTGGACGAGTTGGCTGTTTTCACAGAACAGCGGCAGCGTATACAGTATGGCAGCCCTCAAAAATTCCACTCGCCTGATTGCATTTTCCGAGTGGATTTTGAGGGCTGGGCGGGTGTGGGCTGCCTGGGAGTGGGGGGGCGATCGTGGGGGAAGAGAGAGGAGAGGAGAGCCGCTTCCGCACCCGCCCCAGGATTGGACAGGCAATCTGTCTATCAAAGTGCCCGGGCAAGGGGGAGGGTCTATATATGACGGCGTGCGACAGGGAACACACAGCTATTGAAATGAAAGCTGTTATGTTCCCTGCGCGCTGATCAACCAGACGGAGGTGGTGGTGGGGGGCTCTCTATTTCTCTACACAGGCAGGACACATGGCTGCATTGGGGACACAAGGCTGCATTTGGGGACACAAGGCTGCATTGGGGACAGATGGCTGCATTTGGGGATACATAGCTGCATTTGGGGACACATGGCTGCATTGGGGACACAAGGCTGCATTGGGGACAGATGGCTGCATTGGGGACAGATGGCTGCATTTGGGGACACAAGGCTGCATTGGGAACACAAGGCTGCATTTGGAGACACATGTCTTCATTTGGGGACACATGGCTGCATTTGGGGACATATGGCTGCATTTGGGGACACATGGCTGCATTTGGGGACACAAGGCTGCATTGGGGACACATGGCTGCATTTGGGGACACAAGGCTGCATTGGGGACACAAGGCTGCATTTGGGGACACAAGGCTGCATTGGGGACACATGGCTTCATTTGGGGACACATGGCTGCATTTGGGGACACATGGCTGCATTTGGGGACACAAGGCTGCATTGGGGACACATGGCTTCATTTGGGGACACATGGCTGCATTTGGGGACATATGGCTGCATTTGGGGACACATGGCTGCATTTGGGGACACAAGGCTGTATTGGGGACACATGGCTGCATTTGGGGACACAAGGCTGCATTGGGGTCACAAGGCTGCATTTGGGGACACAAGGCTGCATTGGGGACACATGGCTTCATTTGGGGACACATGGCTGCATTTGGGGACATATGGCTGCATTTGGGGACACATGGCTGCATTTGGGGACACAAGGCTGCATTGGGGACACATGGCTGCATTTGGGGACACAAGGCTGCATTGGGGACACATGGCTGCATTTGGGGACACAAGGCTGCATTGGGGACAGATGGCTGCATTTGGGGACACATGGCTGCATTGGGGACACAGGCTGCACTGGCAGGGGCAGGCTGTATTGGCGGACACGGGCAGGCCACAGTTTTGGACATGTTGTTGTCAATATTTATTTTTATAACTTAATTCTGCATAAACAATTTAAGTGTCATTTCATGAGATAATTTGAGGGTGTGTTTAGGGGATTAGGGGCAGGGCATGGTAGGGGTTGGGCCCGGCAAATGGTGGCGAGTAACCCTTGAGGTCTGGCTAGTAGCTCAGGATTTGAAATTTTTGAGCCGTGCAGTATGGTACACAAGGATTTCACTTTTTTAACAGAACGCCTGGTAAGAAGGAATAAAGTTGTCGCTGCCTTGGAGGCGGCCATATTGTTGGTTAGTATTGGACGGACTAACAATGTCCACTCATTATATAGTGTACCGTACTGTATACGCTGCCGCTGTTCTGTCAAAACAGCCAACTCGTCCAAATTTTCAATATTGGTCCTGCAGATCTACCGGAAGTAATGTGGTTGGAGATTTTGGCGAGTTGGAGTTTTCAGCAGAACACCGGCGCTGTGAGTGGCCGGAGCCGCAATGATGTCACTGACGGCATGCATGCGGGAGCCACCAATTTCGGCACGGGCTCTGAAGGTCTGGCACTGTAAGCTGGACCTTCAGAGTGCATGCACCGATGATGTCATCGGCTGCATGTGCTCTGAATATCTCCTAAACTGGAGATAGGAGACATTCACAGTACCTACAGGTAAGCCTTACTATAGGCTTAACTGTAGGTACAAGTGGTGTAACAGAGTTTACAACCACTTTAAGAATCTAAAATGGACAGCAACATAGCTGCAAATAACAATAACAAATGAATATTCAAAATCTAAACCATCTCTTCTGTATCTCTATATATCCACATTTCTTAATTTAGCTTTCTTACTTATACCAGTGATAGATTTACTATTTAGTATTTAGTATTTTTTCTAAAAACATCATGGTACAGACTGACTGATTTTAGTTTTTACATTTTCAGCCTGATGCTTTAAGCTGGGAATACACGTTCAGTTTTTGACATATCCCTGTATCAGCACAACAATGCAAGGATCTCCCCTGCTGTGCTGATGAATTCTGACAGGGGGGACTTCCCCTGCAAGAATACATTAATCAGCTCTCACAGTCATTGTCTGCAAGTGCTTATCGAATTCCATTTCGACAGACCAGCTTCTGTTGAAAATACAGTGGTACACATGTACAGAAAGTCGTCCGTTTCCTGCTGAACCGGCCAACTTTCAGTACGTGTGTACCAAGCTTTATAGTTTGCACTATCGGAAAGATAAGGAGACAGCTCAGCAAACAAAGACTTCTTTGGGGCTTCATTAAAAACTCAGACTAAGGCCGGCCATACATGGTTCAAACCGTTAATGGGCAGGCCGAATGTACCAAGTTGATTGATCGATCAACTTGGGTACAACAAGCCTGCTGGATTCTCTTGCGATTATCGTTAACGGCTACTATAGCTGCTAGCGATAATAACTGTTCTCTCCAGGCAGGAATGGCTTCCCCCGCCCACCAGCCGAGAGAAAACAATTACTGATTCCCCTGTCAACACCGTCTCTGTTGATGGGTGATTTGTGCACATTTCTTTCCATATATGACCTGTCTAAGCCAACTGATAAGGGATAAGTCACCCCTATGATAACTAATTGAGCAAACAAGTTTGATTCAGTACAACTGAGGGTGAACCAATGCTTCACATGTAAAATTTAGATTAGGGCACCTCCTGTTGACTTGAAGGAAGATTACATTTAATACATGTACACTATTTTAGATTTACTTGATTTAAAAAAATAAAATAAAAAACAAGAAAATAAACTGTTTACATTTTTTTTTTCACTGATCAAAAAATACAGAAACATTATACAAATCCGCATATTCTAACTATAGCAATTGAGTAGGTGAGTGTCTTGTGTCTATATCACAAGTCTTAGTTGTCTCTAGTGGTTGCTGCAGTGTTGTTGGCCTGAGGGTCAACCATTATCGAGTTCAGTCAACTGGGATGCCAGAAAATAAGCAGGATCATTGAGGTACGACCGTCACGCTGCACTAACATATCCCGGTTACGTTTTTCAACAAGATCTCTTAAATGGCCTTCATTTTCTAATTATTTCTCTGGCTCCTTTGGGGAAATTCTCGAGATGTAATAGAAAACATAGGTCAATAAAAGCAGCAATCCACAAGAGATCAAACTATAATGAATGAGTAATTAAAGTAGGCAGCCTTACATAACATTGTGCTGAAAAATAGACACGCACTGCTTCTTTTTTTTGCAGTGCTAGTTTTATTTTATTTTTCACCTGTGACATATTTGCTGTATTTTTTTATTTTCTCTGTTATATTTAATTGCCTTCTTTATCCTTTATTGCAGTTCTAAAGGAGACTTGATGAGAGCAATATGAAGCTTTCCACTGCTGATTCAGTTCTGGCGTCAACTTAACTTTACTTAGACACACTTACTTAGTAACTTTAAATAAGAGGATCATCATAAGAGAAAGGCAACTAGCATATTCAGCAGGACGTCAGTAAATGCAGCCTGCATTTATCTCTCCACACTACAGCTTTCCTTTATGCTTACTGTATGTTGGTAGATGTTCTCCCACTTATCACTTGCTACCAGTGGCTAATTAACAATGCAAGGATGAGGATGACAGTCCTCAAATTTGCACCTTCAAAAGCAAACCTGTCATATCAGCTCCTATCATAGGCGTGCACAGCCTATTGCATTAGGGTGTGCACCTCAAACCAAAGCTCAAACACACGTGCGTCTGTGTGTATAATATATATATATATATATATATATATAAATAAATATGCACTTATTTTGCTGACAAGCCAGGGTTCATATCGATTTGAATTGTGTGTATATATATATATATATATATATATATATATATATATATATATATATTGTGTAAAAATAAATATATATGTATCACATATACAATTCCAAACTATTATGAACCCTGGCTTGTCAGCAAAAAAGTGCGTATTTTTTAAATATATATATATATATATATATATATATATATATATATACACACACACACACTTTTGTGCTGACAGTGACAAGCCAGGGTAGGGTAGGGTGAATATAATATAGATTGGTTTCCTTCTTATTTTTGCCCATCATTTGCCCACTGCCTGCCCTGCTCAGTGCTGTCTCACTCAGTGGCGTCACTAGGGTTGGTGTCACCTGGTGCGGCAAAACATGGTGTCACCCCCCCTGACACCACGCTGTATGCTATATATACACTGGTCTGTATACGGTATAATGTACCGTATGGTGCCAGGGTACAGTCTGTACATTATATGTACACCATACGGTACATTATATACACTGGTCTGTATATAACAAGAAGAGAGATACGGGAGAGAGAGAGAAAGGGGGAAAAAAGAGTTGGCGGAGGGAGAGGGAGGCAAAGATAGAGAAAGTGGGGTGAGAAAAAAATGGGGGGGGAGAGCGAGAGAGAGGTGTGGGGAGAGAGAGAGAGGTGGGGGGAGAGAGAGAGAGGTGGGGGGGAGAGAGAGAGAGGTGGGAGGAGAGAGAGAGGTGAGGTAAAGGGAGAGAGGTGAGGGAAAGGGAGAGAGGTGAGGGAAAGAGAGAGAGGTGGGGAAAGAGAGGTGGAGAGAGTGAGTGAGAGAGAGGGGGCAGAGAGAGAGAGGGGGGAGAAAGAGAGAGAGGGGGGAGAAAGAGATGAGAGGGGGGAGAAAGAGATGAGAGGGGGGAGAAAGAGAGAGTGGGGGGAGAAAGAGAGAGAGGTGGAGAGAGAGAGTGAGTGAGAGGGAGGGAGGGAAAGAGAGAGGGGGAGAGAGAGGGGGAAGAGAGAGAGGGTGGATAAAGAGATGAGATGGGGGGAGAGAGAGAGAGGGGAGAAAGAGAGAGAGGGGGGAGAAAGAGAGAGAGAGAGGGGGAGAAAGAGAGAGAGAGGGGGGAGAAAGAGAGAGGGGAGAAATATATAGAGAGAGGGGGAATAGAGAGAGAGATGGGGGAATAGAGAGAGAGGTGGGGAGAGAGAGAAAGAGAGGGAGAGAGAAAGAGAGAGAGGGGGGGGAGAAACAGAGAGAGCGAGGGGGGAGAAAGAGAGAGGGGGAGAAAGAGAGAGAGGGGGAGAGATATATAGAGAGAGAGGGGGAAATAGAGAGAGAGGGGGAGAGAGAGAGAGGGGCGGGGGAGAGAGAGAGGGAGAGAAAGAGAGGGGGAGAAAGAGAGAGAGGGGGGAGAAAGAGAGAGGGGGAGATATATATATAGAGAGGGGGGAGAGAGGGGGGAGAAAGAGAGAGGGGAGGGAGAAAGAGAGGGGGGAGAAAGAGAGAGGGGGGAAGAAAGAGAGAGGGGGAGAAAGAGGGAGGGGGGAAGAGAGAGAGAGAGGGGGAGAAAGAGAGAGAGAGAGGGGGGAGAGAGGGGGGAGAAAGAGAGAGGGGAGGGAGAAAGAGAGGGGGGAGAAAGAGAGAGGGGGAAGAAAGAGAGAGGGGGAGAAAGAGGGAGGGGGGAAGAGAGAGAGAGAGGGGGAGAAAGAGAGAGAGAGAGGGGGGAGAAAGACAGAGAGAGAGTGAGGGGGGAGAAAGAGAGAGAGGGGGGAGAAAGAGAGAGGGGGGAGAAAGAGAGAGAGAGGAAGAAATATATAGAGAGAGGGGGAGAAAGTGAGAGAGAGGGGGGGAGAGAGAGAGGAGAGAGAGGGTGGAGGAGGAAGTGAGAAGGGGAGAGAGAATGGAGAGATGGAGGCAGGAGGGGGGCAGTGCAAAAGGTGGCAGGGGGATCCAGAGGTTTTGTTCTGTGTGCAAAAATGTCACTTACCAATTATGCCTCCCTCCTCTCAGGTTGGTTCCCCTTTAGGTGGCTTGTGCAGCTATAGTAGCCATAGTTTCATATCTCCCGCCCAGCTTCTCACAAAACCCCAATCACAGCTTGCAGGCATTGCATGCAGGGGGTTGGACTGTGGGTGAGGTTGAGCGGACACAAATGGGAGGCGGAGTGTGGCATTGGACAGTTAGTGGAGTGAGGGAGGGGCTGGGAGAACGAACAGGACCAACCGGACACTGAGCACTTGCAACTCCACTCTCGGAGGAGATGGCTCTCCAAGTCAGGCAGAGTCCCGTTATTTGCCCTTGGTTATTACAGCAAGGCAGAGCAGAGATAGGGCACTGGCTCTCCCTGCAGTGCTTACCTTGATACAGCAGGCTGCAGCCACTATCCAGGCTCCGCTAGGTCGCTGCTTCAAAGGAAGAGAGAGGACGGAGGGGGGGAGGCGGAGTGCAGTTGTAGATCACTCCGCCGGCGCCTGCGGGACCTGCAGCCAGAACTATAGAAGCTGCATCGGCTTATGCGGCTCCCGGCTGGGTTACTCCGCAGCTAGTTCCCTCCCTGCTTATTCCTTCCACTCGCAGCACACAGCTGTATTTGCCGGCGGACATTACCCCAGGCAGTGTTGGGTGACTGAGTTACACACAGAGACATGTACATGTTGCAGAGTGCAGGCAGTCAGTGCAGAACAAGAGCAGAGCAGGGATGATTAGGGTGTGCCTGGGCACACCCGTGGGCACACCCGTGGGCACGCCTATGGCTCCTATATTTCTGTCCTGATTAGTTTCCCTCAGAGTAGACCCGGGATTTAAACCAAGGACCTGAAACCGCAAAAGCTTAACCGTTACCTGCAGAAAAAACTGAGATTTGGCCAGCTGAGATTGCATATAGATATCAACCTTCTCCCATCGCTCAGAAGGACCAGTAAGTAGGGGGGCTCAGTAGGCAGAAGATGGTAAGACCAAAAATAACACCTACAGTAAATCTCTGGATCAGTTGATCATCACTTCAGATAGCCTTTCCTAGGTTTGTGGAGGATTTATTTATTGCTCATCTTATACAATTTCTTTAGCAGAGGCCCTAGGGAATAAAATGGTGATCTTTGCAATTTTATATATGTCACACTGTATTTGCAAAGCGGTTTTACAAACGCAATTTTTTAGGAAAAAATACACTTTAATGAATAAAAATAAACACAAACACAATATTTATCCCAATTTTTGGGCAAATTGTGAAAGATGATGTTACGTCGAGTAAATCTGAAAATGAAAAAAATGGCCTGGTAATGAAAGGGTAAAAGGGAATCGAGGCGGTGAAGAGTACCGTATATACTCGAGTATAAGCCAAGTTTTTCAGCACATTTTTTTGTGCTGAAAATGCCCCCCTCGGCTTATACTCAAGTCTGTGTCCATCTTCACCTTTGTGCGCCTGATCACATGTAGCCCCACTCTTCCTCTACAATTGTGCAAAGTTTGTTGTCCGGGGGACCCATGGCCGGGGAGCACCGATTTTTCAAAGCCGGCACCCCTTCTGTAGACTCCCATGTTAAACTGTAATTTCTCCGGTGAATTTGGGGACTCGGTACTGGCCGGCCCTAGGTCCCCTGGCACACATGTAGCCCCACTCTTCATTTACAAGTGTGCAAAGTTTGTTGTCCAGGGGACCTACGGCCGGGGAGCACCGATTTTTCAAAGCCAGGCACCCCTTTCATAGACTCCCATGTTAAACGTCAGTCTAGTCACACAGCGCCGGAGATCAGGGAGGGAGATTTGGCACAGTGAGGCATGGGCACAGTGACAGTGAGGCATGGACACAGTGAGGCATGGGCACAGTAAGGCACAGTAAAGCATGGACACAGTGAGGCATGCACATGGACACAGTGAGGCATGGGCACAGTGACAGTGAGGCATGGGCACAGTGAGGCATGGGCACAGTGACAGTGAGGCATGGGCACAGTGAGGCATGGACACAGTGAGGCATGGGCACAGTAAGGCACAGTGAAGCATGGACACAGTGAGGCATGCACATGGACACAGTGAGGCATGCAGATGGACACCCTAGGCTTATACTCGAGTCAATACGTTTTCCCAGTTTTTTGTGGTAAAATTAGGTGCATCGGCTTATATTCGGGTCGGCTTATACTCAAGTATATAAATATTAGTGGAATTTAAACCAGCTTAATGAAAATTATCAGAATATATTATACAAAAATGATTTATTTTCTCATTTTGTGCTTGCAAAAGTCAACAAACATGTAAGGGGCCACTGACAGCAATAGTAAAGCATGTACAGCATACTGTCTGTATAGACATCAGGGTGGTGAAATACGATATTCTTTGAAGTGAATAGAGGGATAAAATGAATTTGCCCTGAAACTATGTAGCCAAACTGTATCACGTTGTCAAAAACATGCAAACATGCAAACATGCAAACATGCAAAAACATGCATTACAAGAACTCTACAAATTCTGGAACAACAAATTTAAAGGTGTATTCCAGAGGAAGGATAAAAAAGGTGTTGGCTATTGTAATATTTCAAATTCATTCAACTTTTACTACAAGCGTTAACCGGGCTGGTTTACAGTCTTACTCTACAGCCTGGGGGCAGTTCAAGTGGAGGATATTAACCACTTCAATACCGGGCATTTTCACCCCCTTCCTGCCCAGGCCAATTTTCAGCTTTCAGCGCTGTCACGATTTGAATGACAATTGCGCGGTCGTGCGACATGGCTCCCAAACAAAATTTACGCCCTTTTTTCCCACAAATAGAGCTTTCTTTTGGTGGTATTTGATCACCTCTGCGGTTTTTATTTTTTGCGCTATAAACAAAAAAAGACTGACAATTTTGAAAAAAACACAATATTTTTTACTTTTTGCTATAATAAATATCCCAATTTTTTAAAAAAAACAAACAATTTTTTTTTCTCAGTTTAGGCCAATATGTATTCTTCTACATATTTTTGGTAAAAAAAAATCGCAATAAGCGTATAGTGATTGGTTTGCGCAAAAGTTATAGCGCCTACAAAATAGGGGGATAGATTTATGACTTTTTTTTTATTTTTTTACTAGTAATAGCGGTTATCTGCGATTTTTGTCAGGACTGCGATATTGCGGCGGACATATCGGACACTTTTGACACTATTTTGGGACCATTCACATTTATACAGCGAACAGTGCTATAAATATGTACTGATTACTGTATAAATGTGACTGGCAGGGAAGGGGTTAACATTAGGGGGCGATCGATAAAGGGGTTAAATGTGTTCCCTAGGGAGTGATTCTAATTGTGGGGGGAGGGGACTGACTGGGGAGGTGACCGATCGGTGTCCCTATGTACAAGGGACACACCATCGGTCTCCTCTCCCTGACAGGACGTGGATCTCTGTGTTTACACAAAGAGATGCACGTCCCTGGCTCTGTAAATGCCGATCGCGGGTACCTGGTGGACATCGCGGCCGCCAGGCACGCGCATCGGCACCAGAGTGATGCGGCGGGCACAGATTTTCCCCGATGCGGCACGCAGGGAACTAGTAAACAGGAGGACGTCCAGGGATGCCCTCCCGGCAATTGAGCGCCGCGCTGTAGACGTCTTTTGTCTATAGCGCGGGTGCAAAGTGGTAAAGTATTTCAGCCTGTATTAAAGATCACAACAAAATCTCAAGGGACGTCCATACTGTGAACGACTAAAAATTCTGAAATGCTTGTTGCATGGCTGTCATACTGGAGTTGTAAACTGTATGTAGCATCAGCTACATACAGTATACAACTCCATGTTCAAGCAGCAGGATGGGGACTTTTCATTCTGCCTCTGGAACAAAATCAAGTTAGGCTGAGAGACTTGGGTGTTCCAGCAGCAAGATGGGGACTTTTCCTGCTCTCAGAACAAAATCAAGTCGGGCTGAAAGCACTCAGCCATTCACAGGAAGCTTTGCATTTCCTCAACAAATACAAGGCTTCCTCTGATTGAAGGCAGGCGGATAATGTCACAATCTCCACCTCAGCCAATCAGAGGAAGCTTTTTATTTGTTGGTAAAATACAAGGCATCCTGTGAATGGCTGACTGCTCTTGGTTTTGTTCAATCCTGCTGCTGTAGCTGATATAGAGCTGTATACTGTATGTAACTGATGCTTTATACAGCACTGGCAGTATTATCAATTACCGTATTTATCGGCGTATAACACGCACAGGCGTATAACACGCACCCCAACTTTAAGAGGGAAGTTTCAGAAAAAAAACTTTCCACAGCCTCCTGCGTATAACATGCAGGCACAGTTTACCCTCTATTTTCAGGGTAAAAAAGTGAGTGTTATACGTCAATAAATACAGTAGTTAGATAAATAGTTCATTTAGACCTGCTTGGCTCAAATTAACTATTTAAAGTCACCATAAACACAGAGTTAGGCTGTAACCCCTCCTCTGTACTATAGCGATAGTGGGGCCTGCTCATCCACCGCCATCCAGCCTACAGGATTGACCATTAGGGGGTGGACTGCTAAGCCAGAGGACTATGTGAACGTCAGGTTTGAGAGGGAGGCCCAGAGCATTGCTGGCAACCTCCCGCTTGTTTACTTAGGACAGAATATGTGAGATTGATTACCATGAGGAGGACATCTGCAGTATCAATGTGCTGAGGTTTGTACATGTCTGCTAGACTCTCACTTGTAGCACAGGAAAATAAAGCATATTTTGGGGTACAAAGGCTGTGGCATATGTTACTATGTATATAGTTTATACATAGTATAAGTTGACATAAAGTTATAGTGTGCCAGGCTCGCTATTTTTTCTCCCCAAGACTGAACCCCACCAGGAAAAAAAATGATCTACAGCCCTGCTGACAGAACTACTTTCCTTTATTTCTGTGGAAATTAGCAATGGGTTACACAAGACCCCTATGTGATGGGTGCAGCAGGACAATACTCATGAGATTCAGAAGTAGGATTTGCAGATCACAACATGCATTTTATATGCACTTAAATCTTCATTGCTATCAGCCTCCTGTGATCAACAAGATTCAGATGGGAAAGGGATGGACAGCCTCTGAGCCAATCAGGCTGAGCTGCATTGCACAGTGTTGTGAGCATCCATTCCTAATCATGCTTAACCACTT
This sequence comes from Rana muscosa, assembly GCA_029206835.1. NCBI lineage: Eukaryota > Metazoa > Chordata > Amphibia > Anura > Ranidae > Rana > Rana muscosa. Next base: position 80,599,150 of record CM055127.1, read on the forward strand.
AGCCCCGGACCATTTTGTAGCTAAAGGACCAACCCACTTTTTGCGATTCGGCACTGCGTCGCTTTAACTGACAATTGCGCGGTCGTGCGACGTGGCTCCCAAACAAAATTGCCGTCCTTTTTTTCCCACAAATAGAGCTTTCTTTTGGTGGTATTTGATCACCTCTGCGTTTTTATTTTTTGTGCTATAAGCAAAAATAGAGACTTTTTGTTATAATAAATATCCCCAAAAAATATATAAAAAAACATATGTTTTCCTCAGTTTAGGCCGATACGTATTCTTCTACATATTTTTGGTAAAGAAAATCGCAATAGGCGTTTATTGATTGGTTTTCGCAAAAGTTATAGCGTCTACAAAATAGGGGATAGTTGTATGGCATTTTTATTAATAATTATTTTTTTACTAGTTATTGCGGCGATCAGTGATTTTTATCGTGACTGCTACATTATGGTGGACACATCGGACACTTTTGACACTATTTTGGGACCATTGTAATTTTTACAGCGATCAGTGCTATAAAAATGCGCTGATTACTGTGAAAATGACACTGGCAGTGAAGGGGTTAACTTGTAGGGGGCACTGATGGGGTTAAGTGTGACCTAATGTGTGATTCTTACTGTGTGGGGGCGTGGCTTGGCGTGTGACGTCACTGATCATCAATCCCTATGACAGGGAACAGACGATCAGTGACAGTCTCACTAGGAAGCAAGGGGAGAGGTTTGTTACACTTACCTCTCCCCGTTATTCAGCTCTGTGACCCGATCGTGGCACACCGGCGGCGATGGGGTCCGCGGGCGTGGTCACGGAGCTCAGGACCGGGTCGCGCGCCACGCACGTGACCCACGGCTGGGCATCTTAAAGAGGATGTACCTGTACGTGCTTGTGCCCAGCCGTGCCATTCTGCCGACGTATATGTACAGGCGGCGGTCCTTGAGGGGTTAAAGTAGGGAAAGAGAAACGTCATCAGTGTTGCAGCATTTGTGTAGTCAGCAGATTGTGGCGGACCAGTGACCAAGCTGTAATACTTAATTGAAGTATGGAATTGTGAGGTCACTGACCTATTTACGTGCTCTGGGAGGTGGATAGATTACAAATATTTTTTACTTTAAGACCGTTAACATATTTCTGTGCATAGGTTTGCTGGTCATGTGATGTCAGAAATCTTCCTAATCATATAAGCCAGGTTCTCTAAATATTATACTGACTTTTTATTTATAAACCAACTTTATTTTATATATGTATTACAAAACATATTTTTTTTTCCATTAAGCGCTAGGAGTGGTTTGGTGCGCTTATGAACCTTTTGGTATTCCCATTATCCCACATATTTGATATATCATGTTTACTGTACATGTTTTATGATTATTGGCCCTAAAAAGCTGAACTACAGGTAGATGTACAAACAGTTATTTTAAAAAATATTACTGTAGCCAATTTTGGCTTGGCATCAACCTCTGGGAAGTACTATGGGCCAATCAAGCTGTGCTGCAGTGCATATACTGTAAGCTGGCAAGGAAAAGTCTGGTAGCAGAGAGAACATAAGGAAGCCTCATGATTGTACTGCTGATGCTGCTCCTTCACTGTACAGCCAGATGCTAGATTGGTCCCCTTAGACTGAGATGATATAGATACTCTCCTGAGTGTCCATACAAAGGCACCCCATGGATGCCCCTGGCTTATCCTAACTAGCATCACCCAGTAGCCCATTTCTCAGGCCTAACGGCAATTGATCCCTATAGCAGTTTCACCTAGTACATGTTCTTTTCCAAAGATGTTCCCATCTTCAAGTTAGGAGAATGAAAAGTTCACACAAAAGAATAATCTTAACATTCTACTGAAACACAGTTAATTTACATATATAAGTCTTTCCAGTCATCCCAACGGTGACAACACATACAGGGAACATGAGAGATGAGGGCCAAGTCGAGGAACAGCCGTTACCTATAGGGGTTTGCCAGAGCCCTACCTCCTATGCCAAAGGGATGTGAATAGTCCCATTAGACCTGAACCTCTTCCTTATGGCTTCCCTTCTAAGGGAAACCCCCTGAACCTAGAGCCTCAAAGATTACATTTTTGCAAGCCTTGGTACTTGCACTGCTTCCCATAACCAAGTCTCCCAGGCAGACTCCCACCAGACTATTTTTACAGAGCCCTCTAGCCAAGATGTCCGTCAGTGGCAGGGGCAAGGCTGGCACTTCCTTACTACCTGTGGTACACCCACTCACTACTCTAGGGACCTCGAAGGGCTACCTAGGCACTTATACTGCTTACTTTTTACTATAGGGTTCTAAACCCACACTATGGTGATGCCTATAGGCTAGTTTTGGGAACTTTATTGGGCACCCCTGTGCTGCTACCCTACAGAGGCAAGGGAAAGGGTGAAATGCAAAAAAATAAATAAACATACAAAACAAAGTAGTAGAAGGGAAGGAATACAATGGGGAAAGTTTTTTTGTTCTTGAGTGAAGATACCTTTTAACTACAGTACAGGAAAGTCAGGTCCCAACCTGGCTCTGCTGTCTAGTAGGACTGTGTCTAAATATAAATATAATGCTATAACAGTAAAAGAAAAAGTTCCCATGAATGTATTTAGCTTTTGCCAGAAGTTCGGCTTTAAACATCCTAGGTGACAGTAGAATGTATATACTTTCCTTTCATCCTGTATTTAAAATACAACAACTAATGCTGTGATGGTGCTGCCAAGGCAGGCTGTTTTATTCCCATACATCCATGAATATTGTATTGCACATCAGGTTACTCATATATTGTTAGTCCAGCAAACCTTTGTGTATGGCGGTGCGCAAACACTTGTTTAAAGCATGTGCTCTGCATATGAAAACCGATAATTATGTTTTAAGCTACACAATCATCAGTAATGATAGTTTTTCTGAGAATAAACACCACTTTTCAAGAAAATCACAATCAGCTGGGGGTGTCAGCAGGTTAGAGTTAGTGGAGGACATGTTTTAGCTAGAAATCAAAGTGTGCTTTTCATGTGTAATCTGGACCGGGTAATTCACTGCAAGATATGTCTGAAAACATGACATTACAGGAGATCTGTAATGAGCTGTTTAGCTAATCGCTGAGCCTTGTACCAGTCCCTGTACATTCAGTGGTGCTCTACGCTGTCAGCCCGCTCTGCCAAAATGAAACAAGAAAATGTGAGATGAAAAGAAAACAATCAGCCATTATGAGTATAAAAGATTATTGATTTTTCTCTCTTTTCCTTTTTTTACTAGCAATGAAATCGGGAGGTACCCAACTCAAACTTATTATGACTTTCCAAAATTATGGGCAAGCCTTGTTCAAACCTATGAAGTAAGTCGCTTTTTTTTACTATTGTAACTGTTGTTTTATATGGTTAACTACTGGAAAAGAGTACAGAATTTTATTTAAGAGACAGCAGAACTGTAGGCACCACTGATTCATCCAGTTACATATTCAATAAATAATATATATCCTTGCATCCTTTAGAGCAGGGGTCTCCAAATTGCGGTCTGAGGGCCACATCTGCTAGCCTTTATCTGGGCCTTGGGGCACAATTCCTCCCACTGATACGAGGCACTATATCTTCCACCAATACCAATGATGGGATACTATTCCTCCTACTAATAGGGGGAATGCTTCCCCTCCTATTGACCACCAACCCTAAGGCCATATTTATTCTCACTGATGCTGAGCCTATGACATTTTCTGCCCCTGCTGGCCACAATCAGGCCCTCCTAAATTCTGAAGGACAATAAAGTGGCCCTTTGTTTGAAAAGCTTGGAGACCCCTGCTTTAGAGGGCAGAATTGTAAGACAAAAGGATGACCTCATATACCATAGCCAAGCTGTATTGCTTTAACTTATGCGAATGAAGGTGAGGTCAGGAGATTAGACATGCTGCCTAGAAGGAGCACCAAAGTAAAAATTCTGGACAAACAGAATTAGAATTTTGTTGGCAAGTAAAACATTTACGTATAAGCATTTCTGTTGTGAATTTAGCTGTATGCCCACTTCCCACATTCCTCACTGTGCACATAATGTAGTAAAATTGAAGGTTTTCTAATATCTCACAGCTTCAATGCTGATGTCATATGCCATCTAACTCTCATGTTCAGACAGATATAGACAGCACAGTAACTAAATATCTGAATAAGAAGGTTGCAATCTGGGAGTCACCAGAAGGTGGCACTGTCAGTAAAATTTGAGATCACGGTGCCTTGATTTGGTGAAATCTGGGAAGTTGTGGAAAGTGGAGACCCAATTATGCTAAATGCCAACAGCCATTTTAGGTTCATGCAATATTGTTATTTTTTCTTTCATATTGGTTCCTACATAAGTGGAAACCAGCCTATCCCAACCAGGGTTTTGTAGAACCTTAGGGTTACTAGGGGTTTCCTTGCACAATTTCTGACTTGTAGATAAGTAAGCACTGACACCAATTATCCTTTTATCTATCTGTATCTGTAATCTTCCCACTGACTACCAATCTAAGGGACATTCTTTCCAAAGACTACCAATGTAAAAAGCAGTATTCCACTAAGTTCCTCCCACTGGCCACCAATGTAAGGGAGCACTTCTCGCAATGACAGTAAATCTAAGGGGGTCCTTCTTCAGCTGACCACCAATCTAAGGGGGTTTATCTCCCACTGACCACCAGTGGAGGCCCGTCTACATTGACTATAAATTTAAGCAGGCATTTTACTGATCACTAGTGTAAGGGAGCATTTTCCTACTAACCACCAATGTGATGGAGCACCACAACATTTACTGTCTGCATTTATTTTCCGACTACTAAAAATAATTTTTATGATTTAATTATCACGTAAAAAAAAAAAGTGGTACAAAGAGCCTTGCTGTCAAATATGGCACGCACACCACATTTTTATTCTTTTACTTATTTCTATATCTCAAATTACTGTTCACACTTATGTACCCTGAGCTGTAGATATAGCAAATATTGGCAATGTTTCCCTGATACCTAAAGGATTTTTCAAGGGTTCCTTGGTGTTAAAAAGGTTGTTGTAACCTGTGTAATGCAATTGGGCAGTGTGTGCTGTATTTGGCATGAAGAGCAGTAGGTAAATTTGAATTACTAATATAACTACGGAGATAACATTTGTTCTTGTTATAGGAAATCTGACACTTTATATTTCTAGTATAGTTGCAATGGTAATATTTATTAGGTATTGTAATGAATAAGATTTGCCATTTCCTGAAAGTGCTATACTGGCTGCACCTGTGCTATCAGTCAGTTGATCCTTGTACTACCTTAGTAAGTTTGATTGACAGCAACTCTGAAAGGGAGCATCGTAGCAATACATTGTGCTGTCAGCTGATGAGTATTTACTCACCAGCTGGAAAATTTGGCTGGGTAGCTGGAAATGTTAAAGAACTTTATTTACCTTCATAATATCCTCAGTCACAATGTCACTGGGTGATGTTGAAGCTACGTCTTCAGATCCACCAATTGCTATGGCTATGCTGAGAAAGCCTGGAGGCAGTCACCTGACCGAAGAATTAAAGACATGAAAAAGATACTTAGGGAAAGCTTTATAAAGCTTTGTGTATGCGGAACTTTAGAGATGCGGTATACAACAATCATTCAGAAAAGTGCTGTGTCACATTTATTTTAAAGTGCAACTCCAGGCAAAGAGCTATCTACACATTACATAATAGGTCACTGTTTTGCTTGTCAAAGGATTTGCACTTACGCTGCGTGTATTAAAAAATATATATTTAAGGATGTATTAATGAATACAGAACTGCATTCATTTGTGCTTTTATATCTGTTTGAAGTTCAGCTTTAATGTGTAGCTTAAATTTTAAGATAAGGGCTTCTACACCCTTTAAAAAAAAAAACAGACTACAGATCAGATGATCCATTGTAGAAGTCAGCAGATCTGTAGCTCCAGTGATGTTACCATCGGTTCCTCTCTGCTACATTTGAGCTAATCAGCTGTATTGATGGTTTAACGGGCAGCCCACAGTCAAAGAAGCAGGTGCAGTACTGCTGAGTACTGTGTGAGAACCAACGTAAACAAAACCCAAACTGCAAACTCTTGCTAAAATGTAACATATCTTTTTAGTTTTACTTTAAAAGTTCTACTTTAAAAAAATAAAACATTTTGGCCCCCAAGAGCTTATTGCCATAATGTGCCAGCATGCACTGCATATTTACATATTATTGCAAGCAATCCCATCTACCACAGAGCTGTCATGATCACTTAAGTGCTCCTGCTCCCTATTCCAGCAGCCGGGTGTTGGCTGTTGCATCCTCCCTGTCTGTGTTCACCTGTTAGGTGATTGATCTGCTCAGTCACCTGATGTAAGCAAACTGAACACTGTCCCTTGCTTGTGATAGAGACAGATCTACCTGTATTGTTCTAGACAAAGCCCCTGTTAGTCTGCCTTGTTTGTTGTTGGATCCCCTGTGTTTGACTCGGATTGGACTGGATTATCCCCTGAATGCAGCCTGCCCTTCTATCTGGAATGGATACCAGATTATACCCTGAACTCAGCCTGCCTCTACCTTGATTGTCTTTGAACCACGCTGTCTGCTAACTGCAAGTAACCTGTTGTTTGTTCTGTTCGCATCTGCCTGGCTGGGCTGGCCAGTCCTGGGGAAACCAAGTATCGGTAGGCCTGCTTGCCTTAAGGGAAAGGGGGCTGCAATAGGTGGAGTTCACAGTAGCCAGCTATAGTGTCTGACCACCTACGTTGGGGTAAACGTGACATTCATGACAAGAGCTTCCATCTTCACCCTGTCTTCTTCTGGGTTGGAGCCTTCATCGATTATGATTGGCGGGCCTATAGGAGTTCCGGCTAAGAATTGTTCTGTGGTTGTACAATGAGCTGACAGGAGGAGACATACAGGCTCTCTTTTGTCATAATAAGTCTACCTGTCAGTGTTTTTTAAAGACTAATGCCCCGTACACACGGTCAGAATTTCCAACAAGAAAAGTTCGATGTGAGCTTTTGGTTGGAAAATCCGACCGTGTGTAGGCTCCATCTGACTTATTCTGTCGGAATTTCTGCCAACAAAAATTTGAGAGCTGGTTCTCAAATTTTCAGACGGAAAAAGTTCTTGTCAGGAAATTCCAATGGTCTGTATGCAATTCCGACTGACAAGAAAACACGCATGCTCTGAATCAAGCAGAAGAGTTGCACTGGCTATTGAATTTAATTTTTCTCGGCTCGTCGTACGTGTTGTACGTCACCACGTTTTTGACGGTCGGAATTTCTGACAACTTTGGTGTGACCGTGTGTATGCAACACAAGTTTGAGCCAACTTTCTGTCGGAAAAAATCCACGTTTTTTTTGTCTGAGTTTCCAATCGTGTGTACGTGGCATTAGGTTTATTTCTGCTTTAATCCTTCTCAGCTTAAAATATGCTCAAATTAGGTCATATTCTTGTCTCTCGGGCAAAAACCCTTTTGGCCAGAGCAAACTAATTTGTTCTGAAATGTACTCTTTTTCTACAAAGACCAAATACCTTTTGGCCATCAAAACTATGACTCGAGATATCTGGATATTTTAGGACAATGATAAGGGATATATATACACTATACACACTGTGAGTCCCTCTATGAATACATCTAAAGGACGGTGAGTTCCTGTAAGCGTCTAGAGTTATAACATTGCCAAGTTATGAGTTATGGAAAAAACGAACTTGCGTGTATATATAGAATGTGACCTGCAGTGCTACCAGTTCACAGGAAGTTCTTGACACATTTCTTCCCCTTGTCATTAAGAGCTCTTCTGCCTCTTCGTCCTACAGGAGCTTGGCATGGATGACTGTGTTGGTATTTATTAACTGAGGCCTTCCAAGTTTCCTTGTGTAAATTCAATGGGCCATGGTGTAGAGCGATATTGAATAACACCTGTTATGTAGTAACTGAAACCCCTCAAGCTCCATTGTGGTTAATCCGTTTCTCCAGCCCCTCACGCCGTTTAGTCAAGCTATGTGTGTCTTCACAAATCATTAAAGTGTATGTAAGGCCTAACAATGAGCTTCTGTTATTTGAGACATAGCAGTTATGTTGCCCACTTTGTGAGTTGACAAGACGGTTCATAAAATTAAAGATATTCCCTGGAATTCATAGAGAGCGTCATAGATGCTTTTTAGAAACAGAGCCGCCAACAGGGGGGTACAGGCAGTACACCTGTAAGGGGCCCGGAGGTCCCCAGGGGCCCAAATGGCAACCACCCTTTTTTTGTAAGGGGTCCCCAGGGCCCCAGATGGCAACCCCCCTTTTTTTGTTATACATTTTCTTTTTTTTATTTCTTTTTTTTCTTTTTTGTAAGGGGCCAGAGGTCCCCATGGCCCCGAATGGCAACCCCCCCCTTTTTTTTAATAATAATAAAATGTACTTTATTTTATTTTTTATAAAAAAAAAATAGATTTTTTGTAAGAGGCCCAGAGGCCCGGAGGTCAATTCGTGGCACCCCCAGCTTCTCAATTCGTGGCAGCCCCCCGCTTCTCAATTTGCAGCGGCAGTGCCCTCCCCGGTTCTTCTCTGCTCCAGGGGGCCCATGCCTGAATCTGTGTAAGGGGCCCCAAAATTCATGATGGCGGCCCTGAGGGAGTATAACACTTGTGACATATACATGTTGGCTAGGTGTATATAAATATGTAGCATTTCTCCTACAAATAGTTTTACAAGCAGAGAAGCTATTTGGGGAAGATGGGAGAGTAATGGAAATGTAGGAAACATCAGTTCCTGGGGAACTTAAAATAGAGCTACACTTCATCTGAGCACCACAAACCAAAAATGCTACTTAATTCCTTTTTAATAGTCAAAGCAAACTCCCCCATCCATCCATGTATCCATGCTTTATTTTGTTGAGAAATCATTTTGAAACCTCTTGTATTTACCTCTTCTATTTTGAAGTAGATCTTGTGATCTACTCCGTCATATCAGTGACCTTGTAACCAATATGACAATGTTTCAGAGACATACATTAAAAGTGTCAAACTCATGGAATTTGCCACATGCACTGGTACTAACGATGACAATTGTTTTTTCATGAATTTGGTGCAAGGTTTCTGACTACATACACTCTGCCATTGTTTCTAATGGACTTGGTGATTTGGCGTGCTGACGTCATCGCGTTTGTGTGTCTGAGCAGACGGGCGTTCGCTAGCCGGCCGGCTAATTGTTGCTTTTATTCAACTTACTGCTGTAAGTGTGTTTTTATCTTTAATAAATGCCATTTTTTATCGGATTTACACTATGGTGAGTTCCTCTCTCCTTTTTGGTAACATCTGACCACCTCTCATGAGACCTGAAAGATCGAGATATCTAGTCACATTGCGGCATACTTCTCTTCCACTTATTGGTCCATCAGAAGTTGCCACTTTAGAATATCCCCTGGATAAAGGCCCTGACTGGGTTTTAGCCACAAGCTCATCTTTCTTTCTCGTACATCACGGGACACAGAGCGGCATAGTCATTACTATGTGGGTTATATAGATACCTTCAGGTGCTGGCACTGGCAACTTCCAAAACCGGAAGTACCCTCCCCTATATAAGCCCCTCCCATCCGGGAGTACCTCAGTTTTTTGCCAGTGTCTAAGGTGTTGGCCAAGAAGTAACATGTGTTTTTCACTGAGCTTGCGTACAGGTTCTTTTGGGCCTCAGTAAGCTATTCCGGATCCGACCAAAAAAGCTTCATAGCTAAACGGTCGGTACCCGGGCCTTGCAAGAGAAGAGCAAGGTTTTGCCTGTAATGCCTCTCTTAGGAGGGCTGGACCCTGGGATCCAGAGCTCTGGTCATACCCACGACCAAGATGTTTTCTGTGCAGGGTGCTATACAGGTCCAGGGGAGTGGAATCCTTGGGAACCCGGTCCCTGAAGGTTTAATTACAATGCCTGCCGTGATAGGTGAAGTTTGGGCTTCTGTGGACCAAACAGAGTCCTGCGGCGAGGAAAAGGTAAGTGGGGGCCCTCAGGAACTTGGTTCTATTGGGGGACCCCAAGCCTATTTTGTCTTTCTGCCTGTTACCTAAGGTATTCCCGCTAATATTCTGTGCATGCCTGTTACTACTGAGAAAATGTAAAAATTTTAATAGTAGGCAAGAAAAAAAAAAAAAAAAAGTAAGACCACGGTACCTGTGTTAAACACTAGAGGCCGCTATGGTTCTTTTTCTTGTAAATGTGGATTTTTTTCTTCCGAAGTCAATCCAGGCAGTTGGTAAGTTCTCTTTGGGAAGCTGTCTCCTCTGCCCTGTTGCTGCGCTCATCCATCCCCGGGCCCTGCGGCAGGGACCCTGGCTCCCATCTAGCTCCTTATTTTTTCAAAAAAGGCGCCGAAGGCGCACGTGCCCGCGCGCTTGCGCGTGCACGCGCCTCTCTATATAGAGGCGATCTGGAAAAAGGGGCGGAGCGGGTGGATGACGCTCGGTGTGCGCCGCGGCGCTACTGCGCATGTGCGGGCGTCCAGCATGTTTAAAGGCAATCACAGCTGGCTATTGAAGTGCACAGACAGAGCTAGCAACAGTAAAAAGGCACACAGAGGCGGTTGATGCAGGCATCCCCTAGAAAGGCACTTTAGTAGACACCAACTGTTATATAGCAGCAATTGTGCTAGACTATTCTCAGTAAAAGTGGTGTATTACGGCTGGAATACCTCAGCTTTGGGCTTAGGAATATGCCGTCCAGAAGCTCCGGAACTAAATCTTCCAGGAAGCGAAAGGGGTCTCCATCGGGCTCTGAGGATCTTGGGCATGCTTCTGCTGCACCAGTCTCCCCTGAAAATTCAGAGGTTAGTGACCGTAGAGACCCCGCAGGAGTACCTGGTACTGTGGCTGTCCTCAGTTCACCTGCTCCTGTGTATGTAACAGAGGAGGTTTTTTCCTCAGCTCTGGGAGGATTAGAAGAGAGATTGTCAACATTAATCGCTGCCTCCCTGTCACAGGGAAAGCACGCCCGATCTCCGTCTCCTCCTTCAGAGTACCTGTTAGCGGAGCAACAGTCCCATACAGGGATCGACCTGCCTGAAGGGGATCAGGAGGAGGTTGATTCTGTTATAGAGGAATCAACTGTGGAGGAACCTTTCTCAGCATCTCAAGCTGAAAGATTATGGGTTCAGTCTTTGACTAACATGGTCCGATCAGCATTTAAAATGCACCTTGCGGAATCATCAACCACTACTGTCTCCTCGCTGGGGTCGCTAAAAGCTCCCCAGACTGTCTGTTCCTTTCCACTTCACCCTTTATTGGAAGGGCTCATGTACCAGGATTGGGAACATCCTGATAAAATATTTACTCCCCCCAAAGAGATTTCCGGTGGTCTATCCCATGGAGGATAAGTTCATCAAAAAATGGAGGGTCCCTACAGTGGACGCAGCCATCTCTTGTGTGAATAAATCACTGACATGTCCAGTGGATAATGTCCAAATGTTCAAGGACCCAATAGATAAAAAATTGGAGTCCTTGTTAAAATCTGCTTTTTCTACAGCAGGCTTGGTGACACAACCAGCAGTGGCAGCTATTGGGGTCTGCCAAGCAGTGAAGGATCAGTTGAAACAGGTCTTAAGGGACTTGCCAGATCAGCAGGCCCTTGCCCTAGCTGATCTACCTAGAGCCTTATGCTTTGCGGTTGACGCCATAAAGGATTCAATCCATCAGGCCTCCCGCCTTACGCTGTCTGTAGTACATATGCGCAGGCTTCTATGGCTCAAAAACTGGTCTGCTGAAGCTCCCTGTAAAAAATTGCTGGTTAGCTTCCCATTTCATGGTGAACGCTTATTCGGGGAAGACCTGGACAAATATATCCAGAAAATTTCCAACGGTAAAAGTACACTCTTGCCGGTTAAAAACAGAGTTAGAGGTCCCTCTTTTAAGAGGCCTGCTTCTCCAGTCCCTGGGGCATCGGCTGTGAAACAGTTCCGACGGCCTCCTCGGTCAAATCCCGGGGGTAAAAATCAGGGACAATCGCAGGGTAATAAAAAACCCTGGGTCAGGAGAGGTACAAAATCTCCCCCAAAGTCAAATGCATGAAGGGTTGCCCCCACTCAATCGGGTGGGGGGAAGACTCCAGTTGTTCGCAGAGACCTGGCGGGACACGATCAGAGACAGATGGGTGCTCTCCGCAGTAAGTCTGGGATACAGATTGGAGTTAAGACTCTCCTCCTTCCCATTTTATGAGGTCAAACGTGCCAAGGGATCCCCGGAAGAGAGAGTCCCTCCTGTTGGCACTAGAACAACTATTGCTCCAAGGAGTAATTATGGAGGTTCCCCTGGAAGAATAGGGGTTCGGGTTTTACTCAAACCTCTTTACTGTCCCGAAGCCAAATGGGGACGTGAGGCCCATATTAAATCTAAAAGGGCTGAACAAATTCCTGCATATCAGGACTTTCCGGATGGAGTCGATCCGATCGGTGGCCACTGCCCTACAAGGGGAGGAATGGTTAGCCTCGATCGACATCAAAGATGCTTATTTGCACATTCCCATCTTTCCAGTCCACCAAAAATTTCTACGCTTTGCAGTAGAAGGGCGCCATTTTCAGTTCAGAGCCTTACCCTTCGGTCTGGCCACAGCACCACGAGTGTTCACAAAAATTCTGGCCCCATTATTGGCCAATCTAAGAACGCAAGGTGTAACGATAATGGCATATCTAGACGACTTGTTGCTGATAGACCACTCAGTGAAAAAACTAGAAGTGGTCGTTCACAAGACAATCAAGTATCTGGAATCTCACGGTTGGATTATCAACCGAGACAAGTCAGCCCTAAAACCAGTCAAAAGTCTGGAATACTTGGGGCTAAGGCTAGATTCAGGCCAGAGGAAAATATTCTTGCCTCGAAAAAAGGTGTTGTCTTTGAGAGATTTGATCCACTTAGTGGGTACAAAAAGACAGCCGTCCATACGCCTGTGCATGAGGCTGCTGGGAAAAATGGTGGCATCATTCGAAGCAGTACCCTACGGTCAATTCCATTCAAGGAATTTGCAAAGGGCCATACTGTCAGCCTGGAACAAGAAAGTTCAGGCCCTAGACTTACCAATGTCCTTGTCCCCTTCCGTTCGCGAGAGCCTCCGTTGGTGGTTGGTTCCCCAGAATCTGGAAAAAGGGAAATCCTTCAGTCCGATTTCTTGGAAGGTGGTCACTACAGATGCCAGCCTTATAGGCTGGGGAGCAGTACTGGAGCAATGGTCTCTCCAGGGCAGATGGTCGGATGCGGAAAAGGCCCTGCCCATCAATCTCTTAGAGATACGAGCAGCCCGGTATGCCCTAGTAGCATGGACATCCAAACTCCAAGGGTCCCCTGTCAGAATTCAATCAGACAATGCCACGGCAGTGGCATATATCAATCATCAGGGTGGCTCCAGGAGTCGTGCAGCCCAGAGGGAAGTAAATTGCATCCTGAAATGGGCAGAAAGATATGTCCCAGCCATATCCGCGGTATTCATTCCAGGAGTGGAGAATTGGAAGGCGGACTTTCTAAGTCGCCAACAATTATGCCCAGGGGAATGGTCCCTTCACCCCGAGGTTTTTCGGACAATATGTCAGCGGTGGGGAACACCGGATGTAGATCTGCTAGCATCCAGATTCAACGCAAAGGTGGACAGGTTTGTCTCTTGGACAAGGGATCCCCTAGCTTGCGGCTCGGATGCCCTAGTGTTCCCTTGGGATCAGTTCAAGCTGATATATGCATTCCCACCGCCACAATTGTTACCTCGATTACTCCGCAGAATCAGGGTAGAAAAGAAACCAGTGATTCTGGTGGCTCCAGCGTGGCCCCGAAGAGCATGGTACGCGGAGATTGTAAAAATGTCTGTGGGGAGTCCTTGGACCCTCCCACATCGTCCGGACCTGCTTTCGCAAGGACCGATATACCACCCTTTCTTACAAGCCCTAGGTTTGACGGCCTGGCTATTGAAGCCCACATTCTAAAAAAGAGAGGTCTCTCTAATCCTGTGGTATCTACCATGATCAATGCCAGGAAGCCGGTATCCAGGCAGATCTACTATAGAATCTGGAAGGCGTACATCGCCTGGTGTGAGGCCAAGAAATGGCATCCACGAAAGTACGTAATAGGTAGGATTCTGGACTTCCTACAGTGGGCTGTAGATAGGAAGCTTGCCTTGAGTACTATCAAGGGTCAGATTTCGGCCTTGTCAATATTTTTTCAGAGGCCCTTGGCTTCGCATTCACTAGTCAAAGCCTTTATACAAGGAGTGATGCGTATTAGCCCTCCGGTTAATATTCCCATATGTCCATGGGACTTAAACCTGGTTCTGTCGGTTCTACAGAAACAACCATTTGAACCATTACAGCATATTTCCTTGGTTCTTCTCACCAGGAAATTGATTTTTCTAGTAGCCATTTGTTCGGCTAAAAGAGTGTCGGAATTAGCCGCTATGTCCTGTAGGGAGCCATATCTGGTTATCCATAAGGACATAGTAGTGTTACGTCCTCATCCAGCCTTTCTTCCTAAGGTGGTATCGAGGTTTCATTTGAACCAAGATGTGGTTCTTCCTTCTTTTTTCCCCAAACCTAGTTCAGTAGAGGAAAAATTATTACATTCTTTGGATGTAGTAAGAGCAGTTAAAGCTTATCTAAAAGCCACTGCTCAGATTCGCAGAACGGATACTTTGTTTATTCTGCCGGAAGGCCCCAGAAGGGGTCAGGCAGCGTCAAAATCTACTTTAGCCAAGTGGATTTGACAGGTCATAATGCAAGCCTATGGCTTGAGAAGGAGACCGACTCCGTTCAAAGTTAGGGCGCACTCCACGAGAGCAGTTGGAACTTCATGGGCAGTGCATCACCAGGCCTCCCTGGCTCAAATCTGTAAGGCCGCAACATGGTCTTCAGTACACACGTTTACTAGGTTCTACCAGGTGGACATTAGAAGTCAGGAGGATGTCGCCTTTGGGCGCAGTGTGTTGCAGGCCGCAAAAGATCCTCATGTCTGATAGCGCTCAGCTTATGTATGGTGTATCCCCCCCCCTCATTGGGCATTGCTTTAGGACATCCCACATAGTAATGACTATGCCGCTCTGTGTCCCGTGATGTACGAGAAAGAAAATAGGATTTTTATAACAGCTTACCTGTAAAATCCTTTTCTTGGAGTACATCACGGGACACAGAGCTCCCACCCCTCTTTTGGGGACACTTATTGCTTTGCTACAAAACTGAGGAACTCCCGGATGGGAGGGGCTTATATAGGGGAGGGTACTTCCGGTTTTGGAAGTTGCCAGTGCCAGCACCTGAAGGTATCTATATAACCCACATAGTAATGACTATGCCGCTCTGTGTCCCGTGATGTACTCCAAGAAAAGGATTTTACAGGTAAGCTGTTATAAAAATCCTATTTTCTTGCCTTGTGGTAAGCGCGCATTCCATGTGGTGTTGGCACATTATATGTGGTGGTAGAAAACCTCACTGATTTTACTTCACTTATGTACCCCTATGTTCACGGATCTATTTCAATTATTGGACATTTTTTTACATGCATCTAGATGGGACTTTATTATCACCATTTATATTTACTTAGTATGGTATTATCATACACTTCTTTTCATTAATTGTGTTGGTTCAACATACCATTTATATTGTTTGTAATAGGCCACAGCCAGCGCGGCTACATTTCTTTTTTCATTTTCACCAAGTGTGTATCTCACTTTTAGCTGCTGCTTAATTTTTTATTTATTTCTTTTTAGTATATGTTAGCGCGGTATTTTTCCTATTACCATTGGTGAGTGGACTGCTTGTTGAAATCTATAAGACTGGGCAAGTTTGATTTTGATTTTTTATTTATTTTTTGATTAAACTAGATGAACTTGTGGCTTTTTTCAGCCAGACTAACTGTGTAATGGATACAGTTGATCCTTGAGTTAAACTATATGTATACTTTTACAATGAACTTCTGTTATGTGATTCCACTTGGTCTGTTAAATATACAGTTGAAAGAGTTTTATTAAATCAGTTAAAAAAAAGTTAAAAAAATACCTGTTAATCCTACTGGACAACTTGTGATGTTCTAACTGGCTGTGCTCTCTACAGTAATAAAAAGCCCTGAGCCACGTTCTGCGTGTATATTAACCTAGCTTCAAAGGAAAAGTAAAAGCTTCAGCTACAGCCCCCACCCATTACCTATGCTCCACTGACGCGTTTCACCCAGAGTGAGCTTACTCGTAGAGAGTAACCTCTATGATTAAGCCCAGTCCAGGTGAACCACATAGAGGGGCTTGACCAACAAGCAGGGACTGTAGCTAAAGCTTTTAATTTCACTTTAAGACAAGATTGATACACAAAGAGTGTGGCCCAGGGCTTTGTATTACTTTGGATAGATGGAAGGGCCAGCACCTGATGTAGATGGAGAACCAGTGGGATGGTATGCAGGAGGCTTTGAGTGGCATCATATTGGTCACGTATGGTGCCTGTGCACCTTGCCTGTGTTGACCAACAGCGTTATCAGTTCTCAATGTAGACTATAAAACACCCCCTGTGTTAGGGAGAGAGGGAAAGGGGAGGTGTCTATAGTCCTAACATATTCCCTTCCCTAGGGTGAGGATGTTGCTCTTCCATAGATCGAGTACAACAAATAAGTGTTTTCACACTAGAACAGAGGTGCATACCTAGAAGGATCACCAGGTGAAAATAAAGGAAAGAAAGTCTGAAAAAAAGAAAAATAATACAGTCACCACCTTGAGGCCGGGTTCACACTGGTGCGACAAACGCTCCGACATTGGGAGCTTATATCACATGACGTGTGAAAATCAATGTTTCCCTATGGGAGCCGTCTTAACTGATCCGACACATGTCGGTCCGACTTTGAAAATGCTTCCTGCACTACTTTGGTCCGACTTTGATCCTACTTCAGGCCATTGACTATCATTGAAGTCGGATCAAAGTCGGAACGCTGTCTTGCATGATCCGACTTTGGAATGCGACTTGTGCTCTGCTGATCTTGAGGGGAAACTCCACGCCAAATTTTCATTAAAAAACCGGCATGGGTTCCCCCTCCAAGAGCATACCAGGCCCTTGGGTTTGGTATGGATTTTAAGGGGAACCCCCTACGCCGAAAAAACGGCGTGGGGGTTCCCCCAAAACCCATACCAGACCCTTTTTTTTTGGATCTTTTTTTTTTTCTATTTTAGAAAATTATTCTCATAATACATACAATTCGTGCATTTTGTTCAGTAAAACATTACACATAGAAAAAAAACATGTCTAATCTTACATCCATATAATATTTTGTGTCAATCTTGTGTATTTACATCTGTATCATATCACTCTATCCTCTTTTCCCCTTTTCTCCCCTTCCACCTCCCCCCTAATCCCATGACTACGTCCATCACCTATGCCTCCTAATATCTGATCACCACAAGTCGTTTTTTCCACCACCAATGTTCTCTCCTATCCTGTACTTGTCCTGGCCTCAACATTCATACAGCCTCATTAGGCGCGACAAAATACCGCCGCAGGCTCGGTCGCCTACTCGCACCTGAGCACAATACACCACAGTATGGAAACGGTGTATCTCACACCTACAGCAATACAGAAAATGCTATTAAAAAAAAAAAAAAATTGCCCTAAATTTTTTTGGGGGGAATAGCACAATACAAGAAAAATATATAAATTGTAAATCTCACACTTGCATATATGCAGAAAACACTGCAATTTTTTTTTTATTGCCCTAAATGGGTCATTTTGCAAGAGCACAATACACCCACATTATGGAAACGGTGTATCTCACACCTACAGCAATACAGAAAATGCTATTAAAAAATAAGTTTTTGCCCTAAAAATTTTTTGGGGGAATAGCACAATACAAGAAAAATATATAAATTGTAAATCTCACACTTGCATATATGCAGAAAACACTGCAAATTTTTAATTTTATTTATTTTTTGCCCTAAATGGGTCTTTTTGCAAGAGCACAATACACCCACAGTATGTACAGGGTGTATCTCTCAACGTAACATATGCAGTGCTGGTGCACTGAGCTTGCAGATAAAAGTTAAAATTTCTCTGATACTGGGCTCATGGCAGTGTAAGAAGACTGTGCACTGCAACACAAACAGGTAAACCTATGCAGATCGCTGAGTTATTAGATCTCTGAATCTGGACTCCTAGATAAATCTCTCTCCATGAAAGCGCCAACAGGAACCTTGCCCTAAACTGTCTCTCTATCTTTTCTCTCAGATTGCAGAATCAGGACTAACTCATAGTATTTCAATCTCTCCCTAATAAGCAACAGCAGCCAGGAACCTCTCCCTATCCTGTCTAAAGCAGAGTGTCATGTGTGCTGTGTGCCTCTAGCTTATATAGAAGCTGGGTCACATGTTGCACTGGCCAATCACAGCCATGCCATTAGTAGGCATGGCTATGATGGCTTCTAAGGGCACACCAGTTAAACAAAAGGTGATTGGCTGCCCCCTGAAGCTTTTCTAAATGCGCCATTACATTGCCGAACACCGGACCCGAACCCAAACATACACGCAATTGTTCGGGTTCGGGTCCGGTACCCAAAAACTCAAATGTTCGGTACGGACCCAAACTTTACAGTTCGGGTTCGCTCAACCCTAGTGGCAGCATCTGATAGAATACAGTGGCTGCTCAGCCAACACTTTTCCATGCTGCTCATTAGATTTTTCAGTCGCAGTTTATCAAGCCAAGTGGTGCTGAAAGGGCCACACACATCTCTAATATGGTATGCTTACCATATCGTTATCCCAACTGTCACTGATTCTGTGCACAATGGTGCTATTGTATCTCATGTAATGACTTTATCATATTGAGAGCGATAATGTTATCTCTCCTTCCAAGGCCGTTCCTACCACTCTCCTTCCTCCATGGCTTTGCTCCCAGAGCTGCTACTATGTCCTTGGTAGTTTATAGAAAGCTGGCCATACACAGAGTTCTCTCTTTCTTGACTGCGCACCCATGCTACATGCTTCATTTCCCTATCTACACTATCAGGTGGATTTACTAAAACTGGAGCGTGCAAAATCTGGTGCAGCTGTGCATGGTAGCCAGTGGTGGCTGGTGCTCCATTTTTTGGGGGGGGGGGCAAACAAACCACCTGACACCCCCCCTGGTTGGCCTGTAGGTCCGTCAGTCAGTCAAAATCCCCCCGTCACTCGGTCGATTGGCAAACCCCGCAATTACCCCATCTAGGTCGTGGCCCTGCTTCTCCTCCACGGTGTCTCCTCCTCAGCGGCTTCCCCCTGCGTCTCCTCCTCGGCGGACAATATGGTCGCTTCTTCTCTCAGCCAAATTGGTCTCAGGACCTGCTTCCTGATTGGTCAGGAGGAGGATCGGGAAGACAATAGCGAACATTAATTTGCTATTGTCACACAACTGGGTGGGCTCAGGGCGCCGTGCTCTGCGCCCCGAGCCCACCCTTTTTTTAAGCCAATTAGAGCCTCAGGCTCTAATCACATGCCTCAAAAAAGAAAAAAAAAACATTGAAATCCATGCGTCCGTCGCCCCTGTATGTAAATTAGGGTCTGGACCCATGGATTAGGGGTGCGGCGCTCTTGTGTCCCTAATGGAGCGGCCCCCACTGATGGTAGCCAATCAGTTTCTAACTTCACCTTGTTCAAATAAGCTTTGACAAAAAAACCTGGAAGCTGATTGGTTTCTATGCAGAACAACTGCACCAGATTTAGTTTTAGTAAGGCTTGGTTCACATACATAATTATTTATAGTATAATACAGGATTTATATAGCGTCAGCAGTTTGTGCAGCGCTTTACATCATGAAGACAGACAGTACAGTTACAATTCAATTCAATACAGGAGGAATCAGAGGGTCCTGCATGCAAATTGGATGCGTTTTTACTGCATCCAATTTGCATAACATATGAATCGGACCGGCTTTCAATGGAGTCGATTTACACATGTGCAGGGTGGCCACGATGCAGTTTTAAAAAGGGTCCTGTGCATTTTGGGGTACGGTTCAGGTTGTGATTTCAAGTAAAAATTTGCACCTGAACTGGTGAACAGAACTGCACTGGACTGCTGCACTAAAACCGTGGCCGCATACATGAAAAAATACCTGTTGATCCTGCCAAGAATCCAGTGTCCTGTGCACTCTGTTACAGTTTTATCTGAAAGGTCTCCATAAAAACCCAGGTTCTTTCTGGTGCCTGGAAAGCCACACAAGCCACCAGCACAAGTGAACAGCTGTACACGGCCATGCTTGGATAAACATCGATGACCTCTGCATCATCAGTTACTGGTGCATGCGTGTATGGCGCTTCTCCTCAAATGCAAAAGTCGCATGCCCAGGAAAGCATGCTAAGATTACAGAACACCTTACAGAGGAGAGGAAAGGGGCAGTTGTTCTGTAGGTAGGAGAAGAAATTGTCTGGACAGCCGCACTCCAAAAACGTAGCCTTTATTTGTAAAAACGGGAACAAGCACTACAAGCCACAGCAACCAGGACAGCTGACGCATTTCACACGACACTTAGTGTTTAATGATAGTGATTAAACACTAAGTGTAGTGTGAAACGCGTCAGCTGTCCTGGTTGCTGTGGCTTGTAGTGCTTGTTCCCGTTTTTACAAATAAAGGCTACGTTTTTGGAGTGCGGCTGTCCGGACAATTTCTTCTCCTACCTGCTATATGCATTGCCTGCACCCGTGGTTCCTGAGTGGAAGATAATTACCAATTGGACCTGCCTGAAACTGCAATTCTTTTGTTCCCTATCTGTTTTGGACTTTGCAGTTGTCCTGTAGTCCTAATGCACTGTGCTGTGTAGTTGGTGTTGTCAGAAAGTGAAAACATAGAGTAAAAAAAGAAAACTAAGGCAGCCATCACATCTATAGACTGGGAATCTGCAATATACAACAGTTTTGTGTTCAGAATAATAACTCCTCAGCCCAACTCCAATCCTTCGGAGACAGTCCAGTCCTATGCTCTTATTTAAAGACCAAGCCACTGTTTTAAATAAAAGTATTGCATTTTTTATAATTTTTTTAAAGTCTGTTGGATGGAAGATTATTCACAGGGACATTTCCACTTCCAGCCCAGAACAGAGGAGATAAGCTATTTTCACTGGGCGTTATTCCAAATGTGAGCGATTTGTTGTCTCTTTTTTTTTCTCCTCTCCGTCTGAAAATCACATTCCATTATCTTGTTTTGAACTACATTCTGCATGGCTGATTTAAATCGTTTTCCCGAGCAGGAGTCCACAATAGTCTCTATTAGCAGCTACACAGTATAATAAATGAATCCTAAATTAGAGTTCTGAAAATAATATACTTCTACGAACCGAAAGGGAATGTAATAAAAAAAGTAACAAAATATAGCAGTGTAGGAGAAGGCGGATATTAAATATTGTAGAATGAAATTTACATATGGTAACATTATAATTTGTACATTGCTGGTACCTTCATCCTGAAAACTGAAATGGAAAAACATTACACTTTAATCAGGAGGGCATCATCAAAGGGCATAGGGTGCAAGACTGGTGTGTACAATGCCATCATTTCTGTGCCCCCCCCCCCCCCCCCTTCTGCCCACCAATATGCAGTTTAAAAGCTCGCTGAATGAGCAGATATAAAGACCACAGCTCAATCATTCTTGGGGTTGGACACATGAAATGGGAGATTCCGATGCCACAAATTCATCTCTTTCGGAACAGGGAGGGTTTTTTTTTTGGCACACAGGACCCTGGTGTAGAGCTAATGTAAGGATTAGTGTTAGGGTTACATAGGGGGGATTGTTAGGGTACAAGGATTAATGTTAGGATTGCATTAAGAGTTATGCTACGTACACACGATCGGTTTTTCTGATGAAAAAAGGCCGATGGACTTTTCTCATTGGACAAACCGATCGTGTATGGGCCCCATCGGTCTTTTTTCCATCGGTATAAAAAAATAGAACATGTTTTAAATTTTACCGATGGGAAAAAAAAAACGATAGCAAATTCCGATCGTCTGTGGGGAACTCCATCGAAGAAAAAACCCACGCATGCTCAGAATCAAGTCGACGCATGCTCAGAAGCATTGAACTTAATTTTTCTCGGCTCGTCAGAGTGTTTTACGTGACCGCGTTTGGGACGGTCGGATTTTTGACTGATGGTGTGTAGGCAAGACTGATGGAAGTCAACTTCATCGGATTTTATTCCATCGGAAATCCGATCGTGTGTACAAGGCATTAGTGTGAGGAATAGTGTTAGAGTTACACAGGGAGAGTTATTGTGAAGATTAGTGTTAGGGTCACATGGGGGGTTGCTAGGTTTACATAGAGGGTTAGTGTGAGGATTAGTGTTATGCCGCATACACACCGTCGGAATTTCCACCAGCAAAAGTCCGATGTGAGCTTTTGGTCGTAAATTACGACCGTGTGTATGCTCCATCGGACTTTTGCTGGCGGAATTTCCGCCAGCAAAAGATTGAGAACAGTTTCTGAAATTCTGATCGTCTGTAGCAATTCCGAAGCGCAAAATTCCGACGCATGCTCGGAAACAATTCGACGCATGCTCGGAAGCATCTAACTTCATTTTCTCGGCTCGTCGTAGTGTTGTACGTCACCATGTTCTTGACGGCCGAAAGTTCAGAGAATTTTTGTGTGACCGTGTGTATGCAAGCCAAGCTTGAGTGGAATTCCGTCGGAAAAACCATCCAAGGTTTTTCCGACAGAATTTCCGCTTGTCTGTACGGGGCAATAGAGTTACACAGGGAGGGTTAGTGTGATGATTAGTGTTAGAGCTACACAGGGAGGGTTATTGTTAGGATTAGTGTTAGGGTCACATGGGGGGGTTGCTAGGTTTACAGAGAGGGTTACTGTGAGGATTAATGTTAGAGTTACACAGGGAGGGTTATTATGAGGATTAGTGTTAGGGTCAAATGAGGGGGGGTTACTAAGTTTACAGAGAGGATTAGTGTGAGGATTAGTGTTAGAGTTACACAAGGAGAGTTATTGTGAGGATTAGTGTTGGGGTCACATGAGGGGGGGTTGCTAGGTTTAAATAGAGGGTTAGTGTGAGGATTAGTGTTAGAGTTACACAGGGAGGGTTAGTGTAAGGATTAGGGTTAGGGTCACATGAGGGGGGGTTGCTAAATTTACAGAGAGGGTTAGTGTGAGGATTAGTGTTAGAGTTACACAGGGAGGGTTATTATGAGGATTAGTGTTAGGGTCAAATGAGGGGGGTTGCTAAGTTTACAGAGAGGATTAGTGTGAGGATTAGTGTTAGAGTTACACAAGGAGAGTTATTGTGAGGATTAGTGTTGGTCACATGAGGGGGGGTTGCTAGGTTTACAGAGAGGGTTAGTGTGAGGATTAGTGTTAGAGTTACACAGGGAGGGTTAGTGTAAGGATTAGGGTTAGGGTCACATGAGGGGGGGTTGCTAAATTTACAGAGAGGGTTAGTGTGAGGATTAGTGTTAGAGTTACACAGGGAGGGTTATTATGAGGATTAGTGTTAGGGTCAAATGAGGGGGGTTGCTAAGTTTACAGAGAGGATTAGTGTGAGGATTAGTGTTAGAGTTACACAAGGAGAGTTATTGTGAGGATTAGTGTTGGTCACATGAGGGGGGGTTGCTAGGTTTACAGAGAGGGTTAGTGTGAGGATTAGTGTTAGAGTTACACAAGGAGAGTTATTGTGAGGATTAGTGTTAGAATGCTTTCAGTTCTCTTTGCAAAAACTGTGAAATGCATGTACAGTGGAACCTTGGTTCCGGTGCGGGGGCACCGGTGACACTCGGAACGGTTCGGAGCCGTTCGGAAATACTCGGAATCACTCAGAAATACTCAGAAATACTCAGTTCCCGAGTGTTTTCGAACCTCGCCGAGGGTTTCCGAGATCAGCTCAGCTGTCCCCGAGTATTTCGAGGCTCTCTGGCACCCCCCCAGCCACATGCGGTATTGCATGCCATAGAAGTCAATGCAGAACAAATTATCTTCGTTTCCATTGACTTCTATGGGGAAACTCGCTTTGATATGCGAGTACTTTGGATTAAAAGCATTCTCCTGGAACGGATTATGCTCGTAATCCAAGGTTCAACTGTATCATCAAATATGTTATTGATAAGGGATTCTGATTTCCAAAGAAATCCATTTTAAACATTAAAATATTGTACATTGCTTGCAGCACTGAGTAACGTCCAGATAAACTCCCACTAGTTATGTTTATCAGTTATTGCTGTAAAACATACGCATACATTTATTTATTAATAAGATTCACCCTAGCAACTTTAACAGGTTATATTCATTTCTTTATTCTGTAAGCATTTTATATATATACTGTATATACCGTATATACTCGAGTATAAGCCGACCCGAATATAAGCCGAGGCACCTAATTTTACCTCAAAAAAACTGGGAAAATTTATTGACTCGAGTATAAGCCTAGGGTGTCCATCTGCATGCTTCACTGCATCCATGTGCATGCCTCACTGTGCCCATGCCTCACTGTGTCCATGCCTCACTGTGCCCATGCCTCACTGTGCCCATGTCTCACTGTGCCCATGACTAGACTGACGTTTAACATGGGAGTCTATGGAAGGGGTGCCCGGCTTTGAAAAATCGGTGCTCCCTGGCCGTAGGTTCCCCGGACAAAAAACTTTGCACACTTGTAGAGGAAGAGTGAGGCTACATGTGTGCCAAGTTTGGGGGCCTGGGGACCTACGGCTCGGTCGGCACCGGGTCCCCAAATCCAGGAGATCAGGCGCAAAAAGGTGACTCGAGTATAAGCCGAGGGGGGCATTTTCAGCACAAAAAAAATGTGCTGAAAAATTCGGCTTATACTCGAGTATATACGGTATATGTTTATTTTTTATTTTTTTCATTCTACGCTATCATTATTTACTAGTCTCTGTAAGCAAGCCTTCGGAAGTCTGGCTGTGAGGAGAGTGCTAAAATGACACGGGAAGTGGATTAGTAAACAGAACCCACAGTTTTCCTGTTTGTAGCGCTCATGCCTGTGTTATTAAGCAGGCAACCTGATCTGGCGGCTAACTCTACAGAGATAAGCTGGTAATTTATAGTTACCAATCTGAAGCTTATTAAAACAAAGGTCCATTCGTGTAAAATAGCTGAATTTCAGCCTTACTGACTGCAGCTTATAGCGTGCTCAGCTCCTGGAAAGTTTAGTAACAGTCCATAGCAGATCCTGACTGTAAACCAGCTCCTCTCTTGCCCCTGGGTGTTCAGAAATGTCACATCCCATCATCTGTACACAGGGAGCAGTGAGTCACACCTTCCAGTTAACTCCTCAGATGAAGAACGGGGCCTAGTGGTTTACAAAATAAAAAAAAACATTTTTTGATACAGTAAAGGTTTCTTTTGTTAGATGATACTATCCTGTTTGTTTTTGTTTTTTGTAAGAATGGGCAATGGTCCAGTGTTGATGGGGCAGTACAAGAGCTGTTGGCCAGCAAAACAATCAGGCTTATTCCAGTCACTGTTTTGTCCTCTGACACTGGAACTTTGTGTTCATGGCTCCCTCTCCCTCCTGTTTTGCCCTAATCAGGAGTTCTCATACTATTAGGGACCCTTTTTTTCCACAGAAACTGACTGAAAAGATATTGTGGAACGACCCACGCAGGGCAAAAGCAACAGGTTCTTTTTAATCCCTTATATACACAACATGAAAATGGTCTAGGGAGCCCAACCATAACGTATGGCCATGTGAGGTGGTGCCACCATAACATAATTAAGGTGGGGTGTTACCAAAATCAACACCAAAAAAAGGAAGAAAAGTGAGAACATACACTTACATGGCTACCTCCTCATAAAAGTTTATTGACGATCCAAAAAACTATGAACATTGTATCACAGGTCCCACTGATCGCCCCCTACCTCCCGGGTCCCCCTAAAGGCTGCTCCCCACAGCAGAGATACCCAATGGCCTGCCACGCCCACATTTTCCAAAAAGCTTTCACAGATGTGTTTTTTTGGAAAATGTGTATGTCCATAACATGCTTCCCTTGGCCAGCTAATACTCAGAGACACTCTCATTTACCCATCCCGTCCCTCAAGTTTTTTGTTGTGGTTATCATGGCTGATGGGAGGGCTTAGTGATGTCACTGGCCCACCCTATCTGTCAGCCCTATTTAACCCCACTAAAGATGGCTGACGGCATTGCCTGAAGAAAAAACATGCATGCTACGAACGCCTACATCATCCTGTAGCCGCCCATAAGTTACCATCTGACACCAGTGACACCCTGCTGACGATTTCCTCTTGCGTCCTCCATATCCAGCCCGGGACACCGTTAGCCACTGGCGCCGCTGAGTTTGATGAGACTGCGCTGCACTAAAGCCACCCTGGACTCCTGAGATACTTTTGGTTGCTGATATCGATGTGCCTACAAACCACTATTTTCTAGGGAGTGCAACACTTTGTGATTAAACCTTGTCCTTTTAACTACTACACTTAGATTGGCGCTGCTCTTTTTGTTCTTCTAATAACCCCTACCTAGCCACCCCTAAACCATACCTAAAACACTGATACAATGAAATCAAATCTTTATTATTTTGTGGAAATACCATGGAGTGGGCGGATTTATGCCAGTCACAGGCTGTGTCACACCCCTCCAGCCTGTGTCTTAGAATAAGAGCGAGGTGAAGCCTCCATCAATCTACATGTAATATCCCACCCCGATTGTGCTTAGCTGGTTAGAGAGCATGGAGGAGGAGGGAGGGAGTGGGCTGTCATTTACCACTGTGCATACACCCACATGTGTAGCTGCTCTGATGTGATAGGGAGAAAGTGCTCAGCATAGAAACTCACTGAAAACTGAGCATGTGCAGAGCTGCCAACACTGCTCTGCAATGGGGACATGGACAGAAGGGGGAGATAGAGAACAGCAGGATCAACCATTTTTTTTTTGTTGCAGAATACAGAAAACTAATCTAATAGTGAGTATGAACAGCATGTGATACACCATTTATTGATATCTTTTTATGATGTGGGTTTAGTGACACTTTGGGATGGATTTACTAAAGGCAAATGGACTGTGCACTTTGCAAAGTGCAGTTGCACTCTGCAAGAGCAGTTGCTCAAGAGCTTAGTAATTGAGCAAAAGCTCTGATGACTTCCAGCATCCAATCCTGTGCAAGAAAACATGCTGTTTTTTTTGTTTTGTTTTTTCCTTTCATGTGATTGGTTATTCTTTGCAAAGTTCAGCTTTACCTCATTTACTAAGCTCTGGAGCAACTCCACTTTGCAAAGTGCTCAATCGATTTGTCTTTAGTAAATCAACCCCTTTAAAGTGGTTGTAAACCCTCTCTGACTTGTTTTACCTACAGGTAAGCCTAGATTAAGGCTTACCTGTAGGTGTTTGCAATATCTCCTAAACCTACACGGTTTAGGAGATATTTGCCACAAAGAATGCACCGTTGTCTACGGCGCAGGCGCACTGAGAATGCCGGTTTTCTCAATGGGTAATACCGGCTTTGACGGCCCCCGTGCGCATGCGCGGAGTGACGTCTTTGACGCTTCGGCCAATCACAGCGCCGGAGCGGCGATACCCGGAAGTAACCTCCGGGGGAGATGTCTGCGGCCAGAGGGGGAGACGAGGACGGCTTCGGGGGCTTCGATCTAAGGTAAGTAATTCATAATGAGCTAGTATGCTAGTCATACTAGCTCATTATGCCTTTGTCTTTCAGTTTTTTTTTTTTTTTTTTAATTTTGGGGGGTTTACAACCCCTTTGAGTCTTTCACTTCAGGAAACCTCTTCAAAGCGAGCATTAGTCACTTTATATCAGCCTTTCTCAACCTTCCCACCACAAAGGAACCCTTAAACATATTGTCAGGTCTCAGTGAACCCATGCTAATATGTATGTATTAGTGATAAGTGGTCATTTCATTGGCCTGTGTGAAGAATGCCCCCCTTACAGTGGTGGTTGAAATGCCATCTTTACAGCCAGCTAAAAATATTATTGGTGTCATGCTGTTGGCTCTACCAAGGGACTTTGGACCCAGAATTATGCAGGCACCATCAAATGAGAGGTCAGTCAGACAGAGCTCAAGGAACCTCTAGCAATTTCTGGAGGAACCTTAGGGTTACCCTGATTGAGATTGTCTGCTTTATGTTTAGGTGACCTATGGAGTAAAGTAATAATGAGCCCAGGGCCGGCCCTACCATGGGACCCGATGGTACCTCGGTCCCTGGCGGCACTTTCAGGGGGCGGCAAATTGCCGCCTGCCAGCCCGCTCCGCTGCACATGTGCCTGGGTTTCCACCCGTCAGAAACCCAGGCACACATACCTGTCCTGCGGCAGCCGAATCCCTGGCTAGAGGGGCACGATCATCCAGTTCACAATCACACTACTGCCTCGGTGCGCTCTGTGTTTGAGCCGAGCTCAGCTCAGCAATTGGCAGCGGCGGGTGTCCTGTGATTGGCTAAGCAGGTCATGTGCGGACATGAGGCTCTGTGATTCGCCTGGAGGAGCTCCCTTGTATCCTGATGGTGAACACAGGATGGGAGCCTGCTCCTAATCATGTGATCACAACTGTGAAGACCCGCCCCAGTACTGCTTCTCCTGGAGCCTGGAGGAGCTGGACTGTGTCTGTGGATAATCGCGCCTGCCCTGCATGCTCCTAACTCGCTGTGTGTCACTGTCTCCTGAGGTCCGTCTCTGTCAGCCCCCCTCTCTTTAATGTCAGCCCCCCCCTCCTCAATGTCACCTGCACCCCCTCCTCAATGTCAGCCGCCCCCCCTCCTCAACTGCCCCCCCTCAAGGTCAGCCGCCCCCCCTCCTCAATGTCAGCTGCCCTCCCTCCTCAATGTCAGCCACGCCCCCTCCTCAATGTCACCTGCCCCCCCTCCCCAATATCACCTCCCCCCCTCCTCAATATCAGCCGCCCCCCCTCCTCAATGTCAGCCGCCCCCCCTCCTCAATGTCAGCCGCCCCCCCTCCTCAATGTCAGCCACCCCCCCATCCTCAATGTCAGCCGCCCCCCCACCTCCTCAATGTCAGCCGCCCCCCCTCTTTAATGTCAGCCGCGCCCCCTCCTCAATGTCACCTGCCCCCCCCTCCTCAATGTCAGCCGCCCCCCCTCCTCAATATCAGCCGCCCCCCTCCTCAATATCAGCCGCCCCCCCTCCTCAATGTCAGCCGCCCCCCCTCCTCAATGTCAGCCGCCTCCCCTCCTCAATGTCAGCCACCCCCCCGTCCTCAATGTCAGCCACCTCCCCATCCTCAATGTCAGAAGACCCCCCCCTCCTCTATGTCAGCAGACCCCCCCCTCTTCTCTGACAGCAGACCCCCCTCTTCTCTGTCAGATCCCCCTCTTCTCTGTCATCTCTCTCCTGCTTGCCTTCACTCTGGGACACAGCAAATGGCAATCCACTACATGTGGCAGGTGAAGTGGCAAGTGACAATCTGCTACGTGTGGCAGGTGACGTTGTGGCAAGTGACAATCCGCAATGTGTGGCAAGTGACAATCTGCAATGTGTGGCAGGTGGCGTCGTAGCAAGTGACAATCCGCTACGTGTGTCAGGTGACGTTGTGGCAAGTGGCAATCCGCTACGTGTGGCAAGTGACAATTCGCAATGTGTGACGTCGTGGCAAGTGACAATCCGCTACGTGTGTCAGGTGACGTTGTGGCAAGTGGCAATCCGCTACGTGTGGCAAGTGACAATTCGCAATGTGTGACGTCGTGGCAAGTGACAATCCGCAAATGTGTGGCAAGTGACATTGTGGCAAGTGACAAAACGCAATGTGTGATGTCGTGGCAAGTGACAATCCGCAACGTGTGGCAAGTGACAACCCGCAATGTGTGGCAGGTGGCGTCGTGGCAAGTGACAACCCGCAATGTGTGGCAGGTGGCGTCGTGGCAAGTGACAACCCGCAATGTGTGGCAAGTGACAACCCGCAATGTGTGGCAGGTGGCGTCGTGGCAAGTGACAATCTGCAATGTGTGACGTCGTGGCAAGTGACAATCCGCAACTGGTGGCAGGTGACGGTGGCAAGTGACATGCTCAGGCTCCCACTGATTCTGCATTATGGTGAGTTGAACTATTTTATATATTATATAACAATGTAATAATAGAAATGACGCACTTCACTAATTTTGTTTTGCGATACGGCACTGCGTCGATTTAACTGACAATTGTGCGGTCGTGCGACGCTGTACCCAAACAAAATTTACGTCCTTTGTTTCCCACAAATAGAGCTTTCTGTTGGTGGTATTTCTTCATCAGTTTAGGCCAATACGTATTCTTCTACATATGTTTGGTAAAAAAAAAAAAAAAAAAGAACGGGGCCTAGTGGTTTACAAAATAAAAAAATAAATTTTTTGATACAGTAAAGGTTTCTTTTGTTAGATGATACTATCCTGTTTGTTTTTGTTTTTTGTAAGAATGGGCAATGGTCCAGTGTTGATGGGGCAGTACAAGAGCTGTTGGCCAGCAAAACAATCAGGCTTATTCCAGTCACTGTTTTGTCCTCTGACACTGGAACTTTGTGTTCATGGCTCCCTCTCCCTCCTGTTTTGCCCTAATCAGGAGTTCTCATACTATTAGGGACCCTTTTTTTCCACAGAAACTGACTGAAAAGATATTGTGGAACGACCCACGCAGGGCAAAAGCAACAGGTTCTTTTTAATCCCTTATATACACAACATGAAAATGGTCTAGGGAGCCCAACCATAACGTATGGCCATGTGAGGTGGTGCCACGATAACATAATTAAGGTGGGGTGTTACCAAAATCAACACCAAAAAAAGGAAGAAAAGTGAGAACATACACTTACATGGCTACCTCCTCATAAAAGTTTATTGACGATCCAAAAAACTATGAACATTGTATCACAGGTCCCACTGATCGCCCCCTACCTCCCGGGTCCCCCTAAAGGCTGCTCCCCACAGCAGAGATACCCAATGGCCTGCCACGCCCACATTTTCCAAAAAGCTTTCACAGATGTGTGTTTTTTTGGAAAATGTGTATGTCCATAACATGCTTCCCTTGGCCAGCTAATACTCAGAGACACTCTCATTTACCCATCCCGTCCCTCAAGTTTTTTGTTGTGGTTATCATGGCTGATGGGAGGGCTTAGTGATGTCACTGGCCCACCCTATCTGTCAGCCCTATTTAACCCCACTAAAGATGGCTGACGGCATTGCCTGAAGAAAAAACATGCATGCTACGAACGCCTACATCATCCTGTAGCCGCCCATAAGTTACCATCTGACACCAGTGACACCCTGCTGACGATTTCCTCTTGCGTCCTCCATATCCAGCCCGGGACACCGTTAGCCACTGGCGCCGCTGAGTTTGATGAGACTGCGCTGCACTAAAGCCACCCTGGACTCCTGAGATACTTTTGGTTGCTGATATCGATGTGCCTACAAACCACTATTTTCTAGGGAGTGCAACACTTTGTGATTAAACCTTGTCCTTTTAACTACTACACTTAGATTGGCGCTGCTCTTTTTGTTCTTCTAATAACCCCTACCTAGCCACCCCTAAACCATACCTAAAACACTGATACAATGAAATCAAATCTTTATTATTTTGTGGAAATACCATGGAGTGGGCGGATTTATGCCAGTCACAGGCTGTGTCACACCCCTCCAGCCTGTGTCTTAGAATAAGAGCGAGGTGAAGCCTCCATCAATCTACATGTAATATCCCACCCCGATTGTGCTTAGCTGGTTAGAGAGCATGGAGGAGGAGGGAGGGAGTGGGCTGTCATTTACCACTGTGCATACACCCACATGTGTAGCTGCTCTGATGTGATAGGGAGAAAGTGCTCAGCATAGAAACTCACTGAAAACTGAGCATGTGCAGAGCTGCCAACACTGCTCTGCAATGGGGACATGGACAGAAGGGGGAGATAGAGAACAGCAGGATCAACCATTTTTTTTTTGTTGCAGAATACAGAAAACTAATCTAATAGTGAGTATGAACAGCATGTGATACACCATTTATTGATATCTTTTTATGATGTGGGTTTAGTGACACTTTGGGATGGATTTACTAAAGGCAAATGGACCGTGCACTTTGCAAAGTGCAGTTGCACTCTGCAAGAGCAGTTGCTCAAGAGCTTAGTAATTGAGCAAAAGCTCTGATGACTTCCAGCATCCAATCCTGTGCAAGAAAACATGCTGTTTTTTTTGTTTTGTTTTTTCCTTTCATGTGATTGGTTATTCTTTGCAAAGTTCAGCTTTACCTCATTTACTAAGCTCTGGAGCAACTCCACTTTGCAAAGTGCTCAATCGATTTGTCTTTAGTAAATCAACCCCTTTAAAGTGGTTGTAAACCCTCTCTGACTTGTTTTACCTACAGGTAAGCCTAGATTAAGGCTTACCTGTAGGTGCTTGCAATATCTCCTAAACCTACACGGTTTAGGAGATATTTGCCACAAAGAATGCACCGTTGTCTACGGCGCAGGCGCACTGAGAATGCCGGTTTTCTCAATGGGTAATACCGGCTTTGACGGCCCCCGTGCGCATGCGCGGAGTGACGTCTTTGACGCTTCGGCCAATCACAGCGCCGGAGCGGCGATACCCGGAAGTAACCTCCGGGGGAGATGTCTGCGGCCAGAGGGGGAGACGAGGACGGCTTCGGGGGCTTCGATCTAAGGTAAGTAATTCATAATGAGCTAGTATGCTAGTCATACTAGCTCATTATGCCTTTGTCTTTCAGTTTTTTTGTTTTTTTTTTAATTTTGGGGGGTTTACAACCCCTTTGAGTCTTTCACTTCAGGAAACCTCTTCAAAGCGAGCATTAGTCACTTTATATCAGCCTTTCTCAACCTTCCCACCACAAAGGAACCCTTAAACATATTGTCAGGTCTCAGTGAACCCATGCTAAAATGTATGTATTAGTGATAAGTGGTCATTTCATTGGCCTGTGTGAAGAATGCCCCCCTTACAGTGGTGGTTGAAATGCCATCTTTACAGCCAGCTAAAAATATTATTGGTGTCATGCTGTTGGCTCTACCAAGGGACTTTGGACCCAGAATTATGCAGGCACCATCAAATGAGAGGTCAGTCAGACAGAGCTCAAGGAACCTCTAGCAATTTCTGGAGGAACCTTAGGGTTACCCTGATTGAGATTGTCTGCTTTATGTTTAGGTGACCTATGGAGTAAAGTAATAATGAGCCCAGGGCCGGCCCTACCATGGGACCCGATGGTACCTCGGTCCCAGGCGGCACTTTCAGGGGGCGGCAAATTGCCGCCTGCCAGCCCGCTCCGCTGCACATGTGCCTGGGTTTCCACCCGTCAGAAACCCAGGCACACATACCTGTCCTGCGGCAGCCGAATCCCTGGCTAGAGGGGCACGATCATCCAGTTCACAATCACACTACTGCCTCGGTGCGCTCTGTGTTTGAGCCGAGCTCAGCTCAGCAATTGGCAGCGGCGGGTGTCCTGTGATTGGCTAAGCAGGTCATGTGCGGACATGAGGCTCTGTGATTCGCCTGGAGGAGCTCCCTTGTATCCTGATGGTGAACACAGGATGGGAGCCTGCTCCTAATCATGTGATCACAACTGTGAAGACCCGCCCCAGTACTGCTTCTCCTGGAGCCTGGAGGAGCTGGACTGTGTCTGTGGATAATCGCGCCTGCCCTGCATGCTCCTAACTCGCTGTGTGTCACTGTCTCCTGAGGTCCGTCTCTGTCAGCCCCCCTCTCTTTAATGTCAGCCCCCCCCTCCTCAATGTCACCTGCACCCCCTCCTCAATGTCAGCCGCCCCCCCTCCTCAACTGCCCCCCCCCTCAAGGTCAGCCGCCCCCCCTCCTCAATGTCAGCTGCCCTCCCTCCTCAATGTCAGCCACGCCCCCTCCTCAATGTCACCTGCCCCCCCTCCTCAATATCACCTCCCCCCCTCCTCAATATCAGCCGCCCCCCCTCCTCAATATCAGCCGCCCCCCCCTCCTCAATGTCAGCCGCCCCCCCTCCTCAATGTCAGCCGCCCCCCCTCCTCAATGTCAGCCACCCCCCCATCCTCAATGTCAGCCGCCCCCCCCCACCTCCTCAATGTCAGCCGCCCCCCCTCTTTAATGTCAGCCGCGCCCCCTCCTCAATGTCACCTGCCCCCCCCCTCCTCAATGTCAGCCGCCCCCCCTCCTCAATATCAGCCGCCCCCCCTCCTCAATATCAGCCGCCCCCCCTCCTCAATGTCAGCCGCCCCCCCTCCTCAATGTCAGCCGCCTCCCCTCCTCAATGTCAGCCACCCCCCCGTCCTCAATGTCAGCCACCTCCCCATCCTCAATGTCAGAAGACCCCCCTCTTCTATGTCAGCAGACCCCCCCCTCTTCTCTGACAGCAGACCCCCCTCTTCTCTGTCAGATCCCCCTCTTCTCTGTCATCTCTCTCCTGCTTGCCTTCACTCTGGGACACAGCAAATGGCAATCCACTACATGTGGCAGGTGAAGTGGCAAGTGACAATCTGCTACGTGTGGCAGGTGACGTTGTGGCAAGTGACAATCCGCAATGTGTGGCAAGTGACAATCTGCAATGTGTGGCAGGTGGCGTCGTAGCAAGTGACAATCCGCTACGTGTGTCAGGTGACGTTGTGGCAAGTGGCAATCCGCTACGTGTGGCAAGTGACAATTCGCAATGTGTGACGTCGTGGCAAGTGACAATCCGCTACGTGTGTCAGGTGACGTTGTGGCAAGTGGCAATCCGCTACGTGTGGCAAGTGACAATTCGCAATGTGTGACGTCGTGGCAAGTGACAATCCGCAAATGTGTGGCAAGTGACATTGTGGCAAGTGACAAAACGCAATGTGTGATGTCGTGGCAAGTGACAATCCGCAACGTGTGGCAAGTGACAACCCGCAATGTGTGGCAGGTGGCGTCGTGGCAAGTGACAACCCGCAATGTGTGGCAGGTGGCGTCGTGGCAAGTGACAACCCGCAATGTGTGGCAAGTGACAACCCGCAATGTGTGGCAGGTGGCGTCGTGGCAAGTGACAATCTGCAATGTGTGACGTCGTGGCAAGTGACAATCCGCAACTGGTGGCAGGTGACGGTGGCAAGTGACACGCTCAGGCTCCCACTGATTCTGCATTATGGTGAGTTGAACTATTTTATATATTATATAACAATGTAATAATAGAAATGACGCACTTCACTAATTTTGTTTTGCGATACGGCACTGCGTCGATTTAACTGACAATTGTGCGGTCGTGCGACGCTGTACCCAAACAAAATTTACGTCCTTTGTTTCCCACAAATAGAGCTTTCTGTTGGTGGTGTTTCTTCATCAGTTTAGGCCAATACGTATTCTTCTACATATGTTTGGTAAAAAAAAAAAAAAAAGAACGGGGCCTAGTGGTTTACAAAATAAAAAAATAAATTTTTTGATACAGTAAAGGTTTCTTTTGTTAGATGATACTATCCTGTTTGTTTTTGTTTTTTGTAAGAATGGGCAATGGTCCAGTGTTGATGGGGCAGTACAAGAGCTGTTGGCCAGCAAAACAATCAGGCTTATTCCAGTCACTGTTTTGTCCTCTGACACTGGAACTTTGTGTTCATGGCTCCCTCTCCCTCCTGTTTTGCACTAATCAGGAGTTCTCATACTATTAGGGACCCTTTTTTTCCACAGAAACTGACTGAAAAGATATTGTGGAACGACCCACGCAGGGCAAAAGCAACAGGTTCTTTTTAATCCCTTATATACACAACATGAAAATGGTCTAGGGAGCCCAACCATAACGTATGGCCATGTGAGGTGGTGCCACGATAACATAATTAAGGTGGGGTGTTACCAAAATCAACACCAAAAAAAGGAAGAAAAGTGAGAACATACACTTACATGGCTACCTCCTCATAAAAGTTTATTGACGATCCAAAAAACTATGAACATTGTATCACAGGTCCCACTGATCGCCCCCTACCTCCCGGGTCCCCCTAAAGGCTGCTCCCCACAGCAGAGATACCCAATGGCCTGCCACGCCCACATTTTCCAAAAAGCTTTCACAGATGTGTGTTTTTTTGGAAAATGTGTATGTCCATAACATGCTTCCCTTGGCCAGCTAATACTCAGAGACACTCTCATTTACCCATCCCGTCCCTCAAGTTTTTTGTTGTGGTTATCATGGCTGATGGGAGGGCTTAGTGATGTCACTGGCCCACCCTATCTGTCAGCCCTATTTAACCCCACTAAAGATGGCTGACGGCATTGCCTGAAGAAAAAACATGCATGCTACGAACGCCTACATCATCCTGTAGCCGCCCATAAGTTACCATCTGACACCAGTGACACCCTGCTGACGATTTCCTCTTGCGTCCTCCATATCCAGCCCGGGACACCGTTAGCCACTGGCGCCGCTGAGTTTGATGAGACTGCGCTGCACTAAAGCCACCCTGGACTCCTGAGATACTTTTGGTTGCTGATATCGATGTGCCTACAAACCACTATTTTCTAGGGAGTGCAACACTTTGTGATTAAACCTTGTCCTTTTAACTACTACACTTAGATTGGCGCTGCTCTTTTTGTTCTTCTAATAACCCCTACCTAGCCACCCCTAAACCATACCTAAAACACTGATACAATGAAATCAAATCTTTATTATTTTGTGGAAATACCATGGAGTGGGCGGATTTATGCCAGTCACAGGCTGTGTCACACCCCTCCAGCCTGTGTCTTAGAATAAGAGCGAGGTGAAGCCTCCATCAATCTACATGTAATATCCCACCCCGATTGTGCTTAGCTGGTTAGAGAGCATGGAGGAGGAGGGAGGGAGTGGGCTGTCATTTACCACTGTGCATACACCCACATGTGTAGCTGCTCTGATGTGATAGGGAGAAAGTGCTCAGCATAGAAACTCACTGAAAACTGAGCATGTGCAGAGCTGCCAACACTGCTCTGCAATGGGGACATGGACAGAAGGGGGAGATAGAGAACAGCAGGATCAACCATTTTTTTTTTTTTGCAGAATACAGAAAACTAATCTAATAGTGAGTATGAACAGCATGTGATACACCATTTATTGATATCTTTTTATGATGTGGGTTTAGTGACACTTTGGGATGGATTTACTAAAGGCAAATGGACTGTGCACTTTGCAAAGTGCAGTTGCACTCTGCAAGAGCAGTTGCTCAAGAGCTTAGTAATTGAGCAAAAGCTCTGATGACTTCCAGCATCCAATCCTGTGCAAGAAAACATGCTGTTTTTTTTGTTTTGTTTTTTCCTTTCATGTGATTGGTTATTCTTTGCAAAGTTCAGCTTTACCTCATTTACTAAGCTCTGGAGCAACTCCACTTTGCAAAGTGCTCAATCGATTTGCCTTTAGTAAATCAACCCCTTTAAAGTGGTTGTAAACCCTCTCTGACTTGTTTTACCTACAGGTAAGCCTAGATTAAGGCTTACCTGTAGGTGTTTGCAATATCTCCTAAACCTACACGGTTTAGGAGATATTTGCCACAAAGAATGCACCGTTGTCTACGGCGCAGGCGCACTGAGAATGCCGGTTTTCTCAATGGGTAATACCGGCTTTGACGGCCCCCGTGCGCATGCGCGGAGTGACGTCTTTGACGCTTCGGCCAATCACAGCGCCGGAGCGGCGATACCCGGAAGTAACCTCCGGGGGAGATGTCTGCGGCCAGAGGGGGAGACGAGGACGGCTTCGGGGGCTTCGATCTAAGGTAAGTAATTCATAATGAGCTAGTATGCTAGTCATACTAGCTCATTATGCCTTTGTCTTTCAGTTTTTTTTTTTTATTTTTTATTTTGGGGGGTTTACAACCCCTTTGAGTCTTTCACTTCAGGAAACCTCTTCAAAGCGAGCATTAGTCACTTTATATCAGCCTTTGCGGACATGAGGCTCTGTGATTCGCCTGGAGGAGCTCCCTTGTATCCTGATGGTGAACACAGGATGGGAGCCTGCTCCTAATCATGTGATCACAACTGTGAAGACCCGCCCCAGTACTGCTTCTCCTGGAGCCTGGAGGAGCTGGACTGTGTCTGTGGATAATCGCGCCTGCCCTGCATGCTCCTAACTCGCTGTGTGTCACTGTCTCCTGAGGTCCGTCTCTGTCAGCCCCCCTCTCTTTAATGTCAGCCCCCCCCTCCTCAATGTCACCTGCACCCCCTCCTCAATGTCAGCCGCCCCCCCTCCTCAACTGCCCCCCCCTCAAGGTCAGCCGCCCCCCCTCCTCAATGTCAGCTGCCCTCCCTCCTCAATGTCAGCCACGCCCCCTCCTCAATGTCACCTGCCCCCCCTCCTCAATATCACCTCCCCCCCTCCTCAATATCAGCCGCCCCCCCCTCCTCAATATCAGCCGCCCCCCTCCTCAATGTCAGCCGCCCCCCCTCCTCAATGTCAGCCGCCCCCCCTCCTCAATGTCAGCCACCCCCCCATCCTCAATGTCAGCCGCCCCCCCCACCTCCTCAATGTCAGCCGCCCCCCCTCTTTAATGTCAGCCGCGCCCCCTCCTCAATGTCACCTGCCCCCCCCTCCTCAATGTCAGCCGCCCCCCCTCCTCAATATCAGCCGCCCCCCTCCTCAATATCAGCCGCCCCCCCTCCTCAATGTCAGCCGCCCCCCCTCCTCAATGTCAGCCGCCTCCCCTCCTCAATGTCAGCCACCCCCCCGTCCTCAATGTCAGCCACCTCCCCATCCTCAATGTCAGAAGACCCCCCCCCCCTCCTCTATGTCAGCAGACCCCCCCCCCTCTTCTCTGACAGCAGACCCCCCTCTTCTCTGTCAGATCCCCCTCTTCTCTGTCATCTCTCTCCTGCTTGCCTTCACTCTGGGACACAGCAAATGGCAATCCACTACATGTGGCAGGTGAAGTGGCAAGTGACAATCTGCTACGTGTGGCAGGTGACGTTGTGGCAAGTGACAATCCGCAATGTGTGGCAAGTGACAATCTGCAATGTGTGGCAGGTGGCGTCGTAGCAAGTGACAATCCGCTACGTGTGTCAGGTGACGTTGTGGCAAGTGGCAATCCGCTACGTGTGGCAAGTGACAATTCGCAATGTGTGACGTCGTGGCAAGTGACAATCCGCTACGTGTGTCAGGTGACGTTGTGGCAAGTGGCAATCCGCTACGTGTGGCAAGTGACAATTCGCAATGTGTGACGTCGTGGCAAGTGACAATCCGCAAATGTGTGGCAAGTGACATTGTGGCAAGTGACAAAACGCAATGTGTGATGTCGTGGCAAGTGACAATCCGCAACGTGTGGCAAGTGACAACCCGCAATGTGTGGCAGGTGGCGTCGTGGCAAGTGACAACCCGCAATGTGTGGCAGGTGGCGTCGTGGCAAGTGACAACCCGCAATGTGTGGCAAGTGACAACCCGCAATGTGTGGCAGGTGGCGTCGTGGCAAGTGACAATCTGCAATGTGTGACGTCGTGGCAAGTGACAATCCGCAACTGGTGGCAGGTGACGGTGGCAAGTGACATGCTCAGGCTCCCACTGATTCTGCATTATGGTGAGTTGAACTATTTTATATATTATATAACAATGTAATAATAGAAATGACGCACTTCACTAATTTTGTTTTGCGATACGGCACTGCGTCGATTTAACTGACAATTGTGCGGTCGTGCGACGCTGTACCCAAACAAAATTTACGTCCTTTGTTTCCCACAAATAGAGCTTTCTGTTGGTGGTATTTCTTCATCAGTTTAGGCCAATACGTATTCTTCTACATATGTTTGGTAAAAAAAAAAAAAAAAAGAACGGGGCCTAGTGGTTTACAAAATAAAAAAATAAATTTTTTGATACAGTAAAGGTTTCTTTTGTTAGATGATACTATCCTGTTTGTTTTTGTTTTTTGTAAGAATGGGCAATGGTCCAGTGTTGATGGGGCAGTACAAGAGCTGTTGGCCAGCAAAACAATCAGGCTTATTCCAGTCACTGTTTTGTCCTCTGACACTGGAACTTTGTGTTCATGGCTCCCTCTCCCTCCTGTTTTGCCCTAATCAGGAGTTCTCATACTATTAGGGACCCTTTTTTTCCACAGAAACTGACTGAAAAGATATTGTGGAACGACCCACGCAGGGCAAAAGCAACAGGTTCTTTTTAATCCCTTATATACACAACATGAAAATGGTCTAGGGAGCCCAACCATAACGTATGGCCATGTGAGGTGGTGCCACGATAACATAATTAAGGTGGGGTGTTACCAAAATCAACACCAAAAAAAGGAAGAAAAGTGAGAACATACACTTACATGGCTACCTCCTCATAAAAGTTTATTGACGATCCAAAAAACTATGAACATTGTATCACAGGTCCCACTGATCGCCCCCTACCTCCCGGGTCCCCCTAAAGGCTGCTCCCCACAGCAGAGATACCCAATGGCCTGCCACGCCCACATTTTCCAAAAAGCTTTCACAGATGTGTGTTTTTTTGGAAAATGTGTATGTCCATAACATGCTTCCCTTGGCCAGCTAATACTCAGAGACACTCTCATTTACCCATCCCGTCCCTCAAGTTTTTTGTTGTGGTTATCATGGCTGATGGGAGGGCTTAGTGATGTCACTGGCCCACCCTATCTGTCAGCCCTATTTAACCCCACTAAAGATGGCTGACGGCATTGCCTGAAGAAAAAACATGCATGCTACGAACGCCTACATCA
Organism: Rana muscosa; assembly: GCA_029206835.1. Taxonomy (NCBI): domain Eukaryota; kingdom Metazoa; phylum Chordata; class Amphibia; order Anura; family Ranidae; genus Rana; species Rana muscosa. The sequence goes on from CM055127.1 coordinate 80,639,584, forward strand.
TCCTGTAGCCGCCCATAAGTTACCATCTGACACCAGTGACACCCTGCTGACGATTTCCTCTTGCGTCCTCCATATCCAGCCCGGGACACCGTTAGCCACTGGCGCCGCTGAGTTTGATGAGACTGCGCTGCACTAAAGCCACCCTGGACTCCTGAGATACTTTTGGTTGCTGATATCGATGTGCCTACAAACCACTATTTTCTAGGGAGTGCAACACTTTGTGATTAAACCTTGTCCTTTTAACTACTACACTTAGATTGGCGCTGCTCTTTTTGTTCTTCTAATAACCCCTACCTAGCCACCCCTAAACCATACCTAAAACACTGATACAATGAAATCAAATCTTTATTATTTTGTGGAAATACCATGGAGTGGGCGGATTTATGCCAGTCACAGGCTGTGTCACACCCCTCCAGCCTGTGTCTTAGAATAAGAGCGAGGTGAAGCCTCCATCAATCTACATGTAATATCCCACCCCGATTGTGCTTAGCTGGTTAGAGAGCATGGAGGAGGAGGGAGGGAGTGGGCTGTCATTTACCACTGTGCATACACCCACATGTGTAGCTGCTCTGATGTGATAGGGAGAAAGTGCTCAGCATAGAAACTCACTGAAAACTGAGCATGTGCAGAGCTGCCAACACTGCTCTGCAATGGGGACATGGACAGAAGGGGGAGATAGAGAACAGCAGGATCAACCATTTTTTTTTTGTTGCAGAATACAGAAAACGAATCTAATAGTGAGTATGAACAGCATGTGATACACCATTTATTGATATCTTTTTATGATGTGGGTTTAGTGACACTTTGGGATGGATTTACTAAAGGCAAATGGACTGTGCACTTTGCAAAGTGCAGTTGCACTCTGCAAGAGCAGTTGCTCAAGAGCTTAGTAATTGAGCAAAAAGCTCTGATGACTTCCAGCATCCAATCCTGTGCAAGAAAACATGCTGTTTTTTTTGTTTGTTTTTTCCTTTCATGTGATTGGTTATTCTTTGCAAAGTTCAGCTTTACCTCATTTACTAAGCTCTGGAGCAACTCCACTTTGCAAAGTGCTCAATCGATTTGTCTTTAGTAAATCAACCCCTTTAAAGTGGTTGTAAACCCTCTCTGACTTGTTTTACCTACAGGTAAGCCTAGATTAAGGCTTACCTGTAGGTGTTTGCAATATCTCCTAAACCTACACGGTTTAGGAGATATTTGCCACAAAGAATGCACCGTTGTCTACGGCGCAGGCGCACTGAGAATGCCGGTTTTCTCAATGGGTAATACCGGCTTTGACGGCCCCCGTGCGCATGCGCGGAGTGACGTCTTTGACGCTTCGGCCAATCACAGCGCCGGAGCGGCGATACCCGGAAGTAACCTCCGGGGGAGATGTCTGCGGCCAGAGGGGGAGACGAGGACGGCTTCGGGGGCTTCGATCTAAGGTAAGTAATTCATAATGAGCTAGTATGCTAGTCATACTAGCTCATTATGCCTTTGTCTTTCAGTTTTTTTTTTTTTTTTAAATTTTGGGGGTTTACAACCCCTTTGAGTCTTTCACTTCAGGAAACCTCTTCAAAGCGAGCATTAGTCACTTTATATCAGCCTTTCTCAACCTTCCCACCACAAAGGAACCCTTAAACATATTGTCAGGTCTCAGTGAACCCATGCTAAAATGTATGTATTAGTGATAAGTGGTCATTTCATTGGCCTGTGTGAAGAATGCCCCCCTTACAGTGGTGGTTGAAATGCCATCTTTACAGCCAGCTAAAAATATTATTGGTGTCATGCTGTTGGCTCTACCAAGGGACTTTGGACCCAGAATTATGCAGGCACCATCAAATGAGAGGTCAGTCAGACAGAGCTCAAGGAACCTCTAGCAATTTCTGGAGGAACCTTAGGGTTACCCTGATTGAGATTGTCTGCTTTATGTTTAGGTGACCTATGGAGTAAAGTAATAATGAGCCCAGGGCCGGCCCTACCATGGGACCCGATGGTACCTTCGGTCCCAGGCGGCACTTTCAGGGGGCAGCAAATTGCCGCCTGCCAGCCCGCTCCGCTGCACATGTGCCTGGGTTTCCACCCGTCAGAAACCCAGGCACACATACCTGTCCTGCGGCAGCCGAATCCCTGGCTAGAGGGGCACGATCATCCAGTTCACAATCACACTACTGCCTCGGTGCGCTCTGTGTTTGAGCCGAGCTCAGCTCAGCAATTGGCAGCGGCGGGTGTCCTGTGATTGGCTAAGCAGGTCATGTGCGGACCATGAGGCTCTGTGATTCGCCTGGAGGAGCTCCCTTGTATCCTGATGGTGAACACAGGATGGGAGCCTGCTCCTAATCATGTGATCACAACTGTGAAGACCCGCCCCAGTACTGCTTCTCCTGGAGCCTGGAGGAGCTGGACTGTGTCTGTGGATAATCGCGCCTGCCCTGCATGCTCCTAACTCGCTGTGTGTCACTGTCTCCTGAGGTCCGTCTCTGTCAGCCCCCCTCTCTTTAATGTCAGCCCCCCCCTCCTCAATGTCACCTGCACCCCCTCCTCAATGTCAGCCGCCCCCCCTCCTCAACTGCCCCCCCCTCAAGGTCAGCCGCCCCCCCTCCTCAATGTCAGCTGCCCTCCCTCCTCAATGTCAGCCACGCCCCCTCCTCAATGTCACCTGCCCCCCCTCCTCAATATCACCTCCCCCCCTCCTCAATATCAGCCGCCCCCCCTCCTCAATATCAGCCGCCCCCCCCCTCCTCAATGTCAGCCGCCCCCCCTCCTCAATGTCAGCCGCCCCCCCTCCTCAATGTCAGCCACCCCCCCATCCTCAATGTCAGCCGCCCCCCCACCTCCTCAATGTCAGCCGCCCCCCCTCTTTAATATCAGCCGCGCCCCCTCCTCAATGTCACCTGCCCCCCCACCTCCTCAATGTCAGCCGCCCCCCCTCCTCAATATCAGCCGCCCCCCCCTCCTCAATATCAGCCGCCCCCCCTCCTCAATGTCAGCCGCCCCCCCTCCTCAATGTCAGCCGCCTCCCTCAATGTCAGCCACCCCCCCGTCCTCAATGTCAGCCACCTCCCCATCCTCAATGTCAGAAGACCCCCCCCCTCCTCTATGTCAGCAGACCCCCCCCTCTTCTCTGACAGCAGACCCCCCTCTTCTCTGTCAGATCCCCCTCTTCTCTGTCATCTCTCTCCTGCTTGTCTTCACTCTGGGACACAGCAAATGGCAATCCACTACATGTGGCAGGTGAAGTGGCAAGTGACAATCTGCTACGTGTGGCAGGTGACGTTGTGGCAAGTGACAATCCGCAATGTGTGGCAAGTGACAATCTGCAATGTGTGGCAGGTGGCGTCGTAGCAAGTGACAATCCGCTACGTGTGTCAGGTGACGTTGTGGCAAGTGGCAATCCGCTACGTGTGGCAAGTGACAATTCGCAATGTGTGGCGTCGTGGCAAGTGACAATCCGCTACGTGTGTCAGGTGACGTTGTGGCAAGTGGCAATCCGCTACGTGTGGCAAGTGACAATTCGCAATGTGTGACGTCGTGGCAAGTGACAATCCGCAAATGTGTGGCAAGTGACATTGTGGCAAGTGACAAAACGCAATGTGTGATGTCGTGGCAAGTGACAATCCGCAACGTGTGGCAAGTGACAACCCGCAATGTGTGGCAGGTGGCGTCGTGGCAAGTGACAACCCGCAATGTGTGGCAGGTAGCGTCGTGGCAAGTGACAACCCGCAATGTGTGGCAAGTGACAACCCGCAATGTGTGGCAGGTGGCGTCGTGGCAAGTGACAATCTGCAATGTGTGACGTCGTGGCAAGTGACAATCCGCAACTGGTGGCAGGTGACGGTGGCAAGTGACACGCTCAGGCTCCCACTGATTCTGCATTATGGTGAGTTGAACTATTTTATATATTATATAACAATGTAATAATAGAAATGACGCACTTCACTAATTTTGTTTTGCGATACGGCACTGCGTCGATTTAACTGACAATTGTGCGGTCCGTTGCGACGCTGTACCCAAACAAAATTTACGTCCTTTGTTTCCCACAAATAGAGCTTTCTGTTGGTGGTGTTTCTTCATCAGTTTAGGCCAATACGTATTCTTCTACATATGTTTGGTAAAAAAAAAAAAAAAACGCAATAAGTGTATATTGATTAGTTTGCGCAAAAGTTATAGCGTCTACAAAATAGGGGATAGATTTATGGCATTTTTATTATTATTATTATAAATTTTTTACTAGTAATGGCGGTGATTTGCGATTTTCAGTGAGACTGCAACATTGCGGTGAACAGATCGGACACTTTTGACACATTTTTGGGACCAGTGACATTTATACAGCGATTTGTGCTATAAAAATGCACTGATTACTGTGTAAATGTCACTGGTGTGGAAGGGGTTAAATGTGTTACCTGGGAGGTGTTTCTAACTGGGGGTGATGGGACTGACTGGAGGAGGAGAGAGATCTCTGTTCCTAATCACTAGGAACAGCAGATCTGTCTCTCCTCCCCTGTCAGAATGGGGATCTGTCTGTTTACATTGACAAATCCCCGTTCTGGCTCTCTGTGGAGCGATCGACGGGTGGCCGGCTGACATCGGGGCCACACACAGGTCCTTTTATACTCCTACATACATGTATAGAGCCATGACAGGTCCTCTTTATTTTCCTAAATACATGTATAAAGCCATGACAGGTCCTTTTTACACCCCTATACACATGTATAGAGCCATGACCGGTCCTCTTCATACTTATATATACATGTATAGAGCTAGGACCGGTCCTCTTTATACTCCTATACATGAATACAGCCATAACAGGTCCTTTTTATATTCCTATACATGAATAGAGCCATGACAGGTCCTCTTTATATTCCTATACATGAATAGAGCCATGACAGGTCCTCTTTATACTCCTACATACATGTATAGAGCCATGACAGGTCCTCTTTATACTCCTACATACATGTATAGAGCCATGACAGGTCCTCTTTATACTCCTACATACATGTATAGAGCCATGACAGGTCCTCTTTATACTCCTACATACATGTATAGAGCCATGACAGATCCTCTTAAGTTATCATGATATAAAATTATATCCTTTTGGTGGGCGTTATTTTTTTTTGGGGGGGGGGGCAGCATTTAATTCTTGGTACCTAGGCAGCACAATGTCTTAGGCCGGCACTGAATGAGCCACCACTCTTTAAACAGAAATGGTATTTAGCCTGCCTAATAATTTGGTGGAAAAGGTAGTGTTCAGGTGATTTGATGCATTTCAGTCATGTCATGGTCCTCCTGAGCTGTGATAGAGCAGAGTGCCCATGGTACAGTAATGCTTGGTGTCAGCAGAACTCCGGTGCAGGGCTAGGCATCGGCCTCAGCTGTTGTAAATGAATGTGATGTGGAAGTCTGAAAATTTGACTTTGTCTCACAGCAGAAAAGATGAATACACAGGCGCGGGGAACATGTGACATCACCAAGGGGAGCAAATGTAGGAAGCATTCACTCATTGCTGGGCTGACTGGTGCCAGCAAAACATCACATTACACAGGAACCAAACGTTCTGCTACAGAAATCCAATCTTTTCATGAACAAAGTCTTTTAGTGAAGAGCAGCTGTGTTATTCAACTTGCTTCTTTGTTACTTTTTTGTAATAACTATTTGTATAGACATTTTCTTGGATCACAAACTTCATCTGAAGTTGTGTATCTTCTAAACTCTGGTGCCACCTAAAACACAAAATTAAAGTGGAAGTACAGCAACAATTCTTTTTTTTTGTTGTTGTTTTAAAAAGAGTAGGGAAGGAGAGCATCCCGTGTTAGGTTTATTTTTTGCCATTTGTGATTGCTGCTGGGTACATTTTCCATCTTGGTGTCCATTGCCACAGGGACAGAAGATGAAGGGAAACCCAAAATGTTAGGTTTAGTTTACACAAGCAACAAAGGGGTGGCAAAAACTGCCCTCTGACCTTCCACCTCCAAATTTATATGGCAGCTGGAGGGATGAGCTCACATTGGCACATTGCTGCAAAATTTGACAGGCGGCACTGCCTGTTAAACCCTACCTTTGAAGTCCAAGGGACCACACTGCTTCCATGTGCAGAATGCAACCATGGTGCTTGTGATATGACACAGTAATCAAAGGTAAGTATTTACACCCTAAAGTAGTAATAAACTAGGGTTGCCACCTTTTCTTCAAGCCAACACTTCAGCATCACACAGCAATTTTTTTTTCATAGCCTGCATAAACTATGCATAGATGTTGCTATTAAATATAATTTCTAATCATATGAAGTTAATTACAAGATAATCACATCGGTGTCCACAGAGTTCCCCCTTTACATCAGTGTCCACAGAGTTCCCCCTTTACATCAGTGTCTACAGAGTTCCCCCCTTTACATCAGTGTCCACAGAGTTTCCCCTTTACATCAGTGTCCACAGAGTTCCCCCTTTATATCAGTGTCCACAGAGTTCCCCATTTACATCAGTGTCCACAGAGTTCCCCATTTACATCAGAGTCCACAGAGTTCCCCCTTTACATCAGTGTCCACAGAGTTCCCCCTTTACATCAGTGTCCACAGAGTTCCCCCTTTACATCAGTGTCTACAGAGTTCCCCCTTTACATCAGTGTCCACAGAGTTCCCTCTTTACATCAGTGTCCACAGAGTTCCCCCTTTACATCAGTGTCCACAGAGTTCCCCCTTTACATCAGTGTCTACAGAGTTCCCCCTTTACATCAGTGTCCACAGAGTTCCCCCTTTACATCAGTGTCCACAGAGTTCCCCCTTTACATCAGTGTCCACAGAGTTCCCCCTTTACATCAGTGTCCACAGAGTTCCCTCTTTACATCAGTGTCCACAGAGTTCCCCCTTTACATCAGTGTCTACAGAGTTCCCCCTTTACATCAGTGTCCACAGAGTTCCCCCTTTACATCAGTGTCCACAGAGTTCCCCCTTTACATCAGTGTCTACAGAGTTCCCCCTTTACATCAGTGTCCACAGAGTTCCCCCTTTACATCAGTGTCCACAGAGTTCCCCCTTTACATCAGTGTCCACAGAGTTCCCCCTTTACATCAGTGTCCACAGAGTTCCCTCTTTACATCAGTGTCCACAGAGTTCCCCCTTTACATCAGTGTCTACAGAGTTCCCCCTTTACATCAGTGTCCACAGAGTTCCCCCTTTACATCAGTGTCCACAGAGTTCCCCCTTTACATCAGAGTCCACAGAGTTCCCCCTTTATATCAGTGTCCACAGAGTTCCCCATTTACATCAGTGTCCACAGATTTCCCCATTTACATCAGAGTCCACAGAGTTCCCCCTTTACATCAGTGTCCACAGAGTTCCCCCTTTACATCAGTGTCCACAGAGTTTCCCCTTTACATCAGTGTCCACAGAGTTTCCCCCTTTATATCAGTGTCCACAGAGTTCCCATTTACATCAGTGTCCACAGAGTTCCCCATTTACATCAGAGTCCACAGAGTTCCCCCTTTACATCAGTGTCCACAGAGTTCCCCCTTTACATCAGTGTCCACAGAGTTCCCCCTTTTACATCAGTGTCCACAGAGTTCCCCCTTTACATCAGTGTCCACTGAGTTCCCCCTTTACATCAGTGTCCACAGAGTTCCCCCTTTACATCAGTGTCCACAGAGTTCCCCCCTTTTCATCAGTGTCCACAGAGTTCCCCCTTTACATCAGTGTCCACAGAGTTCCCCCTTTACATCAGTGTCCACAGAGTTCCCCCTTTATATCAGTGTACACAGAGTTCCCCATTTACATCAGTGTCCACAGATTTCTCCATTTACATCAGAGTCCACAGATTTCCCCATTTACATCAGAGTCCACAGAGTTCCCCCTTTACATCAGTGTCCACAGAGTTCCCCCTTTACATCAGTGTCCCACAGAGTTTCCCCTTTACATCAGTGTCCACAGAGTTCCCCATTTACATCAGTGTCCACAGAGTTCCCCATTTACATCAGTGTCCACAGAGTTCCCCCATTTACATCAGTGTCCACAGAGTTCCCCCTTTACATCAGTGTCCACAGAGTTCCCCCTTTACATCAGTGTCCACAGAGTTCCCCCTTTACATCAGTGTCCACAGAGTTCCCCCTTTACATCAGTGTCCACAGAGTTCCCCCTTTACATCAGTGTCCACAGAGTTCCCCCTTTACATCAGTGTCCACAGAGTTCCCCTTTACATCAGTGTCCACAGAGTTCCCCATTTACATCAGTGTCCACAGAGTTCCCCATTTACATCAGTGTCCACAGAGTTCCCCCTTTACATCAGTGTCCACAGAGTTCCCCCTTTACATCAGTGTCCACAGAGTTCCCCCTTTACATCAGTGTCCACAGAGTTCCCCCTTTACATCAGTGTCCACAGAGTTCCCCCTTTACATCAGTGTCCACAGAGTTCCCCCTTTACATCAGTGTCCACAGAGTTCCCCCTTTACATCAGTGTCCACAGAGTTCCCCCTTTACATCAGTGTCCACAGAGTTCCCCCTTTACATCAGTGTCCACAGAGTTCCCCCTTTACATCAGGGTCCACAGAGTTTCCCCTTTACATCATGCCACAGAGTTTCCCCTTTACATCAGTGTCCACAGAGTTCCCCATTTACATCAGTGTCCACAGAGTTCCCCCTTTACATCAGTGTCCACAGAGTTCCCCCTTTACATCAGTGTCCACAGAGTTCCCCCTTTACATCAGTGTCCACAGAGTTCCCCCTTTACATCAGTGTCCACAGAGTTTCCCCTTTATATCAGTGTCCACAGAGTTCCCCATTTACATCAGTGTCCACAGAGTTCCCCATTTACATCAGTGTCCACAGAGTTCCCCCTTTACATCAGTGTCCACAGTTCCCCCTTTACATCAGTGTCCACAGAGTTCCCCCTTTACATCAGTGTCCACAGAGTTCCCCCTTTACATCAGTGTCCACAGAGTTCCCCCTTTACATCAGTGTCCACAGAGTTCCCCCTTTACATCAGTGTCCACAGAGTTCCCCCTTTACATCAGTGTCCACAGAGTTCCCCCTTTACATCAGTGTCCACAGAGTTCCCCCTTTACATCAGTGTCCACAGAGTTCCCCCTTTACATCAGTGTCCACAGAGTTCCCCCTTTACATCAGGGTCCACAGAGTTTCCCCTTTACATCAGTGTCCACAGAGTTTCCCCTTTACATCAGTCTCCACAGAGTTCCCCCTTTACATCAGGGTCCACAGAGTTCCCCCTTTACATCAGGGTCCACAGAGTTCCCCATTTACATCAGTGTCCACAGAGTTCCGCATTTACATCAGAGTCCACAGAGTTCCGCATTTACATCAGAGTCCACAGAATTCCCCATTTACATCAGAGTCCACAGAGTTCCCCTTTTACATCTGAATCCCCAGAGTTCCCCTTTTACTGTAAGGGGGGACTCTGCAGACACTGATGTAAGGGAAAACTCTGGGGACTCTAACATAAGGGATGCTCTGGTGTATGGCGAGGACTCTGATTTAAGGGGGAGCACTGTAGCCTCTGGTGTAAAGGGGAGCTCTGATGTAATGAGGGCTCTGAGAACCCTGATTTACCTTAGCGTACTTACTTAGAGACAGGAGAGAGAAGGGGGGAGACTTAGTCCAGTCTGAATAATGTGGACGCATGATTCCAAACCCGAACTGTCCGGTTGAATCCCGAACAGGTGGCAACCCTATAATAAACCCAAAAGCAAATATTTATTATATTGCAGCTGCATTCGTTTTCTTTTTTAGGCTTTCCTTTCTTTCTATTTTCATTCTGTTATCTGGCCAGTAAGTCTGTTGTTTTCAAAAGAACAAGCTCTCCAGCAAAATGTATCAGTTACAGAGATGGGACAAACCATTTAACAATAACAGGGTTGCTTACAATGATCAGCTTTTATTTATTTATGTTAAACCTTTATCCCAAAAGTAAAAACTTGTTTGCTAGAACTGCTTATAAAGTATTAGGCCCCGTTCACACCTGAGCGTTTTGTAGCTTGTAGCTCAAATCTCAAAGACACTCAACAAGCAAAAACCCATTGTATTCAATGGCCTTTGTTCACATCTGAGCATCCAGTCGCTTGTAGCTGAATGCCTGTCGCTCCAAAAAGTACATGAGCTACTTTCAGGCAGAATTTAGCAATTTGGGCCCCATAGACTTGGGAACGCCTTTTTTTTTGTTTATACGAGGGGAGGCCAATAAGTTCTTACCCTCACCATGATCTAGATGTGCTAGGGATCTGAAATTGTTCAGGTTAATAGGTGTAATAGTAATATGCATACCAATTTTTGTAGGTTGTGGTTAGGGCCATGTGAAATGGAGTAGGTGTCATGCCGGACAAAGTTGTATACCGAGCCGTGATTAATAGATGAATGTTGCACCCTAGCTTTTTTGGGGTGGGTGATGAAGCATATTTCCATGTTTTACCAATTTCTTTAATCTCAGGATCATATAGATATTAGACATGTGCACACTGAAATATTTCGTTTCGGAATTTCGTTTCCGTTCCGAAAAATAGATTTATTTAGTTACTCCCGAAATTAGTTTTTATTTATTTTGTTTCGTTAAAAAATGCATTTGTCCGAAAATCCGAATCTGTCATTGAAGGCTTATGGTGTCTGTCGAATGTTCTAAAAGATTCAACGGAGCAGCTAAAAGATTTGACGCCGCAATCTACATTTCTGTTAGAATGTTACGCCTACAAGCTATAGAAGAATTCTAATGTTGTATGACACTAGTAATAATTATATTTATAAATTATTATTACTGGTCAACCAACATTCGAATTCCTCTATAGCCTATGGGCCTGAGCATTTGACCGGAAAAGGACGATTGCAGCGTCGTACAGTTTAGCTGCCTGTCGAATCTTCTTAGAACTTTCGACAGACACCATAAGTCTTCAATGACAGATTTGACGTTTGTATGTTTTTCACTGCTTTGTCGAATCTTCGTCGTTCATGTCGAATGGTCTACCCCAACACTGTCTCTATAATGTCGAATCTTTTCTCTGTATGTCAAATATTTCCTCTCTATGTAGAATAATCTTGGACTAATAAGCACATTCGACCACAGGTTCGATAGACACAGATCGCTATTGTCAGCGTCATGTCGAATCTCCTATCTATATCGAACTGTTATAGCAACGAAAACGAAAATAAAGCATTTTTTATGTCGGATCTTTCGGATTTCGGATTCTGCGCTTTCGTTTTCGTTTGTTAAAACGATAACGAAAATACCTGAAAATTCGGACAAAAATGCATTAGGATGAAAATGAATGCACATGTCTAATATATATACCCAGCTTTCATCCATGGTCACGAATCGGTTTAAAACGTCCTCCTCATCTATGTGGTATACAGGTCCAAAACGCTTTTTTTCACAACCCACTCGTTGCTGTTTTTGAAATCACGTTTCGATATTCAACTTTGTCCGGCATGACACCTACTCCATTTCTCTTGGCTCTAACTATATTTCACCACGAACTACAAAAACAAAAATTGGCAAACATAATACTAAGACATCCACCTATAAACCTGCAATTTTTTATCCCTAGCACATCTAGATCATGGTGAGGGTAAGAACTTATTGGCCTCCCCTCGTATTAACTGATCTCCACTCCTTAGTGATTTCAATTGGCTATAACAAAAAACCTGAAGCTTGAATACATATGTAAAATGCCTGTAATAGTCTTGAACTCTAATGCCGCGTACACACGACCGTTTTTCATGATGAGAAAAATGCAATTTTTTTATTTGGTCATTAAAAACGATCGTGTGTGGGCTCCAGAGCTTTTTCCACGACTTGAAAAATGGGCATTAAAAATTTGGAACATGCTCTAATTTTTCTCGTTGTTTTTCACGTCGTCGTTTTTCTCATCATGAAAAACGGCCATGTGTAGGCTTTAACGACGTGAAAAAAACGCGCATGCTCAGAAGCAAGTGATGAGACGGGAGCGCTCGTTCTGGTAAAACTAGCGTTCGTAATGGAGATAGCACATTCGTCAGGCTGTAACGGACTGAAGAGCACGAGGCTGAAAAGCGTGAATCGTCTCTCATCAAACTTTACTAACACAAGGATCAGCAAAAGCAGCCCAAAGGGTGGTGCCATCCAAATGGAACTTCCCCTTTATAGTCCCATTGTACATTTCGTACGTCACCGCGCTTTGCTCAAGCATTATTTTTCATGATCGTGTGTAGGCAAGGCAGGCTTGAGAAGAATCACGTAGAGAAAAAATTGTGGGAAAAAAAAAATCCTGAAAATCGTTTTGCTCAGATATGAATGCAGCCTTAGCTGGAGTTTGGCTTCAGTTTGTTAGTGTACTTAAATCTGCTAGTACATTTAACACTTCCCTTCCCCCATATTAACAATGCTGCTGTCCATAGCTGCCCCCTGTGCTCCTTCATCCAGAGTATAGGCACTCTAGTACAGAAGGTGTGTTACTGGCCAGATCAACAGGTGAAACCAGAGGGTGGAAAAAAGCCTAAAAAAAGAAAACAAATGCAGCCACCGCATCTAATGATTGTTAAGCTGCAATATATTAAATTCTTGAATTTGGGTTCATACCACCTTAACCACTTGCCGACCTGCCGCCGTCATTATACTGCGGCATGTCGGCACGATCCCGCGAACCGTCGTAGCTGTACGTCGGTTCGTTTAAGCGGGATAGCGGGCGCACGTGCCGATGCTCATGACCGCGATGACCGCCGGCCACAGGTAATCGCGGGCACGAGTGCCAGAACAGGGACGTGTGTATAAACACACACATCCCTGTTCTGTTCTAAGAGGAGATGCAGATTGTGAGTTCCTACAAGCTGGGAGCCACGATCTGTCATCTCCTATAGTGAGTCCCCTCCCCCTACAGTTAGAACACACAGTAAGGGAACACAATTAACCCCTTGATCGCCCCCTAGTGTTAACCCCTTCCCTGCCAGTGACATTTACACAGTAATCAGTGCATTTTTTCATAGCACTAATTGCTGTAATGGTCCCAAAAATGTGTCAAAAGTGTCCGATGTGTCCTCCATAATGTCGCAGTACAGATAAAAATCGCAGATCGCCGCTATTACTAATAAAAAATAAAATAATTAAAGAAATGCCATAAATCTATCCCCTATTTTGTAGACGCTATAACTTTTGTGCAAACCAATCAATATACCCTTTTTGCAATTTGTATTTCCAAAAATATGTATAAGAATACATATCGGCCTAAACTGAGAAAAAAATTGGGGATATTTATTATAGCAAAATATTGTGTTTTTTTCAAAATAGTCATTCTTTTTTTGTTTATAGTGCAAAAAATAAAATGATGATCAAATACCACCAGAAAAAAAGCTCTATTTATGGGAAAAAAAAAGGACGTCAATTTTGTTTGTGTACAGCGTTGCACCACCGCGCAATTGTCTGTTAAAGCGACGCAGTGCCGTATCGCAAAAAATGGCCCGGTCATTGGGTAGCCAAATCTTCTAGGGCGGAAGTGGTTAATCCTCTTCCCCTACACCAGTGATGGTAAACCTTGACACCCCAGATGTTTTGGAACTACATTTCCCATGATGCTCATGCACTCTGCAGTGTAGTTGAGCATCATGGGAAATGTAGTTCCAAAACATCTGGGGTGCCAAGGTTCGCCATCACTGCCCTACACTAAAAGAGCAATAATGCCATGCACTGCAGGGCCTCTGTTGTAAGGATGGATTTGAAATTTCCTGAAGTTGGTGTTTTAAAATCAGTATCCGATTGTAACATTTCCCATTTTGAGTTAAAAAAAAAAACGATCCTTCAACGGCGGCAGCTTGCTTGGTGATGTTTTTAATGAGCCATTTAAAATTTTGCATCAGATAAAACAATTTCTTGTTCTCAGCATTCACACTTCTGACAATTAAGTAGGACACTTGTCAGCATCACCAAATCACATTTTTCTTTGGAGTGAAAAAAACATCCAGTTTTCTGAAATAAATAGAAAAAAATGCTGTTCCCCGGAGCCCAGCATAGATAGCCTAGAACACATGGGCACCGGCTACAAATCACGCCCGCAGACATTCTGTTGTTTTCAATCAACAGTGAGCTAAGAGGATGGAAATGTCCTCAGTACATAGATCATTAAAAATCATACAGAGAAACAAGGTTTTAACCACTTAAGCCCCGGGACCATTTTGGCTGGTTAAAGACCAGGCCCCTTTTTGCGATTCGGCACTTTGTCGCTTTAACCGACAATTGTGCGGTCGTGCGACGTGGCTCCCAAACAAAATTGACGTCCTTTTTTTCCCACAAATAGAGGTTTCTTTTGGTGGTATTTGATCACCTCTGTGGTTTTTATTTTTTGCGCTATAAACAAAAATAGAGCGACAATTTGGAAAAAAATTCAATATTTTTTACTTTTTGCTATAATAAATATCCCCCAAAAATATATAAAAAAACTTTTTTTTCCTCAGTTTGGCCCGATACATATTCTTCTACATATTTTTGGTAAAAAAAATCGCAATCTGCGTTTATTGATTGGTTTGCGCAAAAGTTATAGCGTCTACAAAATAGGGAATAGTTTTATGGCATTTTTATTACCGTATTTATTGGCGTATAACACGCGCCGGCGTATAACACGAACCCCAAGTTTAGGAGGGAAGTTTAAGGAAAAAAAATATTACATTTAAATGGCCATCAATGCAGCCTTATCAGTGTCATTTGCAGCCTTGTAAGTGCAGCCTTGCCCCAGTGTCCACACTCGGCTATGTGTATCTCGGCGGCGATCGCTCCGCTCTGCTCACAATCAGCAGAGATCGACGGGGATCGGTGGGGATCGGCGTATAACACGCACCCACGATTTTCCCCTGATTTTAAGGGGAAAAAAGTGTGTGTTATACGCTGATAAATACGGTATTTTTTATTTTTTTACTAGTAATGGCGGCTATCAGTGCAGCCTTGCCCCAGTGTTCATTGCAGCCTTGCCCCAGTGCAGCCTTGCCCCAGTGTTATTGCAGCCTTGCCCCAGTGCAGCCTTGCCTCCAGTGTTCATTGCAGCCTTGCCCCCAGTGTTCATTGCAGCCTTGCCCCAGTGCAGCCTTGCCCCCAGTGTCCATTGCAGCCTTGTCAGTGCAGCCTTGCCCCCAGTGTCCATTGCAGCCTTGTCAGTGCAGCCTTGCCCCCAGTGTCCATTGCAGCCTTGGATGAATTTAAAATTGGCGCCGCTGAGATCGCCGCCGAGACTGGGCGGAGCAGAGCAAACGCTGCCGAGATCGCAGGGACTGGGCGGAGCCGAGATACACATAGCCGAGTTTACTCGGCTCTTCTCGGCTCCGCTCACAGTCACGCTGAGTCCCGCCCTATGATGAACATAACACATGTCCAATGGCGGGACTGGGCGTGACTGTGAGCAAAGCCAAGAAGAGCCGAGTACACTCGGCTATGTGTATCTCGGCGGCGATCGCTCCGCTCTGCTCACAATCAGCGGAGATCGTGGGGATCGGCGTATAACACGCACCCACGATTTTCCCCTGATTTTAAGTAAATAAATACAGTATTTTTTATTTTTTTTACTAGTAATGGCGGCGATCAGTGATTTTTTTTCGTGACTGCGACATTATGGCGGACACATCAGACACTTTTGACACATTTTTGGGACCGTTGTCATTTTCACAGCGATCAGTTCTATAAAAATGCACTGGTTACTGTGAAAATGACACTGGCAGTGAAGGGGTTAACCACTAGGTGGCGCTGTAGGGGGTTAAATGTTCCCTGCATTGTGTTTCTAACTGAGGGGGGGTTGGGCTCTGTGTTACATGACACCGATCTCCGCTCCGAGTCCGTGTCATTGTCACTAGGCAGAGCAGGGAGATGCTTGTTTACACAAGCATCTCCCTGCTCTATGCCGCCGGTCAGATTCACGGGGAAGGCAGCAGGGTTGTGAGTGCGCCGGCGACGCGCGCGTGACCCCCACGTCAGGCAGTTAAAGGGGACGTACAGGTATGTTGATGTGCCTGTACGTGTCATTCTGCCGACGTATATCTACAGGAGGCGGTCGGCAAGTGGTTAATATACTAAAACTGAACTCAGGGATAAGCAAATATTGTCTAAATGCAAGAGCTATGTGTATTCTTCCTTGAATCTTAGTGTGCTCTGTGTATTTCTTGTAGATCTGGGCTGTAATCCATTGTGAACCTTTGCCCCTGTGCAGGAGCTTCCTGTAATAAAGACCAGTCACTGCTCTCTCTCCCCTTGTGCAGGGTGACTGGTCTTGTCCCCGCCCCTTCCTGTCATTTTCTACAGGCAGCCTGTAGTGGGTGGAGCCTGCTGAGTCCCTCTCACACCTCTGCTCTTTGCACAGGCTGCGTACAGCACATTGATGGTGTAACTGTTGCAAGATAAAAACTGGGTTTGCAAAGGCACTTGATGCACACAAAATAGATTTAGATCTTTTCTGGCTATTGAGGAATATAATAAAATAAAAGTTTTCGTGCCCGGAGTTCAGCTTTTACACAGATTACTAAGATTATTTACATTAAATAAATCTCTTTTCCATTTATAGAAAAAACACATTTATGTAAGCCTTTTAGTAACATGAATGAATTCCTGACATGGTCTAATATACAGAAAAGTATACTTTTTTAGAAAATGTTTATGGTTTATCACTACACGGAAGTCCTATAGCTTCAGGAAAATTACTTTGATGTTGTCAGTCTGCTGCAGGCAGCAAAAAGCATTTCCTCGCTCTTCTCACCCCCAGTGACCAAAATGCTTCATTGTAACTTTGTAGCAAGTCAGGTTGCAGGGGCTGATCTGTGTCAGTATTGCACAGGCCCCGTGACTCACAAGTGCAGCTTCTTCCCTCCCAGCCCTCCGTATACTTACCTGAGCCCAATCTCAATCCAGCACAGTGCCCAAGTGCAGCAGCTCTGCTCTTTCTCTCTCTCTTCTCCAGACTCAGTGAGAGTAGTGGGAGCCATTGGCTCTTGCTGCTGTCAATCAAATCCAGTGACAAGGGAGCTGGGGGAGGGGGCTGAGCCGCACTGTGTGTGTCAATAGACACACACACAGCATGGCTCGGGATCAAGCCTGCACGTGTGCCCCAGTAACAAGCGGCTTCCTATGGTGGCACATAGAGAAGAGAAGGAGCCCAGAGGGCCAGCGGGGGACCCCAGAGGAGGAAGATCGGGGCTGCTCTATGCAAAACCATTGCACAGAGCAGGTAAGAGTAAAAAAATAAAGAAAAATTTTTTTGGGGGAAAATAATCTTTACAATCACTTTAATATGAAAAAATATATCTAACAGCATGTCCACTCTAAAAAGGCAATAGTTGCCATTAAGTCTCCGTTCACACTATGGCGTTCTGGATCGCGGGCGGAATAGCAATGGCACTCAAATCGCGGCATGAACTTACCGCGATTGCCACCCGTCCCGCGATTCTGTTTGCTTGATTTTACCATGATTCGTTGGGTGACAATCGCAGCAAGAACTGCATAAACCCTGTGAATTCTTTCTCTCCCCAGCATTTGCTTTTTCCGGGGGAAGACACTGTGCGTGCCACAACTAACTTTCCCTCAGCCCTGGTTCACACAGGTTGCGGCTGTGAAATCATGTTACTTCAGTACGATTTCAAAGCCTCACATCAGTGCAATTTCAAAGCCTCACAATCAATGCGATTTTAAAGCCTCACATCAGTGCGATTTTAAAGCCTCACATCAGTGCGATTTCAAAGCCTCACATCAGTGCGATTTTAAAGCCTCACATCAGTGCAATTTCAAAGCCTCACAATCAATGCGATTTTAAAGCCTCACATCAGTGCGATTTTAAAGCCCCACATCAGTGTGATTTTAAAGCCTCACATCAGTGTGATTTTAAAGCCTCACATCAGTGCGATTTTAAAGCCTCACATCAGTGTGATTTCAAAGGCTCACATCAGTGCGATTTTAAAGCCTCACATCAGTGCAATTTCAAAGCCTCACAATCAATGCGATTTTAAAGCCTCACATCAGTGCAATTTGCACTGCTGATTTCATTGCGCAATGAAATCTGTAAAAAGTAGTGCAGGAATCTTTTGCATAATCGCTGTGACATGAGTCGTGGCGATATGAACGGCAATGGGACGCGACTTGTCATGCGATTAGGAACTGTCAAATCACATGACAAGTCGCACTGTTGTGAACAAGGGCTCAACCTAAACTTGTAGCGCTGAAATGCTATGCTAGAGGCAAAGTGTTTTCAGTAAAGGAGCAAGTTTTTGCAGGTAATACTGTAAGTGGAACAAATCACAGGGCTGCTAATGCTAATGTAATCCAATTACCCTAATCTGAGGTAATCTTAGTACACGCAGACAGAATTACCAAATCTCCTCATGTGTGCAGGTGAAGTGGGCCTGCTTTCTAAAGCCTGTGCTGTGCTACCTTATCAAAAGTCCATGGCAGCTTTAAAGGATAATTCCACTTTCACAAATAAAATATAGCACCAAAAAATAATAATAACAAAGCAGACACGCAATTATGTAATTTAACCACTTCCAGACCGCCCGCCGTCGTTTTTCGTTGCTACTTTGAAGAGGAATACCGTTGTTATGGTAGCAGCTAGCTACCATAACCGTATCCTCTTCAAGAGCGGGCAGTCCGCTTCAAGATAAAAGTGGTCTCTGCGGCGAGGGCCACCCCCGCTGCTTTCCGGTGCCGCTTATCAGAGCCGCCGGCAGCGGCGGAGCCGATAGTGTTCTGTCCCCTGTGTGGTATGGAGGCGACTGAGGGGAAGATGGCTCCCACCCGTCCCCATATCATTGCAGGGCGGAAGCGACGTCAAAACCTCACTTCCGCTTAATGCTCTTAAAGGAACTTTTTTTTTTTCAAATGACATTTACGTTTTTTATTTTTATTTATAGCATTTTAGTGTAAATGTGAGATCTGAGGTCTTTTTGTCCCCAGATCTCATATTTAAGAGGACCTGTCATGTTTTTTTCTATTACAAGGGATGTTTACATTACTTGTGAGGTATCACCGCAATCGTTAGAGCGAGAACAATAATTCTAGCCCTAGACCTCCTCTGTAACTCAAAACATGCAACCTGTAGAATTTTTTACATGTCGCCTAAGGAGATTTTTAAGGGTAAAAGTTTGTCGCCATTCCACGAGCAGGCGCAAATTTGAAGCGTGACATGTTGGGTATCAATTTACTCGGCGTAACATCATCTTTCACAATATAAAAAAGAATTGGGTTAACTTTACTGTTGTCTTATTTTTTAATTAAATAAAGTGAATTTTTTCCAAAATTTTATGACCGCTGTGCAAATACAGTGTGATAAAAAGTATTGCAACGACCGCCATTTTATTCCCGTTTGAATTGTTGCTGAGGATTTGCTGTTCACAGTGGCTTACCCTTGCCTGGTTGACCCTTTGAACGTATGTTTTTGGGGTCCACTCTCTCCGGTAAGCCTTTTCTACAATCGATTGGTGGTGGTCACTTCACGTCAAGTTTTTTTGGGAGCACTATTATTTTGATTGTCATTCACCATTTAATATTAATTTATTATATTGTCATTTAATGTATGTAATGTATGTGACAGTATTTTTTTGATGATTTTCAATGTTATATAATTCTCATCACGGTGGATTGTTTGATTTAATTTTCATCACGGTGGATTATCTGAACATTTTCACATATCTGTGTTAGATGTCATGTTGATTGTTTAATCACATATCACTGTTTATACTGCACTTGATCAAAGTGCAGTCCTCATTTAGTTTAGCGCTACACTTTTTTGTTTTTGTTTGTTCTCACCATTTTCAACTGGTTGTGTGAGCTGCTATTCCACTAGGCGGCGCGGAATTTTTTTGTATTTGACCACCATTTTATTCTCTAGGATGTTAGAAAAAATATATATCATGTTTGGGGGTTCTAAGTAATTTTCTAGCAAAAAAAATGTTTTTAACCAAATCTCAGAAAGAGGCTCGGTCCTTAAGTGGTTAATGATATTTAAAATGACCTTCCCTTTTCAAACTGTAGCACTGCTGTAATTGTCTGTAAAATTCAATGCAATATGGCAGCCTGGAGGTATTCTGTACACCATTGGTGAATAGAAAGCCTCCAGAAATGTCACTTCCTGCTTGTGTTATTGGCTCACTGATTTTCCCAGACGTCTGCAATAAGAGTCACATTTTAGGCACCCCCTGCAACAGGAATTTTAGTTTTGGTGAGTTACCGTACACTCCCAAGGGTTAAATATTTCTAAGGGGATGCGGAAATTGCAGCTTTTCTCATCAGAACACTGGAAGTGTACTAGGTGATTTTAACAAACCAGATCCCCCAGATCTGCAAAGGACATGGTGAAACAAGAGGTGTCAAGCTGGCGGCCCTCCAGCTGCTGCAGAACTACAAGTCCCATGAGGCATTGCAAGACTTACAGTTACAAGCATGATTCCCACAGGCAGAGGTATGATGGGACTTGTAGTTCCGCAACAGCTGGGACCCCTGTCTTGAGAGTTTGCCCATTTTTTTAACTGGCTTAAATCATTTTCCTCAAAACAATGGAATTACACCTTGTAAGTCTTTTCTGTTTTTTTTTTTATTCATATAAATTTTTTAGTACTTCAGGCTTTCTGCAACAAAGATAGCAACATGCGCATAATAATGTGTGTTTGGGAACACCTTGTCTTCATCCTGAACAAAAAAATCTAAAGAGGTTCCCATATAATGGAATGTAGTGGGCTGCTGCACTACAGTTATGCTTGAATGAAACTCTGGAAAGATTTTTCAAGGCTTAATTTTAACTTTTGAATAAAATGAATACCCTAAATAACCTTTTATAAATGAAACATCCACATTTATTGTCTCAGCTTTCTCCATTGCAGCATTGTGTCTACTATCAAATGAAATGCACTTTTATAGATCTGTTGTTTCCCAAATGTCCAGAAGACAGCTAATTATGGAGCCTCAAACCTGCCTATTTATGACCTGTATGAGCTCAGGGTCTAGTCACACCAGGTGCGGTGGGGCTGCGTTGAGCAGCTATTCCAACGCAAACAAGGCCAAAGGCTTTGTCTCCTATGTGCCCACAGTTTACAGCACTGAGTTGTGGTGGTGTGCAAGCAGTGTGCCGTGAAAAAAATACAGCAAGCCATACTTTTTTCCACTGCAGTGTAGTGTGAGGCAGGTCCACGTAGCAGATAATTCAACTTAGTTAAATGTCACTGTGTGACATTTAAATAAAGTTAGTTTAAAAAAAGTGATCAGTGTGATGTGCACCAAACACCGGCTGCAAGCAGTGTGTTTCGAAAAAAAAAGTACAGCAGGCCATCAGTGGCGGCTGGTGTTATTTTGTTTGGGGGGTAGCAAACAACCACCCCCCCCCCTGTGGCACCTCAAACCCCCCCTCTCGCTGTCTGCTTGTCCACCGGCACTTACCCGATCTAGGCAGCGGGCACATTGGGCCCGCTGCCTAATGTGCCCGCATCGGGCCCAATGTGCCTAATTCATATTAGGCAGCGGCACATTAGGCCCACTGCCTAATGTGCCGGGCATCGGCAGGCACATCGGGCAGCGGTGGGCACATCGGACATCGGCGGGCACATCGGACATCGGCGGAGATGGGGGCATCGGCGGACATCAGGCAGTGGCTCCTGTGTCTTCTCCTCCTTGCTTCCGCCGTGCCTCTCCTCCCCTCCTCCCAGGCATCCAATAGAATCACCTGTCCTTTCAGCCAATCGGGTGACAGGTATCAGACCCGCTTCCCGATTGGCCAGGAGGACGATCAGTGTTGCAACAGCGGATACTCATTCGCTGTTGTAACACCTGGGTGTGCTCGTAGTGCAATGCTCTGCATCACGAGCCCACCCTATTTTGAAGCTTATTAGAGCCTCTGGCTCTAATCAGGTGCTTAAAAAAAAACACCTGTGGCGCTGTAATTCATGCGCCCCGCGGTCCTAAAAGGGGCCGGATGCATGAATAGGGGGTAGCGGCCGTGGATCAGAGAGCATCAATTAGGATTTGATGGCTGTGGAAAGAGGGGCAGCGCCTAGGCACCCCTAATGGACGGGCCGCCACTGCAGGAAATACTTATTTCCAATGCAATGTAGTGTGAGGCAGTCTCCCGCTTGGCACCACAAGGCGGATGATGCAAATTAATAAAATGTCACTGTGTAACAGTCCTGGGGGGACTGCAACTAAAAGGTTTTCTACCTTATTGCAGAGAATGCATTAAGATAAAAAACCTTTAGCCTTTACTATCTATCACTTTAACCTTCATTCTATCAGTGAAGATTCTCAATTATCTAGGTCATGCTATATCTAGTTGTAGTAGGCCACATTCAGCTGGACAGGTTCTTTAATGTTAAAGATGTTCACTCATAACAGAAGTGGCTTATGTAAACTGAGAAACATCTTCAACCTTACAAAACAAGTCCACTTGAATGTGACATGCTGCTGTTAGACAAACCTTCATTCTATATCCCTTTCAGTGACATTAGTGCTTTCATCTATGTACGTTCCCCAGTGGGCTGCCAGTACTCTAGAGATCAATCCATGCTAAATTTGGAAGTTTGATTGTGCCCTTCCTGCAAGCAGTGAGCTTGCCCTCTGTGACTAGGGCACAATGTAGCCTTGATGTATCTCCTGAAGGGAAGCCTATGGTAGAGATAGCATGAAGGTGACAGTTTGGAAATAAACTTGCATTTAGTGCTCAGGATTGATTTAAAAATTTAAAAATTATAAATTAATAATCAAGTTCTAGAGAATCTTTACTCTCAGTTTGATCAGACTGACAGAAAACAATTTACTCTCTATTTGAATAAATTGTCAAGTTGGTAAGCAAGGTGATAACATCAATGGTTGGTAAAGGAATAGCCATCAGAATTAAAATCAGATTGCATGGTGTAGCTCTGGTTGGTTGTTATAGGATAAAGTATATCTAAAGTCAAACTTTTATTTTAGTTTTGGATTAGGTGCTGAGTGGTTAGAACACTTGTCAAGTTTTTCTTGCTGTCTGTGTCCCAGTTAGGGAGATTCTTTATTTGTCCTGTTGACTAAGGATGAGCTCCGGCGTGTTCGCATTGAACACGTGCAGAGCCCGCCAGGAAGTCGGCACCACGCTGTGCTAATCACAGCCAGGGAGACATTTCCCAATCTCTGCAGCCGAGCATCGGGACAATGTCTCCCTGGCAGTGATTAGCGCAGCACGGTGCCAACTTCCTGGCGGGCTCTGCATGTGTTCAATGGGAACACGCCGGAGCTCATCCTTACTGTTGACCATTATCTATAGGACTGGAAGTGATTGAGAAAACAACATTTTGAGTTTATACCAAAACAGTAGCTGAGGAGAAATCTTTCAATGAGGAAATTTTCTCCACTGACAAGTGGAAGGGCTTTTCCCTCACTTTGGATACATTTTCTTTCACTTCCTGTTGTGTCTACAGAACACAAAGTGAGCACAGATGGAAACATGTTTTTAACCATTCCTTACTCGAAAAGAACAGTTTGGGCTTTAGTTTTACTTTAAAGCATTTTTGCTTTATTGTTCGAAGAGTGATGGGGATGAGGCATTGGGCCCATATTTTTAACCTGTAAGGAAGCATCAGTTATGGTTTTGGTACCATTTCACATAGAAAAAATAAGAGTCACCCAAATTGAGAAGTCCACGTGAGAATGAAAAAAAAAGCACCAAAGAATTATCTCAGGAGCCCAAGGATCCTTTATTGTCATATATAACAACAGGAAGACTAAATATTAGCTAATATGTTTCCAGGGCCACAACCCAAGCCCCCAACCCTTCCTCTGTAGCCATAAAACTCCCAAGCAAAAGATCTTGGATTAGACGAGGACAGGAGAAATAATTACAATGCAATTTTGCCTAAATCTATAGCCAAGTCCAATAGACACCTTTTGGCTAAACCTTTCACACCCTGATGAGGGTGGGTTATGACCCCAAAATATGGTATAGCTCTGCATAGAAACCAATCAGCTTCCAGGATTTTTTTTGTTAAAGCATAATTAAAGGCAAGACAAAAAAGGGGAGATGGATTAGAGCACTTACCAATTTTTATTACTGTATACATCCCCGTTAGGGAGATTCCCCCTCTCTATTTGTCCTGTTTACCATTATTATTGAGAGCAAAAGAAAATCCCAAATTTTGGGTTGTCCCCAGAATAATGATAGAGGGGAAATCCTCCAATGGGGACACTAGTTCTGGTGACCTGGGGGGGTCCCAAGAGATTCCCTCAATTTGCAGGGATTTCCTCTGACTTCCTGTGTGGCTATGGGACAGGCAGTGAGGCTAAATCTCCCCAACGGGACACAGATGGCAAAAACAAACCTTACAGGGGTTATAACCCTCCCTTATGCTATCCAAAACTAAAGAAAAACTTTTGCTGTTAGTTTGACTTTAATTGAACAAGCTGCAGTTAGAAGCTGATTGGCTACCATTTAGAGCTGCACCAGATTTTGCACTCTCCAGTTTTAGAAAATCAATCCCATTGGTTGCCTTTTTTCTTCCTTTTGTTATGTGTGTATAGTGCTTACCACCCTCTCCTCCTTGTCTTTCGGCTCCTCGCAGGAGGAAAGGGCACACCCAGCTCTATATGCCCGTACCCTCCTGTGTGAGGAGGTTGAGCAGTGTTGTGATGGGTCTCCGCAGCCAGATTCTCCCTCCGAATGGTTCTTATCTCTATAGCTAATAAAGACAAGTCTCTATTTCCCCCAATGACTTAAATGTCCACACCAGCTGTAACTCCAACGTAGAGTTTATTTCTTTTAAACGACAGTCTCTGATAGGAAAGGTTGGAGAAAGAACAGGACAGCATAAGGTGTGGGAGAGGTCCAGGCACAAACGTAATACACTTCACTGCTCGTCTTCTCAAGCAGACTTAGTCCATTTGGATAGTCTCCATAGATAGGGACTAGCAGCCAAAATGGTACTCGAACTGTTCACCCAATCACTATTCAAACTGGCACACGGGTCTCTGCCACAGACCTGGTGAACTTGGTTTCTTTAAAGCTTGGCCTCTTTGTAAGGAGAAGACATCCCTCCAGAGAGTTACCGGGCCCCTTCCTTCACTGTGACTTCTCACCAGTCCCTCGGAACGGTCCTCCCCCGGCCTCCTCGTCTAAGATACGGGTCCCCTCGCAAGGCGGCACCCTGAGATTCCTCGATCCTGGACGGGTCCCATCCGAAGATGCTGGGCCCACGGCCTTTAGTTGCAGCCCCAGGACTAAAGGTGCCTGGGACTGATTCACCGACCTCTGCCCCTGGACCAAAGGTGCCCAGGGCGGACAGGAATACACACTCCCTGGGAGTAGGACTCCCGATGACCAACGAACGACGACCCTGAACAGGCAGCGTCTGCCCCTTTTATATCCTCTCCCAGCATACACAGCAGGCCGACCACTCCCACTGTATGGTTGCCGAGAGGGGACACAAAAGGCACAGCACTGTATCAGCAGTTCAACCCTGGCCCACTATGGCAGCGCCACCTGCAGGCCACAGGGAACAGTACACCGATACTCTTCCTGCAGACAAAAATGGTTGATAATGTCCTAACAATTTAGGTGTTTGAGCATAACTACCACTCAAACACTACCCCTAAATTAAGGACCCCCGCTACATGTGATAATAACAATAAAGGATCTTGGACTCTTGAGACAATCATTTGGCACTCTTATTTTGGGCTCATTCAGTAAGGTACTTTACTGTGCGATGGCGGCTCAATGTGCACTATCCCATGGTAGCCAGAGTTTACTTTATTGCAGTCACAAAGAATGAAATCTGGATGCTTGCTGCATAATGCACATAGTCATTGAATTTTTCACTGCTCTCGTATATATACCCAGATGTGTATTTTTCTTGTTTAGCATAACAATCAGAAATCCTCCACAACTTTGATTAGTGTTTTATTGCAGCATGAAATGTGTAATCTAATGCAGTGTAGAAGAGTGTTTGTGCTATATCATTTAATAATACTGCCATTCTCAGTTCTTCCCTTTTATGTGAACGTGCCAATGTTTACTAGATAACATTCACGTGCTGCAGATATACCGTAGTTATGTTTGCACAAACAACTCAATTACGTTCAATAACAGAGATATCACTCTGAGTACCTGCATGAAAGGATATACTAAAACATTGCTCCTGGTAAATTTATGCTGACTACAAAGTGAAAACAAATGCCTTATTCCTGACCTCATAGGTAAGGGTCCTTTTTACATCCATGCATATGTAGGAATGACCCCCAAATGGGCTTCTGAATTTTAACAAGCTCTTCTAACCCACCTATTAAATGGTGACCTGCTCTGTGGTTGTACCCAGGCCATCACAGACATAAATTTCTCCACACCTTCAACCCTTTTTGGCTCAATTCTCTTAGGGAATTAAGGTTAGGGGTACAGCCTACCCAATAAAACAGCAGCAGAATTCCCAAAGCTCAGTAGACATCTCAGTGAACTCTGTAGGGCCAGTTGGGCTGCTATTTTCTTGTATCTTTGACCTGTGCCACTGTCCAGATTGGAACTTTTCAGGCCTCTTTCACAGGCCAGTTAGGACACTCTAAGCCCAGATGGACAGCTAGGATAACAAACATTATTTCTTAGCTCTGGCTTCCTTCTTCAGGCGTGGGGCCTGGGAAGCAAAGACTGAACCTCTTTAGAGCTTCACCCTCCCCAGTAAGCAGCCTGGGAGGCAAGAGTGTAAAACAAAAAAACAAACAAAAAAAACACGTAATTAGCGGTACCCTTGTCGGTATACAACAATAATACACCCAAATTGCAAAAGGGACTATTCTCCCGATATGCTAAGCTAGTATAACATTGTACTGTATATTCCTGGAGGTTAAGAATAGTATAAGTTTATCAGGCACTAGCTGACATCCTGGGCTGGAGTAAGGCTGCCTTCTCAAAATGGCTTGGGAACCCGAGTGCTGCAATAGAAGAGGGAAGGGAAAGAGAGGTGCCAAGCCCCCGCTGGTGTAGCACAGTTTATTGTTAAACACAAGATGAAAATAAAATACACTCACAATGGGGTCTTCGTTAACAAGCATTAGTGAACAGGGTGAAATCTCTTGGGGAAAGTCCAAGTACCAGAGCCGCTGGCAAACAGCGGTGCCAGAATGTGGACAATCCTGCGGGTGAATGCCACAGAGAGAGAACTGTCAAGCTCAGGGAACGACCTGTAAACCCAAGGAGCTGTGTGGTCAATTAGAACACATTTGGAGGCAAACCATTCCTCCTTCCTCAGCCTCTGAGGCAAGAATGGACTCAGCTACAATCCCATCCTCACCAGGCAGAGCTTGGGAGGCAATGACCCTTCTAAAAGGTCTCTCAAAATATTTACAGTATCCTCTCCCCAGCTTACATTCCTGGAGTAAACCCTTATCAGCCCTTATTAATTTAGTTAAAACCTTCATCTCAAAGGAAAAAAAAAACAGTTATCTGAAGATAGGCTTTAATTTGTTAGTTACTTATGTAAAGTCCATCTAAATGTACTAGCCCCCCCCCCCCCCCCCAGAAAAATGCTGCTTTCCAAGGGTGTCTCCATTCCTCCTCCTTAGATAGAGGAGCCACCCGAAGACAGGAAGTGTGTTATTAGTAATATCACCAGGTGAAAATAAAGGAAAAACACTAAAAACAGAAAACGAATGCAACCATGACTCCTAAGGATTGGCAACCTGCTTTGTATTACATTTTGGATTTAGATAAATCACTTGTTCATGTAATTTTAAAAGTTACTTTTAATCTTTTCTACATATGCAGCTTTCATTAAAATAATACCTTGTGATCCTGCCATGAAGTTCGTTGTGCAAGCACTTCCTGCTTTGGGGTGACAACTGTCTCCTGATTGGTGCACCTGCACCGTCTCCATATTAAACATGCCCCTGGTGGAGACTACAAGCGGATGTGCTTACACACCTTTTGCAGGCATCGTCCAACATTGTCACTAACAGAAAGGTGAACCAGAGCAATATGAGGTGCAGCTGGAAAGATCACAGTAGTGATAAGCTTGGGTTCGGTCCAAAGCCAAGTTCATCTGAACTTGGAAGTTAGCTGATGTTGCTGGGACAGTGAGTTATGAGCAGGAAAATTCCCCGCTCTGCAGCTGATGTACACAAAAAGGGTGCTTGTGACATCATATAGCCACATGGCCCCTTTGCAGCTGTGGGTTGAAGAATCTGCTGCCCACAACTTTTTGGCCCAGCATTGACAGACAACTTTCAGGTTCGGACTGAACCCAAGCTAATCCCTCAGACCCCTTTTACATTGAGGCGTATTTCAGGCATTTTAGCGCTAAAAATAGCGCATAAATAACGCCTGAAATAATCCTGCCCCAGCATTCTCAATGTGAAAACCCGAGGGCTGTCACATTGAGGCGATGCGCTGGCGGGAGGAAAAAAAATCTCCTGCAAGCAGCATCTTTGGAGCGGTGAAGGAGTGGTGTGTATACCGCTCCTTCCCATTGAAATCAATGGGACACCGCGACTATACCGCCCGCTGTAGCAGCGGTTTGCGGGCGGTATTAACCCTTTTTCGGCCGATAGCGGGGGGTTAAAACCGCACCGCTATACCGTCAGCGCACCTGCCCACCCCAGTGTAAAAGGGGCCTTATAAGCAGCGTGAAAAAGATATAAAAAAGAGTTGAAAAAAGCATTTTATTAGAAAACAAATGTCAACAGTTTATTATATACAAAATGCTGAACTAAGTGCCTTCTAGTTAGTGTTTGGATCTACTTTACCTTTGATAGAGCTGCACATACAAGTTTTATTTGGTGTCCACTTTGGTTGCATTAAAGAGAACCTATCACTATGCTATAAGATACTTGGAATCACTATATGGAGGCCAACTTTGCATCCAAAATCTGGTCACCCAATGTTCATTCTTACAAATAAAGGCTGTATGGGTATTTCTGTTCTAACTCCCAGCCATTGTCTGTGGTTGTCTTCTGTGGTTATCTCGATAGAAAAAAATTGTGTGCTGCAAAAGGTTCCTGTTTGGAGCTATTTAAGGTGAATTGATGGCAGTGTCTGTATGCAAATGAACATTCTGTTATCCCTGGCTGGAAGGTTGGTGCATTATTTATAAATCTGGTGTTTTTCTAAGCAAATCAGTCAATTTGGAGGTCTCCAGCCACTTACCCAACATCTGTAATCACTGAGGGAGCAAAACAACATTTCTTCCATTTGGAGAGAAATGTCAACAGACTGACAATAATTTACCGTAAGCTCAGCGGTAAAACTTTCGAACATTACTTTTACAAATGCTTTTTGATTGAATGAATT
The DNA here is from genome assembly GCA_029206835.1 of Rana muscosa. Taxonomy (NCBI): domain Eukaryota; kingdom Metazoa; phylum Chordata; class Amphibia; order Anura; family Ranidae; genus Rana; species Rana muscosa. The sequence continues at coordinate 80,668,762 of CM055127.1, forward strand.
TGCTCTGTAATAATTCCATATTTTATAACATCTCAATGTGCTCCTCACACCCTTTAAAAAGGCAATAGGTCAGGGTGACATTTTCAAAAATTCACTCAAAGGCCATGGTCTAACCTAGTGCTACAGGGTAAGAGCAGGTACTTTCAAAAACATTACAGACATAGACATACTGCTAATGCAGAAAAATGTGGGGTTATTATACATTAAGGAGAATCTTTAGACTTGGGGTGTATTTATAAAATAACTGCATAGCAATTTTCCCAGTGAAAGCGCATGTACATTTTTTTATGTGCAAATTGGGCCAATAAAAAATAAAAAAATGGGATTAGGCTATTTCCTGTGATGATAGAATGTTTCTCATTGATTTAAAATGGAAAATACCTCATCTGGCCACTAGATGGCACTAAGTATCGTAAGAAATGTACTGGGTGAATGCTTTGCAAATGGTTTACAAATGAACCCCTTAGTGACATTTTTTTCTACACATTTTTCATTGGCAGACTATACAGTTTAATAAAGTTTCTACATATAAAGCAGACATTATAGTCACTATACTATACTATACTATAGATTCTTTGGATTAAATTTTTTTCAGCCATGCAGACCACGTAACCTAGTCTACATGCAAATACAGTCCACCCAGGAATGCCTGCTCCTCCAGACAGACATTAGGGTATTTTAATATTTGTATAGATCCTTTCAAGAGCCATCCTACTGCTTGCATTGGGGTTGAGGGCTCTTGAGAGGATAACTGAGGCAGTGTATGTTTTCAGGAAGCTATGTACATTGTACAGCACTCTGCCGGTCCTTCCCAACAGCTATGATCTAATGACATTACATAGAGAAGCACAGAGGCTTAGGCTGGTTTCACACTGGGGCGGTGGCGGTATAGCGGCGCTATTTTTAGCGGCGCTATACCGTCGGGATTGTTGAGCTATTCAGCCGCTAGCGGTGCGGTTTTAACCCCCGCTAGCGGCCAATAAAGGGTTAATACCACCCGCAAACCGCGGCTACAGCCGCGGTTTGCGGGCGGTATTACCGCGGTATCCCATGCATTTCAATGGGAAGGAGCGGTAAACACACCGCTCCAAAGATGCGGCTAGCAGGACTTTTTTTACCGTCCTGCTAGCGCACCGCTCCAGTGTGAAAGCCCTCGGGGCTTTCACATTGGAGAGAAAGGAGCTGCTGTTTAGGCTCGGTTTGCAGGCGCTATTTTTAGCAAAATAGCGCCTGCAAACCGCCCCAGTGTGAAAGGGGCCTTAGTGATTAAGTCAGAGATCTAATATAAGGTCTGTAATGAAACTGGAGAGTTTTTTTGTTTGTTTTATTAGTATGTTAATAGAAATGGGGAGGGGGTGTGCATGAAAGGCAAAATTAGGCAGAATAAACTTTTAGCTTTAGGATGCTTGCTATTTCCTTTATTAGCCAGCAGATGTCCACATCCTGAGTACAACAGATGTGGGTGGATCACAACTATATACTGTATTCTTGCCTTTACTGAATTACAGAAAAAGTATGTGAACCCCTTGTCATAAAATGTGATCTGATCCTCCTCTAAGTCACAACAATAGACAAACACAATGTGCTCAACTGCTTGCCACCCAGTAGGGCAGCACGGGCAGGCAGGATCAGACACATGTACATCATCCCCCCTCTTCCGGTTAGGGGGCACACAGCATGCCACTCCCACAACTGGACACAGTGGATTGAGGATCCTGGTACCCATATGCTTTCAGCGACTGGTGGATCATGTGATCGTTATGCGGTCACACAATCACAATGTCAACAAACTGTTATGAATTTATTTAATTCATAACATCTGTAATTCCTATAGTGATGCTGTGATTGGTCTACAGCTTTCACATGGTACCTGGGCCAATCAAAGCACACTGTACCATATGGTAGATGTTGGCCAATCACAGCACACAATAGTAAATCACATTTGGGGGGTATTTGTACTGTCCTGGCATTTTAAGGATCTCAAGAAATAAGATAGGCCATCAGTACATCAGGATTGATCAATTTTCAAATATATATACCATAGCCCATACATTTATGAAGTAGTTTGTTTTTATTGGATATGTTTTATATCAGAAAGTAGAAAATATAGATTTTTTTTTCAAAATGTTTGGACTTTCTTCGTTTTTATAGCAAATAACCCAAAAATCAGTGATGATCAAATGCCTCCAAAAAAAAGCTCTATTTGCGTGAACAAAAATTATATACATTTTATTTTTCGTATAGTGTTGCATGACTGTGCAATTGCCAGTTAAAGTGATTGTAAAGTCTTGGTTTAATTTTTTTTATAAATAACAAACATGTTATACTTACCTCCTATGTGCAGTTGGTTTTGCACACAGCAGCCTGGATCCTCCTCTTTTCGGGTCCCTCTTTGCTGCTCCTGGCCCCTCCCTCCTATTGAGTGCCCTCCCCCCCCCAGTCAGCAGCTTCCTATGGGGGCACTGGAGCTGATTCACAGCTCCGCGTGTCCACTCAGACATGGAGCCGTGACCCGACCCCTGTCTCCTCTCTCCCCTGATTGGCTGACTGACTTTGGTTGACAGCCACGGGAGCCAATGGCGCCACTGCTGTGTCTCAGCCAATCAGGAGGAGTGTCTTAGACATTTATGGACATCGCTGGAGAGAGATGGGGCTTGGGTAAGTAATTAGGGGTGCTGAGGCAGCTGCTACACTCAGAAGGTATTTTATCTTAATGCATAAATGCATTAAGATAAAAAACCTTCTGCCTTTACAACTCCTTTAAAGTAGTACAGTGCTAAATATCAAAAAATGGCCTGGCCATGAACCTTCCTGAGGTTAAGCTGATAACATGCAAACAATTCAATTTTTTTGTGTCTTTATTAAACACACCCATTAAACATTCACAGTTTTGGAGGAAAACGTAAATTAACCCTTGACAATATTAACTGGTTGAACCTCCTTTGGCAGCAATGACTTCAAGCAAGAGCTTTCGGTAGTTCTGGATCAGACCTAAACAACATTCAGAAGGAATTTTTGACCATTCTTCTCTACAAAACTGCTTCAGCTCAGACAGATTTGTAGGATGTCTAGTGTGATTGGCTCTTATAAGGTCATTCCACAGCATCTCTATTGGATTAAGGTCTGGGCTCTGACTGGGCCACTCCAAAAGGAACATTTTCTTTTTCTGTAGATAGTCTATTGTGGATTTAATTAGATGTTTAGGGTAATTTTCCTTCTGCATTATCCAACTTCTACTAAGCTTCAGATGATGGACAGCCACCCTGACATTATCTTGCAGAAGATTTTGGTAAACTTGAGTATTAATTTTCCCCTTGATGATGGCAAGTTGTCCAGGCCCTGAGGCAGCGAAGCAAACCCAAATTATGATGTTCCCTCCACCATACTTTACCGTTGGGATGATGTTTTGATGTTGGTAAGCTGTGCCCTTTTTGTGCCATACATAGTGCTGAGTATTCTTCCCGAACAATTAAAATTTTATCTCATAAGTTCACAAAATATTTCCTAATAGTGTTGCAGTTTGCCAAGGTGCTCTTTGGCAAACCTCAGCCAAGCAGCAATTTTTTTTTTTGGAGAGTGTGGCTTCCTCTGTGGTCTTCTGCCTTGGACACCCTGGCTGCTCAAACACTTACATATAGTAGACTCATGAACAGAGATGTTTTCCAGCTCCAGTGATGTCTTCTAGCCTTTGCTGTTACGCATAGGTTCTTTTTTACCTCATTGAGGATTCTTCATTGTGCCTTGGGAGTCATCTTGGCTGGGCGCCCAATTATAGGGAGAGTAGCCTCAGTACTAAACTGTCATCATTACAGACAGTTTGTCTGACTGTCGACTGATGGGTGTCTTAACACTTTGAGATTGCTTTATATCCCTTTCCAGTCTTATACAGATTAACTTGTCTTGATTGTATGTCTTCAGAGAGCTCCTTTTTACAAGGTATTGTTCACATCAGCTTAAGCTTCTTATGAACAGCAATCTTAAAATGTTTGAGTGTCTTTTATCAAAGTAGGTCTTAACCACACCTACAAACTTACTTTATTATTGGACTCCACGTGTACAAACTACTGACTGTAATTAGCTTTCGTAGAAGAAATTAGCCTATGGGTTCACATACTTTTTACTCCAGCACAGTAAATGTTTAATGTATGTATTAACTAAAACAATTCAAAAATATTTGTTTCAATTATGTATTTAGATGGTTGGCAAGAGTTTCTTTTGAGATACCTTTTCACCAGTCATGAAAATAAATGTTCATTTGTTACATTGTATGTTCATTTTTATTGTCAGTAACGATTGTTAAATACAGTAAAACCTTGGTTTGCGAGCAAAATTAGTTCCAGAAACATGCTTGTAATCCAAAGCACTTGTATATCAAAGCAATTTTTTTACAGGGTATAAAAGAGAAGAGAGGCACCTCTAATGCTGTGTGTGTGGAAACAGTGAGGGAAGTTGTGAGGAGAATCGTGCTTGCCATCCAGGAGCCAGCACTATAGGCCCACACTGCGCCAAAGATGGCCACCGGATGCCTCAGGAAAGGGTGCGACCACAAGAAAATGGCCGCCCGCAATAGCAACTGCGCCAGAGCACGGCCACGGCAAGATGGCCGCCAATGGGAAAATGAAAATGGTGCCAGCGCTGTCAAAATGTGTACAGTATGTTTTTTTTCCATCAGTGAGAAAAAATAGAACATGTTTTAAATTTATCCGATGGGAAAAAAAACAATAGCAAATTCCGATCGTCTGTGTGGAACTCCATCGGACAAAAAACCCATGCATGCTCAGAATCACGTCGACGCATGCTCAGAAGCATTGAACTTCATTTTTCTCGGCTTGTCGGAGTGTTTTACATTTGGGACGGTCAGATTTTTGACTGATGGTGTGTCGGCAAGACTGATGGAAGTCAGCTTCATCAGGTTTCTGATGGAAAAATCCATCGGCTTAGAATCCATAGGATATCCGATCGTGTGTACAGGGCTTAAGTGTAGCAATAAGTTGCTAAATGTAGTACCTTCATTAAATGTAACCATATTGCTACACTTAGAGGCTCCTCTCTTCTTTTTTTTTACTCAGTTGTGACATGACGCTACTCTTATATCAAGACATCACTTGTATATCAAGGCAAAATTTATTAAAAAATGTTGCTTATCTTGCAAAACGCTCTCAAACCAAGTTACTCTCAAACCATGGTTTTACTGTATTATTTTAATAATAATTTTTGTTGAAGAAAGCAATACGGCCGAGTGAATGTATTTTATTAATCAAATGTTACCATATGGCAAAAAATATTCTCAATGCACACTGCCACATTTAACAGAGCGAGCAGGAAAAAACAAGCGGCTGTGCTGCGGGAAAATAATGACGCCGCTATTTGGTCAGGGAATCTCTAAGCAGACCTGTATTACAATGTAATTCCTTATACGTAGCTCTCAAGGCAGGTAAAGACGCTGTTTTTACATCAGCAATTCATCATACATTAAATAGAATAAAAAAAAAACTGAAAATGATCAGACTGTTTTTTCCTCTATAATGACTCTCTTCTGTTACTGCATATTTCTTGTGTTGGGATAGGTTTCAGCATGTGATAATAGAGTGGATAATAGCTCATAGGACTCAGAGCTTTTAGTGGTGCATATAATAGAGAAAATGAGATTTGGTTTTTCGCTTTATCTAAGAACACACTGGTATTACAAACCAGAAAACTATTATAGGAAATATGACATGTAAGGTATGGTATATACACTATATGGCTAAGAGACTGTGCTCCAAATTATTGGGTTCCCACATTTCCAGTAAAGAGTACAATTAATGCTATGGCATGCAAAGATATTACAGACAATTGTGTGCTTCCAACTGCATGACAACTGTTTGGGGAAGGCTCTTTTCTATTTTAGCATGAATGTGCCCCATGGGTTGATTTACTAAAACAGGAGAATGCAAAATCTGGTGCAGCTGTGCATGATAGCTAATCAGCTTCTAATGTCAGCTTGTTCAATTAAGCTTTGACGAAGAAAAAAAAAACCCTGGATGCTAATTGGTTTCTGAGCAGAGCTGCACCACACTTTCCACCCTTCAGTTTTAGCAAATCAACCCCTGTGTACAAACCCAGCTCTATAAAGACATGGGTTGAGGAGTTTGGTGTGGAAGAAATTGAGTGCCCTCAATCCTACTGACATCCTTTTAGGATCCTGATTGCGAGCCAGATCTTCTTGTCCAACATCAATACCTAACCCCACAAATGCTCCTTTGGCTAAACTGGTGCAGACACGAAAACTTTTTGGAAAGGCTTTCCAGAAGAGTGGATGTTTTTAAACTCACGAAAGTGGTGGCAAAGTCTTTTCTAATGTTAATGTTCCAACAAGCTTTTTTAGGTGTAATAATCATGTGCCCAAAAACTTTCATATTTCATATAATGTATATGTGGAGAACTTACACTGAATAGCACACATCTGTAGGCTTCACGATGCAGCCACGTGAGGCTTGTATTATTAGGTAGTCCTCAAGTAATAAACAATTCTAAGCTACTCAAAAAGCAGGACAATGGTTTAAAGCAGGTAGCTGTTAAAATTCCTTTATGGTAACTTTACTACAAGTAAGTGCACTCTTGTCTATTATAATGCCAGAGTGTTTGCTTAAAACCAGAGAATCCATTAGCCTAAGAGCCGGTTCACACTGGGGCAACACGACTTCCAGCGCGACCTCCAGAAGCAACTCAGACACGACTTGAGCATGAATCACAGCGAGACTTGGAGGAGACTTCAGCGCGACTTCTGGTCATTAACAACATGACTTGAAGTAAATTCCTTGTGGCTTCTGGGTAAATTCTTTTCTGCTTCCTATAAAGTTGCCTTCAAAATGAACAGTGATCAGACTTCTAAGTGACTTCTGTTGAAATCAATGGGTAAAAGTTGCCTACAGGTCGCCTAGAAGTCTGATTGAAGTAGTACAGGAACCTTTTTTGAAGTCGGAGCGACTGTAGTCCTGTACATTAAAACATCTCCATTCACTTCAATTAGTTTTAAAAATAGCTTAACTCGGGGCGACCTGAAGTCGCGTCCGGAGTCGCCCTTGTGTGAACCGGGTCTTAGCAACCACACTGACAAAACTTGCTAGTCCTTTTGTTAAGCATCTTTTTTTTTTTTTTTTACATTATTCAGTTCACGATGGGATAAAGTGCATGTAGTATGTTCTCCTATCCTGTTAGGTTCTCTGTAACGCTAGCTACAATGTTGGACAGGGCACCCCAACCCCTGCCTTTGCATATGGCTGCCCAACATCGACGCCAACAAAGAGATGGCTGCTTTTCTAGCAAGTGCCTGTGTCAAGCACCGGTAAGAAGAATGCAGAGGGAGATGGCCAGTGCTCCAGTGGGGGGGGGGGGGGGCACCATATCTAGAATTGCAGCTAATGTCACAGGGGACCTAGGAAGATGGAACAAAGTATGGCATGTACTTTGTCCCATTGGGAACTGAATACTGTAAAAAAAAAAAGTGATACTTCTTCTTTAAGACTGTGACCATTTCTGTGAAAAACGTATAATGACCTATGTTGTATTTCCTATTAATGATAATTAATAACTACAGCAAGAAGTCCCATTTTTATCAATAATATGGTGACCAATCCTAATGCTGGTCACACACTTGGGAACATTTCGGAAGTTTTTAATCACTATTAGTTGAAAAGATGACTGCATGCCTTCACTGGTCCACAACAACCCACCACCCTTCTTTTTTTTACTGTTTACCAGGTTCAGGAAACCAAATATTTAACATTTAGCATGGAAATCCATCAAAAGTAGATTTAGACCTGATATACTTTTATTAAATTCATTTGCAATTTTGTTTTTGGAAGGAATAAATGATCAAACTTGTGCATGCATTATTGCACACATTTTGATGTTTCTAGTCATACTGCATTAAGGCGCCAAAACTGTCAGTATTTTGGTGCACCCCATCGATTTGGCACAAATGGATTCCTTTGCAACCCTCTTAACTTGCAATAAAGGAGAGCCAGCTACCATAGCTTTGCGTCATCTATGATAGATTTATCATTGTACCTCTGACCTTTTTCTTCTTAAAACACCTAGGACGTGGTCAAGGGCATGTTTTATATTGGCACATATGTACTTTTAAATGTCAGAGGGGGGGATTCCAAATTAATTTTATACCACATCTGTTCAATTAGATGTATAGCTGCTCTTGTTTGCACTACCTTACTGTGCAGTAAAACAAATAACTCTCCTTCAGTATTTTCTGTTTTTCCAGTGTTGACCTTACTAAGCCATTTTAATATAATACATACAGGACACATAAGCCCCATGCAGAAAGGTGTGGTCTAGTAAAACAGAACTGCCTTATCCTGGTGGAATTGCTTACACAAATCCAACGCAATACACGTGATAGTCTTAAGGCTCTGGATCTAGAAAAAATAACCAGAATGTAAAACAAGGCAACGGATCAAAAAGCCTTTGAGGGTTTAAAGTCAAGAAGTAAAATTACATAGAAGAGAGCCAGATCTTTTTACGCCATCATTTTTGCTGTCTGCACAGAATAGCAGTGGGATAATGACTTTTTCATTAATAGAGGATGTTAAAAGCTATGAATTTAGCAATCTACAAATCTAAAACAAATCCATGACTCATTGATACAATATCCACTGAGATAAAAAAGAAAGCGCTTTGTTTCAGTATAAAAAGAGGTCAACATTCAGGATTTACCTTCGATAGGATTTAAACTCTTATTTATTTAAAGGAGCTTGCTATTTAAATCTTTCCTCCTGTACTCATCTTTGTGGAATGCTGAACTTGGCTGTAGTTAGCAACATCCTTATGCTTGATGTAGCCTAAAGCCTCGTACACACGGCCGGTTTTCTCGTCAAAAAACGACAAGAAAACTGCCGGGAGAGCTTTCTTGCCGAGAAAGCCGGCCGTGTGTACGAGGCTTTCAGGTTTCTCGTCAAGAAAACTGGCCAGAATCTCGACGAGAAAAATAGAGAACATGCTCTCTATTTTCTCATCGAGATTCTCGTCGGCCTGTTTCCCGACGAGAAACCCGAGAGTGTGTACGTTTAACTGTCGCCGTGGAAACCCGCGCATGCTCGAAATGACTTTGACGCATGTGCAGTAGCTTTCTAGGCATAGGTAGGGTGTAGCAAGATGGTGGCAGCGGCATCGAATGTGACGAGCGCACGCCTTCGTAGTCGATGACGTCACCGCGTTCGTTCCATTTAAAAGAACGGCGGTTCTTTTGAATCGAGCGTGTGTACACTTGGCCAGGACAAAATTCTTGTCAAGAATCTCGTCAGGAAAAACAATGGGTTTTTTCCTGACGAGATTTTCGGCCATGTGTACGAGGCTTAAGGCTAGATGCCTAACTTTTTTGTTGCAGTTTTCGACAGAGTAAAGGGTTTAAAACCTCTGTCAACCTCTGTTTTTGTGCTGTTCGTGCCCCAATCTAAAGAGATTTTTCGCAGTTTTGGGTTATTTGCAGGGTGTGTGACGCAGCAGGAAATGGGAACATGGACAGAAAGAAACACACACTTTATAGTGGAGTGGAAGGTTTAGCATATTTTTGTTCTCTTCACCCAATAAAGAAGATTATTCCTCATTTCCTGTCCAGGTGACAGGTGTCAGATAGAATGGGAAAAGAAGAGAAATCTAGGTACAGCTTAGGAAATCAATGTGTTAAAGTGGTTGTAAACCCACTTTTTAAACAAAGCCCTACAGGTAAGCCTAGATAAAGGCTTACCTGTAGGTGCAAGAAATATCTCCTTAACCTACACGGTTAAGGAGATATTTGTATGTAAATGCGGCGATGCTGACGTCACCCCATTCACAAATTTGGCTAGGTCGCAACATTCGACGACGTAGCCGAATTCGACAGCTCACGCGCGCATGCGCGGAGTCACGTCTTCTCCGCTCCGGCCAATCACAGCGCCGGAGCGGAAGTAACATTCCGGCTATCGCCGCAGCGATGGATGCGGCTAGAGGAGGGACACGGACGACTTCGGGGGCCCTGATCGAAGGTAAGTGGTACATAATGAGCTAGTATGCTAGTCATACTAGCTCATTATAGCTTTGTCTTGCAGGTTAGTCAAAAAAAAAAAAAAAAGGGTTTACAACCGCTTTAATATACATTCAAAATTACATTTCCAATCTATTTAAATCTTCTGCTTTCAATAAAATAATATCTAGCGATCCTTGCTCAGTTGGATTCAGTACCTCCAGTTGTTTTCCTGTACTGTAGCCTTGTCACATGCTCTTCCAATGAAGAAGCACATTTCACAGACATGGTCCTCATGTATCACCATTAGGAAATCCACCCCAAGAATGGCATGCAGCCACCACTGAAACATATGTAGACAGAAAGTGGAAGAAATGTTATTCAGTTAGGGCTCCTTCAAACGGATGGCCAGGGGACTGTAAAATTCAGGGGCCACCCACCTAAATTCTAACATTAAAGATAGAAGGGGCTGCCATGGCAATTTTGACTCAGAGCTTGCCCCCAGAGTTGTATTTTGTTTTGTTCAAACACTCCCATTGAGGTCAATAAGAGAACACCATGACCAAACACTTGGCTTGCAGTTGTGGAGAAGTTATTTAGTACAAAATCCCCCTTGGGATTAAAAAATCCACTGTGGATCTCTTTTCAGAGGGCAGTAAGCACTGTCACTAATGCGAAAGATCCCTTGGGATTCACATCTACTCTAATGGAGACAAAAAAAAAAAGATTTAAAAGCTGAAAGAAGTTCTTAACCTTTCCAACTTTATCTAACACTCACAACATGTCTTGACTTGAGTTAGGCTTCTTTTCTGCCCAGGAAGATATCACCTGACACAAAGGGGTCGATTTACTAAAGGCAAATAGGCTGCAGTAGTGTATTTAGGTTTTGTGATGCCCTAGGCCTGACTAAACTTGTGCACCTCCTAATTTAAATATGGCCCACCCCTTTCTGTCAAGGCCACACCCCTTGCTGTTTAAGATCCGCCCTGAAATTTTTGAATGGGGACACTAGTTCTGAGGGCCTGGGGGGGAGGGGGGCAATGAATTCCCTTAATTTGCATAGATTTCCTCTCACTTCCTGTTTGGTTATGATGCAGAAGTGAAGGAAAATCTCTGCAATGGGACAGGGAGGGTAAAAAATAAACTGACAGAGGCTATAACTCTCCATTACTCTATCAAAAATGAAAACAAAAAGTGTTGCCTATAGTTCTAGTTTAAGCACAAATTTCAGATAATTTTATGGAGAGGAATAAGAAGATATAACCATGCCAAGGGTTTAGCAGAAAACACAGTGAGGAAGGTTTGTGGTCCATAATGATAGGACAGTCAAAATTAGAAGCAGCGCCCCCACAGTTGCGGAATGCCGGCCAACCACATACTGGAAGCATTGCGGCCGCTTTATGGGGGGGCTAGACTAATTTGCCTCTCAGCCCAGTCCACCCCATAAGACTGGCGCTACACTAACAATGTAGCGCAAGCTGGCGGGGACTCTTTCCGTGCTGCCCCCCTGCGAAGTGCTGCCCTAGGCCTGGGCCTTGTTGGCCTAGGCCAGGATACAGCGTTGATAGGCTGTTTACTTTTTTAGCTTAGTGAATGTGGTTTCAAATAATTTTGAAAACAATATCCAATCCCATGCATAGAAACAAAAAAAAAAAAACCTGTATTTTTGCTGGTAGATGATTGGATAATTGAAGTCAACAGAGCTTCACCTCTCTCTCAGATAAGGGAAAATACCCTTGCAAAGTGAACAGCCTATTTGCCTTTAATAAATCAACCCTAAGGTATTTGCTTTACTATTGCTAAAGATACTTCATACAGTGTATGCAGAAAGTTTTTGAAAGACAGTGTTTTTTTTTCCTTTTATTGGAAGTGACAGGGTCACTTTAAGCTACCTATTTTCAGTCAGATCAGGTGATAATCTAATATCCATGTGTACTTCCTTCTGCTTCCAAGCAACAACTGTTAATGAGACCAATTGGCACATTAGAAATTCTGTCGTGGGCATTAATGTTCCTCCCCAAGGTAGGTAGTGCCAACAGGTGGCTCAGGTTTATTAATAGGCCCTGTATAGTAAAAAGAATATATGTTTAAAATGGATAATTCTAGCACAGGTGTATTGTTTTTAGAGTCACAGAGGTTGATTTACTAAAGGCAATTAGATTGTTCACTTTCACAAAGGAGTTCTCTCCTGAGCTTTGTGAATGAGCTGAAGCTCTGCTGACTTCCATCATTCCATTACATGCAAGTAAAAATGCAGTTTTTTTTTTTTTAATTGTCCTTGCACGAAAAGCATCTCCATTGGAGAGAATGGACCATAGAGGACAGATGGTAATACAGGGGAGGTTGCGAAGGTGTGGCTACAGGGCGGGCAAATGTCAAGGACATCTACCCTTGGGTGTCCATACAGCCACAGCCCGGGATCAGTGAAGCCAAAGCAAGGGAACCACGGACCGCAGTGCCAATCAAGCCCAGCAAGCAGGCGGCAAGCAAACGTGACATAACACCACACCCAACTAAGATGTTAAAAAGGAAGGGGCCCACAACAATTCATGGTCAGAAGCCATCCTGTCTAAAAAGCTGCGATGAGAGAAAGAACAAACAGTTATATTCAAATAAAATAATGATAAATTGAAAATAGAAATTTTAATCTCATTGACAAAAACAGAAATGAAAAATAAAAAACGATACTAACAGAAAAACTAATAAAGTGAATATCAATATAAGGTTATAACAAAAACAAACACAAACAGTCAGACAAAAAGGGCCCCCATATATAAATAACGGGTTATCCGGTTTGTTTTGTGTAATCAATGTATGTTTTGTACTGCTTTTCTTGTGTATATATAAAATTTATTGTTGAAATAATAAAATATATAATTTTTTTACCATTTTTTTGATATTTGCCTGGCACCGTTATAATCCCATAGTCCCTTCCCTGTTCTCAAAGCTCTATTTGTGTGAAGAAAATGTTAAAAATTTCACATGGTTACAGTGTAGCATGACCACGCAATTGGCATTCAAAGTGTGACAGGGCGCTGAAAGCTGAAAAATGGCCTGGGCAGGAAGGGGGTGTAAGTGCCCTGTATTGAAGTGGTTAAGGCCTTGCTTGATCTGTTTTACCGGTTGCCTTGTGGAATATACTCAGCCCAGACAAATGTATTTTTTCAGGGTGGATCAACCATGTAGTATTACTAACAGCATTCCTTTATGTGTAATCTCTGATATTATTGGCTGCCAGCTCGCATACTTTTTCCAGGTTTTGCAAGAACAGCAGTCTTATAGATCTGACTTCTCTGAAGTGCAGCACAAACACAGACTCTATGATAACAATATCAGACACTAGGCAAACAAGTGATTAACAATGCTGACTATTAAACCCTTTGTTTAATGATATGCTGCATCTTGGCATGGCAATCACAAAAACAAAACTTGTGAAAGTTGACACGCTGAACAGCAACAGATATGCATAGATAGACATACTAGTTAGTCATTTATTTGAATCACATTAAATCGAATCTGGGATTAAGTTCATTAATGACTAATAATGATTTACTGCAATGACAACTAACAAAGAAATATGAAAGTGAACAGGGCAACGTGCCACAAAATAATAGAATAAACCACAAAATGTTGCACTGCACAAAAAAACGATAAACTCATCCAAAAAATAGGAAAATCTACCACAGGAAAAAGGGAAATATGTAACACGTTACAATAGAATAATGTAGATTTAAACCCAATCAATTTTAAATATGCACCTTTCAAAAAAAACTCGTAGTCAGGGGCGCCCCTAATGAACGAGTTTTTTTGAAAGGTGCATATCTAAAATAATGGATAATGATTATACATTATGTGCCCGGGCGTCCATTAGGGGCCCCCCCTATCCAGGGCCGCTTTCAGGACGCTAGATACATGAATTCCAATGGGGTGGGGGTGTTTTTTTGAAGCACCCGATTAGAGCCAGAGGCTCTAATAGGCTTCAAAATAGTGTGGGCTCGGGACACAGAGCATTGCGCCAAGAGCCCACCCAGGTGTGTTACAATAGAAAATGAATATTCACTATTGAAATACTGATCCTCCTCCTGGCCAATCAGGAAGCCGGGATGAGACACATTTCCTGATTGGCCAAAAAGAGAAACATCCCGATTGGCTGTCGAGGAGGAGGGAGGAAACGGAAGCTGCGGAGAGCAGGGGAAGGGTAAGCCGCTACCGTGATGACCGCGGAGAGCAGGAGAAGGGGAAGCTGCCATGATGCTTGCGGAGAGTAGGGGAAGCCGCCAGTGAAGCCCGGGAAATCAATGCTCGCCAATAGATGGGTTAATTGCTCCGGACCCGACTGATCGGCCATCCTGTTGTTGAGTGACAAGGCATTGTCCTTGTCCCACAAACTGTTTTAATGTGTTGTCACCCTGTCACATAAGCTTCCCATTAGGACCAAAAGTAGTGGTTTTCATGTAGGCATGGTCCACTAATGTCACCAACAGGAAAAATAGCTCTTCAGCCTTTGTTTGTGTGCATGTAGACACAAAGTGACTACAAAGAAGCTGTGGGAGGTCAGCAGTACTGACATGCAGCCAAAGCTGAAAAATAACTATAAAACTAAATTGTATTATGTTAAAAAAAGTGACAGTTCATGCTTTGGTAAACGATTATGATTCAGTTAGAATTTACATTTCCTGAAATCCATTTCCTGAAGAAAAAACAGTTAACATACAACAAAAAAAGAAATATACCAGAGAACATAGGGTATTTTCTTCAAAACGATGAAGTTGAAGCTCACCCCGGAACAGGGGATTTTATCATTGCACAAGAAAATGAATAATACAGGGTCACCTCAGGTAGGTGAATGCAGGCTATGCCCCTACCATCCATTACATTTTCTGAGTTTCTTTACCAGGATTCAGGAATCTCAAACACGGAAGTAGACAGTGATATCTGTCCTGTAATTATAGCAACAGACATGAGTTCAGCAACTCATATTTGGATTTCTAAATACTTGGAAAAAACTTGGCAGTTCATTGTCAATATACAGCCCTGTGGGGCTACTACAGGGCTTACTCAACATAGCTTAGCATGGAGCAAGCCACTACTTGTGATTGTCGTAATCACTGTTATGATGCTTTTGGTGACCCATTGATTTCATGGATCACCAAAAAACCTATCACTGACAAGAAGAAATTTTGAAATCTTCATCTCCCAAATGGAAGAAGCAAGCCTGGCAGTCAGGACTGCATTTTCTATCTTTAGCTTGACTGGTCTGATACACTGCAATTTATCAGTGCTCAGTTCCTGATTTTGCAGTTTGCTTCTGATGGGGAATCTTTCAATGATTGTCAATGCATTGCTGCTCAGTGCTTGCAAAGTGTGCCTTTCCTGCTGCTACCACCCAACTTTCCCAAGACCCATAGTCACTCCTACACTGGAGAATGCCTGTCAATGTAACAAAGTACGCATAACACAAAGGGAATCCCTAATATTTTGTAACATTTATACCACAGTTTTCCCTTCTACTCTTCCCTTCCTACCGCAAAATGAGAATGTATATGAGAAGATGTACTAAAACAAAAGTTGATATTTTACATGATATGGGAAAGAATGTATTCCAGAGCAGGGACAGCACTACTGAGTTATCAAATTTTCTGAGTACGACCCATGGTAATATTGGAGTAATATCTTCAAACCTCCAGTAGCTGTACAGAAAAATATTGACAAAGATAGTTGGCCAGTCTGTGGTCTGTGTTTCAAAGAAATAAAGCAGAATATCCAATACAAAAAATAAAGGACTTATATAACAATGATGGCTGATACGATATAGCCTTAAGACAACTAGTTGTACCAATATTAAATATGCTAGACCAAATATTATTATAGATTCACAACATTTAACATTTGCCAAATGGTGATAAAACCCAATGCTGAGTGCCATGATTAACTGCTACATCCGATAGGCTTAAACTAACCCCAGCTGCTTCATCTTTAACATGTGCCAACATTTCGAGACAGAATAGCATGATGCTGCTCGATCATTAAAGCCTGCAGAGGTAAGTAACATAATGAATGCAATAATGTCAGCATTATTTATTAAACAATGGAATTAGAGGAAAGGATTGCCAATAATTACCATTAGGCAAGTTGCCCACACTTCCCTATGGGTGCCAATAGCGGAACTATATTTGTATACTGAAATTTATGTCCCCGTACTGAATACTTATATCTTAGGCTCAAAGGTGTTTCAAATGAAGATTTAAGAGACAGAGAACTACTAGTTACTTATTCTCTGGAAGCCCTTTGGCATAAATAAAACACTATAAAGAGTAGTCCTTCGCATTGAACCATAGCCAGTACTTCTGAAGTGTAGGATTGCTATTAGAAATGTCTGGGCCACGCAGCAAGTCATTGGAATGTCTGTATGATTTCGTGTTGGCTTGAAACTGACACATCTATCTTTTCTGTCTGTCAGTTAAATAGATACTATCTATCTATCTATCTATCTATCTATCTATCTATCTATCTATCTATCTATCTATCTATAACACATCTATCCTATAACTATCTGTTTAGGTGGGGAAGGGTGTATACTGAATTGCTCACTACACATGGGTACAGGTGGTGGTCATGTAACGTGTCTATTCATTGCACGACTCCGCACCCCAAAAATATAGATACTTGATGTTCTTATATATCCAGTGTCAGTGAATGTAATCTAAACCTACCCACATATCTTGTTGGTTGTACAGTCCCTGTGCAATCTTTTTTTGATTTACTAGCAACTTTGTGGTCTGAGAACCTATTTTAACATTTAATTAAATCAATATCCATTCATGTAGGTCCTAGCACTACGCAGTTGTTAGTAAATGTTATGAACTAGCTTAAGTGTAAAATAACTAAGGAACTCTGTATAGGGGACTGCTTGATATAATTGAGTATAACATAATGCAAAGTTTGACCAGTTTATTAGCATGGCACTTTGTTATTCATGACTTGTGGGCTGCTGTAAGACTTCAATTTACTTTGAAAGAATATTAGCATAGCGTTCCTTTGGCTGTGCTAAACACAGAGGTTCCCTGCAGTACTTTGATTATTTGCTCTGCTGGAAAAATGATTTTCTAACAAATTATAAAATAGTTGTATGTGCTAACGAGTAGATTCAAAGGTCTTTCAAATCAGATAAATATGAAACACTGCATAGTAATATTTCATATATACCACTTGCAGGCAACAGATGGAGCTATATGCACATCTGATGCAACATACACATAATCAGGGGAGGGCTGGCGGCCTTAGGCCTGAGGGGCAAGTCCAGTCAAGTGGACCATTGACCCGCCGAATCAGCTCACCATCCATGGCCCACCTGGTTTTTCAATGCAGCCTCACCAGTGCCCATCAGTGCAGCAACTCCAGTGCCCATCAATGCAGCCTGATCACTGGGGCAGGTTTCATGGGGTGTATGGGGGGAGATGGGGGGTCAGCTAGGGGTGTCTGGGTCTCTCATCTCAGCGATCTCGGCTCAGCAGGTCCTTGCATGCCACGGTTTCCTGGGGGGGGGTAACGCTCCTGATCCTGGGGTCAAGTTGCAGCCAGCGCCCAGCCCTGCAGCCCTGCGTCCCGACTCCCTGGCATGCCCTGCCTCTGCCTGCTTCCAAGAATCCGGTCCCAGGGAGTTGTAGTTTCCTCTGCGCTGCTGTGTTTTCCACCCACCAGAAGCTTGCGTGCGGACTACAACTCCCAGAATGCAACAGCTACTGGTCGTGCCCCCAGCCCGACTTCCTAGACCAGAATAAAAAAGAAAATGGTAGCGGGCAGCGGCTGCCGGCAATTTTGAACATAAGTTAGGGCGGCCTGGGAGGCAATTGCCACCCTGCCCCCTGGCCCAGTCCTTACCTGCACATAATGTCTTACATAGCAACTGTTTAGCTTACACAGATTTAAAAGTCTTACCTCATGAACTACCACAATCTGCTAGAAAGCATAAAGGTAGTGCTGTGCTTTCTTATTACAGTGGAATGCACATACCCTGTAGAAATTGTTAATTTGATAAGCAAAAGCCTTATGTTATACTCACTATAGGCCTAAGACTTGACCTAACCCTAAAAATGAGCCCTTAATATTTGACCTGCTCATTAACTTTTAATCAATCACTTGACTTTAAAAAAAATACCACTTTGTCACTTTGTCTATTCAGGGCAAGGTGATTGTGCCTGTACATCCTTCCCAGGCATGTATGTTTAAACAGCTATGCTTCCTCGTTGCCTTTCTGCAATGCCAGAGCCCCTGCTAACACAGCCGGGCTTCTGGGTATAGGGGAGCATGTGAGACTTAATCCTAAAATTCAGATGACTTTAGATTCAGACCGCATTGAGTTGATTCCAATGCCTTGAGTCAAATAAAAATTTGCTGTTTTTAAACTTTGGATTTCCAAAATCCATCTGGGAGAAAGGGATCAAAGGCTGCTGCAAAGGTTGTATCTGCTTCTGCTGTTGCTTGGAAACCCTCGGCTTGACTGCCAGTGCCAGTAGGTGCCACCCTTCTGTCCTAGGATGTTAGGATCCTAGGTTGTTAGGATCCAGGTAGAATTTTTTTTAAAGTAGCCCAGGTGTTGTTTGTTTCATCATCCCATTAGGAAGGCCAACCGGAGCTTTCCAAATCTGCACAATTTTGCATCATCAGCTGCTTTGTAACACACACTTTTTGTTGTCCAAAACAAAATTTGGCTAACCTAATCAAAATTTTCAAAAGTTCACAAATTTCTTGCCACTAGTCAACAACAGAGATTGGGCAGGTGGGGATGCCCCAACAGAGATGATGTAAAGGAGCATGGCTATCTAAGTATATATGCCTGGCACTGGACACTGTCCTTTTTTGTTTGATTCGGAAAAGTGACTTTTTAACATCTATTCTTGACTTTAACTGCCTAACTACTTATCCTAATTTAACTCTTTACCCAACCACTTGTTAACCCAAAAGCACCATATTTACCAAGTGCCTAAAGCATCAGCAACAAAAAACAACACTCCTGAGCCAAGATCTCACAGCACTTAAAAAGAATCTGACATAATAAACCTACTAGAGGCTCAGACAGCAGAAAAAGCGAGGACACAGCTGTTCAATAGTGAGTTCTGCAATTATGCGTAGACCTTATATGTGTCCTCTTGAGTATTGCCCAACCCACATCTCCCTGCTGTCTGTAGGCAACAAATGTAGTTTTCTGTGTTCCTGGAAATTGTATTCAAATGTCTTTACAATATTCACTCCATCTCTTGCTGAGCCAGAATTAATTTCCCGGTATGCTTATCCAGCCATTTTAATGCTCATCTATGATTAGACAAGCAATTTGCTTTTAATGCAGACAGTGCTATCCCAGATTCCTTTAAGATGGGACTGTAAAGAGTTTAAACATGGCTAAGACGTGGCTTGCAAAGTAAAATGTGACTGTTTCATGCAGCGGTTTGCGACAATACTTATATAGTCAGCTTTTGCTCAGTATTTTGGCCAAATTATCTGGTAAATTTGCCTATTAGCTAAAGCAAAGCTGCTCAAAGAAGTAATTTGGCAATGCACCAAGTGAAATTGCTGCTACTTAGAAAATGTGCACAGTACTTAATGATCTTCCTTGATAATTAGTTTCTCTAATTCAATGATTTTCATAGAATCTGCACAAAGTTTTATTTTAAAGAGAAAGGCACCCTGTGTATAGATACAGCTGTTGCAGTTGCCTTTTATATGTCTTCACTTCAAAACATACAAACTTATGAGAGGTAGAGCTACACCTAAACACTCTGCTAACATAGACACATGTAATATGTTTTTCTGCCACATTTGGCTTGGGTAAAATATTTGACTTCAAGTTACTTTTTAAGCAGTTGTGGCCTGGAATGCAGGGCGCACGGGTGCCACCACCCCTATCCATGCGTCCAGCCCCATATCTACATACAGGATGCCGGATGCTTGGATTTTAATGTTTTTTTGTTTTGTTTTTAAGCACATGATTAAAGCGTGAGGCTCTAATTGGCTTCAAAAAAGGGTGGGCTTGGGGCGCAGAGCACTGCACTGTGACAATAGCTACAAGATAATTTTCATGTAATCAGATTCAGTAGTTGAAGAGAACACAAACTAGGAAGCAACACCCTATTCAAATAAGCACCTATCTGTCAACACTTTGAGGTTGATTTACTAAAACTGGAGAGTGCAAAATGTGGTGCAGCTCTACATAGAAATCAATCAGCTTTCAGGCTGGGTTCACACTAGTGCGACACGACATCTGTCCTACTTTGGATCCGACTTTGCCCTGCGACATGAAGCCGACATATGTCCGACTTTCAATGAACGGGGATCCGACTTGGATCCCCGCCAATATCAGGCACTGTGTTTGGTATGAATCTTGAGGGGGAACTCCAGGCCAAATTTTAAATAAAAAACCGGCATGGGTTCCCCCTCCGGAGGCATACCAGGCCCTTGGGTCTGGTCTGGATTTGAAGGGGCGCCCCTACGCCGAAAAAACGGCGTGGGGGTCCCCCCAAGATCCAAACTAGACCCTTATCCGAGCACACAACCTGGCCGGCCGCAGGGGAAGAGGGGGGGACGAGAGAGCGGCCCCCCCTCCCTCCTGAACCGTACCAGGCCGCATGCCCTCAACATGGGGGGTTTGGTGCTCTGGGGCAGGGGGGCGACCTGCGGCCCCCCCACCCCAGAGCACCCTGCCCCCATGTTGATGAGGACAGGGCCTCTTCCCGACAACCCTGGCCGTTGGTTGTCGGGGTCTGCGGGTGGGGGGCTTATCGGAATCCGGGAGCCCCCTTTAATAAAGGGGCCCCTGGATCCCGGCCCCCCCACCCTATGTGAATGAGTATGGGGGTACATCGTACCCCTACCCATTCACCTGGTGGAAAAAAAATGCAATAAAAAAACCACACAGCTTTTTAAAGTATTTTATTGCACAGCTCCGGGGGTCTTCTTCCGAATTCGGGGGTCTCCGGTGTCGTCGCCGCTCTCTCCGGTTCTTTCTTCTGCCGGGCCTCCGCTAACTTCTTTTTAGCTCTTTTGCTAACGGAGGCCCGGTCTTCTCCGTCGCCTTCTTCTTCTCCCGCTCTCCGGTTCTTCTCCCGCTCTCCGGTTCTTTCTTCCGCCGGGCCTCCGCTAACTTCTTTTTAGCTCTTTTGCTAACGGAGGCCCGGTCTTCTCCGTCGTCTCGTCCGGCTCTCCGTTGTCCTTCTGCCGGCCCCTCCACTAACTTCTTTAGCTCTTTTGCTAGTGGAGGAGCCGGTCTTCCTGTCGTCGCCGTTGGCATCTTCTTCCCTCTTCTCCTCCTCGATGTTGACGCGTCGCTTCCTCCCGCTGTAATACTGGCTCTCCGCTCCGCATTAATATAGGCTTCCCATGACGTCACAGTCACATGTTCCGGGGCACATGGCACCGGAGCATGTGACTGTGACGTCATGGGAACATGTGACTGTGACGTCATGGGAAGCCTATATTAATGCGGAGCGGAGCGGAGAGCCAGTATTACAGCGGGAGGAAGCGACGCGTCAACATCGAGGAGGAAAAGAGGGAAGAAGACGCCGACGGCGACGATGGGAAGACCGGCTCCTCCACTAGCAAAAGAGCTAAAGAAGTTAGTGGAGGGGCCGGCAGAAGGACAACGGAGAGCCGGACGAGACGACGGAGAAGACCGGGCCTCCGTTAGCAAAAGAGCTAAAAAGAAGTTAGCGGAGGACCGGCGGAAGAAAGAACCCGGAGAGCGGGAGAAGAACCGGAGAGCTGGAGAAGAAGAAGGCGACGGAGAAGACCGGGCCCTGCTAGCAAAAGAGCTAAAAAGAAGTTAGTGGAGGCCCGGCAGAAGAAAGAACCGGAGAGAGCGGCAATGACACCGGAGACCCCCGAATTCGGAAGAAGACCCCCGGAGTTGTGCAATAAAATACTTTAAAAAGCTGTGTGGTTTTTTTATTGCAATTTTTTTCCACCAGGTGAATGGGTAGGGGTACGATGTACCCCCATACTCATTCACATAGGGTGGGGGGGGCGGGATCCAGGGGCCCCTTTATTAAAGGGGGCTCCCGGATTCCGATAAGCCCCCCACCCGCAGACCCCGACAACCAACGGCCAGGGTTGTCGGGAAGAGGCCCTGTCCTCATCAACATGGGGGCAGGGTGCTCTGGGGTGGGGGGGCCGCAGGTCGCCCCCCTGCCCCAGAGCACCAAACCCCCCATGTTGAGGGCATGCGGCCTGGTACGGTTCAGGAGGGAGGGGGCCGCTCTCTCGTCCCCCCTCTTCCCCTGCGGCCGGCCAGGTTGTGTGCTCGGATAAGGGTCTGGTTTGGATTTTGGGAGGGACCTCCACGCCGTTTTTTCGGCGTAGGGGCGCCCTTCAAATCCAGACCAGACCCAAGGGCCTGGTATGCCTCTGGAGGGGGAACCCATGCCGGTTTTTTATTTAAAATTTGGCCTGGAGTTCCCCCTCAAGAGCAGCACAGCACAAGTCGCATGCCAAAGTCGGATCATGCAAGACTGCGGTCCGACTTTGATCCGACTTCAATGATAGTCAATGGGGTGAAGTCGGATCAAAGTCGGACCAAAGTGGTACAGGGAGCATTTTCAAAGTCGGA
Source organism: Rana muscosa (assembly GCA_029206835.1). Classification (NCBI taxonomy): domain Eukaryota; kingdom Metazoa; phylum Chordata; class Amphibia; order Anura; family Ranidae; genus Rana; species Rana muscosa. The sequence continues at coordinate 80,691,357 of CM055127.1, forward strand.
CCAGTTAAGACGGCTCCCATAGGGAAACATTGATTTTCACACGTCATGCGACATGAGCTCCCAATGTCGGAGCGTTTGTCGCCCCAGTGTGAACCAGGTCTCAAGGTTTTTTGTCCAAGCTTAATTGAACAAGCTGAAGTTAGAAGCTGATCTGCTACCATGCACAGCTGCACCAGATTTTGCATTCTCTAGTTTCAGTAAACCAATTCCTTTGAGTAAGCAAAATCCAGACGGTATTTGCCACATTTATGTAACCCAATGGAAACATTTATGTTTCCCAATTCTCAGTTTAAATCCCGACTCCAGACAAAACCTTTTTTTTTTCCCTTTTTTCTTTTTTACAAAAGCATTATTTGTCAAAAGAAAATACATTGTATTAAACATAAATCAATAACAACAGTGACAATGTAGTAACTGGTACATGCTACAAAAACCTTAAACATTGAACATTGATTACATTTTCCTTATTAAATCAGCAAAACAAAGTCAAACATGTTCATATAAGGGACTCTTCTCTAAAGATGGAGACCTACATCCAAAAAGATGTGTGGAGCTATATCATATCAATCATTAAGAGCCAGACACACCATGTGGTTGTGTTAGCAGGTGAAAATGTAGATTACTATAAATGTAGGGTTTCCACATATGTTCCCAGCAACTCAGCATGTGAGAATTGGGGCTTGGTGTTGTTAAATGTTTTCTGGGTGGTCAGACTGGAAGTAGGTGTGATTGTACATTAGCTGGGGTGTGCAGATAGGTTAGGAATATGTAGGTGGCAAATTGCATAGGGGATACAGAGACTAGAGATCTGTAAGGGGGTACAAAGGAGGAAGTTGAACTATAAAGGCATAAGATGAGGAGGGAGATGTATGTGTGTGTGTGTGGGGGGGGGGGGGGGGGTATGGCTGGCAAGGAGAAAATGGCAGAGATTGGCCAACTGTGGGATCTGGGATATAGAGAGGGCTGATAGGGATAGGGGTTCCTACCTTCTCCCTCACCCTCTGTTTGGGGTGTACACCAGTGAATTTAGGACAGGTGTTTGGTATACTCGTTGGTCGTTCTAAAATGATGCCAGCAAGACCAGGTTGTCCTGTACTTGTCAGGAGTGTCTCTTGTTTGGTGGATGAGTTCCTCCATATCAGCAATTTTTTGTATACATTTGAACCTTTCTACTATGGTCGGGGGGGTTCGTTTTTTTTTTACTTTTTTGATTAAACACAAAGGGACTAGAATTTTCTGTCACGTTTATATTTCAAATGAAGAGTTTTCTCCTCACTTTCTGTTTCTCAAGACACAAAACTGCACAGGAAGTAAATACAAATCTTAATGGGGACACAGCAAAAAAAACATGGAAGGAATCAATGAAATTTTTTGTTATTGTTTTTTGTTTCACCGCATACGCGAGTCTCTAGATGATGGCTGCACTATAACGGAGCTCCGTAACTTCCGGGTATAGGAAGCAGAATCAAAGCTCATCCAACACTCATTTAGCCACCCTCAGGACTACAAACCTCCTCATAACAGCCATAATGGCACCCACCAGCACCAGGGGGAAGGCTAAACCAAAAATGATCAAGGATGCCCTGGTCCACCCTTCAGCCAAAATGGCGATCAAAGCCGCAGCCGCTTCCCGTTTAGCCTGCCCTCTGGCCATCACACAATACAATAGCAAAGAAGGAGGGTTTTATCTTTCATCTTGATTTGTCTCACCCCCATCAGATAAATATCAAGGGCCAATTCGGACCTTGGTGTCCTAGTACATTGCATTAATGCATGTGTTTTCACACACTAACATATGTTGCATTAGGGCAGCTTATTCAAAGGAATGGACAGGTAATGCACCAAAAGGTTCAAATAAAGGAACATGCTCTTTTTTTGGCAATGCATCATATCATAAAGCACAATAGTGTGGTACCATACATTGTGGTGTTGTAAAACACAATAGAAATTAATGGCACTGAAATGCACTAATGCGCGCTGTAGTGATGTATGCATTACCGCACTAGAAAGCCTGGAGTGGGCCATACTTGGAGACATTTTTTCCTACATCTTGTTGTGTCTGACATTTAATAATTTGACAAGAAGTAAAAATAGGCCTCCTAAATAGAGACACATGCAGTGATTTAAAAAGCTTACGGTTATATTTTATTGTATTACAAAAAACATCTGTCTGGAGTTTTATTAGTCTTCTGCAATCATACATGTGTATAGGAACACACACTTTCTTATACACACACACACTTGTCATTCTCTCTCATTTGCGCTTGTGCAGAAATGTAATTGCTGTTGGATAATATGCTAACATTTCCTATTATATTCCGATGTGCATTCTATTCAATTACTTTGCACAACGACCCTTTTCTGCTAGGTATATTCTTGTCTGATTTTGTGCAAGATACGCTATAGTACTTGAAATGGTTGGGCATAACGCACTGAATTTTAACACAATACAAGGAAGGTTTGGTTTTCTATTTCCAAGGGAAAAAAAAAAAAAGATCCTGGCCTTTGTAAATGTCTACAGTACATCTGGCTTTCTTGGTAAAACCTTCCCTCAAGGGTATAGGAAAATATTACATTTTTCTTTTATAAAATAGGAGTGTTTTCATGTTTCCAATCCCTTTCTTGTGAGCGTCATTTACAATTTAGATGTAGTCTTGTACTGTAGATACAAAAAACATTTTAATTCCTGTTTAGAAACCCAAAACTTGAATTAAAGTTGTTTTTATGCTTGATGCTATTATCTATTATTTACACATCCATTTTATTGCTTGAGTTGTAGCACCTTTCTTGTTGAAAAGAATATTGCTGTTAACCTAATTTTTTATTGAAGTAGAGTGCTATTAAATACAATCAAGGATAGATCCAATATCTAATTGTTAGGGGGGCGCCCAGCTTATTTCCTATAGCTCCACCCTAACATACAGGGTTGTAAGGTGTTCCACCCATACATACATAATGCCATGTGCATGGATGTCAGTCCTAGACGTCTACACCACTCCTTCTTGGTCACTTTACACACCTGAAGTACTCATACTTGCCTATTTTTGACACAGACAAAAGCTCTAGAAGTCCAACTTAGGGCCCATGAGACACAGGGAAACAAAAAAAGAGAAAGAAAAAACGAGTCCCATAGAATCAACCAGTCATCGATTTGATGATTCAAATCGTAATACCGTTTACCAAGTATAATACTGTCGTTATAGCCAAACACTATAGGCATAGAGAAAAGAGAGGGAACCCCAAGTATTACTACTAGGGTAAAAAAGTGGCTACTTGAACAACAGTCGGTCTATAAATAGGCTGGGATATCAATGGTGCAATAAAATACAATAGTAGCTTCAAACAGTAATTATTGGTGATCTCCTTCCTTGGAAGCGATCCCAATAATGGGGTATTGATCAAACAAAGAACAGGACAGACTGACAGGACAATTGGCAACAAATACATACGTACATACTATTGTATTTTATTGCACCATTGATATCCAATCTATGTGCGTCCTTTGATACTAATAAATTGGTATTTTTTCATGAATCCCAGCCTATTTATAGACCGACTGTTGTTCAAGTAGCCACTTTTTTACCCCAGTAGTAATACTTGGGGTTCCCTCTCTTTTCTGTATGCCATGAGACACAGGGACCTGGGCTACCTGATATATGGTACATGAGGGGACACCTTTTCCTCCATCACCACCCACTCCAAAGCCAGTAAAAGCACATAACTCTTCTCCCCATGTATTGGCTGTACTTAAAGAGGAACTGCAGTCTGCTCACATAATTTGTAATAAAAACATCTTTGCCATTCTGAAACTTCCTCCAACCACTTTGCATATTATTTTAGATATACTGTGATTCTGTACTTGCCAAATATGCTGCAGAAATCTCCCTCCACTAAGTCTGGCTGCAACCATTTTAACTGTGGGCAGCTGAAGCTGTTCACTTACTGGATTTACACAGACACACATAGGCACAACTCCAGCTCTGCAGCTCTCATTGGTCCTCTTATGACTCACCCCCTCTCCCTTCCTGGCAAACTCTCACGAGAGTGAGAGTGAGAGAGAGCTGTGCATGATGTCATAAGCCTGGGCTAATGGCTGAAGATCCGCTTTAATATCACTCTCAATAGAATATCAAACAGAGGCTTCTTGTTGCAACAGGTAACGTCTTTCCTTAACAGCATTGAAATTAACAGTCCATATGAATGGTGAGAACTTAAATATTTATAGTATTGGTAATAAAGCAGTTACTTTATTGAACTATATTGTCCAGGAAGAGAGCATTGTGCTACTGACACACATAGTCCTTTGACTATTTCCCAGCTGAGGCCTGGTGCCAGAGTCCTTTCCAGTCTCTCCCCTAAAAGGGAGAGCACATCAAAACCCCTTCTGATGTCCTCTCCTTGATGGCTCCAGGCAGTCTCTGTCTAGAGCTAAGCTCCTCCCACCTTAGTAAGGGGAACTCTACGCCACATCTCCACCTTTAAGGAGGATTAAACTGACCTAACACCTACTTACATACTGCCCCCCCCCTACTATCAAAAAACTGCAAAGCCTTTAAATTGAAATGATCATATAGTATAATAGTCAAGCCCTGGGTCCACATTTCCAATACACTCTTGGTGACTAATTGTTTCTTAAACTGCCAGTCCAAAGCAGCACTGGATTCACTGGTATACTGGCAAACACAATTGACTGTAACATGCCCAAAACTCCTTTTACTACCCCAGCTTTCTTAGCTGTGCCGTCAGTGGCATCTATCACACTTTTACCAAAACACTATTATTAAAAATCAACATTAGTGGACACTGGACAGTGAACAGTTTGACATCTCTATTGGTATGTTTAAAGATACAATTGGCCCCCCACATTTAGATTTCTCTGTAAAGCTGGCCATACATGGATCAAAATGCAGCCGGCTCAGCAGGGAAAAGGCGAATTTTGACTTGTGTATGGGCAGGGTGGTTGTACAGTTGCTCGTTCAGTGCCACCGGCTATAGCCAGCAGCGCTGATTAGTGTATTCTGACAGTAAGGAATTCCACCCAGTCAGAATACATAGGCACTGCAGGAGGATTCCCCCATCCACATTGAATGTGTGAATGGGGGGAGTCGAGTCATAAAAATGAATCATCTGTGGGCTGTCTAACTCATTGAAGGACATGTCTTTGATGTTTTATGCCTCAGGCCATATGTTTTCCCCTGAGTGTAATTATACTAAGCATGCTGTATCAGAAAAGATTTTATTTATTTTTGAGGCTTTCCTGATCACATTCATATTGGCAACAGAACGATTGGAATGGAATTTAAAGCGCTTTTGAGGGATCTCTTCACAGAGATCTTCATTGTGCAGCTTTTTTGATCTGGTTCTACTTCTTCTGCACATGTGTTGAAGAACCTCTATTCATTCTCAGGGTAGGCAACCAATAGCTTGCTGGGGGTGTGGCCAGGAATAGCTGTATTTAAACTATAGTTACTAATTAATGGTTTTGTTCCTTTTAAGGTCTTTATTATTTGATATATATATATATATATATATATAAATGTATTTCCAATGGTAGCCACGGCACTCTATGCTTGAAATAAATGCCCAGGCGCTCACCCTCATAGAAATCCATATAAATCCTAAACTGGTTTAGAGGCACTTGCGGGTCTTGCAGAGGAGCAGCGTTTTTATTGTCAACATTTTCATGAACCCAACGTTGTAGCCTGGCCTAGGCTAACAAGGCCCAGGCCTAGGGCAGCACTTTGCAGGGGGGGCAGCACGTAAAGAGTCCCCGCCGGCTTGCACTACACTTTTAGTGTCGTGCCAGTCTTATGGGGCGCACTGGGCTGAGAGGCAAATTAGTTTAGCACCCCCAAAAAGCCTCCGCACTGCTTCCAGTTTGCGGGTGGCTGGCATTTCGCAACTGTGGGGGCGCTGCTTCTAATTTTGACTGTCCTGGACCACAAACCTTCATCACTGTGCTATATGTTTTCTGCGGCACCATTGGCATGGTTGTCTTCTTAGTCCTCTCCATAAAATTATCAGACATGTGTGCTTAAAGTAGAACTATAGGCAACACTTTTTGTTTTAATTTTGGATAGAGTAAGGGAGGGTTATAGCCCCTGTCAGTTTATCTTTTACCATTCCTGTCCCATTGCAAAGATTTCCCTTCACTTCCTGCCCGATAGCCAAACAGGAAGTGAGAGGAAATCTATGCAAATTAAGGGAATCCATTGCCCCCCCCCCAGGCCCCACTCGAAAATGTCAGGGGTCTTAAACAGCAAGGGGTGTGGCCTTGACAGAAAGGGGTGGGTATTTAAATTAGGGGGTGCACAAGTTTAGTCAGGCCTAGGGCAGCACAAAACCTAAATACACCACTGGATGAACCTCAGTCCATCTTTCTCTTGATCTTCCTCCTCTACAAGACCTGTGAGTGCCTCAAGACCAGTTCTGGATTACATAACAAAAAGATTTCCAGAACTGTGTGGGTTAATTTAAGAGACAGCACAGCATACATTGCCTATAGCCGGTCATATATGATTACTTTTTTTTGTTCAACCAGTGGGTTGAATAAAAAAATTTATTTAAAAAAAATGGGCCAATTCCCCCATCTACACAGTCCAAAGTTATAAATAAATAAATAAATGACGTACAAAACCATGATGTCTCCTGTTGCCTTGGCTACAGCAGCTGGGTTACACTCTGTAATCTCCTAACCTGGAATAAAGTGGGCTGGGAGTGATCCAGTCTTTAATTGCATACATATACTGGATTGTATCTGCATCACAGATTCCATAAAAAGAGACTGGAAAATGAAAACAAAATAATTACAATGTGATTTACCCATACACACACTCACATGCTCACTTCCAAGTAATTTTCATATCTGCACAATTTTTGTTATGGCAATGATTTAGAACCAGCACAGCCCCTAGACTAGGATCACCCCCTAGAATTCCCTATACAGAAAAGGCTATTTAAAATGTATGTATAGCGCAAACCATTTTTTCCCATTTTGAGCAAACTAGGGTTAGGTTAAACTGCTGGTAGAAAGTGACTAGGTGTCACAGGAGCCACACATCAAGTCAAGACCTGCTGTATGATAGTGAATAGCAGGCACAGCCTGGACACACGCCAGGCCACGCTCCCAAAGCTGCCCATCAGAGCTTACTCATCATACAGCAGGTCTTGACTTGATGTGCGGCTCCGGGACACCTAGTCACCTTCTACCATTGCCTGGAGCATAGACGAGCACCCTTCTTGACCAGCACTCACAGCAATGGGCACAGGACTTCATTCCCATACAGCCTGAGTGGCTCACACATATATCCTAGGTTAAACTTCTGTTAGTTTATTTTTTGCTGTCTTGTGTTCCATTGGGGAAATTTCTATTCGCTTCCTGACCTGGAGATGCAATAGGAAGTGAGCGCAAATCCTTACCAAGTGAAGGGAATTTCCTTCTAAAAGAGTCACAAGAACGGTTGTCCCATTAGATGGTCGCCTTTTAATCTGGTGACAGCTGTAAAAATGTCAGTCTTTTTCAATCTTGGTGACATTTGTCACCAGGAGAATTAGAGGGGACAAACCTAGCTAGGGACACAGAAAACTAAAACAACCAAAAAAAACCTTGCAAAAGTTCCTATTCTTCCTTACTATAATAAAAAAAAAAAAGGTTTTGGCTATACCTACATACACATTAATGAAGAAGCACTATTTACATAATGACATAGCAAACATATCGTTTATATTTCATCCAACCCGGGAAAAAAGAACAATGGTAAAATATGCTTTATGACAGTTTTTATTTATTAATATAATATAAAGAGAAAATGTTGCAGTATCCTATGTCAGCCAGTCGCAGATCATCTGTGACTTCCTAGCTTAGAGTGGATATAAGAACTAATTATGGGTGGTTTCTATGGTCTGCTGTGATGTCACCATGTTTTATATTGTTAAATAAACCAGTGTTGCTATGAAATAATGTAGTCTAGTGCATAATACGTACATAGTATATGCATTATACAGGATTACGCAGACGTTTGGTGGAGCTGCATTTACAGTCCTATGATGAGCCGCATCATGACACAGTTACTCCGCTGTTTTAAATAGTAAAATACACTTTAATCCCTAAATACAGCTTTGTCCTCCCACTATAACCTTTACTTCTTCTCACCAAAGTAATATATAGGGTAACTGAGAAGGGCCATGTGCCCAAACTATTCAGTAACATGTTCTGTGAAAATAATGGACATCTATTGTTACTATGGAAGTGAAGTAACAAACATACATTCCTCGTTCTCATGTGCCAGGAAAATCACTTCTTTCATTTTACTCTGCAATATATAGTGTTATGTAGAACATAAAACTAATCCGGCATCAAATACCAGTATATGTATCAATATTACAGGCATCTGGCGCCTTGCTCTGAAAATAGAAATTCTGCCCATACGGCAGGAGGAATGAATGAAATGTGGAGAATTGCACAGCCAAAGTTTTCAAATTGAAATCTTAATATTGTTTTTTAAAGAAATATTGTAGTATGTTATATTGTTTTAGAAGAAATGATGTGTAATTGTAACATATTTAATTGAGAGTGTAAACATTTTTAATAAAATGTAAAGCCATTTTCTATTTTTTGAACACTTTTTTTTTCTTTAACCACTTGCATACTGGGCACTTATACCCCCTTTCTGCCCAGGCCAATTTCCAGCTTTCAGCGTTGTCACACTTTGAATGACAATTGCGCGGTCATGCAACACTGTACCCAAATTTTTATAATTGTTTTCACACAAATAGAGCCTTCTTTTGGTGGTATTTAATCACCACTGCATTTTTTATTTTTTGCTAAACATTTAAAAAAAAAAAAAAAATTTGTTATGAAATTTTGCAAACAGGTACTTTATTTTCCTTCACTGATGGGCACTGATGAGGTGGCACTGATAGGCTGCACTGATGGGCACTGATGATGCAGCATTGATAGGCGGCACTGTAGGTGCACTGATGGGGCAGCACTGGTGGGCACTGACCAGGAAGACCAAAAATTGCCGCTCCAGGCAGATTAAGTTTTGGAAAGATGTTTCTCTCTCAGAGACCAAGGGTGCCGGCAATGCACAAAGCAATGAAAACAAAAATGGTGAGGACAGCCGCACTCCAATCCAACGTATGTTTATTGAAGAAAGACAGGCACTACAAAAACCAGCATAAACCAGGACAGCGGCGGGCACTGATCAGGAGGCACTGATAATGAGCCACTAATGGGCACTGATAGGCACTGATAGAAGGCACTGGTGGGCACAGATTTGCAGCACTGGAAAACACTGATTAGTGGCACTGATATGCAATGTGTGGCACCGATATCTCTCTAACAGAAGCTGGTTACTGGCTTTATTATTTTCTTCACGCTGACAGTGTGAAGAAAAGAATAAAAGCCGGTAACTGGCTTCTGTTTACTTCCGTGATTAGCTGTCATTGGCTGACAGCTGATCACGTGGTAAAGGACCCTCTGTGATTGGTCCTTTGCACTGCTCTGTGATCAGCCGAATCCGAAGATCTTGGTGATCACAGAGCATGCCACACGTGCCCCCTGGGGTGCTTGGGCAACATGAGAACAGGAGGACGTACATGGTCCGCACTGTAGCTGTCTTTCAGCTATAGCGCGGATATCAAGTGATTAAATAAGAGAACAATCTATGACTAAACCCCAGGGGTGGGTCGAAATGCATCAAGGGCCATGCCTGGGGAGGAACCAAAGCTGAGGCTGTTCCTTACTATCCTTTGAGATCAGGTTGTCAGGAGTGCAGCGCTCTAAAATTGTTTATTTGTGCTACTTCTGGACGAGTATTAGAGACTTTTGCACCCATACCAGTGTGGATCACCAGAGCAGAGACTTTAGTTTTTTAGAGTGGCGCTCCAAGAATTTAATTTATTAATTTGAAATGTGAATAATAGGATTAGCTGAGCTGTTATATTTTAGTTTCTTGTTCAATTGGTTCTGTACTGAATGCTTGTTTAAAAAGTGCTTGTTGCCAAACAGGAAACCTTCTATGTATGAGTAGTACCAGAAGATGTTCCCGTCACTCCCTCGGGTCAACAGATTTGCTGGTTGGGCCCTGATTAATAGGTGATACTTGTATATGATGTAAATTTGTAAACTATAAGGGTTGATTTACTAAAAGGCAAATAGAATGTGCACTTTACAAAGATGCTCTCTGCAAATGCAGTTACTCCAGAGTTTAGTAAATGAGCAAAAGCTCTGCTGACTTCCATTATCCAATCATGTGCAAGCAAAACTGCTGTTTTTTTAAAATTATTATTTACTGTATTTTCCTTGCATGTGATTGGGTATTCTTTTCAAAGTGAAGTCTTACCTCAATTACTATGTGTCTTTAGTAAATATGTGTGCATTAAAAACAGAAAACAAGGCATTGCAAGCTGAGATTGAACTTCAAAGGACAAGAATAGGATGAAATTGTATTTGTATTCATATCAGTATATTTTATCTTGTTATTAATTTGCCATTGGGCTTACTTTTAGTACTTTTAGTATTCCTATCTATCCTAGGTATCACTCTAGTTTCAACAGTGCCAAATTACAGACTAGGCCAATTCCTTGAAGAGCTGATGGGGTAAATTGCTGGAATTTACCCACAGCTTACTATATAGAAAGGATGTTTACATTCCTAAACAGCTGGCACGTTTATTATACAAAGAGAATATGCACTAATTCAGCAAAAAAAACAAACAAAGGCTATTATTTGGGTATTAAATATGATTTATGGATATTCTGTGCAAACATTGTATGAACACAGCTACCCTATTAATCCCTGTTAGAAGGTGTCTTTGTCATTACGGAAATTGATAGAGGACTAGTCAGTGGAAGGCAGGCTCCTTCTATACTTGTGATACCCATTACAACACAGTTTTAGGGCTCATGCACACTGCAGCTAAAAAAAAAGCTGCTTTTACACGCATTTGGGCTTTTTTTTTCTCTGGCTAAAAGCTTGTAGAAGCTTGTGCTTTTTTGTGCTCTTTCGCACATTTTATTAAGCTTCTTTGAGCTTTTTTGAGCATAAGCATTTTTTTTCACAAACCCTCCTCTCAGCTCATTTTTCCTCTTTCTTTTGCGGTTTCAAGCTTTTTTGATCTTATTTACGCTTTTTCATGCTTTTTTGGGCACTTAGGGGTCTTTTTTGCTCAAAAGCTCCCCGTGAGGTTTGGTGGGTTTTTTTTTTTTCTGCCTTTAAGAGCATATGCCAATAAACTCCTAAACAAAACGCCATAGTGTGCATGGACACATTGGCTAACAAAACAGCTCAAAAGCCTGTAGGAGCAGCCTCTTTGAGCTTCTTTGAGATGCAGTGTGCATGAGCCCTTACAATATTAGCAAATTATGGGAACGCAGATTAAAGAAACATTTGTAATCATTCAGTACCACCCCTATTGTTTACTGTAAGTTTACGATAGAGGTTTAGGTTAAAAACCAATGGGCTCCCTTGCCCTCAATAACCAATGAAATTAAAGCTGTCACTGTAGTGTATTTAAGCTATAGCTAAATTGATTGTTACTGGTGTTGTCTTTGTTTGAGTTTAGTTAAAAAAAAAGAAAATGCATGGCTCATGGTGATTAACCAGTACATTTTGTATTGCACCCAGGGCAGGCCAGAAAATACTTATAGGCTGCTACAAGCTTTTTTTTAATTAGTTACATTTGTGTGAATATTTCTGCACACACATGAGAATAGAATAACTAGCATTAAGTTATAGCAGCAACCGGTAGGGTATGCAGTTCTTTACAAATGCTCTAGACACATTGGGGTGGATTTACTAAAGGCAAATGGACTGTGCACTTTGCAAAGTGCAGTTGCACTTGCAAGAGCAGTTGCTCCAGAGCTTAGTAAATGAGCAGAAGCTCTGCTGACTTCCATCATACAATCATGTGCAAAAATGCTGTTTTTTTTTGCACATGATTGGGTATTCTTTGCAAAGTAAAGCTTTACCACATTTACTAAGCTCTGGAGCAACTGTACTTGCATAGGCGTGCGCACAGGGTGTGCCAGGTGTGCCTGGGCACACCCTAATCACCCTGTGTGATGCATAGACCCCCTGATATTTCACCAAAGCCCCCTAACTGGGCTCCTTAAAAATTATAAATAAATATAAAAAATAAATAATCATAAGAATAAAAACTACTGACACCAATCTCTGTCCTAATGACACCATCAGTATACTGTATATACACATGCACACACACGCATGTGTGTTTGAGCTTTGGTGGGCACACCCTAATGCAATAGGCTGTGCACACCTATGTGTACTTGCAAAGTATAACTACACTTTGCAAAGTGCATAGTCTATTTGCCTTTAGTAAATGAACCCCATTTTGTTTGAACACTTTAGAAAAAACAAATACAATTGTAAAGAAAGAAATATTACTTTACTAAAAAGACCTTGTAAAAAAAACAAAAAAAACAAATGTTACTAATATAAATCAATTAGTTTTTTCGGCTACTTATCTATTACATGGTGGAAGAGGGAAGTAAGCTTCTGACTGGTTGTCATAGCTAAAACCTTCAAACTTCCCAGTAGCCAGTATTCGTAGGAGGCCTTTTCCCCTTGAACAGTTGAATAAATACAAATTGCACATCTATAGGATTTAGCTGTAATCTTTAAATAAGGAGAAAGCAGATTTTATAGAACCCTGTGGATTTTTACAACCATCTCACTACAAAAGCACTTTGCTACCTAACATTCATCACCTGCTCCTGAAGGACATCCATTGTGTTTATTTTTTTTAATCTCTTGAATTTGCTCATTTTTTTTTTCCTTGGCCAAGAAAAAGCAAAAGAAAATCCTGACTGATAAAAAACCCAAGGTGACATTCTTGCGGCCGGCTATTATAATGAAAAATATATTTACTTGTACACCTTCACATTTGGTCTCATTTTGCATTTTTATACTTGCAAAAATATTCTACTCCTTCAGAGTTATACACTGCCAAGATGCTCGCTAGCTGGAAAGATGGAATGAAATTGCTCTTGTGTGTTATACTAAATTGATTTTGTGTAGATCATAAAATTCTCAGGGCCGTTACAGAATGTTCTCTTATCGGTTACAATGTGCAAGATTTAGCACCGACCGTTAAATATATTCCTGGTTGTTTGACCTGTGCCCGCTTGAATATAATTGGTAATTATCAATGTAGTCTACCATTATAGCGCTGAATATTACAGAAACACCTGCCTTTTTTCTGCTCTTCTAAATTCTAAGCCAACAGGCAAATGAAAACCTCATTACTATTTTATGACATATTGAGAATGGGCCATGACCACTTTCCCGAAGATGAAAATGTTCACTTAGGTTTATTAGCTTGTGGTTCTTCTTTTAAACCCCGCCGTATTCAGCCAACTGAGTTTTTAAATCATTTACCATTTTATGGTGAAGCCGAATCATAAGTGAAAATAAACAGGCATTTGGTGGAAGGTGCAGTAAGCCAAGAGACTTAAAAAGTAATTTATATGACCAGTGGTGTATGCTTTACAACAAACAAAACACGTCTCTGTTTTGGTTATTTTATATAAATGTATAACTTTTTTTATTATTATACAAGATTTATTATACAAGATTTATAACAGTTTGCGCACTCGCAGCACTTTACAATTTTTTTTTTTCATTTATCAAATTTTATTATTGTAATATTGCACTTTGATTATTTCAATGGCCTCTCCAAAAATTAATTTAAACCAGAAACTTTAAATGTACTCAATAATGCCAAACAATGTACCTTTTCTTGTGAGCTAATTCTTTTTGAGGCGCTCTCTGCATTTCTCTTTGCTTCAGCCTGTGGATCCTGAGAGTTTTAGGCATCCTGGTAAGGCTGCCAACACTGCAAGATCACTGCTGAAATTCCAGTAGCTTTGTCATCCTCTCCTTGTTTGTTAGGCACGTTGGCACACAGGCTTTGCCAACCCATTGGGAGCCCCGATGATGCTGGGCTTTCCAAAGTGTAGTCCAGGACTGGAGGAGGAAGTGACCTGGGAGCACCCTGTAGAACATGCTGGGACCACGGACAGGGAGATGAGAAACTGAGGTTGGACAATTGTAATCACTAGAGAGGCAGCTAAAAAAATATATTTTTAAAGTGGTTACTCTGTTGGTTGGATGTCAGCACAGTGCCCAGCGTGCACTACACCTACTTAATTTTGCATATGAGTTTTACAATTACTTTTTAAACAACTCCAGGCAAATACAATTAAAAAACCCTTTTGTTGATTTATATAGCCACAACATGCATTAATCAAAACCATAAACTCAGCTGATATACAGTATTTATCGGCGTATAACACGCACAGGTGTATAACACGCACCTTAACTTTAAGAGGGAAGTTTCAGGTAAAAAACCTTTCACAGCCCCCTGCGTATAACAGTTTGCCCTCTATTTTCAGGGTAAAAAAGTAAGTGTTATACGCCAATAAATACAGTATTTACTATTTATAGTGTTGCTACACTGTGTGAAAATTGTAATGAGGCTTACAGTAGAAGTGACTGTTCCACAGCTCTGTAAGGTGGTCGAAGGAGGGGTTAGTAAGTAGGGCTTAGAATAGACAGAGCCTCAGGATGGGTTTTAACTAGGGTTGTCCCGATACCACTTTTTTAGGACCGAGTACAAGTACCGATACTTTTTTCCAAGTACTCGCCGATACCGATTACCGATACTTTTTTTTCAATGTCATGTGACAGTTTGAAAGATGGGGACTGATAGGTGGCACTGACAGGTGGCACTTATGGGCACTGACTGGTGACTGGCTCTGATGGGCACTAATAGGTGGCTGGCACTGATAGGTGGCACTTATGGGCACTGATAGGTGGCACTTGTGGGAACTGATATGTGGCACTTGTGGGAACTGATATGTGGCACTTGTGGGCACTGATATGTGGCACTTGTGGGCACTGATTGCACTGAAAGGTGGCACTTGTGGGCACTGATATGTGGCACTTGTGGGCACTGATATGTGGCACTTGTGGGCACTGATTGCACTGAATGGTGGCACTTGTGGGCACTGATATGTGGCACTTTTGGGCACTGATATGTGGCACTTGTGGGCACTGATAGCACTGAAAGGTGGCACTTGTGGGCACTGATAGATGGCACTTGTGGGCACTGATAGGTGGCACTTGGTGGCACTGATTGCACTATCAGTGCTGTCAGTGCCCACAAGTGCCACATATCAGTGCCCACAAGTGCCACATATCAGTGCCACCTATCAGTGCAATCAGTGCCATCTACCAGTGCCACCTGATAGGTGGCACTGGTAGATGGCACTGATTGCACTGATAGGTAGCACTTGTGGGTACTGATAGGTGGCTGGCACTGAAATGCTGCGGGAAAAAAAAATGACAGGATTTAAAATAAAAAAAACTGCTGCAACGCCCATCTTGGTACACCCTGCACTCGGCTGAAGTAAGCAGCAGCAGACATCTTGTTACACCCAGCCCATATAGCTCGGGCTGGGTGTAACAAGATGTCTGCTGCTTACTGCAGCCAAGTGCAGGGTGTACCAAGATGGGTGTGGGGACGTTCAGCCGCTGACGGCGACCGAATGCGACATCACCGGTCACCGATCCTGATGCGGCTGCGCCCTGCACCCCTGCCAGCTTACCAGTTTCAACTGCAGGTGAGGGACTCGCTCTCCGCCCTGGTCTCCGCCCCCCGCCGCACTCTCCGTCCCGCTCTCCGCCTTGGTCTCCACCCCCCGCCGCACTCTCCGTCCCGCTCTCTGCCCTGGTCTCCGCCCCCCGCCACGCTCTCCGCCCTGCTCTCCGCCCCCCGCTCTCCACCCCCTCTCTGCCCTGCTCTCCGCCCCCCCCGCTCTCCACCCCCTCTCTGCGTCCGCTCTGGAAAAAAAAAAAAAGTATCGGACTGGGCATCGGGAGCATTTGCGCGAGTACAAGTACTCGCGCAAATGCTTGGTATCGGTCCCGATACCGATACTAGTATCGGTATCGGGACAACCCTAGTTTTAACATTGTAAAGAAAAAGCAGCTAAAGAACAGGAAAGAATGAGGGCAGTTGTTTCAATTCAGTAGACTTTCCGTTTCTGAAAAACACTTACTGTAGGCCAATGGATAGACAAGAACATGTGAAATACTTTACATTACTTTTATACAGTAAACAGTGCATAACTATATATGGACTATGTTGACTAAAATTACCTATTACGATACTTTTACATGCTGTTTCCCCAATTAATTATGTATTGGATAAATACTGTGATATTAGAATAAGCCAAAGTAATGCCGCTCTAGGTAAGTGACACTCACATGTTGTGAACTGAAACCCAGGGTGCTGCTCTTCTATGAGATTCAGTAGCATGCACAAATCCAGAATATTGATTCACTCCTTGGTATCTTTATTGAAGCAATAAAATCACATCACAGGTATGAAAGAAGCATTAAAAGGTGACGCGTTTCACGCTAAAGTAAGCGCCTAATCAAACCTGACCCGGTTTGAGTAAGCGCTGACTTTAGCATGAAATGCTTTACCTTTTTTTGTTTCTGTTATACCTGTGATGTGATTTTATTGCTTCAATAAAGCTACCAAGGAGCGAAGCAATATTCCGGATTTGTGCATGCTTCTAATATTACAATAAGGTTTACACTTATTTGGTGCATGTTGACAGCCAGCGCTGGCAAAAGAGGGAACAATACATGACCAGTGGATTGTCCAAACCTTGCATTTTATAAAAGGGCTCTGAATGAAAGTTTAAGGGAAGGGAGAGTGGAAATGGCACTCACTGTAGTCACATTCTTTTATTCAAGTTTAGAGCTGTTCCCTAAAATTTGGTTGCCATGGGCAACATCCTCTTTGTACAGGATGATTATTTAAGTAATGTTACATTATAACATCAATATTTCCTTTGTTTTTTTTCTTCTGTAGTGTAGGAAACACTGCTTTAAAACTGAAAAGAATTGCTATAGAACAGACGCAAATGATGATATTGTTCTACTCGAACAATATTTTTAATGTCCATACCAATATTTTTTATTCATATCCTAAAATGTGCACCCATTCTAATTATGCATAGCTTGGATTGTTTAGAAATAAATAATTCACACTCCTCATCCACTGTAGAATTTCCCATAAGCATAAACTGAAGCTGAAGTTCTAAGGAAGTGAGATTACATAATCTGCAGAAACTACTGTTTTTAGAAACTTTGTTTCATAATAGGCAGCAGCTATTGTTCTTGGGAAAAATGGTTGCATAATGACCAGGTGGTATTGTTTTAATGAATGGTGCACAGTGGCCAAAATATATTTTTCTCAAGAATTGTGGTTGCATAGTGGGCAGGAGCTACAGTTCTTAGTAATGCTGGCCATACAAGGTCTTTGATTCAGCCTGTGCTATCAGTGGTAACGGTGTTTGTTAGCATAGATTCGACCATCCACTGACAGTGCTGATAAAAATATCTCCTGCTGCAGTTATTGTATTCTGACAGCTAGTACCATTGGCACTATTGTTCAACAATTTTCTTCAAAAGCTTCTTCTGCTCCTTCAAAAAAATTATTTTCTTTAGTGCTTTTTTCCCTTTATTTAACCTGTTGATTTGGCCAGTAAGGCTGTTCTTTTTCATCTTTTTTTTTTGCATGTGTAACACTGGGGAAATTTCCGATCACTTCCTGGTCAAGAGAACAGAAAGTTAGAGGAAATCTCCCAAAGTCAAGGCAATTGCCCTCTTAGACAGTTTCTGCCCCATTGGAGGATTTTCCCTTACTGCTTGTTTTGGGGACATCTCTAAATTTTGGTGACCAAGGTCATTAATACAAATAGAGTGATGCATCTCACCAGTGGAAACACAGATAGCCATTTAAATTTGACAGAGTCTTAACTCTTCCCCAGTAGGTACATTTTAGGAAAACTTTTCCTATTGAAACTCCCACATGGATCCACTCATTTCCTACGTCCTGTTGTCTTGTCTGCTGAAGTCTCATAATCAGTCTCTGTATTGTATTAAGAAAAGGAAGAGTAAAGCTGTCCACCCGCGGCTCCAGTTTCAGCTGATTCCTGTGAACCAGTGAACATTTGAGAAGTGGGTGGTCCTGCTTACAAACTTCAATTGAGAAATGAAAGGGCCAGTGTGATAAAAAGTTGGTTGAATAATTCTGGAAATTAGTCAATGTTGGGGTATTCTGATAGCCAGCTGTCAGAATACAATAACCAGCAGTAGGAGATTCGCCCATCCACACTGTTTAACGTAGATGGAGGAATCTGTGGATTTCTCTTGTTCAACCCAGTGTATGACCGGATTAACAATAAAGCTGGACATTTCGTATCTTGACGAAATTTAGCCAGTTCAACAGGGACCATCTATGGCCGCTCCCATTTGAGAGGAGTCAGTCTAATCATTGACTCCTTTCGCACTGGACTGCTGGTATATTGTCGCTTGATCAGCGCCTGAAACCAGTTAATGCTGATCAGTGTATTCTGACAGTGGAGGAGTCCCCGCTGTCAGAGTACAATAGTGCAGCGGGAGGGATTTTTCCATTCACTTCACTTTTGTGGTTAAGAGTGCCGATCGGCGATCTGCAACATTTCCATCCCCTCCTCCTTGCACACACAGGTCCCAGAAGATGATGGACCATTCAGAAAGCACAGCGGGACACGTGCATGCACAGTAGGAAAACGGCTGTGAAGTCTGAAGGCTTCACTGTCGTTTTCCCTTACTTACAATGCTGGCGCCTTCACTCGAAGCGGCTCGGGGTGCCGACAGCGTGGGATCCCTGGACAGGTAAAAATGTCCTTATATTAAAAGTCAGCAGCTACAGTATTTTTAGCTGCTGACTTTTAATTTTTTTTTATACAGACTGGAAGCCCCTCGTTAAGCCAATAACATGAGCAGCAGATTAAACCTCTTGTGGTATTATGTCTATTATCATTGTGTTGAACACCCAGTATATGGAAGCCATGACTGGTTGCATGTTTAATTAGAAAGGTCATATTTGTTAATACTAAATTACAAAAAAGCTTGTGTAGCATATACAGTATATTTTATATAATATTTAAACAAAATCAGAATTACCCTTGAACCCTTGTAACTAGTGTTGAAAAATATTTTCCTTTCTTTTAGAGAGTATACTTCAGTTATATGTTGCATAGTCTATATATCTTATAGGGCACATTTATTATCTTGTATGCTGTATGATGGAAGGATCAGCTATTTATGCATGGGCTTTATCTACTGCTTTATATTTAATTGCACATGCTGTCCAGGTGCTAGAGAGTTTTAGCTTGTAGCTATTAAGAACTTGCGACATGAGAAATATGACACTGAACCCAACCCTCCAGACAAGTATGGATTTATCTGTCCATATCCTGCATTTTTTCCCGCGTGCCATATACAGAGCTGAAGCAGCTGTCCAATTTAATAGGAATCGGGATATTCCTTCTTACTTGCTTTCCTATTGCAGTCAGTGAGATTATCAGATACGGCCTTTTAATGGTTTTCTTGAATCCCCCACCTGTTTTTTCCTCCTTGGCATTTGGGATGTTGCTTGGCAACTTGTAAACTCTGATGAAATAGAGAAAAGCAAATGAAAAAAATATATATTACCATCTGTTTTTTGCGCCATTCATTCTGAACCCCAATTATATTACAAGTAGAGGGCATGATATGAAAGGACTTTTTGCGAAGCCGTAAGAAGAACCCTGACCTCTCTGTATTAAGCCTTGCATGCCTGCTTTGCCAACTCAGGAATTTAATGCTTGGGGAGGCTTTTGTTTTCAAAAAAATAGCAGGATATATGAATATCTGGATTACATTTAGGTTTATTGGGAAAGGATCATTTGCTTCCCTGGAATTTACTTTAGCAATAGAAACGTTAAGCT
This sequence comes from Rana muscosa, assembly GCA_029206835.1. Taxonomy (NCBI): domain Eukaryota; kingdom Metazoa; phylum Chordata; class Amphibia; order Anura; family Ranidae; genus Rana; species Rana muscosa. The sequence continues at coordinate 80,711,214 of CM055127.1, forward strand.
TCGTTTATAGTGTACTTGTAGTTGGGGAATGGTAAAAACATGCGGTTGAGCAGCCTAAGCTTCAGCCATACAGAGGTATACACATGCTACAAGCCGCAATGCTTTGTATGGCAAAAATTATCCCCGCTGTTATTCTTCAGAGGGCTAAGCATCTGTAAACAAGCTTTTAGTTAGAATTAGTTGTCCAAAAAAATTGGGAAAAGCCACAAGGCCTATTTTGCTCATGTCTTCTGATTGATTCTAGGTGTATATAGGCAGCCAGCCTGTGATAGTAAAATTATTGTAAACTTCTAACATGAAAAATGAAAAAAGCATATCCTTCTATAGTGTGTACTTGACTTGATCCAAAGCATTGATTGTGATTTATTTCTGCAGTCTGGTTCATCTGCTGTCTGAATGAGTCATTTCTCACAGGCTGTGCAAACTCCAAGAGATCGAGGGGAATGAGAGCTCCAGCACACAACCTGTAATTGACAGCCTCAGCATGGGTAGAGGTGGGGGTGTCCCTTCCCTTCCCTCCGCTCAGATCTCAGATTACACTTAGCTCTCAACTCTGAGCTGTGCAGTGTGGGAAATGGGATCCCCACCCCTTGCCTCTAGAAGCTCAAACAGGCCATGTAAATTCTAGGACGTTAAAAAGATGTAGAGAAGTGGTGGCTGCAGATAAGCAGGTACAACTTATGTAGGGGATTTGTTTTATCTCTATGTATCACCTGATGCCAGTCACTTCACTGGATATACGTAAGGGTTTACAACCACTTCAAAGCAAGGTGGTTGACTAGATTAGCGAAGGGGGCAGCAGAAGGTACTTGACCTGCAAGGGCAGACAGTATTAATCCATGGTCCCAAGGGGTGTTAAAGTGACTGTCCATATATTAAATTTGAAAAGCAGGGCACCCTACAAAGAATGCAAATAATACTACCCTGTCCTGCTCTCTGCCCCTCAAAACTCCCTTGGGTTGAAGAATGATGTTTGATCAAAGTTCTTCAACATCCAACACACTTTTGGGTTTGTTAGATTCCTGAACCCCCGTTTTGAGTTGGTTAAAGCGGAGTTCCGCCTGCAAAAAACGAATTAAAAGTCAGCAGCTACAAATACTGCAGCTGCTGACTTTTAAAATAAGGACACTTACCTTTCCAGGGTGCCCGCGATGTCCTCACCCGAAGCCGACCCGTCCCTTGGCTCTTGGTGGAGGCGCCGGCATCTTCAGTAAGGGAATCAGGAAGTGAAGCCTTGTGGCTTCACAGCCTGTTTCCTACTGTGCATGCATGAGTCGCGCTGCACGTTGTGAATGGTCCCTGCTGTCTTCTGGGACCTGTGTGTCTCCTAGAAGACAGCAGGGGGATGGAGGAGGGGCCGGACATGGCGTAGTTTGCCATGGATTCTGCTGCACTCTTTCGCCGGAAGTGGGAGAAAATACCTGTATTAGACTGAAGTCTGCTCCCCCCCGAAAGGTGCCAAATGTGACACCGGATGGGGGGAGGAACGGGATCAGCAGAAGTTCTATTTCTGGGTGGAACTCCGCTTTAAATCCACCTGCCCTATAGTCTTGTAGTGACCTAGGGGCTTGAAGGAAACAGAGAGTGCAGCGGGGATGCCTTCATTTGTCACACCTTGAAACAGGGCTTGACAAATTTGCTTGGAATCTAGGAGCCAGCTAAAAAAGTTAGGAGCCAGGAACGCGCCCCGTCCCGCCGAGCTCGTGCGCAGAAGCGAACGCATACGTGAGTAGTGCCCGCATATGAAAGCGGTGTTCAAACCACACGTGAGGTATCGCCGCGATCGGTAGATCGAGAGCAATAATTCTAGCCCTAGACCTCCTCTGTAACTCAAAACATGCAACCTGTAGAATTTTTTAAACGTCGCCTATGGAGATTTTAAAGGGTAAAAGTTAGTCGCCATTCCACGAGCGGACGCAATTTTGAAGCGTGACATGTTGGGTATCAATTTACTCGACGTAACATTATCTTTCACAATATTAAAAAAAATTGGGCTAACTTTACTGTTGTCTTATTTTTTTATTAAAAAAAGTGTATTTTTACCCAAAAAAGTGCGCTTGTAAGACCGCTGCGCAAATACGGTGTGACAGAAAGTATTGCAACAACCGCCATTTTATTCTCTAGGGTGTTAGAATAAAAAATATATATAATGTTTGGGGGTTCTAATTAGAGGGAAGGAGATGGCAGTGAAAACAGACAGGGAAACTCCATCAGCATTGCTGTTTGTCTTGTCATACCAACGGCCACCACAAGATGGCGCCAGATCGCAGAAGGAAGCAAAGGCCTGCAGAAGGCCGCAAAGCCGCGGCCTCAATTACCGGCCAGCGCGGCCCGACGCGATCCCGCGGCGCGGAGGGGGGGGGCACGGAGAGACAGGATTCCCCAGCTGTGCTGCCCCAGGCGCCATGTCGCTAATTCTAGTCGCAATGGCGACCTGGCGCCCGGGGTTTGTCGAGCCCTGCCTTCAAATGTCCAATGCAGAAGATCTTTGAGCAAGCTTTGTTCTTCAATCCAGAGTTCAGCAGTAAAGGCAGTGAGGACAGGTAAGTATTGATTGCTTTCTTTGCAGGCAGTACTGCTTTTTCAATTTTAGCATTAGGGACAGAGGCGATTTAAAGGGGGAGTGATTTCCAATCATTGATGTAATGTAGTAATTACCGTATATACTCGAGTATAAGCCGACCCGAATATAAGCCGAGGCACCTAATTTTACCACAAAAAAATGGGAAAACTTATTGACTCAAGTACAGTATAAGCCTAGGGTGTCCATCTGCATGCCTCACTGTGCCTCACTGTGCCCATGCCTCACTGTGTCCATGACTAGACTGACGGTTAACATGGGAGTCTATGGAAGGGGTGCCCGGCTTTGAAAAATCGGTGCTCCCCAGTCGTGGGTCCCCCAGACAACATTCTTTGCACACTTCTAGAGGAGAAATGGGGCTACAGGTATGCCAAGCTTTGAGTCCAGGGAACCTACGACCGGCCGGTACCGGGTCCCCAAAGTCACCAGAGAAATGACCGTTTAACATGGGATTCTATGGAAGGGGTGCCCGGCTTTGATAAATCGGTACTCACTGGCCGTAGGTCCCCTGGACAACATACTTTGCACACTTGTAGAGGAAGAGAGGGGCTACATGTGTGCCAAGTTTGGGGTCCAGGGGGCCTACGGCTGGTTGATACCGGGTCCCCAGAATCCGGGAGATCAGGCACAAAAAGATGACTCGAGTATAAGCCGAGGGGGGCATTTTCAGCACAAAAAAATGTGCTGAAAAACTGGGCTTATACCCGAGTATATACGGTACACCTTTTGCCGCAATGTAAAGTACTGAAAACCGCTGGTTTGTTTGAACCCTATCTTTCAGATTACTGCAAAAAAAGCACCTTACAATACAATGTGCAGCTTTGGATTATTATTATTATTTTTATTATTATACAGGATTTATTTAGCGCCAACAGTTTATGCAGTGCGTTTACACTATAAAAGGGAGACAATACAGTTATAATACAATAAAATACAAGAGGATTAAGAGGGCCCTGCTCAGAAGAGCTTACAATCTAATAATTATCCATGCTTCTTTTACTTCAGTTGTATTAAATTGTTTATAAATATCTTTGCGTTCACTTTCCTTTAACCGATAATGATATCCCTTTAGATTGATTTTTTTTAAGTGAACCTGCAATTTCTTTTACTTTGTGTCAGCGAGATCTCTGCCCCGCTCAAGATGACATTTTACTTGATCCATTTGTCTTCATTAAAAACCGCTGTGCCATTATAAGTTCATTTTATCAATTTAATTGAATAGAGAATTTGTTCTCGACGTTTTCACTCAAAGCTTGAGAGCCGCTCTAAGGATCTCCCTTTTTTTTTTCTACTCCTCTGCCATGTCAAGCCCATGAAATCTGTCATCTTTCTCGTTCCATCTCCGGGGGCTCTGTGCTTATTTGCTGCTTCTTCCTCCTGAACATCAAAGTTGAAAAAAGAAGTAAAGAAAGGAACCTTTTTCTTGAGAAGTGTCTAAAAACACACTAGCTTATGCTGCAGGATTCTTTGGGGGATGCATTTCAATACCAAAGTTAGGCAAGCCACTTTAATAATAGTCATTGTATAGTTTAAAAAACGGGGGGCCTCATAGGATTAAGTTGTTTCATGTGTGCTGTCGCTGGTTGACAGTGTATTTAATACAGGCCATTTGACATTTTATATATTCTGTGGAGGTATTATCTGATAGAGCACTTGAGCACATGGTAGAGAAGTGTTCTCTAACATGCATGGCCTACCTCCACCACCTCTTGCCGTCTGCGGGTCCCTGGGGAGCCAACGCTTTGGCAGAATAAAGCAAAGCATTTTTCAAGCACTGATCCCTAGTCCTTACATCTCATAGTAGAGCCGTCAATATCCGATCTCTTTTTGTAATACACTGCTCTGTTATAACTGATGGAAAGGTTTATTTAGATGTGGAAATGTCAGTGACAGCAGTAAGTTAATCAACCTGCATTATGTAGTGGCATTTCTACATGATATTTCTGAGTGGTATTTTTATACCTCTTCTGTCATCGGAGAGAGGCAGCATGTAAGTGGCATGTGCAATCCTGAACCAACAAATCTTCTTTTATTTATTCTCTGCTTAAATTAGCAGACTAATTGCCGATTGGCTTCTCTGGCTTCTTGCACTAAGGCCTTTTATAAGTAACTCAAATGTATTACATGCCCTCCAAATTGAAAGCTTTTTACACTTCTCATTATCAAGGGTCTAGGGCAGGGTTGGGCCCTCCAGCTGTTGCAGAACTACAAGTTCCTTCATGCCTCTGTAAGTAACTGTCAACTTTCCCATCATGCCTCTGGGAGTCATGCTTGTAACTGTCAGTCTTGTGATGCCTCATGGGACATGTAGTTCCACTACAGCTGAGGGGTCACAGTTGCCCTCCACTGGTCTAGGGTCTTCCTATTGTAAAGCGAGAATACTTGTGACATTTTTCCAGGGTCAGAAAAGGCTATCTATATTTTAGAAAAGTGTTGTGTTTCCCTGCTAAAAATATTGTGCCTGTGACAGATTAATTTACCTGTCGGAAACAGGTCAGAATTTATCACATTGAGGCATGGTGGGGTAGCAGCACTGAGGCTGGAGTTTCCATACCGCAGACACCTCAGCATGTTCAACCTAGACCATACAACATCACTGGTTGCCAGGGCACTGTCGGCTTCACAGCATTATCATGTAGCTGACAGCATCCTTGCAACCAGTGACAGGTGGGAGGGGGGTGTCACATTCAAAGATGTATATACGCTGTACAAAGCTACGTATGCTAGTAGGGGCGCACCTCAGAAATTTGATAAAGTATGGGGCAGTTGGATGAATAGTGAACTTACGGTGGCGGATTGAGTGGCACCCATTATAAATGCACTTGCAGTAAGAGTTGAATATGATTGTGATTATGTGACATTTCCAAACAACATATAGACTGTGACCGAGTTAAAGTGACTTTATAACTGTATTATTCCTGTTGCTGGGTGGGAGTCTGGGGGGGAGGGAGAGGGAGCCAATGCTGAAGAATTGTATATAGTTTGTGTTTGTGTATGGCCCACTGGGTCTGTTTGTTATGTCAAAAGCTATAAATAAAACTTTTCAAAAAAAAAGATGTATATACGCTAAGGCCCCACTGTGAGCACTCCGTCCTGTCTCTTAACACCAACATAGAATTAGTCTTAATCACCTCCATTTTCCTTATCTATGAACTGGAGGTAAGTCTTTTTGAATTTGTTGCAGCAATAGCAACCCATTATGAAAGTGCCGCAAATAAGAACTATCTGAATTTGTCACACGTGTCGGAACTCTTAACAAAACTATTGCAAGGCTTCCACAAATTAGGTGGAGGACTTTTTACCTTGACCATACCTCCAGAAAAGTGTAACAATTTTTTTATTTAATCACCCCCCATGATTTTACCAGTTCTTGCCAACCAGTGTTCTGAAGTCATAGCTTCTTAAAGCATTTCTAAATCCAAAAACAAACATTTGTGTCTATTTTTTTTGTCTACACCTACTTCTCCATGGTATCTATGGAAGGCACCATGATTGTCACACAGACTGGACATCAAACATGTTTGCCGTTGTTGATTTTCATTACATTGTGGACTGACTTGAAGTTGATAAAAGAAAGATTATGTTGTGTTTGCAGGTTTTTTAGCTCATAGGAGCTAACATCAACATGGCATTTCTGGCAAGATCAACAGGTATTCTCTGTATTTGCTAAAAAATGTTCTTAGCCTGAAAAAATGAAACCAATACAGAAATCGCATTTTAGGACTAGCAAGCCAAAATATATCCATTTTTGTTTTAGGGTTTAGATACAGTTAAATACATTTGGCTGACTGCACATGGCAAGATGTGAGAACTATACAATCTAATCCCAGATAGCCCTCTTTTAACTGCAAAGTACATCTGGTCATGTCAGGCAAGCTACCGATTACTGCATTGAAAAGGGTTAGGTAGTTTAAAATTTGGGTATTTCATTTCACCTTTGTTTATCTCAAAGAGGTATATTTATAAAGCTGTGAATGTGAATAAAGCAGTGAATGTCCCGGTGTTCCCAATCTCCTCTGATTAGCACCAGGAATGCATCACCATCTGTCCTTCTTCCTAATTTCTTTCATGCCATCTACTGCTCTGATACAATAACTATTCTAGAAACTATAGCTGTCATCTGCCATTTTACATTTTTTTCTGACCTACAATTGTATGGCGATGGTAGACAGTGAAATGATCATTACTCAGTTTAACCGAATTATAACAAGATCAGGAAATAATCAAGGTTTCAAAGTATGGAAATTTTGCAACCTTTCAAAGTCTTCCCAGCCAACCAATCATGGAGGAGCAGTCAGTTATTGTATCCCATTTCTTTAAACCAATCACTAGTCTTAAAGCGATTGTAAACCCCCACATATACCCAGTGAAGTGAACAGCCTCAGATGATGCACAGAGATAAATCAAATCTCCCTACATAGGTTTTACTTGTATATCTGCTGTCTTCCCCTTTCTACACTCTTTGAAATGTGCAGATTGTGTTAGAATTTTTTTTTCCTCTTTCAGCAGTGGGTGGGGAGTCTGGGCTTACACTGTGTGAGAGCTGATCGGAGGAAAGCCACCCCCCCCCACCCCCATATAGGCAGAGGAACGAAGGAACATGCAGAGCTGTAGTCTGAATAGACAATTTCCCTGCTAATCTCCCTCTTATCTCCCATGTGTCAGAGAACTTGTCAGAAGTGACTCTGCTGAGGAACGGAGCACCAGAGACAAACGGCACTTAGAGCTTTGGAGAGAGATACGTAAACACTATAGATATATGTGCTTAGGACAAATTTCATGAATGGGGTTTGCAAAGACTTTTTTATTCTTAACAACATTTTTTTTATACTTGCCTGCTCTGTGCAATGGGATAGTGCAGAGTTAGCCCAAACCTCCTTTTCTGGGGTCCCCCAGCGCCGGCGCTCTCGCATCTCCCTTTTTTGTGTCTGCCACTATAGCAAGCCTTTTTCTATGGGGGCAGATGTGCAGGCTCGCTCTTAAGCTGGGCTCTGTGTGCAACCATAGACATGCACAGTGCAGCTCAGTCTTGCCAATAAGGCTCTCTGCTCACAGGATGTGATTGACAGCAGCAGGTGCCAATGACTAAGCCAAAGTGTGCCCACAATCCTTAGCTGGATGGTGCCTGCACATCTGAACGTACAGAGGTCATACCTGCACATTTGTACAGAAATGACAGCCAGCACACAGCAGTACTGTCAGTGTTATGCTGACAATTTACCACGCTCATTCCAGTGGTGTAATCTGCAGAGCTGAGCTTTCACTTTGACAGTCTAGTCATGCACAGTGCAGAAGATGGCCAGGGCAGAGACAGAAGAGGCTCTCACTCCAGCCGCCTCTGTCTCGACACAGCCCTGCATGGACATTTACAAAAAACAATAATTTGAAATCTGAGGAGCTATAGAATGAAAATGTTAGTGGCTGAGATTCACAAAGGCTAGCAACCTTACCTTTCTTACCTCCTGATCGAAGTAAGGTTCACACCTCATTTTGTGGCAAGGCTCATATTATTGCACTAGTGTAACATCATCTAGTAACATCATAGACAACTGGGAAAATGCAGTGGTTAAATTACATTTCAGTTGTTGTTCTTCCTGAAAGACAACTAACATGGCGTTGCAATGTACAGTAAACCCCCCTCCATCGCGGGGGTTACGTTCCGGACCCACCCGCGAAAAGTGAAAATCCGCGAAATAGAAAGACCCTATTTAAATACACCCTAGGCATGTTTTGTTAACTTTTTAATAGCATTTAAAGGTCTTTAAACACACTTTTAAGCAATAGAAACACATAAAAGGTAGACAGAGAGCAAGAGCATTGTAAAACACAAAAATATTGTGCTAACAGTATACTGTACAGTACTGATTCACCGCTACATTACCGCGAAATGGCAAAATATTACCGCAATATCAGAATTAATAGGTCCTAATTAAAATAGCGCGATATACCGGGACCGCAAAAACTGAACCGCGATAGAGCGGGGGTTTACTGTATATTTTAGACTTTTATTAACTTTTCCATTAGGTAGCTACATGCTCTGTTTATTAAATGAAAGTTGCAGTGTAAGTTGTATTGTTGCTGGAAGTTATTGCACAGAATTAAATGAAAGTCAGGTGTGTGCTACTGCTGAGGAAGCTGCAGGCTGTGTTGAACAATTAATAGTATGACTTTTCCCTAAAGACAGCACTTTAGCTCTGAACAAAATGAGGTCAATAGCAAGTAGAAAGTTAATGTACTGCACAATATAAGTGCACTAGAGCAAGATGGAAATTTTAAGCATGGGTTATTAAAGTCAGACCAATAATAGATGCACTGCTGGTACTGCATTGTAGAATGACGATGGGAGCTCTTAAAGGGCACCAATGGCACCATCTGGCTACTTCTATCTCTTACAGAGTCCAGTAACATGATTTCCCCATAGAAATGTATTTCTCCTCTCCCAAGGCCATAATAAAGATATAATTTCTTCCATACAGATTTCCTGAATTTTTATTTATTTTACATAATAGAGACTGTACCTTGCAGATGGTGAGAGAGTGTTTATTGTCTGCAGCACCTAGGCAGAACTGCATTCACAAGTGGGGTTATCTTGTAGGAGGAATCCGTAAACTAGCATTTAACTTGCCAGCAGTCCAAAACTGAAATATCACTTCTGGATGCAGTCGGCGTTTCATTTCCTGAAGGGAAAAGTAATAGATGGTGATTATTAGATATGCCTAGGGAATATTTAGGCAAAGTGGGAGACATTTATCAAGCAAATTATCAACACAATTGGATGCACATCAGGCTTCCTATCAGTTAGCAAAGTCTCTGTGATCGGTTTACTGTTTTGTGCGGGTGGTTGCGCCACCCACACAGAAAAATACACTGCTGCTCAGGAGATGTGTGGGGGTACCATTAATACTAATGGTACCCCCCACACACTGCAAAATTCAGCGTAGTTGACCCACACTGGTAAATACATTGCACTTGCTGTTTCCGTGCGGGCCACATTTTTAGAAAAGTTGCAGGCACATTTTCCCTGCATTTTCTGGAGGCACAGAAATCCATTCAAATTAATGGACTGCTGTGACCACACAAAACATGTCTTGCAGAGCCTCACAAGTGCCTCAATTAATTAAAAGGAATTAAAGTGAAAATAAAGGCTGTTTTTTTTTGTTTGCTAAAATAAAAAAGATGCTATACTTACCTGCTCTGTTTAAGGATATTGTACAGAGTGGCCCCTTACCTCCTCTTTGGCAGTCCCCCACTGGTGCTGTCCAGCCCTTCTTCCTCTGGGTGCCCCCTTAGCAAAAGGTGTGCTATGGGGCACTTTTGCACGTGCACAGCTGAGCTGGGCTGTGTGCCACGTGACACACAAGGCATGAGTAAACCAAGCCCCTACTTCCTCCTAACAGGGGTTTGACAGCAGCAAGAGCCTATGGTTCCCACTGCCCTCAGGGTCTCCTGTGGGACCAGGAAGTGAGGGGAGCTGTGCTGCAGCCAGGACAGCACTGGGGCGGTGGGAGGAGTTAGGTAAGTGTTTAGGGATGGGTGGGGGCTAGAACAAGTGGTGAGGTGTTTTTTACCTTAATGCAGAGAATTAATTAGGGTAAAAAAAATAAAACTTTTGAGTTTAGAACCACTTTAAGAAGTGGTCAGGGTAAGGTTTCATTCTGTTGTAGGGTAACTTTACCATTACCACTACAATACCGGTAATTACAATGCTCCCACCATCAATTTGGCCTTTCCTTTTTCTAGGTTAATGTTCTGCTTTACGCAATGGCTGCCTTCCTGGGTGTGATCTATCCATCCTATTCTTCTTCTCTCTTTCTCTTTCTTTACCTTGTTCTCTTCCAGAATTTTGCATAATTTCTCTCTAGTCAGGTTTTTTGGCAATATAGCCATTACATTGGCATTTCTCTTAAATATTTTCCCCAACAAACATGGTTTTGCTTCATTATCTCTTTGTAGCACTTCTTCATCCTGCTGAAGTTCTAGCTTATTTTCTGTATGATCCTGGATTAATACACTGTAATTCAGTATTGAATAGGGATGAGCCGAACACCCCCGGGTTCGGTTCGCACCAGAACCTTCGAACGGACCGAAAGTTCGCGCGAATTTTCGAACCCTATTCGTTATAATGGACGCGAACGTTCGAAATCAAAATTGCTAATTACAACGGCCAATATGCATGTTAATGTCATAAAACAGGTTTGGGGACCCGGGTCCTGCCCCAGGGGACATATATCAATGCAAAAAGAAATTTTAAAAACTAAAGTTTTTTCGGGAGCAGTCATTTTAATGATGCATAAAGTGAAAAAAAAAAAGTGAAATTTTCCTTTAAATATGGTACCTGAGGGGTGTCTAAAGTATGCCTGTGAAGTGGCATGTGTTTCCCGTGTTTAGAACTGTCCTTGCACAAAATGACATTTGTAAAGGAAAAAAAGAAGCCATTTAAAACCACTTGCGGCTTTAATGTCATGTCTTGTCCTGGCCGCCATATGGCTGAAAATCCTTGAGAAAAATGGCATGGCTACCCCATCACCCCCCCCCCCCCCCACCCCAGCCCCTTTGGGTCTTGTATGGATACTAAGGGGGACCCCGCACCCAAAATAAAACCCTATACCTACAACCCTATATACTCTGAACAGCAGTATATAGGTGGTGCAAACAAGACATGGACTGTAGGTTTGTTCTTAAGTAGAATCTGAACAGGTACATTATGAAGTGTAGCTACATCCCAAAAAAATCAATTTTTAAGCTTTTTGGAGAACATAGGGAGGGGTTATCACCCCTGTAACATTTGCTGTCTTTGCACATCTGTTCAGAACATGTCACCTCACTTTCCGTCCCAATGACAAATGTTTTTGGAAAAGTGGGGTTTTAATTGAAACAAGGATTGGTGATAAAGCATCAGTAGAGAGGAGATACCTTTCTCCCAAATTAAATCTAACAGGATAGAATTTTCCTTCCTAGGGGTAGATTTCCTCTCACTTCCTGTTTTCTCTTGCCGTTTGCAAGTAGGAGTCGTTTGTAAGTTGGATGTTTGAAAGTAGGGGCCTGCCGTATATACTCTGCAGAAATTTGCCCTATTAGATGTTGGTGTAGCCACAAGACTGGTGGGCACAGGAATGGGCCCTGCTGTGAGTTAATAGATCAAGATTTGTACTTGCATGCACCTGTTGAACCGGGCAGAAAAATTGGGCCTTTGGTGGTGGTGGTGGTGGTGGTGGACGGTGTTGCCACAAGACTGTAAGCCCTCACAGTTACTCTTGGTGGGTGCAGGAATGGGCCCTGCTGTGAGTTATTAGATCAAGATTTGTAATTGCATGCACCTGTTGAACAGGGCAGAAAAATTGGGCCTTTGGTGGTGGTGGTGGTGGTGGACGGTGTTGCCACAAGACTGTAGGCCCTCATAGTTACTCTTGGTGGGTGCAGGAATGGGCCCTGCTGTGAACTATTAGATCAAGATTTGTAATTACACGCCCCTGTTAAACAGGGGCTGAAAAATTGTGCCTTAGGCATTGGTGCTGGTGCCACAACACTGCAACCCCTCACAGATACTGTACTTGGAGCACAGCAGTCACACCTGTTGCGAAGCATCTTTTTAAAAAATTGTAATTACACGCCCCTGTTATACAGGGGCTGAAAAATTGTGCCTTAGGCACTGGTGCTGGTGCCACAACACTGCAACCCCTCACAGATACTGTACTCTGAGCACAGCAATGAGACCTGTTGCAAAGCATTGCCTAAAAATTGTAATTACACGCCCCAACAGGGGCTGAAAAATTGTGCCTTAGGCACTGGTGCTGGTGCCACAACACTGCAACCCCTCACAGATACTGTACTCTGAACACAGCAGTCACACCTGTTGCGAAGCATCTTTTAAAAAAATTGTAATTACACGCCCCTGTTATACAGGGGCTGAAAAATTGTGCCTTAGGCACTGGTGTGGTGGCATGGATCATTGAGGAGGAGGAAGAGGATAGTCAGTGAACATAACAGGACAGTCACTCAGCATCAGCATAGGCAGTCTTGAAGGGATGTGACATTATAAATTATTCCGTTATATCCGCTTCAGGTGTCTGGTAGCTGGTGGTGATCCAAGACTGATTCATTTTTATGAAGGTCAGTCGATCAACCGAGTCGGTGGACAGGCGCACCCTATGATCGGTGACAAATCCTCCAGCAGCACTGAATGTGCGTTCGGAAAGAACGCTGGATGCAGGACAGGCCAGTAGCTCAATTGCATACTGTGCAAGCTCTGGCCAGTGATCCATCCTCAGGACCCAGTAAGCCAGAGGATTTTCGGTGGGAAAGGTGTCCAAGTCTGACCTTGCCCCTAGGTATTCCTGCACCATGTATATCAGACGCTGGCGATGGTTGCTGGAACCGATCATACCTTGGGGCTGCGGACTAAAAAATTGTCTGAACGCATCGGTCAGACGTCCACCTCCCCCACCGCTCCTTCTGCTACTGACCGAAGCCTCAGCAACTCGTCGTCCAGGACCAGGAGTTTGTAACCTCCCAGTTTCTGGGAACGCGTTGCACAGACCTTTCTGCAAGGCCTCCCTGAGATGTCTCATCCTCTGCTCCCTCTGCGACGGCAAGATAAGGTCCGCAACCTTACCCTTGTACCGTGGATCAAGGAGAGTGGCCAGCCAGTAATGGTCACTCTCCTTGATCCGAAGAACACGAGGATCCTTCCGCAGGCTTTGCAGGATCAGGGAGGCCATGCAGCGTAGGTTAGCTGAGGCATTCGGTCCGGAGTCTTCTGGGTCACTGAGGATGACATGATCGCCAGCCACCTCCTCCCAGCCACGTACAAGTCCACTGGTTTGTTGGGACTGTACATCATCCCTAAAAGACTGCTGCTGCTGATGCTGAGTGCCAGGCTCCACCTCCATGCTCACACAATCCTCCTCCTCCTCCTCCTCTTCCTGTGTGATGGGTGGGACAGAAGGAACATTGTCTGGATAAAGGGGGCCTTGAGAGACAAGGAAGTCCTCCTCTTCCTGCCTCTGTTCTGCCTCAAGTGCCCTGTCCATTATCCCACGCAGCGTATGCTCCAACAGGTGGACAAGAGGTACAGTGTCACTGATGAATGCACTGTCACTGCTCACCATCCTCGTGGCCTCCTCAAATGGTGAGAGGACAGTGCATGCATCCCTGATCATGCTCCACTGGCGTGGGGAAAAAAAGCCAAGCTCCCCTGACCCTGTCCTGGTGCCGTAGTCGCAAAGGTACTCATTGATGGCCCTCTGCTGCATGTGCAGTCGCTGCAGCATGGCCAACGTTGAGTTCCACCTGGTGGGCATGTCACATATTAGGCGGTTCTTGGGCAGGTTCAGCTCCTTTTGCAGCTCAGTCAGCCGAGCACTGGCATTATAAGATCGGCGGAAATGCACACAGACTTTCCTGGCCTGCCTCAGGACATCCTGTAAGCCTGGGAACCTGCCCAAGAACCGCTGCACCACCAGGTTGAGGACGTGAGCCATACAGGGCACATGGGTGAGCTGCCCCTGTCGCAGGGCGGAGAGGAGGTTGGTGCCATTATCAGAAACGACCATTCCTGGCTTAAGCTGGCGTGGCGTCAACCACCTCTCGGCCTGCCCCTGCAGAGCTGCCAGAACCTCTGGCCCAGTGTGGCTCCTGTCCCCCAAACACACCAGCACAAGCACGGCATGGCATATTTTTGCCTGCGTACTCGCGTAGCCCCTTGTACGCCTACGGAGCACCGCTGGTTCCGAGGACAGAGCACTCGAAGAGGACATGGAGAAAGAAGAAGAGGAGGGGGTGGAGGAGAGAGGTGTGTCACAACCAGTAGTAGCATTTTGGAGGCGTGGTGGCGGAACAACCTCCAACACTACTGCACCTTGTCCTGCATCCCTCCCAGCTGCCAATAGAGTGACCCAATGGGCCGTGAAAGAAAGATAACGTCCCTGTCCATGCCTGCTGGACCATGAGTCAGCGGTAATATGCACCTTACCGCTGACCGCCCTGTCCAGCGAGGCATGGACATTGCCTTCCACATGCCAGTAGAGAGACGGAATCGCCTTCCGTGAGAAAAAGTGGCGTTTGGGAACCTGCCACTGAGGAACCGCACATTGAACAAACTCACGGAAGGGGGCCGAGTCTATCAACTGAAAAGGCAGCAGTTGAAGTGCTAGCAATTTAGCCAAGCTAGCATTCAACCGCTGGGCATGTGGATGGCTGGGAGTATACTTCTTTCGACGGTCCAGCAGCTGGGGCAGGGAAATTTGCCTGCTACAATCGGACGTCGGTGTACTGCAAGTACTTGGTTGTGACACACCTAATTCTACACCTTCAGTCCTCTCAGAGCAGCTTTCAGAGAGGACTGAAGATATAGTGGGGATGGAGATCCCAGCTGATGAGGAGCAAGGAGAGGTCCGCTTTGTTCTTTGGTGTGGGTCTTTTATGTGTGCTTGCCAACGAGCTGCATGGCAGGTCGACATATGTCTGCTCATGCTTGTGGTGCCCAAGCGGCTGATGTTTTGGCCACGCGAGATACGCTTGAGACAAATATTGCAAATAGCAGTGGTGCGATCTGATGCACTCGTCTCAAAAAAGGCCCACACCAAAGAACTTTTGTGATAATGTGCAGAGGCAGCGCCCTGCACAGGCGGAGCTCTGCGGTGTGGTACAGTTGCTGTGCTGGCCTCTAGCTGGCCTCCAGGGGGCATCCTGCCTCGTTGGACATGTGACGCTGCATCCTCCTCCTCCTCCTCCTCTCTCCCTTCAGGCACCCACGTGGAGTCAGTGACCTCATCATCCCCTCCCTCTTCACCACTAGAGCAAACCTGGCAGTAAGCTGCAGCTGGTGGAACACTACTGCCAGATTGCTGTCCTTCAGCATCCCCTCTCTCTGCGCGCACACTACTGACTTCCTCAAGCTGGGTATCATCATCCGAGCCTTCGAATCATTGGGCATCCTCCTGGAGCATGTACCCAACACTGTGCTCAAACAGTTCGGGGGACTCCTCAGGAGGACATGGTGGGTCTAGGGAAGGGGTGGCTGATGATGCCATTGAGTACGCGTTGGCAGCTGCTCTGCCAGTACCCTGAGCCTGGGTGAGAGAGGATGAGGAGGATGAGGAGGGCTTGGTCATCCATTCTACCAAGCCTTCGGCATGATGCGGCTCCACATGTCCAGCTGCCGAAAACAAAGACAAGCATGTCCCATGGCCACGTGCTGATGACGATGCACGACCACGTCCACGGCCAGCACTGTTGTCTCTAGAAACAGAGCCTGCCTGCCCTGTGTTCTTGCCTCGGCACGCTCTGCCTCTCCTTGGCGGTCTTCCAGCCATTGTAGTCGGTAGTGTATATAGTATAAAAAATAGAACTCCTATGTGTGCTCACAACACACTGTAGGTCCTATGGGTGCTAACACTAACACACTATAGGTACTATGTGTGCTGCTGACAAGAAAATATAGGAGCTCTGTTTGCTGCCACTAACACACTAGAAGTCCTATGGGTGCTGCTGAGAAGAAAATATAGGAGCTCTGTTTGCTGCCACTAACACACTAGAAGTCCTATGGGTGCTGCTGAGAAGAAAATATAGGAGCTCTGTGTGATGCCACTAACACACTAGAAGTCCTATGGGTGCTGCTGAGAAGAAAATATAGGAGCTCTGTTTGCTGCCACTAACACACTAGAAGTCCTATGGGTGCTGCTGAGAAGAAAATATAGGAGCTCTGTTTGCTGCCACTAACACACTAGAAGTCCTATGGGTGCTGCTGAGAAGAAAATATAGGAGCTCTGTGTGATGCCACTAACACACTAGAAGTCCTATGGGTGCTGCTGAGAAGAAAATATAGGAGCTCTGTTTGCTGCCACTAACACACTAGAAGTCCTATGGGTGCTGCTGAGAAGAAAAAAAAGGAGCTCTGTTTGCTGCCACTAACACACTAGAAGTCCTATGGGTGCTGCTGAGAAGAAAATATAGGAGCTCTGTTTGCTGCCACTAACACACTAGAAGTCCTATGGGTGCTGCTGAGAAGAAAATATAGGAGCTCTGTTTGCTGCCACTAACACACTAGAAGTCCTATGGGTGCTGCTGAGAAGAAAATATAGGAGCTCTGTGTGATGCCACTAACACACTAGAAGTCCTATGGGTGCTGCTGAGAAGAAAATATAGGGGCTCTGTTTGCTGCCACTAACACACTAGAAGTCCTATGGGTGCTGCTGAGAAGAAAATATAGGAGCTCTGTTTGCTGCCACTAACACACTAGAAGTCCTATGGGTGCTGCTGAGAAGAAAATATAGGAGCTCTGTGTGATGCCACTAACACACTAGAAGTCCTATGGGTGCTGCTGAGAAGAAAATATAGGAGCTCTGTGTGATGCCACTAACACACTAGAAGTCCTATGGGTGCTGCTGAGAAGAAAATATAGGAGCTCTGTTTGCTGCCACTAACACACTAGAAGTCCTATGGGTGCTGCTGAGAAGAAAATATAGGAGCTCTGTGTGATGCCACTAACACACTAGAAGTCCTATGGGTGCTGCTGAGATGAAAATATAGGAACTCTGTGTGATGCCACTAACACATTAGAAGTCCTATGGGTGCTGCTGAGAAGAAAATATAGGAGCTCTGTTTGCTGCCACTAACACACTAGAAGTCCTATGGGTGCTGCTGAGAAGAAAATATAGGAGCTCTGTGTGATGCCACTAACACACTAGAAGTCCTATGGGTGCTGCTGAGAAGAAAATATAGGAGCTCTGTTTGCTGCCACTAACACACTAGAAGTCCTATGGGTGCTGCTGAGAAGAAAATATAGGAGCTCTGTGTGATGCCACTAACACACTAGAAGTCCTATGGGTGCTGCTGAGAAGAAAATATAGGAGCTCTGTTTGCTGCCACTAACACACTAGAAGTCCTATGGGTGCTGCTGAGAAGAAAATATAGGAGCTCTGTTTGCTGCCACTAACACACTAGAAGTCCTATGGGTGCTGCTGAGAAGAAAATATAGGAGCTCTGTTTGCTGCCACTAACACACTAGAAGTCCTATGGGTGCTGCTGAGAAGAAAATATAGGAGCTCTGTTTGCTGCCACTAACACACTAGAAGTCCTATGGGTGCTGCTGAGAAGAAAATATAGGAGCTCTGTTTGCTGCCACTAACACACTAGAAGTCCTATGGGTGCTGCTGAGAAGAAAATATAGGAGCTCTGTTTGCTGCCACTAACACACTAGAAGTCCTATGGGTGCTGCTGAGAAGAAAATATAGGAGCTCTGTTTGCTGCCACCAACACACTAGAAGTCCTATGGGTGCTGCTGAGAAGAAAATATAGGAGCTCTGTGTGATGCCACTAACACACTAGAAGTCCTATGGGTGCTGCTGAGAAGAAAATATAGGAGCTCTGTTTGCTGCCACTAACACACTAGAAGTCCTATGGGTGCTGCTGAGAAGAAAATATAGGAGCTCTGTTTGCTGCCACTAACACACTAGAAGTCCTATGGGTGCTGTTGGGGTGCAATGCTGTGCTAACAGCACTGCGGTTGGTACTACTGCAATACAGTACTAACAGTAAGCACGCACCAGACTAATCCCCAGCAGCAGCTAATAACACACTAACTGTGCAATCAGCAGCAATGAACGATCAATGACTTAGGTAGCAATGGTTTAGCAAAGAAATAGCCAATGGTTTAGCAAAGAAGAGCAAATCTTTCAGTATCAAGCAAAGACAGAATCAGCAGACTAATCTCTCCTAAAGCCGGAACTCATGTGACCGGGGCCGATGGCGTGGCGGCCTTTTAAATGGTGGGGCGTGTACTAAAGCCCCTGAGCTGTAATTGGCTACAGGCGTCCTGCCTGTAGCCAATTATTGCTCTCCGAGTTTCGGGCGCTGTGATTGGCCAAGCATGCGGGGTCACAGTGCATGCTTGGCCAATCATCAGCCAGCAATGCACTGCGCCGGCCCCGCCGGCCGCAATGCATTGCGGGGCCGCTCGCATCACACGAATGTGATGCGAACGGCCCAAATAGTTCTGGGCTCGACGAGCGAGCGAACGCCCGATGCTCGATTCGAACATGGGTTCGAATCGAGCACCGGGCCCATCCCTAGTATTGAACACAGCAGTGGATACAGAACACATCCTTAAAGCATGTCTCTTTCTACTGTTATGCTCCCATTTGGTAGATATCCTCATAAACCCTTGCTGTTTGGTAGAGATAGAAACACCCCCTTTCAAGAGTGTTTCTATAGGGATGTCATGCTTGACTCAATCAAATGCTTTGACAATGTTAATAAAGCATAGATCTGTTTGCTGTTGTTTGCTGATCTGATTGCTAGTAGGGTTTTTTAGTGTGGCAATGATCTTGATGGTGACAACTTTTGGTCGAAAGCTGTAGTGCAATGGGTTGACTTTGCCTTGGAGTTTTGAGCAAATGCGGTTTCATTAAAACTTTAATCTCAGTTGTTATCTGGGCTATTGTTTGATACTCTTCAGATTTTGTGTTTTAGTCTGTAGCCATATTTCAGGAATTTCTTCACCTTGGTAAATGATTTGCTAACCCCCTTCTATTCATTTAATTTATTCATATGGTATTTCATCAATGTCTGTGGCCTTGACATTACCCAGGCTCTGTATTGATTTCATTATCTAATAATATTTAATCAAAAAAGAAAAGATAACAACATATAATCTTATACGAGAAACCCTGAAATATCCTAATGGTGGAAAGGACAGGTAATTGTGATGGGTGATTTCAACGCTCAGATTGGCACTGATGAATTGGATGGTATATGTGCGCCCTACGGAAGCAACAAAATTAACAGGAATGGGCAATTATTGATTGAGTTTTGCAAAGAAAAAACAATTTGTCTTGAAAAAAGTACAAAAGTGTTAAAAGAAAATTGAACTACAACTAGAAGGGTGATCATGGAAAAGGAAACAGATTGCTAGACTACACTGCAATCAACAAAAAGTACAGCAACACAATCTCAAAATAAAAAGTTATACACAGACTTAATAAACCATCTGTTCATATGCCAGCAATAGCAAGACTAAAGGTAAAAAGGAATAGAACAAAGAAAACCCCAAGGACTCGATGGGACAACAGGGGTAGCTAACAAATGCTCTGATGAGTGAAAGGAAAAGAGTAACAGGTCAAAGTAAGAAATGACAAGAATAATCAGAAGACTGTGTCAACAAGCAAAACAGAAATAAATAAATGATAGACGTAATGAAATTGACAAATTAGAAGAGAGAAATGAAACAAGGAGAACGTACTGTACAGGTGGAGAAGGAATTAGCATCAAAACTAAAATTTAATAATATTGTAATAATAAATAAATGTAATAATAAAGATAGAATTGAAAACAAAGGAGGAAATGTATTAACCGCAGGGAGTGAGATACAACTGATGGAAAGAATACATGGTAGAGCTACAGTATATGGTAGTGGATGACCCAAGAAAGATAGAAATGTGACGGCAGAAAAATGACACAACCTGAGGGCTACTTTATAGCAACTCAGGAAGGTACTTATGACCTAACCTTGCAGTAAACTTGTTGTACAATCTGTCTCATTGCTCCTGTTTAGCATTACCTTCATGTGAAACATAATTGATAAAAGTCCCTCATTGTATTAAGGATACTACACCATGTCATCATGTTTACATATTTTGAACCTCTGCCACTTATAACTGTGCCTGCATTGTTGTCACTTCTGTGACTTGCAGTCACCCATAGCAATCACAGATTGATGAACTCTAGGCCTTGCTTTTCCAAAGTCTGAAGTTAAAGACTGAATTTTCGTACAGCTTCAAACCTGCACACGCACAAAAAATGACTGGAATTTAATTTGTGGCTGTAAGCAACATAAAAAGTATTTTTTCCCTGGCATTTTTTATAAAGGACACCTAATGTGCAGAGGCCTGTAGATCTGTCTAAGTGAAACATTGAAGGTCATAACTTGACCTCCTTCTAACACATATGCCGCGTACACACAACCGCTTTTCTCGACGAGAAAAACTGCATTTTTTTTTTCGCCGAGAAAAACGATCGTCTGTGGGCTTTATGTCGTTTTTCTCATCTAGAAAAACGGCATAAAAAACTACAAGAAAATTTAGAACATGTTCTAAATTTTCTCATCGTTTTTTCCAGCATTTTTTTCCGCGGCAGTTTTCCCATAGGGAGACACTGCCGCGGAGCCCACAGACGGTCGTTTTTCTCGTCAAGAGAAAAAAAGACGGGAAAAACGACCGTGTGTAGGGAACCAAGCGGTTCCCTCGTTTTTCCTGTCATTATTCACGGCGGTTTTTTAACCGCCGTGAATAATGATCGTGTGTACGCGGCAATAGAGTCAAGGTTCATCTACACCACTATGACAACCAATCAATTTAGTTGTGTAAAGGTGCATTTTAACATAAAATCACCTAGAACATTTCTCATAACAGATCTCAATGCTACAGCATACAGGGGGCAAGAGAGTATTTACAGCAGATGCATATTCCTTGCCTTCCACGCATGCGCTGGTGCTAGCTGTAGATTATAATGGTGCTGCCTCTAGACTCCCATTTTATTCTATGGCTGGTGCTGGCATTTGCTGGAGTCAATGAGGCAACTGTACACATTCCTTGGACCCGTACAGGCTACTGCACTGATATCTGCATGCATCTGCATCTGATGTCTCTAACTTTATTTGAGTTTTTGATAAGGAGGGAGAGGTGATGTTTTTGGTTGTTTCATGTTAAACTGCATCTATTACATAGTTCCCAACGGTCCCTGATTTTGAGGGACTGTCCATGATTTGGAGCAATGTCCCTCTGTCCCTCATTTTGGTCTGATCTATATAGATGTATATAAAATGCATTTTTTATCTATCAAAAAGTGTTTTCCAGTGCTAAACCTGTCATCTGATTTCTAAATTCCAAAAGCCAAAATAAAGGAATAGTAGTGGTAAAAAAAAGCACTTGTGGGTTTAACCAATCTTGTTTTTTGTGCAATTCTCTTTTAATGGGGTGTGGAAATGGGGTGTGTCCTATGCCTACATACTTTTGCTGATAGGTGTCCCCCATTCCCATCTCAAAAAGTTGGGAGGTATGTCTATCATTATAATTGTAATTTTAGATTCCTGTACAGAAATCTAACTTTTTTGGTTAGCTTGGTTTTTTTTTTTAATCCCCCAACACCGTAATGCAGGGCTTTTCTCATCTCTTAGTAATTCATGTAATCACATTTTTTTGTGTATCTTCTTGATAAACTTCTATTTTTGCCAGTGGTTTTAAGGAAAGGAGCTTGGGAGCAAGGGTGTAGCTATAGTAAACCATCTAACTGTTATGGAGCCCAGAAGCCAGGGAACCAAAAGCTGTCTGGCTACAAAATGATTTATGCCTGAGTATTTAGAAAATACCTATGGATAAAATTAGTGTATATATCTTTTTGGAACCTCTATGTGTTTCCTATAAAAGCAACAAAGAATAACTGTATCCCTAGAGAATTTGCACTTGAAATGGAGTACTGTATAGAGAGACAGGTGGCCCCTTAATAGTTTTGCTATGGATCCTCATCACGCATAGTTACAGCTTTGCTTGGGGGAGTGAAATACAGTCAGAGCTTACCAATAACCAAAGTAAAATGCATAACAGGTTCTCTACATTTATGGTCAATGTGTTTTCCTAACTACAATCCCAGCTAGTTATTGGTACGCTTCAGTTTTCAGTAAATCAAGCCATTAATCCCTGCAGCCTCCAGAAAGCCTCAGCTTGACAACTCCTTCGATTTTGTGTATAAGGTTCCTCACCCCAAGCACCCAGGAGTTTAGAACTTGAAAATAATCCATCTGCCACAAGAGACTGAAGATGCAGCCAAGTATATTCTGAAAAAATGCCATATTCAAGGTGTGGAAGAGCATGCTGCTTCTTTGAAAAACTTCCCATGGAGCAGGAAATGCCCTGTGGAGGATACTAAAGTGAGAAAAAAAGCATCTGCGCTAGAGGCTGAGTTTTTAGCTAGATTGCCAGATTCAGAGGTGGACACTGATGCATATAAAGGAAAGATGAAATGTCAAGTACCCATTGCTTTGCGAAAGCAAACATATAACTGGAAGCCTTTAAGTTACACAGAGCAGATTGGCTTGGTGTATTTGGCTGCACACTTTGATCAAAGATATGCTACAGTAACAAGTGCTACAAGAGGTTGTTGGAGGCTGGTATTAAAGTGATACTAAACACACACTGTTTAATTAACATTATCCCTTGTATTTCTGTATAGAGATGATGGCACTGTCATTATTTTAGTAAAAATAAATTAAAAAAAACCTTCAGATCTGGTATGGATTTTAAGGGGAACCCTGCGCCAAAATAATAAAAAATTGGCGTAGGGGGCCCCCCAAAATCCATACCAGATCCTTATCCAAGCACGCAACCTGACAGGCCACAGGAAAAGAAGGGGGATAAGAGAGCGCCCCCCCCCCCTGAACCGTACCAGGCCACATGCCCTTAACATGGGGAGGATGCTTTGGAGTCGGCCCCAAAACATCTTGTCCCCATGTTGATGGGGACAGGGGCCTCATCCTCACAACCCTTGCCCGGTGGTTATTGGGGTGGGCGGGCAGTTTATCAGAATCTGGAAGCTCACTTTAACATGGGGACCCGCAGATCGTGCCCCCCCCTATGTGAATTGGTAACTGATACATTGTACACCAATTCACAAAAAAAAGTGTCAAAAATAGTAAAAATGACAGGAGACATTTTGGGTCTTTTATTAAAAAAAATAAAAATGTCCCGCAATGTAAATCTATCTCAAGCCGCCTAACGAACCGAAAAAAGAAAAAAACGCCATGGGTGGGTACTGCCAAGTGACGGCTTTTCTCAACGACAGCTGTTATATAGCTGAGGGCAGGGCCACTCGGTGACATGGCGTCAGAGGAAGGCGGGGTCACCCATTTACATCACATCACATTTACCGAGTGGCCCCGCCCCCAGCTCTATAATAGCTGTCATCGATAAGAAGTGTCACTCGGCGGAAGCCTCCCACTGAGGCGGAGCTGTTGCGTTTATATTTTCCCCCTTGTGTTGTTGCACAGATAATTAGGATTGTGAACACAATATTTGATCACACTTGTTTAAGCACATCATACAGTGCCTTGAAAAAGTATTTATACCCCCTGCAGCTCCTCCAGAGTTATCATTGGCTGCTTCTCTGATTAATGCTCTCCTTGCCCGGCCTGTCAGTTTAGGTGGACGGCCATGTCTTGGTAGGTTTGCAGTTGTGCCATGCTCTTTCTATTTGTGGATGATAGATTGAACAGTGCTCTGTGAGATGTTCATAGCTTGGAATATTTTATTATAACCTAACCGTGCTTTAAACCTCTCCACAGCTTTATCCCTGACCTGTCTGGTGTATTCCTTGGCCTTCATGATGCTGTTTGTTCACTAAGGTTCTCTAACAAACTTCTGAGGGCTTCACAGAACAGATGTATTTATACTGAGATTAAATTACACGCAGATGAACTCTATTTACTAATTGGGTGACATCTGAAGGCAATTGGGTCCACTAGATTTTAGTTAGGGGTATCAGAGTAAAGGGGGCTGAATACAAATATACACCACACTGTTCACAAATTTATTTGTAAAAAAAATAGAAAAACATTTATAATTTTCCTTCTACTTCACAATTATGTGCCGTTGTGTTTTGGTCTATCACAAAAAATCCCAATAAAATACATTTACGTTTTTGGTTGTAACATGACAAAATGTGGAAAATTTCAAGAGGTATGAATACTTCTTCAAGGCACTGTATATGCTTAGTATTTAGTATTGAGAGGACTTATTCTAATTTATTACACTTTAGAGCACTGCACCTTTTCCTTACTAGTGATGAGCCGAACACCCCCGGGTTCGGTTCGCACCAGAACCCGTGAACGGACCGAAAGTTCGCACGAACATTAGAACCCTATTAAATACAATGGATGCGAACGTTCGGATTCTAAAGTGCTAATTATAACGACTATTATCCATGTTATTGTCCGAAACAGAGTTTGGGAACCCGGGTTCTGAACCAGGGGACATGTATCAATGCAAAAAGAAGTTTTAAAAACAAACGTTTTCCGGGAGAAGTCATTTTAATGATGCATAAAGTGAAAAAAAAAAAGTCAAATATTCCTTTAAATATTGTACCTGGGGGGTGTCTAAAGTATGCCTGTGAAGTGTCACGTGTTTCCCGTGTTTAGAACTGTCCCTGCACAAAATAACATTTCTAAAGGAAAAAAAGCCATTTAAAACTGCTTGCGTCTTTAATGCAATGTCTGGTCCCGGTAATATGGATGAAAATCTTTAGGAAAAATGGCATAGCTACCCCATCAACCCCCCCCCCTACCCCAGCCCATTACCAGCCCCTTTGGGTCTTGTATGGATATTAAGGGGAACCCCGCACACAAAGTAAAAAAGGACCTATATACTCTGAACAGCCGTATACAGGCGGTGCATACAAGACAGGGACTGTAGGTTTGTTCTTATGTAGAATCTGTTTGTAATTTTGAACAGCTGCATTGTTTAAGTGTAGCTCCATGCCAAATTCCTTTTTTTTAGCTTTTTGTAAAACATAGGGAACGGTTATCACCCCTGTCACATTTTTTTTGCTGTCTGTGCCCCTGTTCAGAACGTTTCACCTCACTTTGCGTCCCAATGACAACTGTTTTTGAAATGTGGTGTTTTTATTGAAACAAGGATTGGTGATAAAGCATCAGTAGAGAGGAGACACCTTTCTCCCATATTAATTCTTACAGGAGAGAATTTTCCTTCCAAGGGGTAGATTTCCTCTCACTTCCTGTTGTCTTCTTCCGTTTGCAAGTAGTAGTAGTTTGTAAGTTGGATGTTTGAAAGTAGGGACCTGCCGTATATACTCTACAGAAATTGGCCCCTTAGGTGTTGGTGTTGGCACAACACTGAAAGCACTCACAGTTATTCTTGGTGGGTGCTGGAACGCCCTGCTGTCAACTATTATATCAGGAATTGTAATAACATATAATTGTTGATCAGTGGTAGTAAAAATTGGGCCTTTGATGGTGGTGCTGGTGCCACAACACTGTAAGGCCTGACAGTTACTCTTGGTGGGCGCAGCAATGGGCCCTGCTGTGAATTATTAGATCAATAATTATAATTGCATGCCCCTGTTGAATAGGGGCTGAAAAATTGGGCCTTTGGTGGTGGTGGTGGTGGTGGTGGTGATGGTGGTGCTGGTGCCACAACACTGTAAGGCCTGACAGTTACTCTTGGTGGGCGCAGCAATGGGCCCTGCTGTGAATTATTCGAACAATAATTATAATTGCATGCCCCTGTTGAACAGGGGCTGAAAAATTGGGCCTTTGGTGGTGGTGGTGGTGGTGATGGTGTTGCTGGTGCCACAACACTGTAAGGCCTGACAGTTACTCTTGGTGGGCGCAGCAATGGGCCCTGCTGTGAATTATTCGATCAATAATTATAATTGCATGCCCCTGTTGAAGAGGGGCTGAAAAATTGGGCCTTTGGTGGTGGTGGTGGTGGTGATGGTGGTGCTGGTGCCACAACACTGTAAGGCCTGACAGTTACTCTTGGTGGGCGCAGCAATGGGCCCTGCTGTGAATTATTCGAACAATAATTATAATTGCATGCCCCTGTTGAACAGGGGCTGAAAAATTGGGCCTTTGGTGGTGGTGGTGGTGGTGATGGTGGTGCTGGTGCCACAACACTGTAAGGCCTGACAGTTACTCTTGGTGGGCGCAGCAATGGGTCCTGCTGTGAATTATTCGATCAATAATTATAATTGCATGCCCCTGTTGAAGAGGGGCTGAAAAATTGGGTCTTTGGTGGTGGTGGTGGTGGTGATGGTGGTGCTGGTGCCACAACACTGTAAGGCCTGACAGTTACTCTTGGTGGGCGCAGCAATGGGCCCTGCTGTGAATTATTCGAACAATAATTATAATTGCATGCCCCTGTTGAACAGGGGCTGAAAAATTGGGCCTTTGGTGGTGGTGGTGGTGGTGATGGTGGTGCTGGTGCCACAACACTGTAAGGCCTGACAGTTACTCTTGTGGGCGCAGCAATGGGCCCTGCTGTGAATTATTAGATCAATAATTATAATTGCATGCCCCTGTTGAACAGGGGCTGAAAAATTGGGCCTTTGGTGGTGGTGATGGTGGTGCTGGTGCCACAACACTGTAAGGCCTGACAGTTACTCTTGGTGGGCGCAGCAATGGGCCCTGCTGTGAATTACTAGATCAATAATTATAATTGCATGCCCCTGTTGAACAGGGGCTGAAAAATTGGGCCTTTGGTGGTGGTGGTGGTGGTGATGGTGGTGCTGGTGCCACAACACTGTAAGGCCTGACAGTTACTCTTGGTGGGCGCAGCAATGGGCCCTGCTGTGAATTATTCGAACAATAATTATAATTGCATGCCCCTGTTGAACAGGGGCTGAAAAATTGGGCCTTTGGTGGTGGTGGTGGTGGTGATGGTGGTGCTGGTGCCACAACACTGTAAGGCCTGACAGTTACTCTTGGTGGGCGCAGCAATGGGTCCTGCTGTGAATTATTCGATCAATAATTATAATTGCATGCCCCTGTTGAAGAGGGGCTGAAAAATTGGGTCTTTGGTGGTGGTGGTGGTGGTGGTGATGGTGGTGCTGGTGCCACAACACTGTAAGGCCTGACAGTTACTCTTGGTGGGCGCAGCAATGGGCCCTGCTGTGAATTACTAGATCAATAATTATAATTGCATGCCCCTGTTGAACAGGGGCTGAAAAATTGGGCCTTTGGTGGTGGTGGTGGTGGTGATGGTGGTGCTGGTGCCACAACACTGTAAGGCCTGACAGTTACTCTTGGTGGGCGCAGCAATGGGCCCTGCTGTGAATTATTCGAACAATAATTATAATTGCATGCCCCTGTTGAACAGGGGCTGAAAAATTGGGCCTTTGGTGGTGGTGGTGGTGGTGATGGTGGTGCTGGTGCCACAACACTGTAAGGCCTGACAGTTACTCTTGGTGGGCGCAGCAATGGGTCCTGCTGTGAATTATTCGATCAATAATTATAATTGCATGCCCCTGTTGAAGAGGGGCTGAAAAATTGGGTCTTTGGTGGTGGTGGTGGTGGTGGTGATGGTGGTGCTGGTGCCACAACACTGTAAGGCCTGACAGTTACTCTTGGTGGGCGCAGCAATGGGCCCTGCTGTGAATTATTCGAACAATAATTATAATTGCATGCCCCTGTTGAACAGGGGCTGAAAAATTGGGCCTTTGGTGGTGGTGGTGGTGGTGATGGTGGTGCTGGTGCCACAACACTGTAAGGCCTGACAGTTACTCTTGGTGGGCGCAGCAATGGGCCCTGCTGTGAATTATTAGATCAATAATTATAATTGCATGCCCCTGTTGAACAGGGGCTGAAAAATTGGGCCTTTGGTGGTGGTGATGGTGGTGCTGGTGCCACAACACTGTAAGGCCTGACAGTTACTCTTGGTGGGCGCAGCAATGGGCCCTGCTGTGAATTACTAGATCAATAATTATAATTGCATGCCCCTGTTGAACAGGGGCTGAAAAATTGGGCCTTAGGCACTGGTGGCACAACACTGCAACCCCTCACAGATACTGTACTTGGAGCACAGCAATGAGGCCTGTTGCAAAGTATTGCATCAAAAATTTTAATTACACGCCCCTGTTAAACAGGGGCTGAAAAATTGGGCCTTAGCCACTGGTGGCGTCACCCATAAACCAAAATGATCTTCCAAGCTATCATCATTAATCGTATCATTGAGGAGGAGGAGGAGGATAGCCAGTCAACATAACAGCACAGGCACTCAGCATCAGCATCAGTCTTGAAGGGATGTGACATTTTAAAATCAATTAGTCTGTTATATCAGCATCTGGTGTGTGGTAGCTGGTGGTGATCCAAGACTGGTTCATCTTGATGAAAGTCAGTCGATCAACCGAGTCGGTGGACAGGCGCACCCTGTGATCCGTGACAAATCCTCCAGCAGCACTGAATATGCGTTCTGAAAGAACGCTGGATGCAGGACAGGCCAGTAGCTCAATTGCATACTGTGCAAGCTCTGGCCAGTGATCCATCCTCAAGACCCAGTAAGCCAGAGGATTTTCGGTGGGGAAGGTGTCCAAGTCTGACCTTGCCCCTAGGTATTCCTGGACCATGTATATCAGACGCTGGCGATGGTTGCTGGAACCAATCATACTTTGGGGCTGCGGACTAAAGAATTGTCTGAACGCATCGGTCAGACGGCCACCTTCCCCACCGCTCCTTCTTTGACTGCCCGAAGCCTCAGCAACTCGTTGTCCAGGACCAGGAGTTTGTAACCTCCCAGTCTCTGGGAACGCGTTGCACAGACCTTTCTGCAAGGCCTCCCGGAGTTGTCTCATCCTCTGCTCCCTCTGCGACGGTACGATAAGGTCCGCAACCTTACCCTTGTACCGTGGATCAAGGAGAGTGGCCAGCCAGTAATGGTCCCTCTCCTTGATCCGAAGAATACAAGGATCCTTCCGCAGACTTTGCAGGATCAGGGAGGCCATGCAGCGTAGGTTAGCTGAGGCATTCAGTCCGGAGTCCTCTGGGTCACTAAGGACGACATGATCCGCAGCCACCTCCTCCCAGCCACGTACAAGTCCACTGGTTTCTTGGGACTGTAAATCATCCCTAAAAGACTGCTGCTGATGATGCTGAGTGCCAGCCTCCACCTCCATGCTGACACAATCCTCCTCCTCCTCCTCCTCCTCCTCCTCTTCCTGTGCGATGGGTGGGACAGAAGGAACACTGTCTGGGTACAGGGGGCCTTGAGAGGCAAGGAAGTCCTTCTCTTCCTGCCTCTGTTCTGCCTCAAGTGCCCTGTCCATTATTCCACGCAGCGTGTGCTCCAACAGGTGGACAAGAGGTACAGTGTCACTGATGCATGCACTGTCACTGCTCACCATCCTCGTGGCCTCCTCAAATGGTGCCAGGACAGTGCATGCATCCCTGATCATGCCCCACTGAAAAAAAACCGAGCTCCCCTGACCCTGTCCTGGTGCCGTAGTCGCACAGGTACTCATTGATGGCCCTCTGCTGCGTGTGCAGCCGCTGCAGCATGGCCAACGTTGAGTTCCACATGGTGGGCATGTTACATATAAGGCGGTTCTTGGGTAGGTTCAACTCCTTTTGCAGCTCAGCCAGGCGAGCACTGGCATTATAAGATCTGCGGAAATGCACACAGACTTTCCTGGCCTGCCTCAGGACATCCTGTAAGCTCGGGTACCTGCCCAAGAACCGCTGCACCACCAGGTTAAGGACGTGAGCCATACAGGGCACATGGGTCAGTTGTCCCTGTCGGAGGGCGGAGAGGAGGTTGGTGCCATTGTCGCAAACCACCATTCCTGGCTTAAGCTGGCGTGGCGTCAACCACCTCTCGGCCTGCCCCTGCAGAGCAGACAGGACCTCTGCCCCAGTGTGGCTCCTGTCCCCCAAACACACCAGCGCAAGCACGGCATGGCATCTTTTTGCCTGCGTACTTGCGTAGCCCCTTGAACGCCTACGGAGCACCGCTGGTTCCGAGGACAAACCACAGGAAGAGGCCATGGAGGAAGAAGAAGAGGAGGGGGTGGAGGAGAGAGGTGTGTCACAACCAGTAGTAGCATTTTGGAGGCGTGGCGGTGGAACAACCTCCAACACTACTGCACCTTGTCCTGCATCCTTCCCAGCTGCCAAAAGAGTGACCCAATGGGCCGTGAAAGAAAGGTAACGTCCCTGTCCATGCCTGCTGGACCATGAGTCAGCGGTAATATGCACCTTACCGCTGACCGCCCTGTCCAGCAAGGCCAAGACATTGCCTTCCACATGCCTGTAGAGAGCCGGAATCGCCTTCCGTGCGAAAAAGTGGCGTTTGGGAACCTGCCACTGAGGAACCGCACATTGTACAAACTCACGGAAGGGGGCCGAGTCTACCAACTGAAAAGGCAGCAGTTGAAGCGCTAGCAATTTAGCCAAGCTAGCATTCAACCGCTGGGCATGTGGATGGCTGGGAGTGAACTTCTTTCGACGGTCCAGCAGCTGGGGCAGGGAAATTTGCCTGCTAGAATCGGACGTTGGTGTACTGCTAGCAGAGTGCCCGCAAGTACTTGCCTGTGACACACCTAATTCTACACCTTCATTCCTCTCAGAGCAGGTTTCAGAGAGGAGTGAAGGTATAGTGGGGTTGGAGATCCCAGCTGATGCGGTGCAAGAAGAGGTCAGCTTTGTTCTTTGGTGTGGGTCTTTAAGGTAGGCTTGCCAACGAGCTGCATGGCAGGTCAACATATGTCTGATCAAGCATGTGGTGCCCAAGCAGCTGATGTTTTGGCCACGCGATATACGCTTGAGACATATGTTGCAAACAGCAGCTGTGCGATCTGATGCACTCGCCTCAAAAAAGGCCCACACCAAAGAACTTTTTGAATGACGGGCAGAGGCAGCGCCCTGCACAGGCGGAGCTCTGCGGTGTGATTCCGTCGGTGTGCTGCCCATACGCTGGCCACTCAAGGGCATCCTGCCTCGTTGGAGATGTGCCTCCTCCTCATCCTCCTCCTCCTCCTCTCTCCTATTAGGCACCCACGTGGAGTCAGTGACCTCATCATCCCCTCCCTCCTCATCACTGGAGCCAATCTGGCAGTATGCTGCAGCTGCTGGAGCATGACTGCCAGATTGGTGTCCTTCTTGAGCATCCCCTCTCTCTGCTCTCACGCTGCTGCCTTCCTGTAGCTGGGTATCATCATCAGATCCTTCGAAACGCTGGGCATCCTCCTGGAGCATGTACCCAACACTGTGCTCAAACAGTTCGGGGGACTCCTCAGGAGGAGGACATGGTGGGTCTAGGGAAGGATTGACTAATGAAGATAATGATACCAGAGAAGAGGACGCTTTGGCAGCTGCTTTGCCAGTACCCTGAGCCTGGGTGAGAGAGGATGAGGAGGATGAGGTGGGCTTGGTCATCCACTCTACCAAGTCTTCGGCATGATGTGGCTCAACATGTCCAGCTGCCGAAAAGAAGGACAAGCGTGTCCCATGGCCATGTGCTGATGACAATGCACCGCGTCCACGACCAGCACTGTTGCCCCCAGACACAGAGCCTGCTTGCCCTCTTTTTTTGCCTCCTAACTGTCTGCCTCTCCTTGTTTGCCTTCCAGACATTTTAATGGATGGCCTGCAGGGAGATGGGAAAAAGAGCAATAAGGGCTACCTTCAGGTGTATACTGTGCAGGAGGCTTAGCAACAATGACACTGACACTGTCCCCTGCCTATCCTTCTCTGTCCCTAAACACAAGGATTGAAAATATGGTTCAGCAAAATTGGTTTAGAACAGAATAGCACACTGACACTTTCCCTCACTGTCCTACTCTGTCCCTCCCTACAAACAAGATTTAGCACAGAATAGCACACTGATAGTTTCCACGAGTGTCCTTCTCTGTCCCTAAACTCAAGGATTGAAAATATGGAACAGCAAAATTGGTTTAGAACAGAATAGCACACTGACACTTTCCCTCACTGTCCTACTCTGTCCCTCCCTACAAACAAGATTTAGCACAGAATAGCACACTGATAGTTTCCATGAGTGTCCTTCTCTGTCCCTAAACTCAAGGATTGAAAATATGGAACAGCAAAATTGGTTTAGAACAGAATAGCACACTGACACTTTCCCTCACTGTCCTACTCTGTCCCTCCCTACAAACAAGATTTAGCACAGAATAGCACACTGATAATTTCCACGAGTGTCCTTCTCTGTCCCTAAACTCAAGGATTGAAAATATGGAACAGCAAAATTGGTTTAGAACAGAATAGCACACTGACACTTTCCCTCACTGTCCTACTCTGTCCCTCCATAAAAACAAGATTTAGCACAGAATAGCACACTGATAATTTCCAGGAGTGTCCTTCTCTGTCCCTAAACTCAAGGATTGAAAATATGGAACAGCAAAATTGGTTTAGAACAGAATAGCACACTGACACTTTCCCTCACTGTCCTACTCTGTCCCTCCCTACAAACAAGATTTAGCACAGAATAGCACACTGATAATTTCCACGAGTGTCCTTCTCTGTCCCTAAACTCAAGGATTTGAAATATGGAACAGCAAAATTGGTTTAGAACAGAATAGCACACTGTCAGTTTCACTCACTGTACCTCTCTGTCCCTAAACTCAAGGATTGAAAATATGGTTCAGCAAAATTGGTTTAGAACAGAATAGCACACTGACACTTTCCCTCACTGTCCTACTCTGTCCCTCCCTACAAACAAGATTTAGCAGAGAATAGCACACTGATAATTTCCACGAGTGTCCTTCTCTGTCCCTAAACTCAAGGATTGAAAATATGGAACAGCAAAATTGGTTTAGAACAGAATAGCACACTGACACTTTCCCTCACTGTCCTACTCTGTCCCTCCCTACAAACAAGATTTAGCACAGAATAGCACACTGATAATTTCCACGAGTGTCCTTCTCTGTCCCTAAACTCAAGGATTGAAAATATGGAACAGCAAAATTGGTTTAGAACAGAATAGCACACTGACACTTTCCCTCACTGTCCTACTCTGTCCCTCCCTACAAACAAGATTTAGCACAGAATAGCACACTGATAATTTCCACGAGTGTCCTTCTCTGTCCCTAAACTCAAGGATTGAAAATATGGAACAGCAAAATTGGTTTAGAACAGAATAGCACACTGACACTTTCCCTCACTGTCCTACTCTGTCCCTCCCTACAAACAAGATTTAGCACAGAATAGCACACTGATAATTTCCACGAGTGTCCTTCTCTGTCCCTAAACTCAAGGATTTGAAATATGGAACAGCAAAATTGGTTTAGAACAGAATAGCACACTGTCAGTTTCACTCACTGTACCTCTCTGTCCCTAAACTCAAGGATTGAAAATATGGTTCAGCAAAATTGGTTTAGAACAGAATAGCACACTGACACTTTCCCTCACTGTCCTACTCTGTCCCTCCCTACAAACAAGATTTAGCACAGAATAGCACACTGATAATTTCCACGAGTGTCCTTCTCTGTCCCTAAACTCAAGGATTGAAAATATGGAACAGCAAAATTGGTTTAGAACAGAATAGCACACTGACACTTTCCCTCACTGTCCTACTCTGTCCCTCCCTACAAACAAGATTTAGCACAGAATAGCACACTGATAGTTTCCACGAGTGTCCTTCTCTGTCCCTAAACTCAAGGATTGAAAATATGGAACAGCAAAATTGGTTTAGAACAGAATAGCACACTGACACTTTCCCTCACTGTCCTACTCTGTCCCTCCCTACAAACAAGATTTAGCACAGAATAGCACACTGATAATTTCCACGAGTGTCCTTCTATGTCCCTAAACTCAAGGATTGAAAATATGGAACAGCAAAATTGGTTTAGAACAGAATAGCACACTGACACTTTCCCTCACTGTCCTACTCTGTCCCTCCCTACAAACAAGATTTAGCACAGAATAGCACACTGATAATTTCCACGAGTGTCCTTCTCTGTCCCTAAACTCAAGGATTTGAAATATGGAACAGCAAAATTGGTTTAGAACAGAATAGCACACTGTCAGTTTCACTCACTGTACCTCTCTGTCCCTAAACTCAAGGATTGAAAATATGGTTCAGCAAAATTGGTTTAGAACAGAATAGCACACTGACACTTTCCCTCACTGTCCTACTCTGTCCCTCCCTACAAACAAGATTT
The DNA here is from genome assembly GCA_029206835.1 of Rana muscosa. Taxonomy (NCBI): domain Eukaryota; kingdom Metazoa; phylum Chordata; class Amphibia; order Anura; family Ranidae; genus Rana; species Rana muscosa. The sequence goes on from CM055127.1 coordinate 80,745,466, forward strand.
AGCACAGAATAGCACACTGATAATTTCCACGAGTGTCCTTCTCTGTCCCTAAACTCAAGGATTTGAAATATGGAACAGCAAAATTGGTTTAGAACAGAATAGCACACTGACACTTTCCCTTACTGTCCTACTCTGTCCCTTCCTACAAACAAGATTTAGCACAGAATAGCACACTGATAATTTCCACGAGTGTCCTTCTCTGTCCCTAAACTCAAGGATTGAAAATATGGAACAGCAAAATTGGTTTAGAACAGAATAGCACACTGACACTTTCCCTCACTGTCCTATTCTGTCCCTCCCTACAAACAAGATTTAGCACAGAATAGCACACTGATAATTTCCACGAGTGTCCTTCTCTGTCCCTAAACTCAAGGATTGAAAATATGGAACAGCAGAATTGGTTTAGAACAGAATAGCACACTGACACTTTCCCTCACTGTCCTACTCTGTCCCTCCCTACAAACAAGATTTAGCACAGAATAGCACACTGATAATTTCCACGAGTGTCCTTCTCTGTCCCTAAACTCAAGGATTGAAAATATGGAACAGCAAAATTGGTTTAGAACAGAATAGCACACTGACACTTTCCCTCACTGTCCTACTCTGTCCCTCCCTACAAACAAGATTTAGCACAGAATAGCACACTGATAATTTCCACGAGTGTCCTTCTCTGTCCCTAAACTCAAGGATTGAAAATATGGAACAGCAAAATTGGTTTAGAACAGAATAGCACACTGACACTTTCCCTCACTGTCCTACTCTGTCCCTCCCTACAAACAAGATTTAGCACAGAATAGCACACTGATAATTTCCACGAGTGTCCTTCTCTGTCCCTAAACTCAAGGATTGAAAATATGGAACAGCAAAATTGGTTTAGAACAGAATAGCACACTGACACTTTCCCTCACTGTCCTACTCTGTCCCTCCCTACAAACAAGATTTAGCACAGAATAGCACACTGATAATTTCCACGAGTGTCCTTCTCTGTCCCTAAACTCAAGGATTGAAAATATGGTTCAGCAAAATTGGTTTAGAACAGAATAGCACACTGACACTTTCCCTCACTGTCCTACTCTGTCCCTCCCTACAAACAAGATTTAGCACAGAATAGCACACTGATAATTTCCACGAGTGTCCTTCTCTGTCCCTAAACTCAAGGATTGAAAATATGGAACAGCAAAATTGGTTTAGAACAGAATAGCACACTGACTCTTTCCCTCACTGTCCTACTCTGTCCCTCCCTACAAACAAGATTTAGCACAGAATAGCACACTGATAATTTCCACGAGTGTCCTTCTCTGTCCCTAAACTCAAGGATTTGAAATATGGAACAGCAAAATTGGTTTAGAACAGAATAGCACACTGACACTTTCCCTCACTGTCCTACTCTGTCCCTCCCTACAAACAAGATTTAGCACAGAATAGCACACTGATAGTTTCCACGAGTGTCCTTCTCTGTCCCTAAACTCAAGGATTGAAAATATGGAACAGCAAAATTGGTTTAGAACAGAATAGCACACTGACACTTTCCCTCACTGTCCTACTCTGTCCCTCCCTACAAACAAGATTTAGCACAGAATAGCACACTGACACTTTCCCTCACTGTACCTCTCTGTCCCTAAACTCAAGGATTGAAAATATGGTTCAGCAAGATTGGTTTAGAACAGAATAGCACACTGACACTTTCCCTCACTGTACCTCTCTGTCCCTACAAACAAGGATTAGCACAGAATAACACACTGTCACTGACACTCTCCCTACCTAATCCAGGATTAGTAAAGGAAAAAAAATGACACTGTCCCTGCCTATGCTTCTCTTTCCCTGCTCCGGAACACACTACACAAGGCCGCCGCGCTGGCGGCCTTTTATAGTGTGGGGCATGTACTAAACCCCCTCTGCAATAATTGGCCACAGGCATCCTGCCTGTGGCCAATCATTGCTCTCCTCGCTGCCGGCGCTGTGATTGGCCAAGCATGCGGGGTCACAGTGCATGCTTGGCCAATCACAGTGCCTGGATGACACTGCGATGGCGTAGTGCATTGTGGGCCGTTCGCGTCACTCGAATTTGGCGCGAACGGCCCAAATCGTTCGATCTTCATCGAACAGCCGATGTTCGAGTCGAACGTATGTTCGACTCGAACACGAAGCTCATCCCTATTCCTTACCAATAACTTGTCCTGCTGAATTTTGATTTGCCCATTTGTTGAAGTGACTTGACCAGTGCTCTTTGGTCTTGGGACTGGTACTGCCAAGTAAAATATTTTGAGGATCCCAGTATTCCTGACCACCCTGTATCTGCTGTAGTCCTCTGCATACGTGATTTTTCTAAGGACCATTTATATTTAGAATAATATGACTGTCTTTGAATTAACATTTGAAGACTTACAAAAGTCAAAAGGGAAGGCGAGCATGATTATTATCCATGTGAATGCTGGGGCTGGTATCCATGCTCCCGAGACACTAAGAAGAGAGAAAATTCCCGTTTGAAACTTTTATTCGGCTTTAAAATGTTAATAATTCTTTTATCCTCCAGTGAGTAACTTGATTTGCATGAATATATTAAACTGCACAGTCCACAAGAGCACTCAAGAAGCTTTTAAAATATGAGGTACAATGAGCTGTGCCAGGCTGTTGAGAGGATGCTAGAAAGAAGTGTAGTGCTGCCTGACAGCAGAAATGATGGAGAGTGCGTGGTCAACTTCTATGGAGAATGCATTATAAAATGTTGCATTGAATCTATATTATCTTATTAAGAAAGCTGTCAGTTACTAGTATATAAAATGTTGGAATGATTAAATTCAATATATTGAAAGTATAACACACAAAACTGTACAAGGACCTTGAGAATATATATGGTGTCCTAATAAACAACCCAGATAATGGTGCTGATATCTTTATACACTACTTGGCTGTGAGTGCCAATTATGGACTGATGGAAAAAATGCCAATGCCACATATAATGCTCAACTACATGCCTAAGCAATAAACACTCTTGCGGTGGTGTTAAATTAATTTGCCAATCTAATATAAAATCCAGTGGACACTTTATTGAGCCAATAAGAGCCGGTTCACACCAGGGCGGCGCGACGCAGCACGACTTGTGGGGGTGACCTCGGCGGCGCGATCTCAAGACGACTTGAGACGCCCGCCGAGGCGATTTGCATAAGACTTCTGTATAGAAGTCAATGCAGGTCGCCTTGGGTCGCCCCCAAAAGTCGTACAGGAACCTTTTTCTAAGTCGGAGTGACCTGAGTCGCTCTTACTTAGAACGGTTCCATTAAAAATCGTGGGACGCGACTTGTCAGGCGACTGAGTCGCCTGACGAGTCGCCCTGGTGTGAACCGGCTCTAAGGGGTTAAGTCCACATATATTTTGTATCCTTATGCATTGTTATATCTGCAATAGATCTTTATGACATTTTCCTCAACACTACTTTCTTTTTCGTACATCACGGGACACAGAGCGACTTAGTCATTACTAATGGGTTATATAGTTTACCTTCAGGTGCTGGCACTGGCAACTTCCAAACCGGAAGTACCCTCCCCTATATAAGCCCCTCCCATCCGGGAGCGCCTCAGTTTTTTGCCAGTGTCTAAGGTGTTGGCCAAAGAGTAACATGTGTTTTCACTGGGCTTGCGTACAGGTTCTTTTACGGGCCTTAGTAAGCTGTTCCGGATCCCACCAAAAAAGCTTCATAGCTAAACGGTCGGTACCCGGGCCTTGCAACAGAAGAGCAAGGTTTTGCCTGTAATGCCTCTCTTAGGAGGGCTGGACCCTGGGATTCAGAGCTCTGGTCATACCCACGACCAAGATGTTTTCTGTGCAGGGTGCTATACAGGTCCAGGGGAGTGGAATCCTTGGGAACCCAGTCCCTGAAGGTTTAATTACAATGCCTGCCGTGATAGGTGAAGTTTGGGCTTCTGTGGACCAAACAGAGTCCTGCGGCGGGGAACAGGTAAGTGGGGGCCCCCAGGAACTTGGTTCTATTGGGGGACCCCCAAGCCTAATTTGTCTTTCTGTCTGTTACCTAACGGTATTCCCGCTAATATCTGTGTATGCCTGTAACTACTGAAAAATGTAAAATTTTAATAGTAGTCAAGAAAAAAAAAAAAAAAAAGAGGACCGCGGTACCTGTGTTAAACCACTAGAGGCCGCTGTGGTCCATTTTTTCCTGTCATGTGGATCTTTGGTTTTCTCAAGTCAAAAGATCCAGGCAGTTGGTAAGTACTCTGTGGGAATCCACTTCCTCTGCCCTGTTGCTGCGCTCATCCACCGCACAGGCCCTCCAGCAAAAAGGGCCCTGGCTCCTAGTCCCTGCTTGGTTTCGAAAAGGGCGCCAATGGCGCACGGGCGCGGGCGCGTGCACGCGTCTCCTATGAAAAAAAAGGGGCGGGGCGGGTGAATGACGCTCGATGCGCGCCGTGGCGCTTCTGCGCATGTGCAGGCGTCCCAGCATGTATAAAAGCCACAGTACAAGTGTCAGATGGATGCAAACAGAGCTAGCAACAAACAGTGGCACACAGAGGCGGTTGATGCAGGCATCCCCATAGAAAGGCACTTTAGTGGACACCAGCTGGTATATAGCAGCAACTGTGTTAGACTATTACCAGCAAAATTGGTGTATGACGACGGGAATACCTCAGCTTTGTGCTTAAAGGATATGTCGTCCAGACGCTCCGGAAATAAGTCTTCCAGGAAGCCAAAGGGGTCTCCATCGGGCTCTGAGGATATTGGGCATGCTTGTACTGCACCAATCTCCCCTGAGAATTCAGAGGTCAGTAGCCGTAGGAACCCCGCAGGAGTGACTGGTGCTGCGGCTGTCCCCAGTCCACCTGCTCCTGTATATATAACAGAGGAGGTTTTATCCTCAACTCTGGGAGGATTGGAAGAGAGATTAACAGCATTGATCGCTGCTTCCCTGTCACAGGGAAAGCGCGTCCGATCTCCGTCTCCTCCTTCAGAGTGCCTGTTAGTGGAGGAACAGCCCCACACAGAGATCGACCTACCTGAAGGGGATCAGGATGAGGTTGATTCAGTTATGGAGGAATCAACAGTGGAAGAACCTTTCTCAGCATCTCAGGCTGAAAGATTATGGGTTCAGTCTCTGACTAACATGGTCCGATCAGCATTTAAAATGCCTCTGGCGGAACCATCAATCACTACGGTTTCCTCGCTGGGGTCGCTGAAAGCTCCCCAGGCTGTCTGTTCCTTCCCAATCCACCCTTTATTGGAAGGGCTTATTTACCAGGATTGGGAGCATCCTGATAAAATATTTACTCCCCCCAAGAGATTTCCGGTGATCTATCCCATGGAGGATAAGTTCATAAAAAAATGGAGGGTCCCTACAGTGGACGCAGCCATCTCTTCTGTGAACAAATCACTGACATGTCCAGTAGATAATGTTCCAATGTTCAAAGACCCAATAGATAAAAAATTGGAGTCTTTACTAAAATCTGCTTTCTCTACAGCAAGCATGGTGACACAACCTGCAGTAGCAGCGATTGGAGTCTGCCAAGCGGTGAAAGATCAGTTGAAACAAGTCTTAAGGGACTTACCAGATCAGCAGGCTCTTGCCCTAGCTGACCTACCTAGAGCCTTGTGTTTTGCGGTGGACGCCATAAAGGATACAATCCAACAGGCCTCCCGCTTTACGCTGTCTGTAGTACATTTGCGTAGGCTTCTATGGCTCAAAAACTGGTCTGCTAAAGCTCCCTGTAAGAAATTGCTGGTTAGCTTCCCATTTCATGGAGAACGCTTATTTGGAGAAGATCTGGACAAATATATCCAGAAAATTTCTGCCGGTAAAAGTTCACTCTTACCGGTTAAGAACAAGAGTAGAAGTCCTTCTTTTAAGAGGCCTACTTCTCCAGTCCCTGGCACATCGGCTGTGAAACAGTTCCAACGGCCTCCGCGGTCAAATTCAGGGGGCAGAAATCAGGGACAATCACAGGGTAACAAGAAACCCTGGGTCAAGAGAGGTACAAAACCTCCCCCCAAGTCATGAAGGGTTGCCCCCACTCAATCGGGTGGGGGGAAGACTTCAGTTGTTCACAGAGACCTGGCGGGACACCATCAGAGACAGATGGGTGCTCTCCGCAGTAAGTCTGGGATACAAGCTGGAGTTAAAAGACACTCCTCCTGCCCAATTTATGAGGTCAAACGTGCCAAGCGATCCCCAGAAGAGAGGATCCCTCCTTCTGGCACTAGAACAACTATTGCTCCAAGGTGTAATCATGAAGGTTCCCCTGGAAGAAAGCGGGTTCGGGTTTTACTCGAACCTTTTCACAGTCCCCAAACCAAATGGGGACGTGAGGCCCATATTAAATCTAAAAGGGCTAAACAAGTTCCTAAATATCAGGACTTTTCGGATGGAGTCGATCCGATCGGTGGCCACCGCCCTACAAGGGCAGGAATGGTTAGCCTCGATCGACATAAGGGATGCTTATCTGCATATTCCCATCTTTCCGGCCCACCAGAAATTTCTACGCTTTGCAGTAGAAGGGCGCCATTTTCAGTTCAGAGCCTTACCTTTCGGTCTGGCCACAGCACCACGAGTGTTCACAAAAATTCTGGCCCCACTATTGGCCAATCTAAGAACATAAGGTGTAACGATAATGGCATATCTAGACGACCTGCTACTAATAGACCACTCAGTGGAAAAGCTGGAAGTAGCTATTCACAAGACAATCAAGTATCTGGAATATCACGGTTGGATTATCAACCGGGACAAGTCAGCTCTAAGACCAGTCAGAAGTCTGGAATACTTAGGGCTAAGGCTGGATTCAAATCAGAGAAAGATTTTCTTACCTCCAGAAAAGGTGTCGTCTTTAAAAGATTTGACCCACTTAGTGGGTACAAAAAGAAAACCATCCATACGCCTGTGCATGAGGCTGCTGGGAAAAATGGTGGCTTCATTCGAAGCAGTACCCTACGGTCAATTCCATTCAAGGAACTTGCAGAGGGCCATACTGTCAGCCTGGAACAAAAAAGTTCAGGCTTTAGACTTACCAATGTCCCTGTCCCCTTCCGTTCGCAAGAGCCTCCATTGGTGGTTGGTGCCCCAGAATCTGGAAAAAGGGAAACCCTTCAGTCCGGTTTCTTGGAAGGTGGTCACTACAGATGCCAGCCTCATAGGCTGGGGGGCAGTACTGGAGCAATGGTCTCTCCAGGGCAAGTGGTCAGAAGCAGAGAAGGCCCTGCCCATCAATCTCTTAGAGATACGAGCAGCCCGGTATGCCCTAGTAGCATGGACATCCAAACTCCAAGGGTCCCCTGTCAGAATTCAATCAGACAATGCCACAGCAGTGGCATATATCAATCACCAGGGGGGCACCAGGAGTCATGCAGCCCAGAGGGAAGCGAATTGCATCCTGGAATGGGCAGAAAGATATGTCCCAGCCATATCCGCGGTTTTCATCCCAGGAGTGGAAAATTGGAAAGCGGACTTTTTAAGTCGCCAGCAATTATGCCCGGGGGAATGGTCTCTTCACCCCGAGGTTTTCCAGGCAATATGCCAGCGGTGGGGAACACCGGATGTAGATCTGCTAGCATCCAGATTCAACACAAAGGTGGACAGATTTGTGTCTCGCACAAGGGATCCCCTAGCTTGCGGCTCGGATGCCCTAGTGTTCCCTTGGGATCAGTTCAAGCTGATATATGCATTCCCACCGCCACAATTGTTACCGCGATTAATCCGCAGAATCAGGGTAGAAAAGAAACCAGTGATTCTGGTGGCTCCAGCGTGGCCCCGAAGGGCATGGTACGCGGAGATTGTAAAAATGTCAGTGAGGAGTCCTTGGACCCTCCCACATCGTCCGGACCTGCTGTCGCAAGGACCGATATACCACCCTTCCTTACCAGCCCTAGGTTTGACGGCCTGGCTATTGAAGCCCACATTCTGAAAAAGAGAGGGCTCTCTAATCCTGTGGTATCTACCATGATCAATGCCAGGAAGCCGGTATCCAGGCAGATCTATTATAGGATCTGGAAGGCATACATTACATGGTGTGAGGCCAAGAAATGGCATCCACGTAAGTACGTAATAGGTAGGATTTTGGACTTCCTACAGTGGGCTGTAGATAGGAAGCTGGCCTTGAGTACTATCAAGGGTCAGATTTCGGCCTTGTCAATATTTTTTCAAAGGCCCTTGGCTTCGCATTCACTAGTCAAAGCTTTCATACAAGGAGTGATGCGTATTAGCCCTCCGGTTAGTATTCCCATATGTCCATGGGACTTAAACCTGGTTCTGTCGGTTCTACAGAAACAACCGTTTGAACCATTGCAACACATTTCCTTGGTTCTTCTCACCAGGAAATTGATTTTCTTAGTAGCCATTTGTTCGGCTAAAAGAGTATCGGAATTAGCCGCCTTGTCCTGTAAGGAGCCATATCTGGTTGTCCATAAGGACAGAGTAGTATTACGTCCTCATCCAGCCTTTCTTCCTAAGGTGGTATCGAGGTTTCATTTGAACCAAGATGTGGTTCTTCCTTCTTTTTTCCCCAAACCTAGCTCGGTAGAGGAAAAGTTATTGCATTCTTTGGATGTAGTAAGAGCAGTTAAAGCTTATCTAAAAGCCACTGCTCAGATTCGCAGAACGGATACTTTGTTTATTCTGCCGGAAGGCCCCAGAAAGGGTCAGGCAGCATCAAAATCTACTTTAGCCAAGTGGATTCGACAGGTCATAATACAAGCCTATGGCTTGAGAAAGAGACCGCCTCCATTCAAAGTTAGGGCGCACTCCACAAGAGCAGTTGGAACTTCATGGGCGGTGCATCACCAGGCCTCCCTGGCTCAAGTCTGTAAGGCCGCAACATGGTCTTCAGTACACACGTTTACTAGATTCTACCAGGTAGACGTTAGAAGTCAGGAGGATGTCGCCTTTGGGCGCAGTGTGTTGCAGGCCGCAAAAGATCCTCATGCCTGATGGCGCCCAGCTTATGTATAGTGTATCCCTCCCCTCATTTGGCATTGCTTTGGGACGTCCCATTAGTAATGACTAAGTCGCTCTGTGTCCCGTGATGTACGAAAAAGAAAAAGGGATTTTTATAACAGCTTACCTGTAAAATCCTTTTCTTGGTGTACATCACGGGACACAGAGCTCCCACCCTTCTTTTTGGGACACTTATTGCTTTGCTACAAAACTGAGGTGCTCCCGGATGGGAGGGGCTTATATAGGGGAGGGTACTTCCGGTTTGGAAGTTGCCAGTGCCAGCACCTGAAGGTAAACTATATAACCCATTAGTAATGACTAAGTCGCTCTGTGTCCCGTGATGTACTCCAAGAAAAGGATTTTACAGGTAAGCTGTTATAAAAATCCCTTTGTTTCTTCTCATTGTATGATATTATTGCTGCTTGCCTGGATTCGGATTGTTGGATACTTACTTACTCTTATGCCGCGTACACACGACCGTTTTTAATGTCATTTTAAAAAACAACGTTTTTCTCAACGTGATTTTTCTTGTTTCCTCTCAAGCCTGTCTTGCATACACACGTTCATTAAAAAAAAACGCTCGAGCAAAGCACAGTGACGTACAACACGTACGACGGCACTATAAAGGAGAAGTTCCCTTCGGATGGCGCCACCCTTCATGTTAGTAAAGTTTGTTGAGCGACGATTCGCGCTTTTTCAGCCTCGTGCTTTTCAGTCCGTTACAGCGTGACGAATGTGCTATCTCCATTACGAACGCTAGTTTTACCAGAACGAGCGCTCCCGTCTCATACTTGATTCTGAGCATGCGCGTTTTTTTTTCCCCTCGTAAAAGCATACACACTACCGTTTTTCACGACGTTAAAAAAAACGACATGAAAAACGACGTGAAAAAATAGAGCATGTTCGAAATTTTTAATGCCCGTTTTTCACGTCGTTAAAAATGCTCTGGAGGGGGGCGTGGCCAGCGCGGCATGTGAGCAGTCGCATCTTCACAGAGCTCCCGCTTTGATCCTACACTGATCCGGTATCCGGCACCGCAGAACAAACGAGGGGGGGAGTAAGCAGTTGAAACCACCCAAGGATCCTCTCGGAGAACCCCCTAAAGATATGAGGTACTATGCACAAAAAATGACAGGGAACCTGAACTTGGCAGGAGCGCTGCCCCTGGAAGAGGGAGCAGCATGCAGTGACACTGACATGGAGGAGGGGGGGCGAGTGCTGGGAGCGGGCACCATGATAGCTCACTTGCAGGAGGACAGTGAAGAACCTGATGAGGAGGGAGGTGAACAGCCTACTATGGCTGACTTACTAAGAGCTGTTAATAAATGCACAACCTCTGTGAATGGCCTGCAAGTCCGCTTTGGGAACCTGGAGGAAGGGGTATGTCTGATTAGACAAGACATTCAAAAAATTAGGGAAAGAACCACGGCTGCTGAGAGCAGGATAAGTGATATAGAGGACAGACTCCCCGAACTGACCAGAGATGCCCAATCCACTGCACGCCTAGCCAGGGCTATAGATATGAGGGCAGAAGATTTTGAGAACCGCCTCAGGCGCAATAATGTTCGCATAGTGGGGCTGCCGGAGAAAGTGGAGGGCCGGGACCCCACACAATTTGTGGAACAGTGGATGGCAGATCTATTTGGCAAGGAGGCGTTCACTCATCTCTATGCGGTTGAGAGGGCCCACCGAGTGCCTACCAGACCTCTCCCACCGGGTAACCATCCTCGCCCGATGCTGGCCAGACTGTTAAACTACAGAGACAGAGAAATTATATTGCGGCTGGCCAGGGAGAAGAAGAACATTCAATTCAATGGCACAAGGGTCTCCTTCTACCCTGACTTTTCCCCTGCAGTTCAGAAGAGCCGGGCGCACTTTGCTGACATCAAGAAACGCTTGCAGAAGCTGCAGGCACCCTATGCCATGCTTTACCCTGCGAGGCTCAGGGTCATCCTGAGGGGCCAAGCACACTTTTTTGAAAACCCTGCAGATGCCTCGGACTGGCTGGATGCCAACGCGGGAGCATTTCACCAAAGACCCCCCGAGGATGATGACTGATGGGCCTGACAAGTTCTTGCTGATACCGCCCTACCTTTTCCTCGGCTGAGGATAGTGCCGGATACGAACATTGATTATTTTCACTTAATGCGAGTTCGGAAAAGTGTTTATTAATGGCAATGCTGAACTCACGGATTGCCTGTAAATGGACGGCCATGTTGGCTGTGTCCATGGACTGTTCACGGGACCCGTTGTCCCAAGCAAATCGGGAGTGCCCGTTGGCACCCCAGAACCTGTATTTCCTAGAGGGCCACGCGAAGAAGGCTCTTATATCTGAAAGGCCTGTTGGCCTACTACGGACAGGGTCTGTAAGGTGGTTCACCGCACCGTTGTGCGCACTGGGTTGCTACGGCAACACGAGAATTTGTTCCAGAGCAGACAGTTTCTATTTTCAGACTTGCAGAGTTCCAGTTCTATCTACTAACCGGCAGTCTATGCCGCCCCGGATGTCTTCCCAACCTGACATTTGGGGTCTTCCCCCTGATGGTTACATGCTTGATTTCCCCTGATGGAGACTGTCACAGTGTTGTCCTGGAACATTAGGGGGTTACAGGATCCTCTGAAACGTACTATGGTGTCCTCCCTGATGAGGAAACGCCTGCCTGCCATCTGTGCCTTGCAGGAGACACATCTTACTGCTGATTCTAAGTCGTGCCTGAACTATCGGTGGGTGGGCAGAGCGTATCACTCCACTCACACTTCCTACTCCAGGGGTGTGAGTGTTTTGATACACAGCTCCATAAATTTTGAAGAGCTCGGCTCTATGGTTGATGATGAGGGCAGATATGTTTTTCTCATGTGCAGGCTGTTTACCTTTAAATGTATTCTTGCTTTTGTGTATATACCTCCTCCGTACAATAACCAGGTGTTGAGAGCCTTAATGGAGTTTCAGTTGCGGTTCCCGGAGGTGCCTCTGTATGCCTTCGGGGATTTCAACTGCTTTATGGACCCTTTGCTAGACAAACATCCCCCGGGGGGAGGAGGGAGGGGGAAGTATTGCACGGCCCTAAGGAAATTTATAGAGGAGGTGGGGTGGACGGACCCATGGAGGGCAAGGAACCCGGGAGTGAAGCAATTTTCATGCTTCTCAAAGGGCAATTCGTCTTTGTCCAGGATTGATTTATGTATATGCTCTTATGCGGCTGGGCGTTACGTTTCGGGGATGAAGTATGCTCCCAGAAGCGTGTCGGATCACTCGCCACTGATTGTGTCTTTGGAGGTGCGTCCCCCTTCTGCAGTGGCCAAGGCCCCGTGGAAGATGAACGCCTTTTGGATGAATCTCTTTTCGTCTCATGAACAGATAGAGTCCCAAATTTTGGAATTTTGGCGTGTTCATGGGGCCCCTGAGAATGTGTCCAGGGATTGGGAGGCCTTTAAAGCTGTTTTGAGGGGTATATTTATTACAGAAATACAGGCTATTAAGAGGAAGACTCATGCTCGGAGGGAGGGAATGGAACTGTTGGCCAAGGAACTAGAGGGCACCTATGTCACGGACCCGTCTGAACTGAATAGAAAGGCGTGGCTGTCGGCGCAAGATGCCCTGTACCGGGTCACGTCTTCAGGCGCAGAGAGGAAGCGCTTTTTTCAGAAGGCGGCTTTCTATGAGGAGGGGGAGCACACAGGCCGCATGTTGGCGACCATTGCCCATTCCCAGCAGCTGTCCCCTTCAATTGGAGCACTACGTGCTCCCTCGGGAGTGGTGACTAGCTCCCCAGACCAAATCTTGACAGAGCTTGGTCATTTTTACTCTTCCCTTTATGAATCCAAGCGTGCGTATTCGTTAGAGTCTTTAGATGACTACTTGGACCATGTCCCTCTACCTACCTTGACGGACTCCGCTAGAGAGGAGCTTGATGCCCCTTTGACCCTGGGTGAGCTGCAGATGGCGACTAACATGTTTCCCAACTCGAAGGCACTGGGAGATGATGGGCTTCCTGCCGAAGTGTACAAACAGTATGGAGAGCAGGTGCTACCGCACCTGCTGAGAGTCTTTAATGCAGCAAAGGTGACCGGTACCCTCCCCCAGTCCATGACTAGAGCTAACATTGTTTTAATTCTGAAACCAGGCAAGGACCCCTTAGACCCGGGATCGTACAGGCCCATTTCGCTCTTACAAAACGATGTTAAGATCCTGGCCAAGGCACTGGCAGTGAGACTGAATAAGGTTATATCTACTATAATTCACTCGGATCAGTCAGGGTTTATGCCCCAAAAATCGACAGCGATAAATCTGCGTAGACTTTATCTGAACATTCAATCGCGGGCGGACAATGTAGGTGACCGGGCATTGCTATCCCTAGATGCCCATAAGGCGTTTGATAGCGTCGAATGGGACTATCTGTGGGCGGTAATGAGGAAGTTTGGGTTTGGTACTGAGTTCATTCAGTGGGTGCAGTTTCTGTACTCTTCACCGGTAGCGGCTATACGGGAGGGGGGAAGGATTTCGCATACGTTTAAATTACATAGAGGCACACGACAGGGCTGCCCCCTCTCCCCACTCCTGTTTGCCCTGGCCATTGAGCCGTTAGCTGCCTTGATTAGGGACTGTCCCTCAGTGCAGGGATTTCGATATGGGGATCTTCAGGAGAAGATCCTGTTATATGCAGATGACACTATGCTTCTCCTTGGGGATACCTCCACTTCACTGACTATGGCCATGGCTATAGTGCGGCAATTCGGTACATACTCCGGGTTAGTTATTAATTGGACTAAGTCCTCCCTCCTGTTGTTGGATCGGGATCCTTCGGCATCCTCTCCGACCTTGCAGGACATCCCTGTTGCTAAGTCCTTTAAATATTTGGGCATCCAGGTCACAGCTTGCTTGCTCGAATATGTTAACCTTAATCTCACCCCTCTGATCAACCGCTGTCGCGATCGGGTAAAGGTGTGGAGCAAGTTGAGGCTGTCACTGGTGGGGAGGGTGAACCTGATAAAAATGATCCTTATGCCGCAGCTGCTGTACGTACTACACAATTCCCCCATGGTTATCCCTCTGAAAAAGTTTAGAATTATTAATTCGATCTTTCGATCACTTATATGGCTCTCCAAACCCCCTAGGGTCAAGCTTGAACAATTGCAGCGCTCCAAAGACAACGGGGGATTGGCATTGCCCAATCCCTGGCTGTACTATTTAGCTTCAGAAATGCAGCATATTGCACGAGTTATATCCCCTCGCCAGGACCTGGCACTGAATTTGATGGACCCCTCGGTCCAACTGCTTAGTTACACGACGGGGGGAGGGGGGGAGTGGGGGATGGTCTGGAGGCCCTGAGGTACAGTAAATCTAACAAGCTCTTCCCCACGTATGCACTCATGCAAAAAACTTGGAATAAGGTCCGGATGCTTCAGGGAGTGACTGGCTTTACCGTCTACAGTCCTATATGGGAAAACCAATACTATAGGGAAATTGCCAAATTGCTGTATGGACAGAGGTGGGCGCAGTATGGGGTGTCACATATGACTCATATATTTAGAGATGGCAGGTTAAAGACTTTTCAGGAGCTAAGGATGGAGTTCCGACTGCCGGTCTCCATGCAGTTTTACTATCTCCAGCTTAGGCACGCAGTTGAAGCGCAGAGGGAGACGGACGTTTGGTCCTTGGACTCGGCGTCGGTCTTCAACTACTTGTTTGAGGTGACGACATATAAGGGGTTCATCTCTTGCTGCTATGCCAGGTTGCTTAACCTCTTTCTACAGGGCGCCCCTTTGAGGGCAGTGTCCCTGTGGGAACAGGACGTGGGCGCGTTCGAGGAAGAGCAGTGGGAGTAGGCTTTACAAGCGGTCCCCTCGTGCTCCCTGAACGTGGCTCATAGGTTGTCTCAGCTCTATATTCTTCTGAGGGTTCACTACACACCGGCTAGATTGGCCTGCATGGGGATGACCCCCGATCCGTCCTGCACCAGGTGCTGCAGGGATCACGGGGATCTCATTCACTTGCTGTGGAGATGCCCGAAGCTTCACTTGTACTGGACACGGGTCATTGGCACTATCAATGTCGCTTTCCACTCTCAGATACCACTGGACCCTCGGGTCTGCCTGCTGGGGATACTAGATCACCTCCAGTTGGGGGGTATCCCCAGGCAGGCTATTAGTAGGGCCTTATTCCAGGCCCGTCTGATGATTTTGAGACATTGGAAAGATACTGCGGCGCCCACGGTACAGGAGTGGATCACACAGATGGGGGTTACGCTTAGGATGGAAAAACTTGTCTACCAACGCAGAGGGACTTGTACAAAATATGACAAACTATGGGACCCATGGCTGAGTGTTCCAGGTCTGGCACCTTTGGATCTGATATATGATCGATTGTTCTGACCTGGTTCAGGACCAGTATACAGGAGATGACTGTGATCTGGGGGAGGGCAGGTGGGGAAGGTTGAATAAAGTGTATTTGGGTGAGTCACACTGATTTGTCATACTGTTTGTTATCTGGAACTGTGCGAGGATGTATTCTGTCTTTTGTTTTTACAACTGCTCAATAAAGAACTTGTTTGAGATAAAAAAAAAAAAAATGCTCTGGAGCCTACACACGGTCATTTTTAATGCCCAATTTAAAAAATGGCATTTTTAACGGCGTGAAAAACGATCGTGTGTACGCGGCATAACTCTTAAACTGGCATTTTTTAGATTGGTTGTGAAAACCAGTCGTGTGAATGCTCCATCGACGAGAAAACTGCCCGCAAAAAAATTAGAACCTGCTCTATTTTTTCTCGTTGTTTTTCCCGCCGTTCTTTTTCTCGTTGCGAAAACCGCTCGCGTGTATGCTTTTCCGAGGGGGAAAAAAACGCTCATGCTCAGAATCAAGAATGAGACGGGAGCGCTCGTTCTGGTAAAACTAGCGTTTGTAATGGAGATAGCACATTCCTCACGCTGTAACGGACTGAAAAGCACAAGGCTGAAAAGCGCGAATCGTCTCGCACCAAACTTTACTAACACAAGATCAGCAAAAGCAGCCCAAAGGGTGGCGCCATTCGAGCGGCATTACTCTAAATAAAAAATTTGAAAACAAAAAGTCCACAGTGAGTCAATGTTATCTGCAGCAACCATAAATGGTGCTTACACTGGTTCCTGTAGTGTGCAGTGGATGAAAAGAATATCTTAACCACTAGGGATGAGCTCGGTGTTCGAGTCGAACATAGGTTCGACTCGAACATGGGCTGTTCGCAGCGTTCGGCGAACAACGAACGATTTGGGCCGTTCACGCCAAATTCGAGTGACGCGAACGGCCCACAATACACTGCGCCATCGCAGTGTAATCCCGGCGCTGTGATTGGCCAAGCATGCACTGTGACCCTGCATGCTTGGCCAATCACAGCGCCGGCAGCGAGGAGAGCAATGATTGGCCACAGGCAGGATGCCTGTGGCCAATTATAGCTGAGGGGGTTTAGTACACGCCCCACACTATAAAAGGCCGCCAGCGCGGCGGCCTTGTGTAGTGTGTTCCGGAGCAGGGAAAGTGAAGGATAGGCAGGGACAGTGTCAAATCTTGTCAAATCTATTCTTTGCTAAACCTTGTGTGTAGGGACAGAGAAGGATAGGCAGGGAGAGAGTCAGTGTCATATTCTTTGCTAAACCTTGTGTGTAGGGAGAAAGAAGGATAGGCAGGGAGAGTGTCAGTGTCATATACTTTGATAAACCTTGTGTGCAGGGAGAGAGAAGGATAGGCAGGGGACAGTGTCAGTGTCATTGTTGCTAAGCCTCCTGCACATTATACACCTGAAGTTAGCCCGTATTGCTGCTTTTTCCTGGTGTGTTACACCAACAGGATTTTGCGGCACTTACAGCGGGCGGAGTGTGCCTCCTGACCATATTACACCTTAACTTAGCCTGTATTGCTGCTTTTTCCTGGTGTGTTACACCAACAGGATTTTGCGGCACTTACAGCGGGTGGAGTGTGCCTCCTGACCATATTACACCTTAACTTAGCCTGTATTGCTGCTTTTCCCATTTCCCTGCAGGCCATTAGAATGTCTGGAAGGCAAACGAGAGGCAGACAGTCAGGAGCCAAAAAAAGAGGGCAAGCAGGCTCTGTGTCTAGAGACAACAGTGCTGGTCGTGGACGCGGTGCATCGCCATCAGCACGTGGCCATGGGACACGCTTGTCCTTCTTTTCGGCAGCTGGACGTGTTGAGCCGCATCATGCCGAAGACTTGGTAGAGTGGATGACCAAGCCCTCCTCATCCTCCTCATCCTCTCTCACCCAGGCTCAGGGTACTGGCAAAGCAGCTGCCAAAGCGTCCTCTTCCCTGGTATCAATGTCATCATCAGTCACTCCTTCCCTAGACCAACCATGTCCTCCTGAGGAGTCCCCCGAACTGTTTGAGCACAGTGTTGGGTACATGCTCCAGGAGGATGCCCAGCGTTTCGAAGGGTTTGATGATGATACCCAGCTAGAGGAAGGCAGTAGCGTGAGAGCAGAGAGAGGGGATGCTCAAGAAGGACACCAATCTGGCAGTCATGTTCCAGCAGCTGCAGCATACTGCCAGATTGGCTCCAGTGATGAGGAGGGAGGGGATGATGAGGTCACTGACTCCACGTGGGTGCCTAATAGGAGAGAGGAGGAGAAGGAGGAGGAGGAGAAGGCACATCGCCAACGAGACAGGATGCCCTCGGGGGGCCAGCGTAAGGGCAGCACACTGACGGAATCACACCGCAGAGCTCCGCCTGTGCAGGGCGCTGCCTCTGCCCGTTATTCAAAAAGTTCTTTGGTGTGGGCCTTTTTTGAGTCGAGTGCATCAGATCGCACAGCTGAGACTCTGAACAGCCGTATACAGGCGGTGCATACAAGACAGGGACTGTAGGTTTGTTCTTATGTAGAATCTGTTTGTAATTTTGAACAGGTACATTGTTTAAGTGTAGCTCCAGCCAAAAAAATCTATTTTTAAGCTTTTTGGAAAACATAGGGAAGGGTTATCACCCCTGTAACATTTGTTTTGCTGTCTGTGCAGTGTGCACCTGTTCAGAACAGTTCACCTCACTTTCCGTTCTAATGACAAATGTTTTTTGAAAATTTGGGGTTTTTATTGAAACAAGAATTGGTGATAAAGCATCAGTGGAGAGGAGACACTTTTTTCCCATATTAACTCTTACAGGAGAGAATTTGCCTTCCTAGGGGTAGATTTCCTCTCACTTCCTGTTGTATTCTTCCGTTTGCAAGGAGGAGTCGTTTGTAAGTTGGATGTTTGAAAGAAGGGGCCTGCCGTATATACTCAGCTGAAATTTGCCCCTTACATGTTGGTGTTGCCACAACACTGTGAGCCCTCACAGTTACTCTTGGTGGGCGCATGAATGGGCCCTGCTGTGAATTATTAGATCAAGAATTGTAATTGCATGCCCCTGTTGAACAGGGGCTGAAAAATTGGGCCTTTGGTGGTGGTGGTGTTGACATAACACTGTAAGGCCTCACAGTTAGTCTTGGTGGGCGCAGGAATGGGCCCTGCTGTGAATTATTAGATCAAGAATTGTAATTACATGCCCCTGTTAAACAGGGGCAGAAAAATTGGGCCTTAGGCACTGGTGCCACAACACTGCAACCCCTTACAGATACTGTACTTGGAGCACAGCAATGAGCCCTGTTGCAAAGTATTGCATCAAAAATTGTAATTACACGCCCCTGTTAAACAGGGGCTGAAAAATTGGGCCTTTGGTGGCCCTACGTATCCCTTGGGGATACCTCCACTTCACTGACTATGGCCATGGCTATAGTGCGGCAATTCGGTACATACTCCGGGTTAGTTATTAATTGGACTAAGTCCTCCCTCCTGTTGTTGGATCGGGATCCTTCGGCATCCTCTCCGACCTTGCAGGACATCCCTGTTGCTAAGTCCTTTAAATATTTGGGCATCCAGGTCACAGCTTGCTTGCTCGAATATGTTAACCTTAATCTCACCCCTCTGATCAACCGCTGTCGCGATCGGGTAAAGGTGTGGAGCAAGTTGAGGCTGTCACTGGTGGGGAGGGTGAACCTGATAAAAATGATCCTTATGCCGCAGCTGCTGTACGTACTACACAATTCCCCCATGGTTATCCCTCTGAAAAAGTTTAGAATTATTAATTCGATCTTTCGATCACTTATATGGCTCTCCAAACCCCCTAGGGTCAAGCTTGAACAATTGCAGCGCTCCAAAGACAACGGGGGATTGGCATTGCCCAATCCCTGGCTGTACTATTTAGCTTCACAAATGCAGCATATTGCACGAGTTATATCCCCTCGCCAGGACCTGGCACTGAATTTGATGGACCCCTCGGTCCAACTGCTTAGTTACACGACGGGGGGAGGGGGGGAGTGGGGGATGGTCTGGAGGCCCTGAGGTACAGTAAATCTAACAAGCTCTTCCCCACGTATGCACTCATGCAAAAAACTTGGAATAAGGTCCGGATGCTTCAGGGAGTGACTGGCTTTACCGTCTACAGTCCTATATGGGAAAACCAATACTATAGGGAAATTGCCAAATTGCCGTATGGACAGAGGTGGGCGCAGTATGGGGTGTCACATATGACTCATATATTTAGAGATGGCAGGTTAAAGACTTTTCAGGAGCTAAGGATGGAGTTCCGACTGCCGGTCTCCATGCAGTTTTACTATCTCCAGCTTAGGCACGCAGTTGAAGCGCAGAGGGAGACGGACGTTTGGTCCTTGGACTCGGCGTCGGTCTTCAACTACTTGTTTGAGGTGACGACATATAAGGGGTTCATCTCTTGCTGCTATGCCAGGTTGCTTAACCTTTTTCTACAGGGCGCCCCTTTGAGGGCAGTGTCCCTGTGGGAACAGGACGTGGGCGCGTTCGAGGAAGAGCAGTGGGAGTAGGCTTTACAAGCGGTCCCCTCGTGCTCCCTGAACGTGGCTCATAGGTTGTCTCAGCTCTATATTCTTCTGAGGGTTCACTACACACCGGCTAGATTGGCCTGCATGGGGATGACCCCCGATCCGTCCTGCACCAGGTGCTGCAGGGATCACGGGGATCTCATTCACTTGCTGTGGAGATGCCCGAAGCTTCACTTGTACTGGACACGGGTCATTGGCACTATCAATGGCGCTTTCCACTCTCAGATACCACTGGACCCTCGGGTCTGCCTGCTGGGGATACTAGATCACCTCCAGTTGGGGGGTATCCCCAGGCAGGCTATTAGTAGGGCCTTATTCCAGGCCCGTCTGATGATTTTGAGACATTGGAAAGATACTGCGGCGCCCACGGTACAGGAGTGGATCACACAGATGGGGGTTACGCTTAGGATGGAAAAACTTGTCTACCAACGCAGAGGGACTTGTACAAAATATGACAAACTATGGGACCCATGGCTGAGTGTTCCAGGTCTGGCACCTTTGGATCTGATATATGATCGATTGTTCTGACCTGGTTCAGGACCAGTATACAGGAGATGACTGTGATCTGGGGGAGGGCAGGTGGGGAAGGTTGAATAAAGTGTATTTGGGTGAGTCACACTGATTTGTCATACTGTTTGTTATCTGGAACTGTGCGAGGATGTATTCTGTCTTTTGTTTTTACAACTGCTCAATAAAGAACTTGTTTGAGATAAAAAAAAAAAAAATGCTCTGGAGCCTACACACGGTCATTTTTAATGCCCAATTTAAAAAATGGCATTTTTAACGGCGTGAAAAACGATCGTGTGTACGCGGCATAACTCTTAAACTGGCATTTTTTAGATTGGTTGTGAAAACCAGTCGTGTGAATGCTCCATCGACGAGAAAACTGCCCGCAAAAAAATTAGAACCTGCTCTATTTTTTCTCGTCGTTTTTCCCGCCGTTCTTTTTCTCGTTGCGAAAACCGCTCGCGTGTATGCTTTTCCGAGGGGGAAAAAAACGCTCATGCTCAGAATCAAGAATGAGACGGGAGCGCTCGTTCTGGTAAAACTAGCGTTTGTAATGGAGATAGCACATTCCTCACGCTGTAACGGACTGAAAAGCACAAGGCTGAAAAGCGCGAATCGTCTCGCACCAAACTTTACTAACACAAGATCAGCAAAAGCAGCCCAAAGGGTGGCGCCATTCGAGCGGCATTACTCTAAATAAAAAATTTGAAAACAAAAAGTCCACAGTGAGTCAATGTTATCCACATAAAAGCAGCAACCATAAATGGTGCTTACACTGGTTCCTGTAGTGTGCAGTGGATGAAAAGAATATCTTAACCACTAGGGATGAGCTCGGTGTTCGAGTCGAACATAGGTTCGACTCGAACATGGGCTGTTCGCAGCGTTCGGCGAACAACGAACGATTTGGGCCGTTCACGCCAAATTCGAGTGACGCGAACGGCCCACAATACACTGCGCCATCGCAGTGTAATCCCGGCGCTGTGATTGGCCAAGCATGCACTGTGACCCTGCATGCTTGGCCAATCACAGCGCCGGCAGCGAGGAGAGCAATGATTGGCCACAGGCAGGATGCCTGTGGCCAATTATAGCTGAGGGGGTTTAGTACACGCCCCACACTATAAAAGGCCGCCAGCGCGGCGGCCTTGTGTAGTGTGTTCCGGAGCAGGGAAAGTGAAGGATAGGCAGGGACAGTGTCAAATCTTGTCAAATCTATTCTTTGCTAAACCTTGTGTGTAGGGACAGAGAAGGATAGGCAGGGAGAGTGTCAGTGTCATATTCTTTGCTAAACCTTGTGTGTAGGGAGAAAGAAGGATAGGCAGGGAGAGTGTCAGTGTCATATACTTTGATAAACTTTGTGTGCAGGGAGAGAGAAGGATAGGCAGGGGACAGTGTCAGTGTCATATTCTTTGCTAAACCTTGTGTGCAGGGAGAGAGAAGGATAGGCAGGGGACAGTGTCAGTGTCATTGTTGCTAAGCCTCCTGCACATTATACACCTGAAGTTAGCCCGTATTGCTGCTTTTTCCTGGTGTGTTACACCAACAGGATTTTGCGGCACTTACAGCGGGCGGAGTGTGCCTCCTGACCATATTACACCTTAACTTAGCCTGTATTGCTGCTTTTTCCTGGTGTGTTACACCAACAGGATTTTGCGGCACTTACAGCGGGTGGAGTGTGCCTCCTGACCATATTACACCTTAACTTAGCCTGTATTGCTGCTTTTCCCATTTCCCTGCAGGCCATTAGAATGTCTGGAAGGCAAACGAGAGGCAGACAGTCAGGAGCCGAAAAAAGAGGGCAAGCAGGCTCTGTGTCTAGAGACAACAGTGCTGGTCGTGGACGCGGTGCATCGCCATCAGCACGTGGCCATGGAACACGCTTGTCCTTCTTTTCGGCAGCTGGACGTGTTGAGCCGCATCATGCCGAAGACTTGGTAGAGTGGATGACCAAGTCCTCCTCATCCTCTCTCACCCAGGCTCAGGGTACTGGCAAAGCAGCTGCCAAAGCGTCCTCTTCCCTGGTATCAATGTCATCATCAGTCACTCCTTCCCTAGACCAACCATGTCCTCCTGAGGAGTCCCCCGAACTGTTTGAGCACAGTGTTGGGTACATGCTCCAGGAGGATGTCCAGCGTTTCGAAGGGTTTGATGATGATACCCAGCTAGAGGAAGGCAGTAGCGTGAGAGCAGAGAGAGGGGATGCTCAAGAAGGACACCAATCTGGCAGTCATGTTCCAGCAGCTGCAGCATACTGCCAGATTGGCTCCAGTGATGAGGAGGGAGGGGATGATGAGGTCACTGACTCCACGTGGGTGCCTAATAGGAGAGAGGAGGAGGAGGAGGAGGAGAAGGCACATCGCCAACGAGACAGGATGCCCTCGGGGGGCCAGCGTAAGGGCAGCACACTGACGGAATCACACCGCAGAGCTCCGCCTGTGCAGGGCGCTGCCTCTGCCCGTTATTCAAAAAGTTCTTTGGTGTGGGCCTTTTTTGAGTCGAGTGCATCAGATCGCACAGCTGCTGTTTGCAACATATGTCTCAAGCGTATATCGCATGGCCAAAACATCACCCGCTTGGGCACCACATGCTTGACCAGACATATGTTGACCTGCCATGCAGCTCGTTGGCAAGCCTACCTTAAAGACCCACACCAAAGAACAAAGCTGACCTCTTCTTGCACCGCATCAGCTGGGATCTCCAACCCCACTATACCTTCAGTCCTCTCTGAAATCTGGTCTGAGAGGAATGAAGGTGTAGAATTAGGTGTGTCACAGACAAGTACTTGCGGGCACTCTGCTAGCAGTACACCAACGTCTGATTCTAGCAGGCAAATTTCCCTGCCCCAGCTGCTGGACCGTCGAAAGAAGTTCACTCCCAGCCATCCACATGCCCAGCGGTTGAATGCTAGCTTGGCTAAATTGCTAGCGCTTCAACTGCTGCCTTTTCAGTTGGTAGACTCGGCCCCCTTCCATGAGTTTGTGCAATGTGCGGTTCCTCAGTGGCAGGTTCCCAAACGCCACTTTTTCTCACGGAAGGCGATTCCGGCTCTCTACCGGCATGTGGAAGGCAATGTCTTGGCCTCGCTGGACAGGGCAGTCAGCGGTAAGGTACATATTACCGCTGACTCATGGTCCAGCAGGTATGGACAGGGACGTTACCTTTCTTTCACGGCCCATTGGGTCACTCTTTTGGCAGCTGGGAAGGATGCAGGACAAGGTGCAGTAGTGTTGGAGGTTGTTCCACCGCCACGCCTCCAAAATGCTACTACTGGTTGTGACACACCTCTGTCCTCTACCCCCTCCTCTTCTTCCTCCGTGGCCTCTTCCTGTGCTTTGTCCTCGGAACCAGCGGTGCTCCGTAGGCGTTCAAGGGGCTACGCAAGTACGCAGGCAAAAAGATGCCATGCCGTGCTTGCGCTGGTGTGTTTGGGGGACAGGAGCCACACTGGGGCAGAGGTTCTGTCTGCTCTGCAGGGGCAGGCCGAGAGGTGGTTGACGCCACGCCAGCTTAAGCCAGGAATGGTAGTTTGCGACAATGGCACCAACCTCCTCTCCGCTCTCCGACAGGGACAACTGACCCATGTGCCCTGTGTGGCTCACGTCCTTAACCTGGTGGTGCAGCAGTTCTTGGGCAGGTACCCGGGCTTACAGGATGTCCTGAGGCAGGCCAGGAAAGTCTGTGTGCATTTCCGCAGATCTTATAATGCCAGTGCTCGCCTGGCTGAGCTGCAAAAGGAGTTGAACCTGCCCAAGAACCGCCTTATATGTGACATGCCCACCAGGTGGAACTCAACGTTGGCCATGCTGCAGCGGCTGCACACGCAGCAGAGGGCCATCAATGAGTACCTGTGCGACTACGGCACCAGGACAGGGTCAGGGGAGCTCGGGTTTTTTTCACCACGCCAGTGGGGCATGATCAGGGATGCATGCACTGTCCTGGCACCATTTGAGGAGGCCACGAGGATGGTGAGCAGTGACAGTGCATGCATCAGTGACACTGTACCTCTTGTCCACCTGTTGGAACATACGCTGCATGGAATAATGGACAGGGCACTTGAGGCAGAACAGAGGCAGGAAGAGGAGGACTTCCTTGCCTCTCAAGGCCCCCTTTACTCAGACAGTGTTCCTTCTGTCCCACCCATCGCACAGGAAGAAGAGGAGGAGGAGGAGGAGGATTGTGTCAGCATGGAGGTGGAGCCTGGCACTCAGCATCATCAGCAGCAGTCTTTTAGGGATAATTTACAGTCCCAAGAAACCAGTGGACTTGTACGTGGCTGGGAGGAGGTGGCTGCGGATCATGTCGTCCTTAGTGACCCAGAGGACTCCGGACTGAATGCCTCAGCTAACCTACGCTGCATGGCCTCCCTGATCCTGCAAAGTCTGCGGAAGGATCCTCGTATTCTTCGGATCAAGGAGAGGGACCATTACTGGCTGGCCACTCTCCTTGATCCACGGTACAAGGGTAAGGTTGCGGACCTTATCTTACCGCCGCAGAGGGAGCAGAGGATGAGACAACTCCGGGAGGCCTTGCAGAAAGGTCTGTGCAACGCGTTCCCAGAGACTGGGAGGTTACAAACTCCTGGTCCTGGACAACGAGTTGCTGAGGCTTCGGTCAGTCAAAGAAGGAGCGGTGGGGAAGGTGGCCGTCTGACCGAAGCGTTCAGACAATTCTTTAGTCCGCAGCCCCAAGGTATGATCGGTTCCAGCAACCATCGCCAGCGTCTGATATACATGGTGCAGGAATACCTAGGGGCAAGGTCAGACTTGGACACCTTCCCCACCGAAAATCCTCTGGCTTACTGTGTCTTGAGGATGGATCACTGGCCAGAGCTTGCACAGTATGCAATTGAGCTACTGGCCTGTCCTGCATCCAGGGTTCTTTCAGAACGCACATTCAGTGCTGCTGGAGGATTTGTCACGGATCACAGGGTGCGCCTGTCCACCGACTCTGTTGATCGACTGACCTTCATAAAGATGAACCAGTCTTGGATCACCACCAGCTACCAAACACCTGAAGCTGATATAACAGACTAATTTATTTTCAAATGTCACATCCCTTCAAGACTGATGCTGATGCTGAGAGACTGTCCTGTTATGTTGACTGACTATCCTCCTCCTCCTCAATGATCCGATTGACGATGATAGCTTGGAAGAACATTTTTGTTTCTGGGTGCCGCCACCAGTGGCTAAGGCCCAATTTTTCAGCCCCTGTTTAACAGGGGTGTGTTATTACAATTTTTTATGCAATGCTTTGCAGCAGGGCTCATTCCTGCACTCCAACTAGAGTATCTGGGAGTGGTTGCAGTGTCGTGGCACCAGCACCAGTAGCTAAGGCCCAATTTTTCAGCCCCTGTTTAACAGGGGCATGTAATTACAATTTTTGATGCAATACTTTGCAACAGGGCTCATTGCTGTGCTCCAAGTACAGTTTCTGTGAGGGGTTGCAGTGTTGTGGCACCAGTGCCTAAGGCTCAATTTTTCTGCCCCTGTTTAACAGGTGCATGTAATTACAATTCTTGATCTAATAATTCACAGCAGGGCCCATTCCTGCGCCCACCAAGACTAACTGTGAGGCCTTACAGTGTTGTGTCAACACCACCACCACCACCAAAGGCCCAATTTTTCAGCCCCTGTTTAACAGGGGCGTGTAATTACAATTTTTGATGCAATACTTTGCAACAGGGCTCATTGCTGTGCTCCAAGTACAGTATCTGTAAGGGGTTGCAGTGTTGTGGCACCAGTGCCTAAGGCCCAATTTTTCTGCCCCTGTTTAACAGGGGCATGTAATTACAATTCTTGATCTAATAATTCACAGCAGGGCCCATTCCTGCGCCCACCAAGACTAACTGTGAGGCCTTACAGTGTTATGTCAACACCACCACCACCAAAGGCCCAATTTTTCAGCCCCTGTTCAACAGGGGCATGCAATTACAATTCTTGATCTAATAATTCACAGCAGGGCCCATTCATGCGCCCACCAAGAGTAACTGTGAGGGCTCACAGTGTTGTGGCAACACCAACATGTAAGGGGCAAATTTCAGCTGAGTATATACGGCAGGCCCCTTCTTTCAAACATCCAACTTACAAACGACTCCTCCTTGCAAACGGAAGAATACAACAGGAAGTGAGAGGAAATCTACCCCTAGGAAGGCAAATTCTCTCCTGTAAGAGTTAATATGGGAAAAAAGTGTCTCCTCTCCACTGATGCTTTATCACCAATTCTTGTTTCAATAAAAACCCCAAATTTTCAAAAAACATTTGTCATTAGAACGGAAAGTGAGGTGAACTGTTCTGAACAGGTGCACACTGCACAGACAGCAAAACAAATGTTACAGGGGTGATAACCCTTCCCTATGTTTTCCAAAAAGCTTAAAAATAGATTTTTTTGGCTGGAGCTACACTTAAACAATGTACCTGTTCAAAATTACAAACAGATTCTACATAAGAACAAACCTACAGTCCCTGTCTTGTATGCACCGCCTGTATACGGCTGTTCAGAGTATATAGGGCCTTTTTTATTTTGTGTGCGGGGTTCCCCTAATATCCATACAAGACCCAAAGGGGCTGGTAATGGGCTGGGGTGGGGGGTGTGTGATGGGGTAGCTATGCCATTTTTCTTAAAGATTTTCATCCATATTACCGGGACCAGACATTACATTAAAGCCGCAAGCAGTTTTAAATGGCTTTTTTTCCTTTAGAAATGTAATTTTGTGCAGGGACAGTTCTAAACACGGGAAACACGTGGCACTTCACAGGCATACTTTAGACACCCCCCAGGTACGATATTTAAAGGAATATTTGACTTTTTTTTTCACTTTATGCATCATTAAAATGAGTGCTCCAGAAAAACTGCCGTTTTTAAAACTTCTTTTTGCATTGATACATGTCCCCTGGTGCAGAACCCAGGTTCCCAAACCCTTTTTAGGACAATAACATGCATAATAGTCATTATAATTAGCACTTTAGATTTCGAACGTTCGCATCCATTGTATTTAATAGGGTTCTAAAGTTCGTGCAAACTTTCGGTCCGTTCGCGGGTTCTGGTGCGAACCGAACCCGGGGGTGTTCGGCTCATCACTATTAACCACAGTGGGACTCTTGTCTGAGGCACGCTCTCACAAATTACCTGACCAGCGTGTATAATGTGGCAGGGCTCCCTGGAATGTAAGAGTGTAGAAAGCTGCAGCATTGAAGCCAGGGGGGACGCAAAGAGCTGCTCTGTCAGACTAGAAGTACATTACTGCTAACAGGAAGTCCTCAAGCGGCCATATTACTGCAGTCCAAAGTGCCAGTAAGCATACAGGTTCTCAAGAGAGGGTGCTAGAAGGAGGTGTAGTGCTGCCTGACAGCAGAAACAGTAGAGAGTGTATAGTCAACTTCTATGGAGAAACCATTATGAAATGTTGCATTAAATCTATATTATCTTATTCAGAAAGCTGTCAGTTACTAGTATATGACATGTTTTAAGGATTGAATTCAATATATTTAAAGTGTATGTAAACTCAGTTGCCAAAATCTCAAAGAAGCTTCTACATATTAATGTCATTTCAAAAGTAATTTTCAATATTTTTAAATCTGCAGTTGTCATGAAAATTAAACCTGGTGACCCCTGCAGTGCATTAAATTCACATGCATTGACGCAGGTAAATGTGTTAACGGAAGCTTAAACTGAGCATATATAAAGGCTGCCACTCCTAGCAGCCTGCCTCTCATGTTGATCCAAGGGCTTCAGTACTACCTGAGACACTGTCTTGGACATGTATACTGAGTTTTGACTTCACCCGGACTTTTCTGACGTTTATACTCGTTCTGGGCCAGCATCCCAAAAAACGTGAAGCCAGAAGGGGGTGAGCAATGACAGCCCCAGAATCTCTCTCAATACATTTCTATTTCAGTCGTATTTAGAGATTACATTTCCTATTTCTAAAGCGTTTTTTTTTTTTACTTTTTCCAGCTTTTCTTTTTTTTAACCTCCAATATCCGTATATAAGGTTAACAAGGTTATATAGGTGAGACAGAAGTACCAAGTAATTTCATGGAGTCTGGATGCTAGTAACATAGCAGTGTTTTGACTAGAGCGTTAATGTAACAGAAGCCCATTCCTGCAGACAAGGTGGGAAGATGCCTCAGTATCCTGTTTCCGTAGCTACAAAAAACCCACAGTATCTTACCCTGTAATTATTACACTCACACATTGAAGAGAGGTAGACTTCATGCAAATACAGCGTGTGTGTCAACATACAGCAGCCTCTGTGTAAAGATCTCTATTATGAGTATTGGCCATAAGCATGAAAATAATCAAAGACAAAGCCAATGCAAAAAGTCAAAATTAGGCAAAACCTTCCCCCAAAAAAACAAAAATACATGTATAAATGTTAAAAAATGGGGCAGACTTGATGGACCCACTCCTTTGGTGGTCTTATTTTGTTGTCACTCTTCTACATTTCCAAATAAATGTAACTCATCATGATTTAATTAATTAACCACTTGTCATCCCTATGCCAATTATAAACGTCCTGTAATTCAGGTGGTTAAACAAGCTCATGAGCTTGGCATTGCTTTTTTCAGCCTGTGATCAGTTATTTAATAAAAGTGATCTGGGCAGCTTTACGGCCACCTTTTCACTTTTATCATAGTGAAAAGGGACACGCCCATCTTCTCGCTGCTGCCTGCGGTAGTTCCAGCTCTGCCCTTCCTCTGGGGAGCCCGGAACTGCAGTAAACTGACTTGACAGTGACAGCAGAGGGAGATCAAGGAACATCCACCCCCAGACTTCCTCTGCAAGAAACGAAGCTGGAAGCGACAATCATTTTGTCACTTCCAGTTTCAGTTCATTCTTTCCCTGGCTACTGTAGTGGGGGAACAGCTACTCAAGCATGATCTGTGCTTGATAGCTGCAGTGGAGGACAGGGGAGAACATTGGGGGTCTAAGAGACCCCGGATGTCTCTATAAAAAGAACCTGTCACCTCGTGCTATCTGATAGAAGGAGAGAACAGAGTAAAAGAGAAATTAGTTCATCAGTCTGCTGCTTCTCCTTAACTGTCCAGTCACAGTCTGGGGAAGGGACAGGACCTATAAAAATAAATTAACTGCAGCAGAGAAAAATCTGTTGCACTAGGTCACCAAAAATGCAATGGGTATGAGCCCAGGTTCACACTGGGCTGCGGGAGTGAAGCCGTGCGAGTTCAGCTGACCTCGCACAATTTCACTCTCACTGGCAGTCCCGAGTTCAGCCGCGATTACAAAGACATCTGACACAGATGTCAATGTAAATCGTGGCCGAAATCGCAAAAAGTAGTACAGAAACTACTTTTTGAAATTGGTGCCATTGCCGGCAATTTGCGGCAAATATCGCCGTTTTGACATGCGATTTGACATGCCAAATCGCATGTCAAAACGCACCAGTGTGAACCAGGGCTTATTCACATTTCCAATTGGTAGCGCACTCTAATAAACAGAGCTGTTCAATTCTGTTAATGCCAATGTATCAGGGTCCATGCACACTGGGAGCAGAAAAAAAAGTCAGAACATCCGGCAGAAAAAGCGGCAGAAAAAATGCTCATAGTAGCTCGTATTGCACAAAAGTTTAGGGGAGTTTATGGCAATTTGCCTTTATAAGCATTTTTTTTTCCCAAAAATTTTTTTTTTTTGCTCATCTTCCACTATATACTTTCAGTATACTGTACACTTGAATACACCAAACGCTCCTAAACGTGTGTTTAGGCGTAATTATTAAAATTTAGGAGTTTAGAGTTTTTTTTCTGCCTGAAAACTGCTTTCAAAAATGCATTTTTTTCTGCCTCTAAACTCTTCTCTTGAATAACATTGAACTGCTTCTACAGGCAGGAGAAAATAAAATGCAAAACTCCTCTAGAAGCAGTGTTTTTTTAAGCCCAGTGTCCATGGACTCTTAATAAACACACCACAACAGATTGCCTTGATATGACTGAACACTAAAAGTACTTCTTTTTAATAAAGTAGGGGGAAGGTTACATCATCTCTCCCTATCTTTTATTGCTGTCTGTACCCTTGTTGGGAAAAATCCCTTTACTTCCTGTCCCAGTGACCAACAAGGAAACAGAGAATAACAAATGTAATAGAGATTTTAACCTTTCTCACATAAATAAATAAATATGTTTTGGCTGAAGGTCATCTTTTCCTTTTGAGCTAAATGTGATGACTGTTGGTGCTGGTAAATTGTCTGTAGCACCCTCTAGTGTGTGCTAGAAGTAGAGTATTTTTTTTTTTTTTTTTTTTTTAGTGCAGCTCAGGGCTAAGCCTGAACTGTGAATCTGGGTCAGGGTTCAGTGACTCAGGGCTGGATGACTCATCCTGACAGCTCCTCTGGTGCCTCCCCCAGTTTCTGGGTTATTGGAGAATGTTCTAGAACTAGTGGGCAGGATGTGAGGAGGAGCTCCCTGCTCCAATCCCCAGTAGTGGGCTGGCAGGGGGCAAAGCTTACGTCATAAATAGCCATGAGCCATGCCAGCAGGGCAGTTGGGTAGAAGATGGAGATACAGTGTTGAGAGGCTGTCGGTGGCCCTCGGGTTTGCCCCCTAGTCTGGGGGGGTGCCCTGCCTTGGGCCATGGCCAGGATCTTGCCACAACACATGGGGGAAGCACAGGAGCAAGAGAGAAGACAGTGTGAATAGATCAGCACTGCTGTGGACTTACAAGGGGGGGAGACTGCCACATATAGCCAGTTCTTCCTGAGGACAGCGGTGTGCTTAAGTCTTCATCCTTCCCTAGGAGGTCTCCTGAGAGTCAGCCAGGTGGGCTGGTGAAAGAGTCAGCCAGGTGGGCTGGTGAAGAGTCTGTCTGGAGGACTGGAGAGGAGAGTTAGCCTGGAGGGCTAGGGAAAAGGGCAGCTGCAGCCAGGTGGGTTGGCAGTGCCTGAAGAGCTGGTGCTGGGATCAGTAGCCACAGGAGGAGAAGTACAAGTTGATCACTGTATTTAGCTACACAACAATGGGCTTTGAGTTCCTGCCTGAAAAGGGCCATTTCTTAAATCTGACTAAGCTTGTCAGATCTACCAAAAGTGATTCAGCTGGAGCCAGCGTGCAAGTGTGTGTAGGGGGAGTGTCAAGGAGACCGATATAGACTGTATATAGGAAGATGTCCCTGAAGTTGTTGCCAAAGTTTTGCTGAAGTCAAGTGGGCATCCTATAACCTCCCAAACCTATCCAAGTTATTAACCCCTAATAAATAACAAAAACTCTGACTATGGAGTGCCTGTAAAAAAATCTGGTGTGCCTGGCTGTGCAGAAAATGGGGGATCCAAGTTCATCTGTGGCTACTTAGGGGGTGCGCTACATGTCATTGGCAGTAAGCTTGTATTTTCTCATGAAGCAGTGACCCCAATTCTACTATTGTATCATATGTTCCAAGTCTTCAGTAAACATGGAGGAAACAATGTTTCCAAAAAGGCAGGGACTTTCCAGCTGGATAATTGATGATTTCACATTGGGAGCTGATGTAACCGATCATATGAAGTTCAGTGAACATTCCTTGAGGACTTCACAGCATGCAATCAGTGGGAACTGGGCCCTCTGTGAGGGATGATGTGAAGAATTAATCTGGTTTATGATTAGAATTTTTATTTAGTTTTTATAGTATGTTGGTATTATGTTAATTATTACTTGGGGTAATGTTAGAGAAAGTGGTGTATTATTTGCATTTTGGTAGTTTTTATTTTCTGTTTTCAATCTGTCTTATTTATTCTATGTTTTATTTTAATAGTATGAATGTTTTATTACAACCTTTTGTTTTATTTTATTTGTACTAATTACTGTTATTGGTAATTTTATTGTGTTGTGCGTGTGCTTGTGTTGTGCTTTTTTCTGTACGTTAAGCCTCGTACACACGATCGGATTTCCATCAGACAAATCCGTGGTATTTTGTGCGAAGGGCGTTGAACTTGGTATGCATACAGACGGCAGAACTTTTTCAGCCAACATACACGAAATTACGTTGTTTTTCTGCTCTTTAGCGCCACCCTTTGGGTAACCGTCTAGTCAATATTCCACTCGCACACGTTCCTGGAAGGGCGGCTCTTGTAAGATGCTGGGTGCTGCAGCGATCACCAGATGGGTCCTGGAAACATCAACAATCAACCATATTCGCCAGCACACCAAGGATCGTTTCAATTATGTCCAAAAAGTTTTATTGTATAAAAAACATCACGAAAGTGCAAAGTTTCGGAGCCGCGTAGGACCCCTTCGTCAGACAAGTGTCACTTGTCTGACGAAGGGGTCCTACGCGGCTCCGAAACATTGCACTTTTCTGATGTTTTTTATACAATAAAACTTTTTGGACGTAATTGAAACGATCCTTGGTGTGCTGGCGAATATGGTTGACCCTTTGGGTAACTTCTGCTAATGTTGTCTTATGGCTAGCATTGGTTCGGAGCATGCATGTTTGTACTTTGGATTTTTTTCCAAAGGACTTGTGTACACATGATCGGATAATCCGACATCACACATTTGTTGTTGGACAGTTTTAAAGCATGCTATAAAACATTTGTTGTCGGAAATTCCAACAACAATTGTCCGATGGAGCATACAAACGGTCAGATTTTCCGACAAAACCCTGCCATCACACATTTGTTGTCGGAAAATCCGATCGTGTGTATGAGGCTTTATTGTGATCTTGTGTTGTCTTTGTTGAATGTAGCTGTACCGCAATAATTTCCCTTTGGGATTATTAAAGTATTCCGAATCTGAATCCAAAACTAATTACCAGCTGATTCTTCAGTTCTTGTATGTACAAAAAATAATGATCATGAAATGTTTTATTTTCATTCCTTCCTTTATTGGGAACCTAAAACAGAATTGTCTGTTTTGCAGCAAGGGCGTATTTGATCTTAGTGTCTTTTCTGCTGTCTAGAAGGCCAAATATGGGCAGATAGACACCCCATGCTTCCAGACAGCATTGAAGACTCGAAATCCAGCTCAATATTACCACTGCAGTCTCACTTTAAGTACATACACTCGCTATGGTGAAGGCCAACCTGAGAGTTCATATTGTAACCCTATTCCTCTAGTCACAATACATGTAGGAATATAGAAAAAGTCCCTATTATTAAGCTTTGTAATAGGGCTCAACGCATCAGAGGTGTGGCACCTGGTGGGATGTAGATGTCCTCCTTAATTTATGAAGTACTGTATGTTGTGTGCCAGCTAATGAGGGCAGAAATGATTGTATTGTAATAGAAGATCCTGAGTTGGAGTGAACCCTGCGCCCTCCAACCAAAGCTGAAAAATGAATCTTAAAGCTCAAGCTTAACCCCTTTTCGCCCAGCCTCTGCATCCTTTTAAGTGGGACGGACTTCCTGATCACAAGAACACTACACGTTGAGTGCACGTTTAGGAGATATTTACTGCATTTACAGGTAAGCCTTATTATAGGCTTACCCTTAGGTATAAATCAAGAAAAAGGACTTTACTACCACTTTAAAAGGCTAGAAATGTAATGTTGTATTGAAGCTCACTGGTAAAGTGTCTGACACTAAGTAGGTTTAATGGCAAGACCCATTATCCGGACAAATTGCACATTAACCACTTGCCGAACAGCCGCCGTCATTGTACTGCGGCAGGTCGGCTCGTTCCCGTGAATCGCCATCATTGTACTTCAGCTCGGGAACTCTATTTTGAGGCAAGCGGGGGGGAGCCAATCAGCTGGTGGGGCGGACTAGATGGCCAAAGTGATCGTTCTCCGCAGTGACAGAACGGGGAAAATGTGTAAACAAGGCAAATGTCTGTTCTGACAGGGGAAATTACACAGATCCTGTCTTTCTGCTATGCAGGAAGACGGATCTGTGTGTTTCCCCAGGCAGCCCACCCCCCATACAGTTAGAAAACACCTGCAGGGAACACATTCAACCCTTGATCGCCCCTGATGTTGACCCCTTCCCTGCCCGTGTCATTAGTACAATAACAGTGCATATTTTTAGCACTGATTACTGTAATAATGTCACTGGCTCCCAAAAAAGTGTCAAAAATGTCAATTAGGTGTCCGATCTGTCTGCCGCAATGTCACAGTCCCAATAAAAATTGCAGATCACCGCTATTACTAGTAAAAAATAAAAATAAAATAAACTATAAAAATGTCATAAATCTATTCCCTATTTTGTAGACGCTATAACTTTTGCGCAAACCAATTAATTTAAAAGGCTTAGTTTGCAATTTGTTTAATTAAAATATGTAGAAGAATACATATCGGCCTAAACTGAGGAAGAAATTTGTTTTTTTATATATTTTTTGGGGGATATTTATTATAGCAAAAAGTTAAAATATTGCTTTTTTTTTTCAAAATTGTCGCATTTTTTTGTTTATAGTGCAAAAAATAAAAACCACAGAGATGATCAAATACCACCAAAAGAAAGCTCTTTTTGTGGGGAAAAAAATACATAAATTTTGTTTGTTCGCACGACCGCGCAATTGTCAGTTAAAGTGACGCAGTGCTGTATCGCAATTCTTCCGGTCCTTAAGTGGTTAAGCAGTACTCCACCGTTATCATTTCTTAACATCTCTATTCACTTCTGTTTACTGACAGCATAAGGAATGGCCTAGGATTTTAAGCTCAAAAATCTTTTCTAGAATCTTTTAGGTAAGCCATCCCATCCAGCAATAGATAATCAGTGACATAGCCTTTAAGGGTCAAGGATGTTCTCATTTGTAATGTTAGAGCTCTATTTTTGGCAGAATAAAAGTAGTCTGTAATTGCCTGCTCTTCCTCGGTGTGGTAATGATGTCATCAGCAGTGGGCTTCAGCCAGCAATTAAGCCAACTACCGCAGAACATGGTCACAGCGTAGAAAAGGAGAGCTGTGGGACCTTGAGTGAGGCAACCGTCATGTCAGATATAGACAGAAACATAAAATTTACAGTACATGATTTATTGTTACATTGTAGAAAAATATTGTATCAAATAAATAGGTAGTCACATGACTTACACTAAATATGCTGCTACATAGCATGCAATACAAATGGGAATTCGACATAATAACTGTACATAATAAGATAAATGGGTTAAAAAAACATTGTAGGGACAGGTAACTAAAGGGCATCTAGTGGCACTCAACGCGTTTCCTGGCATTACAGCCATTCATCAGGAGTGTTGTAACGTAATATACTGGAAAAGGAAAGGGACAAGGATTAATGATGATGCCCTTAGAACAAGGGAGGACAGAGAGACTGTGTCCCAACAAGGCAGGGACAATCTGGAATACTCACTACACAGCCCCAAGGCCAGGCCCGGTGTCCGCCAGGGAAGATGGGAGTGACAGGCATGATGTCTCCCCCGGGGGTTGAGACGGGGGAACCCTCCAAGGACGAAGAACAGCGCCCAGAGCACAACATAGTGGTCACAGCTTGATCCAATGGACTATGTGTGCAGAAAAAGTGCATAGTGTTCCTGGAAAAAATGTGTATCAAAAAGGGGAGGATTAATTAAATGTGTAAAAGTGTAAGGTGTGTGAAAACATGGCAAAATATCTATGTGTTCCCACAAGGGGACTACATAAGGGGGTGTATGTGGAATAAAACCAATTAAGGGGGAAAAAACAAACAAACAACATACCAAAAAAGGATAGCTGAGCTCCCAATGAAGAGGGTAACCTGTGTGTGGATTCAGTGTGTGCTGTCCTTGTGATTGAGTCAAGCAAATGAACCATCGGCTGCTCCAAGGCTACTATATACTCCCATTCCCAGGGTACTTGCCAGGAAAAGAGACCTGGTATTAAAGTGGTTGTAAACCCCCAATTTTTTTTTTTTTAAAACTAACCACTTGCAAGACAAAGCCATAATGAGCTAGTATGACTAGAATACTAGCTCATTATGCAGTACTTTCCTTAGATCGAAGCCCCCAAAGCCGTCCACGTCTCCCCCTCCGGCCGCAGTCATCTCTCCGGAAGGTTACTTATGGGTATCACCGATCCAGCGCTGTGATTGGCCGGAGCGGCAAAGACGTCACTCCACGCATGCGCACAGGAGCCGTCGAAACCGGCGTTGCCGGTTTAAAGAATGGGATTTTCACTGCTCCTGTGCCGTAGACAACGGTGTATACCTTTTGGCAAATATCTCCTTAACCGTGTAGGTTTAGGAGATATTGCAAACGCCTACAGATAAGCCTTAATCTAGGCTTACCTGTAGGTGTAACTTCCGGGGGAGAGTTTACAACCACTTTAAGTACTGGTCAATATAATAAACAAGAAGTGAAGGTAATAAGTGAGGACGTGAAGGGGTGAATACTCCGCAGTGCTTATTCCTCCATGTAAGCAATGTTACATTCTAAAGCTCTGTACACACAGACGGGAATCCCGTCAGGAAAAAAAAACGTTGGTTTTCCTGACGGGATTCCTGGCAAGCTTGCCTTGCAAAGCCGTGTATACAGATGGCCACTCAAAAGAACCGCCGTTCTTTTGAATGGCAAGAATGCGGTGACGTTATCGACTACAACGAGCCGGCGTCTCGTCACATTTGATTCCGTCGCCGCCATCTTGCTACACCCCACACTAACTTTGTATGCTACAGCGCATGCGTCAAAGTGTTATCGAGCATGCGCGGTTTCGTTACCCTTCGGGTAAGCATACAGACTACCGGTTTTCTCGGCAGGAAACACTCTGCTGGGAATCCCGACGGGAAAATAGAGAACAGGTTCTCTATTTTTCCCGGGCAGTTTTCCTGTCGGGAAAACTGCTAGGGAGCATACACACGGCCAGGATTCCCGGCCAAATGCTCCCCTGGCAGTTTTCCTGCCGGGAAAACCGGTCGTGTGTATGAGGCTTAAAGGGGTTGTAAAGGTTTGTTTTTTATTTTCTAAATAGGTTCCTTTAAGCTAGTGCATTGTTGGTTCACTTACCTTTTCTTTTGATTTACCTTCTACATGTTTTTTTTCTTTGTCTGAATTTCTCACTTCCTGTTTCTCCTCAGTAAGCTTGCCCCCATCATCCGAGTGGTGTGGAGTCAGCCAGAACAGCTTACTGAACAGCTTACTGAGGAGAAAGGCCTCGTACACACGGCCGAGATTCTCGTCGAAAAAAACATGTTGTTTTTTTAGACGAGATTCCTGGACAAGAAAATTGTCCCGGCCGAGTGTACACACGCTCGTTTCAAAGAACCCGCGGTTCTTTGAATGGAGCGTACGCGGTGACGTCATCGACTATGACGAGCCTGCGCTCGTCACATTCGATGCCGTCGCCGCCATCTTGGTATACCCTACGTATGCCTAGGAAGCTACCGCGCATGCGTCGAATTCATTTCGAACATGCGCGGGCTTCCCGGAGGACAGGTAAGTGTACACACACTCACCTTTCTCGTCGAGAAACAGGCTGACGAGAATCTCGACGAGAAAATAGAGAGCAGGTTCTCTATTTTCTCGTCAAGGTTACTTGTCGGTTTTCTCGACGAGAAACCCGATAGCCGCGTACACACGACCGATTTACTCGGCAAGACCTCTCTGCCAGCAAGTTTCTTGCTGGTTCTTGCCGAGAAAATCGGTCGTGTGTACGAGGCCAAACAGGAAGTGAGAAATTCAGACAAAGAAAACAAAGAAAAAAAATATTTAGAAGGGAAATCAAAGGAAAAGGTAAGTGAACCAACAATGCACTAGCTTAAAGGAACCTATTTAGAAAATAAAAAACAAACCTTTACAACCCCTTTAACAGTATATAGTAGAAAGGCCCTTAAAATGCTAATTTTTACGCATAATAAAATTACATAATTGAAAAAATATGGACATTACTATAAAACTATAAGGCCTCATGCCCACGGGCGTTTTTTCAGCCGCGTTTTTGAGCGTTTTTTACAGCTTAAAAACGCCTGTCCATGTTAGTCTATAGCTTCATGCCCACCTAGGCGTTTTTGAGCTGTAAAGAGCATAGGCGTTTGTAAGCTGTAAAAAAAAACCAGGGCCAGTGCGTTCCTCAGCGTCAGAATTTGGCAGGAAAAAACGCGAGCGTCAAAAAACGCGCAAAAACGCGCACTAACGCGCAAAAAACGCGCACTAACGCGCGGTCGCGTTTTTAGCTCCGACGTTTTTGTTTTTTTTTTTGTTTTTTTTTTTTTTCAAAAAAAAAAAAAAAATATTTACAATAACATGGACAGGCGTTTTTAAGCTGCAAAAAACGCAGCTGTAAAAACGCCAGTGGGCATGAGGCCTAAAGGGAAAGCATAGTTAATTTTCAGTGAACACATCGTTTTAGTTATTTTTGCAGTGTTAATTATAAAGCTGAAGATAATATAACATATTATACAATAAAATGTGCACAACACAATGATCTGTCTCTTAAGCCTGGTACACACGACCGAGTTTCTCGTCCAAAAACGACAAGAAAACTGCTGAGAGAGCTTCCTTGTCGAGAAAACCGTTCGTGTGTATGGTTTTTCGTCGAGAAAACTGCCGTGAATCTCGACGAGAAAAATAGAGAACCTGCTCTTTTTTTTCTCGTCCGGATTCTCGATTTTCTCGTCGTGTTTCTCGTTGGCCTGTTTTGCGACGAGAAAAACGTTTGTGTGTATGCTTTTGCGAGTCTTCCAAAAGCGCGCATGCTCAGAATCAAGTATGAGACGGGAGCGCTTCTTCTGGTAAAACAAGCCTTCGTAATGGAGATAGCACATTCGTCACGCTGTAACGAACTGAAAGCACGAAGACTGAAAAGCACGAATCGTCTCTTCCCAAACTTTTACTTCACACACGGTAACACGAGATCAGCAAAAGCAGCCCAAGGGGTGGCGCCATTGAAATCGATCTTCCCCTTTATACTGCCGTCGTACGTGCTGGACGTGACCGCGCAGAACAACGACGAGATCTTGAATTGACTGTGTGTATGCAAGGAAAGCTTGACAAGAATCTCGTCGAGAAAAACGACGTGTTTTTAACGACGAGAAACTCGGTCGTGTGGACGAGGCTTTAGAACTGCTTGAGTGGTCAGTTTAGCATGCCGTATTAAAGGGGGACTTCACTCGCTCAATCAACATTGACTTTTTTTTTCATCCTTATGCTGCTAGCATTAGTAAATAGATAGCAAATTTTTAATTTCTTCAGTTACTTCCTGGTTTCCAGGCCTAAGCAAATTATGTCATAAATGTCAGGAGGCTTCAGGAGGGGCTTTCTCAGCTAAGCACACCCCCTGCCTGCATGTCTAAGCTAAGGGCAAATGGATTCCAGGGAGTAAATGCTACATGAATCACATGCCCTTACTCAAGATGGCAATGGCCCATGGCCAGAAATGCTAGGGGAGTGTTTTTGAAAGTAATTTCTCAGAAAAATAAAACATGGGGTCATGAATGGATGGGGGAGTTTGCTTTGAATATTAAAAAAATTATTTAAATAGTATTGTTGGTTTCAGGTGCTGAAATGCAGCGTAGTTCCACTTTAAAGCGCAATTTTAGGCGCCATGCTTTTGATGTGCTTGATCAGTCGCTGTCTTCTTATTTCTTTCAGTTGGAATATTTGGAGAATTCAAAGAATGATCATTTATTTACAGAACCTAGCAGAGCCTAGCTTTTGTGGTAATCCAGTGGCAGAAAGGACATCTTGTCTCCTGAAGCCAATGTATGTCAAAGCTTGAACTGTAGTGGTACCATAGCTCATGATTACATGGAGTACTAACAAACACTGATCATTGACTTGTGTTGTGCAATTTCTCTGGCCTGCAGAATTATATTTCATTAGCTGTTTGAATCTATTCATTTTTTTTTTTCTTGGCTCAGTTGATCTCTCTGTAGAAAACAGGAAAGATACTTCTCCAAGAACAGAAGATTTCAATAAAGCCAACTCTTCCACCTGCTGCAATCCCATGTGTTTGTCAGCTCCCGTGCCAAATGATGTATCGCATGTATCACAAATCTGTTTAGGACAAACTGAACATTTACTTGCAATTGCAGCTTTGTATCTGTTTGTACTTTTCTTTAATCTCTATTGGGTTGTAAAAAGCTGGCTGAGAGGGTTTTGAAAGTGGACAGTGCTCTATTTCAGTTGATTAGGTAGAGAAATGATGTTGCATTGCAGCAGATGTGAGGTTAGATTAGCCATGATTTGCCTGGGATGAGGTCACTTTTCAGAAAATTAAACTCTGTCCAAGTGTAGCCTATTAAGTGAAATAAGCCAATAAACAATGATTTGATTCTGTTGACTTCTGTGATTATGTAATCCTGATTTTATCATTTGGTTATTGCTGCTCTTTTTCCCTGGTAAAGCCCTATGGAACTTTTAGTTTAAATCAGATATTGCACATTCCAGCTGCATCAAAACAAAAGATGTACAAAGTGTTATAGTTTGCTTTCTATAAAACGCAGCCACAATGTAGAAAAGCCTGTCCCCATGCTAACATGCTGCAGAGACGAACCCTTGATCTCTATGTGGAAGCAGTGGTCTCTTTGCAGGGGTCAGACACACTCCCTGTCATCCCAATAGCTCTGTGACTATCAAAGCTCATGCTCCCTTTTGATTGGAGATCTCTAACTTAGGCTCAGTAGGGGGCAATGGCGACTGGTGCTCAATATTTTAAGCTCCTCACTCGAACCCTTACGCCGACGCCACCCCCCCCCCCCCTAGGATGACCTTAGGAGATGTCTAGCAGGCTCTCTAGCAGTGTAGCTGCTTTGGTGCTCCGTGGTGGTGTGGAGGCTGAGCCGGGCTGTTGTCAGACCCAAGGCAGGAGAGACGGATACCCTGCAGCGGCATCCCTGACCTGTCAGGCTGCTATGGTGCGGTCGGCTGAGTTCAGCCCCGGTACTCACTCCACTGTGGCCAATGCATGTTCCTCTCCTGGCCTGGGCTTCTGACTGGGAGGACCCACTCGAACAAGTGGGAGGCCACCCTTTTTTTGAAGCCAATTAGAGCCTCAGGCTCTAATCACGTGCTTAAAAAAAAAAAAAAAAAAAACATTGGAATCCATGTGTCCGGTGCACGCATGTAGATTAGGGGTCGGCCCCTGCGCCCCATATGGTTGGACTGCCACTGGTAGGGGGGCCTCGGCAGAGAGTTCACTGCTTCCACACACAGAGCATGCTGACAGGGGACAGACTTTTCTTCTCAGGCTATGGCTGTTTTCCAAAGAGTATGAATTTGTAAGATTTTGCACACTTCTTCATGCATTTGGAATGATCATATCTGATTTAAACAGAAAATTCAGTTTCCCGATTATTTTTCCTTCTGTGAAAACAGCTAATGTGTGTAAATGTGTCTCTAATGATGTTTTATTTGCTTAGCACCGTATAGAAAATTAATGACTGCTGATACTTGTTAACCGCAAGCTTCCATATTTAGTTTCAGATTAGATTTACTACAAATATTTGCTGTTCTGACACATGGACAAGGTAGAACAGACCTGTATTGTAGAAACAGGGGCAGTGGAGGTTATGTTTGCATGGCCCTGGGTCATGATTAGCCCATAGTCCTTACTTAGCTATATTTAAATACCTTATTTTTCACTATTACCTAGAGAAAAGCAGCTCAGGCACAAACAAATCCTATGTGCCTGAGCTCTAAAATTAGGGCTAATCTCAAAAGTTAACATAAAACTATAATAACATTCATGCTGGGTGCCAAGGTTCGCCATCACTGGCCTAGATTGTTGATTAGTTCTTATTGAATGATACAGGACCGGGAGAAGGTCATCCAGTGCCCAGGACTAAGATGTCAAGCTGCCCCCCCCCTTTTTATTACGCATTGATTAATGTCTGTTCAAGAAAAAAAAATATGTTAATAGAGGAGCATTTTTATGCACCTGACCAACGCAGGTTGCGAGGGTATATAGAAAACAGTTGTTAACGTGCGGTGTGGATAAACTCAGAATGTCGCTGTGGCTCATTTATTTGCATATCCATAGTGAATCATTCATATGCAAATTCTAAGGTGCTCAATTCACATGCAAATGATGTGTCAAATTCCACATGATTGCGCCCTCCTCCACATTCCAGGGCAGCCGCCCCTTCTGCCCCCCTTGTTTCTGCTCTGATCTTTTCTTATGAAGAAACCAGGATTGAGTGGCTATATGTTCACACATATTGGGTATACAGAATGCCAAGACGATGAGTATTTTCTCCAGTAAAAATTCACTGGTCTTTTCTGTGATGCCGCGTACACACGACCGTTTCTAATGTCATGGAAAAAACAAAGTTTTTCTCGATGTGATTATTCTCAAGCCTGCCTTGCATGCACACTATCGTGAAAAAAAATGCTCGAGCAAAGCACGGTGACGTACAACACGTACGACAACACGTACGACGGCACTATAAAGGGGAAGTTCCATTCGGATGGCGCCACCCTTTGGGCTGCTTTTGCTGATTTTGTGTTACCGCGTGTGAGTAAAAGTTTGGTGAGAGACGATTCGTGCTTTTCAGTCTCCGTGCTTTTCAGTCCGTTACAGCATGACGAATGTGCTATCTCCATTATGAACGCTAGTTTTACCAGAACAAGCGCTCCCGTCTCATAACTTGCTTCTGAGCATGCGCGTTTTTTTCCCGTCGTTAAATCGTACACACGACCGTTTTTCACGACGAGAAAAACAACGACGTGAAAAACGCAGAGAAAAAATAGAGCAGGTTCTAAATTTTTAATGCCCATTTTTCTCGTCTAGAAAATTGCTCTGAAGCCCACACACGACCATTTTTCATGACCAATTAAAAAAATGGCATGTTTCTCGTCATGAAAAACGGTCGTGTGTACGCGGCTTTACTCTTTACCCATCCTGGAAATTTATTAACAAATGTTTATGTTAACATTTGAGTATATGTCTGTTTTAAATTTTTAGGGGGTAGGGATCAGCTCTCTTAGAGCCAAGAAACCAAGAAGAGCTGAAACAGGACTATACATATAGATTTTAAGAGTGTCTTTGTTGTAGTATTTTGCACATAGACAAACATTCTTATAATTGCTACAGAAGCCATTTTTGCAATTTAGGGTTATTTAAAAAATACCTTTCTATTCATTCCAGTTTGCAGCTGCTGTAATTTGCTAAAATTGACAAAATATTCAAATGTCACTACCTGAAGGTGCACAGAATGCCTCCAGAAATGTCATTTCCTGCTTGTGTGATTGACTACTCTTCTCAGACATCTGCATTGAGATACAAGTTGAAGATTAAGCATCCCATGCCATCTGTGTTTTAGTTGTAATGAGATACTCGCTATGGCTTGTCCCCTCCTAAAGGGACACAGACACTACAGCTATCCCCACACTATACTGAGATTTGATCCATGTGGGAAATGACATGATGAGGCAAACAGAACAGAGAGAGGCAAAAAGCTGCAAAAAAAATAAGTTTTCTAAAATGTTAAAAATTTACAACATTGACACGGACGGACTTAGATAGAGAGCAGTTTCTTTATTTTTCCGTCGGAAATTCCAACTGAGGTTTTCCCGTTGGCAAGTGCGACCGTGTGTATGTGGCATAATAGGGAACTGGACCCTTTGCAAATGTGGCCATATGACCATCAGTGAAAGGGAAAGTCTTGATTCTTAACCACATAGGCCTAAAAAATACTCAATTTGTGCCCACATGAGAGCCCATTTTGTTCAGTAGAACAGGCAAATAATGATTTCCCGACCAACAAGTTCTTAAAAAAAAAAAAACTATTTTTATTCCTAAACAAGAAACATTGAAAAATCTCATTGAAAAAAGTTGACCGTTTAAAAAAAATAATTGGTAAACCTACTTAATACTTAACTTATCACTTATAAGTGTAGCACTACCCCCGTAAGAGCTGCTGGTTTAGATTTGGGCCTTGCACGTTACCTCACCGTTCGTTGTCTAGGGGATGAGAGTCTACAGAAAGTTCAATGTCCACACAAGTTACAAATCCTTTTTTGTTAGGTTTATTTCACACAACTTGCATAGGTGGAGGAATGGAGGGTCAGGGGAAGGTTCAGGCACACGATGCAGATCACTGGGGTACTTCTAAGTTTCAAAAGTCACACTCACCACTCTCCTTCAAGTGGGTGTTGCTCATCCGGATAGGCCCCTCTCACTTGGCCTAGCAGCCTAGCAGCCGGGGTGATGCACGAACAAAATGAAGAAATAACAGTCTCTGCCACAGACTTTAGGACGATACAAATGAACTGTTCAATAATCCTCTCTCACAGGATTTTAGTACCCGGATATCGAGCCTTACAGTTTTAGAGCCTTTAAGCCGACCCGGCACACTGAAAGATAACATAGGCTATGGTGCATCCTCCAATAAGATCACCAGGACTTCCCCAAGATACCTGCCTTCCGCTTGGTCCTCTTCCGGGGCAGGTCCTCCCCTGGTTTCCTCCATTGAGTGGCTTCCTCCCGCAGGACAGACAGAACAGGATCACCTTCATAATGCAGGCCCCAGTCTGGACGACTGGGCCTACCTGGCAGAGATGCAGCCTCGGGCCAACGTGGCTCCGCGGCTGAAATTTCACTTTACGTACCTCGGGCCACGAGGCTAAGAGCCCCGAAAAAATGGCGTCTGCCCTTTAAGTACCCTTCCCCAGCATGCCCAGAGCGGAGACCACTCCCACTGGGCTGTTCCCGGGGAAAAATACCCAATACGCCCTGGCCTGCTTGTGTTCCAACTTTGGCCTGGGGTGGTAACGCCACCTACAGGCT
The DNA here is from genome assembly GCA_029206835.1 of Rana muscosa. Lineage (NCBI taxonomy): Eukaryota > Metazoa > Chordata > Amphibia > Anura > Ranidae > Rana > Rana muscosa. The sequence goes on from CM055127.1 coordinate 80,790,360, forward strand.
AATATTGGGAAGTCCTTCCAAACACAGCCATAGCCGGAACAGAGGCTGATTTAGCCTTAATCATACAAAGTCTGAGCTAACTACCAGCTCAGACACCCACTAAATTTAACATAGCGCCTGGTCATCAGGAGCAGGGCACTACATAAGTGTTCAATAATAAAAAGGCCTTAGTTCACAAACATTCACAGCAGCTAACTAATATCCAGACTTGGTACCATCCTTGCTTAGATGGTTTGATTTTAAGGATATATGCTATGATAAATGCTTTTGGAACTAAAGAGCTAGGCCTGTATGGTAGTGCCAACTCTACCAATCACAAATTATTTCAGATAAGGGCTAAGACTTTATATAGCCCCCAGCTTTCATAGCAGTTGCACTGTGTAAGTAGAGTTTATTTTTTTTCTAGGAGAACCTAAATGTAAACCTGCAATCTTGCATACTTCTAAGTGCCAGCTCTAATTTTATTTCTGTGGTTGACTAGTTACAGTATAAATACTAATACATAAGACAACTTAGGACTTTGGGATTCTTGTGTTCGTTGGATAAAAGCATGCCGCTGCAGAAAAGCCTCAGTCGCTAATTTAACAATTTACAATAAAGGGCTGTCTGCAAAGATCACATTGAATACTCACCTCCCCTGCTATCCATGCCTTCAGTATGTGCAGTAGGAACGGCTGGCTGAATATCCTGCAGAATCCAGCACCACCAGCTCTTACCCCTACACTACCATGTCTTGTTATAGTGAGTGCAGTGTAGGGGATTATAGGGATGCTGGCGTGAAGGGTAACTCATCCAGTGAAAAGTGAGAATTGAAGCAAAAAAACACCTCTCACCAAAGCCAATCCTAGTTGGGATGTGTGCATGTGAAAGCCTCAGTAAATGCCGCTCCCCAGACCACACTCTCTGATGTGTTTCACCCCACTCACTGGGGCTTAATCATGATTGAGCCCCGGTAGATGGGGCGAAACGTGTCAAGGTGTGGTCTGAGGAGCGCCATAGATTGAGGCTTTTACATGCATACATCCTACCTAGGATCAGCTTAAGTGAGCTGTGTTTTTTTACTTCAACCAACACTGACTCAGCACAAGTATACTACAGTCTTAATCTGCATACTTATAAGTGTATTAAACATTCAACATTTTTCATTTAGGAAGCCCTTATTCAGACAAAAATTAACCCTCTTTCCACTGCGCTTATCCAATACACCTTATCTATGTCCCTCAATGGCTGTGTTTCCAGGTGCGTTTACATACACATACGCATATAGCGTTCTTTTCGCAAAAGTGGCCTGTCCAGGGACATATGCTGTACACACATGTGCAGGTAAATGATGATGCAGTAGCCATTGGCGTTTGGGCACCAGACATTTTACACTACAAGACTCAAGACCATGTAAACATCCATCTGCATTAAGTCCTCAGGCTTTATCTCAATCAATAAATGTTTTTGCTATCTTCTGTGTCTTCACATCCATTAACAGGTTCCTTTAAATAGAAAACAATGAAGAGGAATAAAAGGCTGAATATTTCCCAGCACTAGCTGCATTACCTAGCTAAACAATTCTTCTCACTCTTTTTTGTTTTATTTTAAACAGTAGATTTAATAGCTAATGGAGGCTGCTTTGCTTACTGTCTAAATGATGTGAAAGAGCCAAAGCATGACTGGTATTGTTCCACACATGGCACTTATGCTGTTTGAAATAAACTAAACATTGCTTTTCCACCTCATGGATGCCTAATATTTATTAAAGGCAGGAATAGAAAATGTGAGGTGGATTTATCTTGATAATGTTCTCAGCTGTAAAATGCCTCATTGCATGGAAACAAAGTAGAGAACTAAAGGGCTTATGGAAATGAGAAGCAGCAAAAAACTCATTGCATTAATTTGTCTAAATGTTCCCCAGTTAAAAGCACTAGAATTTAGAAACACATGAAATTATACAAGATTAGAGAAAATGGCATTCCCACTCTATGCTGCTTTATTAATTGGAGGCAGAGTATGGCGCTAAACTAGAAATCAGTAATCTCCATCCCTTTAGTTTATGGGAAGCTTCAGGTCAGTGTTTGTTACTCTTCAAGACAGAGTTTGGCAACACATTTGCAAAAGATTAAAGCAGCAAAAGTTCCAACTGGATCACAAGGCTTCTCAAACATACCAGCCTTTTTGGCAAATACTAGCATTGCTAAATTACTAGTTTATGTCTGAGAGGCCTCATGTAATATTTATAGCTGAAGGTTAAAATGAAAAACCCTGCCTTAGACAAAAGACTCACCCTTAATCATTGAGGCCAAGTTGCTGTTTTAAAGAAGAAGAAATATTGCTATGATTTCTAAATGCTTGCAGAACACCCCCTCCCCCCCTCCAGGGGACCTATTGCCTTAGTTTCTGAGTTAGCATAGTCAACCTTAGGCTGGGTTCACACTAATGCAAATTGGATGCGGGTTTCCCGGCATCCAATTCGCATAGCAAGAGAATGTGACCGGCTCTCTATGGAGCCGGTTCACATATCTCCGGGGTGGCTGCGGGGCGCACTTTGGCGTCTTTGGCTCAGTTTCAGGGCCATATTCAGGCACAGATTCATCCCTTATTCGGCCCTGAAATGGAGAAAAGGGGCACACATTGTTCCTGTGCGATCTGCAGCTGGCTCCAGTGTGAATCGAGCCTAAGATTGTAAGCTCTTTGAGGGCAGGGACTGATGTGAATGTACAATATATATGTAAAGCGCTGCGTAAATTGACAGCGCTACATATCTACCTGTAATAAATAAATAAAATAAAACAGCTTGCCATCATCAACCCTTCTGCTGTGCAACCACACTGCTAGCAAGGAGAAACATTTTGAACTATATCTGACTAACAGCGCAAACAGCGCCGAGGGGTCAGTGATGGAAAGCAAATACAGAGCTGGGGGGGCCAGTGATGGACAGCAAATACAGAGGGGAGGGGCCAGTGATGGACACCGAATACAGAGCTGAGAGGCCAGTGATGGAAAGCGAATACAGAGCTGAGGGGCCAGTGATGGACAGTGAATACAGAGCTGAGGGGCCAGTGATGGACAGCGGATACAGAGCTGAGGGGCCAGTGATGGACAGCGAATACAGAGCTGATCGGCCATTAATGGACAGCGAATACAGAGCTGAGGGGCCAGTGATGGACAGCGAATACAGAGCTGAGGGGCCAGTGATGGACAGCGAATACAGAGCTGAGGAGCCAGTGACGGCAGTGAATACAGAGCTGAGGGGCTAGTGATGGATAGTGAATACAGAGCTGAGGGGCCAGTGATAGACACCGAATACAGAGCTGAGGGGCCAGTGATGGATACCGAATACAGAGCTGAGGGGCCAGTGATGGACAGCGAATACAGAGCTGAGGGGCCAGTGATGGATACCAAATACAGAGCTGAGGGGCCAGTGATGGATACCGATTACAGAGCTGAGGGGCCAGTGATGGACAGCGAATACAGAGCTGAGGAGCCAGTGATAGACACCGAATACAGAGGTGAGGGGCCAGTGATGGATACCGAATACAGAGCTGAGGGGCCAGTGATGGACAGTGAATACAGAGCTGAGGAGCCAGTGATGGACACCGAATACAGAGGTGAGGGGCCAGTGATGGATACCGAATACAGAGCTGAGGGGCCAGTGATGGACAGCGAAAACAGAGCTGAGGAGCCAGTGATGGCAGTGAATACAGAGCTGAGGGGCTAGTGATGGACAGCGAATACAGAGCTGAGGGGCCATTGATGGATACTGAATACAGAGCTGAGGGGCCAGTGATAAACAGCGAATACAGAGCTGAGGGGCCAGTGATGGACACCGAATACAGAGATGAGGGGCCAGTGATGGACAGCGAATACAGAGCTGAGGGGCCAGTGATGGACAGCGAATACAGAGCTGAGGGGCCAGTGATGGACAGCGAACACAGCGCTGAGGGGCCAGTGACGGACAGTGAATATAGAGCTAAGGGGCTAGTGATGGACAGCGAATACAGAGCTGAGGGGCTAGTGATGGACAGTGAATACAGAGCTGAGAGGACAGTGATGAATAGCACAATTAGAGCTATGGGGCCAGTGCTGGACATCGCACACAGAGGAGAGGGGGATTACACACCTGCCGCTCTTCCATCTAATCTGCACCTCTTTGCCTCTCTTGTGCTGTCCCTCTGCCTTGTATGTGAAGGAGAGGCGACTAAACTCAGATCCACCCGCCTGCTATTCACAACACAGGCAGCTACTATTATGGTCTCTCTCCTACCATCTGCAGGCAGCAGAAGAAATGGGAGAGGATGCTGCTGGAGCTTTGCAGGTGGGGAGGGGGGAATGTCCACATACAGGATTCCGTTCAACTCCGTGAATATGAAAAAAGGGGAGAGAATAGTGCTGTGTTTTAACTTCATCATGGGGACACCTATAAATTGGACTTTAGCCTGCAGTGTCACTAGAGTCAGCTGAGATCCAAAAAATATATCCTTTTTAGCACAATGCAGCCTTGCATAAGAAGTGCTCCATGCACTGGGTTCCCTGGGGGATTCTCCTGGGGGTTGAAAACTATGGTGATAGTTTTTTTTCATTTGGGATTTACATCCTGCAATATTTTAATTGATGCTTTATAGAAAAAAGACTGGAGCAAAAGTCATCAAGTACTGTACCAGCCAAATTCTTTAAATCATTTGAAAAATGAACAATGAATTCAAATGTGCTCCAGTTGTCATTGCTCCAGCTGTTGTAAATCAGTTCCAGTTTTTCTAATCTATTAAACTTTGTATTCTTAACTGAAGAAAGTTCATTCTTTTGCTCTTGGACTCCTCTACATCACCTTATTTTGCTGCTGTGATCCAACTTCCTGTTGGGTCGCTATGTTTGTTCTCTATGGTCCCTTTGTATGTAGGGACTATGTACTATGGGATTTGTAGTGTGCATAGAGCAGTGCATATGACCGCAACTAACTTGCATATTGTTTAGTGTGTCCTTAAAGGAGAAGTTCAGCCTGAGTTTTTTAGGCTGGGCTTCTCCTCTGGGTCACAGGAGTGCAATTTGTTTTGCACTCCTGTGACCCGTTTTCAGCGGAGAGTGGTCTGAAGTCCGCTCTCCGCTGACGTCACTGCCATCAGTCAGGGCAGCACGTCATCACGACTTCCAAGTCGGGATCCGCCAGCTGCCCTGATTAATGATAGTCTCAGCATCTCAGCGAGCCGCTGAGACAGCCTCTCCCTGTCTCTCCCCGCCCCTCCACGGCTCAGCGCTCCAATGAGCGTGGAGAAGCAGAGAGGAAAGACACTGACTGACAGTCAGCAGCTTTCCTCTCGGGGATCTGTGAGAACCGAGCCATCGGCGGTGTTCGGTGGCTCGGTTCTCAGTGCAGAGACAGCGGGGGACAGATGGAGCATCGATCTGATGCTCCATCCACCGAAGTAAGTATAAACAGCCAAAAAGAAAAAAAAAACATACTTCTCTTTTAGGGATTACTGGGCAACCAAGGTATAAATAGGAAAGTAGATAACCTTATCTAATTTTCCTGTAGAGGGTGCTGTCTGAGTATAGCAGTAAAGAAGTCACTGCATCATTTCCAGCACTTCTTTAAAAATTAGAAGTGACAAAAAAAAGGTGGCATGCCGCATGTCCTGGTAAATTGTGTTCTTACCTCTGCCTGGCGAAACATGTGGGACACAGGACAATTTGTAAAATTAAAGAAAGAGGGACATTTGGTAACTATTCCACTGCTGCACAAAATACATTAAAAACAATAAGCATGTAGCTCTGGGATATGCAATTAGCGGACCTCCAGCTGTTGCCAAACTACAAGTCCCATGAGGCATAGCGAGACTCTGACAGCAGCAAGCATGACACCCAGGGGCAGAGGCATGATGGGACTTGTAGTTTTGCAACAGCTGGAGGTCCGCTAATTGCATATTCATGATGTAGCTTGTCTTTCCAAACATTGAGTCCAGATAGAAAGCAAACACTGTGTGATTCAAAGTTCCCATTGCTTATGGCAATCAGCGGATCTGTAATCTGTAAATTATAGCACTTTCATTTTTTTTTCTCTAATACATTTATGGTATTAAAGAATAAAATATTCTCAAAGACTGTTGCCATAATTCCTAAAAGGTTTTTCTCAAGTTTAAAGAGCTTTATTCAATTTAAAACAAGTTTACAAAAGACCACTTTGTAATATATAGTTTGTTAGCCAACCAGCATTGTATTGTATTATTCTTTGTCTGCTCTGATTACATATAGTAAATTCAAAATGATACAGTTGTCACCAGAACAAGAAGTAAGAGTAAAGCTGAGCAGAAGTCCATCTACCGATGGGTTTTTGTACAATTTTAGCTGCTCGATCAGCCCTGCAAGCTATAGCCTGCAGGGCTGATCCATGTATTCTGACAGTGGAGAAGTCTCCCCTCTGTCAGAATACAATAGCTCAATGGGGAGGATTCCCTCATCCACCTTGAATGATGGGGGAATTGGTTCAGTTTTTTTCGTTGAATTGAAAGAAACTGACTAACGTATGAGCAGCTTAAAGCGGGATTCCACCCGCAATTTTAATTTTTTTTTAAAGTCAGCAGCTACAAACACTGTAGCTGCTGACTTATCTTGTTTTGGCTCAACAATGCTCCACATGAATATTCCAATTATATATAATGGTTCTCCTACACAGTTAAGCCTAGTGCTGCTGCTTGATGCATGAAAAAGTACTCAAGTATTTTTCAAGCAGAGTGATGTTTTTCGAACCTTCAATTGGAGCACCTCAAAATTAGCAATTTAGGTATTTTAGTATGTTTTTTGAACATGTATCATGTGTTTTTGTACCTGTCTCCTACTCCTAACAAACTTGGGCCTGTGAACAAAATGGAGGATTTAAGAGTGTCCATGCTGTGGATGTGGAGACTTTAATCCATCTGGTGAGGACCCACAAGACCTCTATGACCCCAGTGATGCCCATTAGGAGAACTGCGGTAGGCGACAGAGGGCCTGGGAAGAAATATAGAGCTTTGATAGCTCAACAACACCACGCAAAAAAACAAATAAAAAAACAGGAAGGTCGATGTATGTTATACAGGCCAAAAACCAAAATGACTGGACCTTAAAATGATACGGAAACCATTTCAAAAGCATGCATTAGCAGGTGAAAAAAATGCACAAAGCCTGAGAACTAAGTGTAAATGGTGGCTTGGAGAAAAATTTACCAAAATTTTTAGAGATTTTTCTTTCACTTTCTTCTGGTTTCTTCAGGTCATAGAAGTTCTGCTGGATGGCGATGTTAGGTGCACAACTTTGCATTTGCATGGGTTTATGCACGTAGTGGTGTAACCCTGCAAAGAACCATTCCTTGTCTATTGGGAGGCAGCAGCTGCACAGATACAGGCGCTCGTCCAAATTTGATGGGCATAAGTATGCAGGTGAGTGGCCCCAAGCACAGACCAACTGCATTTGGAACCGCTCACCTACACAGACGTCACATTGGGATGAGTGGCTGTGCCCATGCAGCCCTTGCATCCCAATAGACATGAAGTAGCCTGCCTGCATGCAGCATCTGATGATTGAAGTCGTACACACAAGGTGCTTATTCACAGCTAGGGGTGTCAGCGCTGTCTGAATGGGGCTTAAGCGTTGTCTTCATCTACCAAACTGCTGTTAGTTATTTTTCTCAGTATGCTTCTACTCAAAACAAATACTTTAGGTTTACCACAGTATTTCACGTTTTTATGGCACCATTTAATTAATGTATTTGTGCATAAAAAAATAGCAAAGAAGTTTTACACTTTTTTTTTTTTACAATTTCTAATAAAGAAATCTTAAAACCGGAAAAAATCTGAGCGTCAGTAGGCTGTCATCTATGATAAGATGTTACGATGTTATTGTGCTTCTATCGGTGCGCTATTCCGTCCTATTTAGCTATTTTGAAATACAAGTCTTCTGGCACCCTTTGCAGCAGAAATAATGACAAGAGGGTTGACAAAATTCTTTAAGCCGGAAAGCACAGCAGCCTTAAATGTGCTGCAGCCATCACTTGTAAAAAGTATTGTTTTGATGTCTTAGGAAGATTTACACAAACAAGCTGAAGAGTGCGGGATAATAAACCAGGAAAGGAGAATGTTTTTAAAGATCCAAAGTTAATGATGTATATAGTATAAGTGCACAGAGCTCCAGGCAGCTAATAGATGGAAGAAATTTGCGAGAATGTACTGTTCCTGCGGTGATTTAATGATTGTCCCATATGTCAGTTATGGAGCACCGAGGCACAATTACAGATTCCACAGCTGGCTAAACTGTCAAGATTAAGCAGCGCCTTTTAAACCAAGACCATGACGTTCCATTCAAAAATTCAACTTTTTTTTTTTTTACATAAAACTTTGGATATTGTTATTAGAGTTTTTTAAAGCATTGTAATATGAAATTTATAGATTTATTTACCTCGGGAAACCACCTAATAGCTAATCTAGGCCATAACACATTGATCAATGTGTACACGCTTACCCCTCTATGAACAATGTATATAGAAGCTGTCACCACAGGGTGGCGCTGCGGACAGCGTGAATAGGCTATGCCACTTCCTTTAAAGAGGAAGTAAACCCTGATGGGTTTTACTTCTTTTTTGTTTCCCTGCAAAGGTAAAGCATAATGGGCTACTATGCATCGCATAGTAGCCCATTATGTGACACTTACCTGCAGGAGAAGCCTGCGATGTCCCCGTCTTCCTCGCTAGCTGCGAGCGTCCATTGTTCACCCCTCTTCCTTGCTTCCGGGGCCGAACTCCGGCTCTGTAAATGGCCGGAGTCGCATGCGCCCGGGAGCCGCCTTTAACGGCATGAACCCAACTTGAAACAGCACAGCGTGCCCTTTCAAGCCAGCACATGCACAGTTCACAGCGTTGTTCGGGGAAATTGCAAATATCTCCCAGACCGTGTAGGTCTAGGAGATATTTCAAGCACCTACAGGTAAGCCTTAATCTATACTTACCTGTAGGTTAAAGTAGTTGTAAAGGGTTTACAACCACTTTAGTTTGATAACATATAATAGGGCTTTAAAAGAATGGACTTTTTAGGCATACTTAAAAATGTATAACAAAATATTTTATTAGAATTATAACAACAAGATATTAGACACACATGAGATAAAATACATTTAAAAGTGCAAAGGTGAATTAAAACCTTCTCCCTGATTCACCATCCATCCAGAAACCTAGGCTTCAAGGATACAATAGGGGGGCCTAGGGAGATTCTGAGTTAAGCAAATAACCCAAAGGTAATAGCATAAATGGTGACCTAGGCAAATCAATTCCTATAGGTGGTCAAAAATGGGTCACATAAGCCATAGCTTGTTTGTGCTTCTTCTGGAGCTAGATCAATCTAAGGGATATAGGAAGAGCAGAGTAACTAACACGAAAAACAAACATAACAATTACATTGATTTGAAATAACACATAATAGAATGGTATTTAAAGGGGGAGTACTTACACATATTAGAACAACACCCTTTCTGTCAAGGAGGCGGAACACCCTAATGGACACAAATGGACAAACCCAAATAGAGCAGCAGAATAATACAAAAATAGACCCAGACCAATGGCTAAAGCAAAAAAGCAAATATGATAGGTTGGAGAGGATATTCATAAAGGGGCATCAAACAGGTGACCTATATGACAATATAGCAAGAAAAGTCTATGGCCCCTTTCACACAGACTTTCTGATCACGTACGCCTATCAGTTTTTCAAGCGAACCTGGTTGGAAGCTCCACACAAGTCTATGGGCAGTCAAATGTAAATGGACATCCTGTTATTGGTTTCAGTAGGAGGAATAATGCCCTATTGTTGGTGTCATTGGGAGGAATAGTGTTCTATCATTGGTGTCAGTGCTCCTTCATTTGTGTCATTGGAAGAAATAGTGTTCTATTGTTGGTGTCAGTGGCAGCAATAGTACTCCATCATTGGTGTCAGTGGGAGAAATGTTGCTCCTTCAATTGTGTCATTGGTGGGAAATAGCGTTCTATTGTTGGTTTCAGTGAGAGGAATAGTGCTCACTCATTGGTGTTAGTGGGAGGAATAGTGTTCCCTTATTGGTGTCAGTGGGAGGAATAGTGCTCCCTTATTGATGTCAGTGGGAGGAATAGTGCTCCCTCATTGGTGTCAGTGGGAGGAATAGTGCTCCATCATTGTGATTGGGAGAAATAGTGTTCTATTGTTGGTTTCAGTGGGAGGAATAGTGCTCCATCATTGTGATTGGGAGAAATAGTGTTCTGTTGTTGGTTTCAGTGGGAGGAATAGTGCTCTATCTTTGGTGCCAGTGGGAGGAATAGTGCTCCCTCATTGGTGTCAGTGGGAGGAAAAGTGCTCCCTCATTGGTGTCAATGGGAGGAATAGCGCTCCCTCATTGGTGTCATTAGGTGGAATAGTGCTCCATCATTGGTTGTCACTGGGAGTAATAGTGCTCCCTCATTTGTGTTATTGGGAGGAATAGTGTCCTATTGTTAGTTTCAGTGGGAGATATAGTGTTCCATCATTGCTGTCAGTGGGAGGAATAGTTCCCCATTATTGGTGTCATTGGGAGGAATTGTGATCTAGCATTGGTGTCAGTAGGTGGTATGGTGCTCCACAATAGGTGTCAGTGGGATTTATAGTAGGGTGACCAGACCTCCCTTGTTTCCGGGAACAGTCCCCGATTTTAGGAGGCTGGCCCCAGGAAAAAAAGTCCCAAATTTTGTCCCCTGTTAAAAGAATGTGTCCACGATTTCTTTCAAGCTTTAATAATAGCGTCTCTAGCCCGTTCAGATGCATTGTAATCCATCTTGGCAACATTTTTGTGATTGGTCTGGAGCAGAAAGAAGGAGGGGAGTGTGTCTGCCCCTAGCTGTGTCTGGGGTTTTTGATGATGTCACATACTGATTGTACATGGTCTTCCCAGTCCCTCTTCTCTCGGCTTGTGAAGACTTTGTTGCAGGTGGAAAAGATATTGATTATTTACTTCATTGCACTTGCATGTAATAATGACCTTCAGTGCTCACTTGGGCCTGCACTCTTTACCTTTACTCTTTACCTAGAGCAAAGTAAGCTCAGGTATTATCCAACCATACCCCTTTAAGTCCTTCCCACTGTCAGCAACTATTATCCTCACGCCATGCTCTGCCCCTGTCCCATCCTCACTAAAAGTGGTTGTGGTCTGTAAGGTGTGCCCAAATTTCATTTTGAAAATCTGGTCACCTTCATTTATAGTGCCCAGGGGCCAGTTAAGGACAGGCAAAAGATCTCATCTGGCCCCGATGGCTGCAGTTTGGGAACCTCTAATAAACCGTGGGAATAAGTTTTGTACCTGTGTAGGCTTATCCTAATGTGGGGTGGTGTTTCTGGTGGGTGCCTGGGAGATGAAGTATCTTAGCATACTGGGGTGTGGGAACTGCATGGGTTCCTTGCCCTGTGGCTGTTATGGGGAATAACATAATCACAAGTTACTCGTAGTTAACTTGGTATAATACGTATTACATTCTGTATTTCTTTATGTGATGAAGCAGCTTTTTCACTGCATTCATTTTTCTGTTTTCCTTTCTTTTTTTTTTTTTTTTTGCTGCATTCATTTTTCTGTTGCCTTATCTGCTGCATGAACATCCAGTACAAAATATACATATATGAAAAACTGGATAGCTGAAAGTGGAGCAGACAAGATTTGTTATATGACATGTGTCATAGCCTTTTTAGTATTTACTCATAGGTGCTGTGCCAAAAAAAAGAAATGCATTTAGAATACTGAACATTGCCATAATGCCGCATATCACACATATTTGTGCATCGGAAATCATTCACCCAATGCAGGAGGATATTATTAAAGTGTAAATGTTTTCCTGTCTTTCCAGGCAATCAAGAGAACAAGAGACCCCTCCCGACTTCTTCTACTTCTCAGACTATGAACGCCATAATTCTGAGATTGCTGCCTTTCACTTGGACAGGTAAATAACTAATAATTACAATATTGTTTTTATGTTTTAAAGAATTACAGGTCTATCCTAGCTGTCATGCAGTCCTGCCAACCGATCATGTAGATTCTAAAACTGAACATTAACAAAAATGGCCCGCCGTGTTTGTTATATAATAACTGAACAGATCTTTTGAGAACTACTGTGTTCGGCTACTATTAGCTGAAACCTAACATTGTGTAACATTGATGCTTTCTCCTGTGTGTATTAAGAATTTAAGATAGGAAAAATCCTGCTATTGATTTGATAACTTTTGTTTAAAAGGAATCTATCATGTTTCTACATATGGACATGTGATTTAAAGCCCAAGTTTAAATCAGCATAAGGGACAGTACTTACATTTGATGAGAAATGGCCCCTGTACTGGTGCCTGCGGTCTTCATTAAAATCTTCTGTGCTCCCCCCTCCCATACCCCTCCCAACCATAATCGTCCAGTTTTATGGAGGGTTGATACAACCACTGGACCTGTCACAGGCACTTGACAAGAGTGCCAATTATGCCCTCGCTTTTCGCCCACCTCCTCCTTAGAAGCTCTCTAAGAATGGAGGAGGTGGACCTTCCATTCATCGATCCATATTCATAGAGTGCGTTACATTGATGGCAGCTATAGTACAGCTTCTATGAAGGGATGAGGTGGAAAGGGTGGGCATAGTCAGCACTCTTGATGCGTCCAGGTGCAGCAGCTGTATTAAACCTGCATCTGGGGGGTGTGTGGAGGGCTGTAAGAGAATGGAAAATTTCAATTAAGACAGCAGCCACCAGCACAAGGGACACTTCTCATTAAGGCTGGGTTCACACTGTTGTGCAGAGCGGCTCACAGGAGGGGTCCGGTGAGTCCCTGTTCTCCATTTTAAGGATGAATCAGGCCTGAATTTTTGGCTGAATTTGGATCTGAAATGGACCAGAAGATGCACAGGACTCTTCTGCAAACCTCTCGGCAGCCGCCCTGGAGCTATGTGAACCAGCTCTGCATAAGTGGAGCAGACATGGACCAGCCATCCGCCTGCTTAGCGGGGATCGATGGACAGATTCCTCATTGAGCAGGTGAACTCCAACAGAGCCAGCCCCATGTGGATAGAATTAAGATGCTGTAAACAAGAACATAATTATGATCAGATGCATCTAACATATAGGATTGCGGTCCATGGCTTGGGTACAAAATAGGACACATAATCGTTTATTTCATATAGCCCAAAACAACCAACCAGATTCCAGCTGTCACTTTCTTAGAACAAGACCAATATTTTCCTTTCCTTTCCTTTTCTTACCTTGTTCCTTTCCGTAAAACTTCTTATCACCAGAGGACTTTATTCTCGATACTACATGAAACAAAATGAGGTTCTCATTTCAAAATAGATAATGCTTTTATGTGTCCTTGTACCAGCTATTGAAATTAACACAGACAATTGCCATGTTTAAATTTGCCCTTAAACTGCTATGTTCCAATGCTTCATGCTTATGTGTTTTATGAAATATAGCTGAGAATCATAAAACCATAACAAGGCCAACAGCAAATCATAAACTTCTTAGCTATGTCAATGATTTACAGAGAGTGCGGCTTAGAATGACCACATTTGATACAGCATCAAGCCAAACACGAGCAGATGGAGCACACAATCGGCTTCCTACTTAAAGGGGGACAGATGATAATCTCGGCCCTGTAAGCAGGAATCAAACATCAGCAGACACAGATATGAGGATAATTGTAATTCGCCAAGCCAGACAATTGCTAATTAGGGCACCATATGCAGATACATGAGACTGGCTTAAAATATTAGGATTTTTTGTGCTAGCAATGCTAGGCATACTGTATGTATGTGCATTGCCTTGCTGTGAATATGATAAAATTCTTATTATTTAAAGTGTATGTCAGGAAAAAATATTTGCAATACATGCACATTTCCCCATGCTCTGTATGTACAGAAAAAATACCTGTTGATCCTGGCAGGAATGCACCCAGTTCCTAATTTGCTGTTGTGAGCTGACAACACGGTGCCTTTGCTACAATGTAAGGACTCAGGACTGGTGTCATCCCTGCTCAGCTCTCTTGCTGGACTACACAATACCTCCCCTCTCCACATCTTTATAAGAAGGGGTGTTTTGTAGTCCAAGGGAAAACCCTAGAGAGCTGATTTGACTATTTTTGTGTAAGACGGCAGTGTGCACGGGATTAGGCTGGAATTTTGCAGGATCAACAAGTATTTTTTTGAATGTATTGAACAGATATAAAATGTTTTTCAATAGTACATTTAACAGACCACAAGGGAGCAAATAAGAGAAATGTATTGTTACATTTTACCATTTTACATATACTTTAAATGAGTCTGTAAATCAAGATCACAGTGTCCTCAAGAAGACTATAGCACTGTAGAAATTGCCTTCTGGTGATCCTCACCATTCCCAACATTCCTTACCTGGTGCACTTGGCATCATTTTTATAGCAAATGTGTGTTCCAGAAACACATACCCTCAGAACAAGGAGTCTAAAAATTGAATCCCAATTGGTTTTCAAAATAGCCATAGTGGACAGGGATCTGGCCCACTATATACTGTACTAGCCAATAGTATACTTTATACTGTACATCAACCATAAAATGGACAGAAAGGTGCCTGCACAATCCTGTGATGTAGGATATCATCACCACCTCTCTAATATCATCAATTCCATACATAGAAATTATTTATTACTTACCGCATGGGGTACCAACTGAGTGTATTGGTAGTAAGTTGGCTAATAGGGCTATACATTTATTATTTGTATCTTTACATTTTCACATTGCTGTGCCTGATGATTTGGATTTTTGTTGTCACCCCGTGTTTTTTCTTTCCTTTAAGTGCAAAAGTTCTACAATTTTGATAAAAGTTTTAAATAACATTTAAAAAACCTGCATTAAATAATAATGCCACTTGAACAGGATTAGGTGCAAACAACATGGGGGGAATTTTAAACAAAAAAAAAACCGCTGGAACTCCGCTTTAAAGTAGCATAGCGCCGCATAGCAGGAAATTGCCTGGTCATGGGCAAGTGAATTATATTTCTAGCTAAAAAACGCCTCAGTGTGAAAGGAGCCTTAGATAGATTACAATGCAACATGCTGCAGAACCACGTGGTTGTTTCTGCATGGCACTGTGATGGGCCCTGTGATGGCACTGTATTGGCACTGTATTGGCACTGTGATGGCACTGTGATGGGCATTGTGATGGCACTGATACACACTGTAATGGGTACTGTATGCATGGTGTGGCACACACTCAGCTGCTGTGAACGGCTGGAAGAAATATGAAAGAAATGGGGTACAAGGGAACATTTTTGAAGGTTTGGAAGGGTACAGATCGATTTCTATTGCTCATTACATGTGAGTAATGAGTTTAAGGCTCACACTTTCCACTAGTGCAACTTGTCATGCGCCTTTGGACACATAAAGTCACATGACAAGTCACAGCCCATTGATTTTAATGCCAAACGTTCCCATCTATGTGACTTTGAAAATCAGCGACTTTGATAAGGTGCCTGCACTACTTTGAGGCAACTTTTGATGCAACTTTGATCCAGAGTGTAACATTGGATCAAAGCTGCACTCAAAGTCGCACTCTAAATTGCGCAGCTTTGAAGTAGCACTAGTGGAAACGTAGACTAAGGCTAGAGCGTGACTTTGACTTTGATTGCAGCTTTGATCCAACTTTACACTCTCCGGATCAAAGTCGTATCAAAAGTTGCATCAATGTAGTGCAGGTACCTTTTCAAAGTTGCTGATTTTCAAAGTCGCATAGATGGGAATGTGTGCCTTTGAAATCAATGGGCTGTGACTTCTCATGCAACTTTATGTGTCCAAAGTCACATGACAAGTCATACTAGTGGAAAAGTAGACTTAGTGTGGTTGCCTGTACTGTTCCTTAAGTGTATAGTGATCATTGTAGAATGTGAGCTGAAACCCCAGAGCACTTCCAGCTACACTGACAGATCCCCCCCTCCCCCCCACACCTTGTGTCCAGCTCCCTTCTCCTGTTATAGTTTTCATTCACAGCCATGCACAGCTGTACTGTATATGTGTCCTGCACCTCCCAGCCCCTCTGGGTCCTGTGTTGATGGGTAATTTTTTTATTTCTTAATTTTCTCATGAATTAGGATGTACAACGCATCCTTATTGACGAGAGAACACTGGGCAGGAACCAATGATCAGCTCCTCCCATCCTGTATACACCCACTGGCTACACAGGACAGTGTCCCTCCCTGGAAGTGATGTCACTAGCTTTCAGTAACCACACCCACTGGCTGTTTTAGACTCAAAAGGAAGTAGAATTGAAGTCATGTGATGGCACTGGATACTGCAAAATAAAGGTAGAAAAACTAAGATTTTTTTCATTTTGAGGCATAAGGCTGAACTTAGCTCACATTAATGATTGCAGGGGAGAATTTAAGTGTTAGGGTGGACTTCCACTTTAATATTATTTTTGGACTTACTATTCACCTCAGTGACTTAAGTCATGGCAGGATAGAGCTCATAATGAGCACCCTGTTCATTGGCTTATATTTGGCATATTGTGGGCTGGTTGTTTGGATATTGCTCCATATTACTTGTTATATGTTTTTTAAGACATGTGCATCTTTTGAGGGTGTTTATATTTTGTGTGGCTACTCTCTTTATGTCTATATCCGGGATATACTGTATATGCTCCAAAATTTTTTACACTTTTTCATATTCCTGGTTGTGATATGATTTGTATATAAATAGTAGTGCAGACAACTCGTGAGAGATTGTTTTGTTGATTGAGCTTTGGTCCCTTGCCCTTCACACTCTGGTGCTGGTACTGGAGGCATAGCAATAAAAAATTGACTAGGGTTCCTAGTCTACATTCACACTTGATCATAAAGTATTCAGGCAATTGTACATTTTTGTGTGTGTGTTTCATGAGCAATGTTCCATATCAAAACTGGGGTCGGATCAAGCATGTTTGGCCCCATGGACTGTTACTATGGAAACAAGTAAAAAAAAGTGCATAACACGTTTTAGCACATGTTTTCAGACAAGCCCATTGAAGTCTATGGCACCAAAAACACCAAAATACGTTTTTTTTTGCGACAGACACCATTTAAAGCAATGTGACTTTTAATGTTGAGCTTTGAGCTACAAAACACTCAGGTGTGAATGGGGCCTTATGCCATGTACACACGATCGTTTTTCCCGTCGGAAAAACCTTGGATGGTTTTTCAGACGGAATTCCGCTCAAGCTTGTCTTGCATACACACGGTCACACAAAAGTTCTCGGAACTTTCGACCGTCAAGAACGCGGTGACGTCAACACTACGACAAGGCGAGAAAAAGAAGTTCAATGCTTCCGAGCATGTGTCAAATTGTTTCCGAGCATGCGTGTTTTTTTCCCGTCAGAATTGCATACAGACGAATGATTTTTCCAATAGGAATTTTTCCAATAGGAAAAATAGAGAACCTGCTCTCAAACTTTTGCTGGCGGGAATTCCGACAGAAAAAGTCTGATGGAGCATACACACGGTCGGAATTTCCGTTCAAAAGCTCACATCTGACTTTTTCCGACGGGAAAACCGATCGTGTGTACGCGGCATGATTCTTCCCTACTCTATCCAAAGAGTAAAAAAAAAAGTTCTAGCAATACATATATTTTTTCATTTTGCGATTCTGATATGGCCTTAACAGTCAAGATGTTGACACTTTTTCAACAAATAAAAGTGTTTAGAGGAAATTTTTTATTTCTGTCTATTTTTTACAAATGTCTCCCATCCGCTGTGAAATCTGTTATAGCTGTGTTATTTCCCGTCTCCCGATCTGTTTGTGATTAAGCTGTGGCTGTAGTCTTAAAGGATTAGGCATCCCTTGATACACGCCATCAAATTTTATGTCCTTGAAATAGTAATATTGTCAGTGTTGGATAAAGCCTGTAGAATAATGGCCTGTGGTCATCTCCAGCAATAAAAGACCTCAGTTTGCTTTTATAAAACGACATTTCAAGCTTTGATTTTGTTTCTTCTTGCAGGGTTCTTGATTTCCGCCGTGTTCCACCTGTCGCGGGTAGACTGGTGAACATGACCAAAGAAATAAGAGATGTCACTCGGGACAAAAAGCTGTGGAGAACATTTTTCATTTCCCCAGGTAAAGGAAACATTGTTTAACCCCTTCAGAATGTGTATTACATGTGTAGAATGTTGTACTGTGTTATACTGTGTGTTGAAAGATGTGTTAATTATACATTTTTTGAGCTAATGAGTAGAATGTAATTGTAGGCTTTCAGGACAGATCAGGTCCTTTCACTATGGCTGCAGACTTGATCTATCTGGAAAGCTTGCAATCTACTTTATTAGGCAATAAAAGGTATGATTTGCAGGATATGCATTGGAAAGTTCCTGTTGGATCTTTTGTTGCTTTTTGGCAGTGGTCTCCAACCTGCAGCCCTTTACTTGCTTCTATCTGGCCCTTAGGGCACTGTTTTATCCACTGATACCAACAATGAGGTATAATTCCCCCCACTGACACCAATGAAGGGGCACAATTCCTCCCAATGACTCCAACGATGGGGCACAATTCATCCCAATGACACCAATGATAGGGGCACTATTCCTTCCACCGACACCAATGATGGGGCACAATTCCTTCCAATGACACCATTGATGGGGCACAATTCTTCCCAATGACACCAACAATGGGGCTCAATGACACCAATGATGGGACACAGTTCCACCCAATGACACCAATGATGGGGCACAATTCTTCCCAATGACACCAACAATGGGGCTCAATGACACCAATGATGGGACACAGTTCCTCCCAATGACACCAATAATAAGGCAAAATTTCTCCCAATGACATCAATGATGGGGCACAATTTCCCCCAATGACACCAATAATGAGGGCACAATTTCTCCCAATGACACCAATAATGAGGGCACAATTTCTCCCAATGACACCAATGATGGGGCACAATTTCTCCCAATGACACCAATGATGGGGCACAATTCCTCCCAATGACACCAACGATGGGTCATTGTTTTTTTCCACTAATGTTGGGACCGCTTCTACTCCCAATGGCCACAGTCTGGCCACCCTAAAGTCTGAAGGACAGTAAACTGTCCCTTTGTTTAGAAAGCTTGGAGACCCTTGCTTTAGAATGTAGACCATGACTGGGAAAATGTAAATTTTGGTGTTTTCCAAAAGAACTACTATATCTGCAATTGTTGTTGTCGTCATGTGCTAGCTCCAATGACCTGCTCAGTATCTCTAATGCCGCGTACACACAATCGGACATTCCGACAACGAAACCGTGGATTTTTTTCCGACGGATGTTGGCTCAAACTTGTCTTGCATACACACGGTCACACAAATGTTGTCGTAAATTCCGATCGCAAAGAACGCGGTCACGTACAACACGTACGACGGCACTATAAAAGGGAAGTTTAATACCAAGTGCTCCACCCTTTGGGCTCCTTCTGCTAATCTCGTGTTATTAGAAGATTGGTGAGAGACGATTCGCGCTTTTCAGCCTCGTGTTTTTCAGTCCGTGACGTGTTTGCAGCGTGACGAATGTGCTATCTCCATTACGAACGCTAGTTTTACCAGACCAATCGCTTCCGTCTCGTACTTGATTCAGAGCATGCGTTGAATTTTGTGCGTCGGAATGGTCTACACATGCTCAGAATTTAGAACGGATTTTGTTGTCGGAAAATTTGAGATCCAGCTTTCAAATTTTTGTTGTCGGAAATTCCGACAGCAAATGTCCGATGGAGCCTACACACGGTCGGAATTTCCGACAACAAGCTCCCATCGAACATCTGTTGTCAGAAATTCCATGCGTGTGTATAAGACTGAACCTTCATACATACATACGCATTGGTCATATTCATTTTTTTTTTGCGATTAATTGGGGTGGCAACTTTTTAAGTGCAGAGGCTTTAAAAACGTTAAAATGTTGACATTTTGGTACTATAGACATGATAGTACAGATTGTAGCTCAAAAGAAATTGTTCTCACAATGGTTCTTAGGTTCAAACACATGGATATTGTTCTACACTTTTCTGATTATTATTTAATTTGATATATCAATATTTGGGTCACTTTATGTATTATATAAATCGATATTACTTTTTGACATTAAGGCCTCATGCCCACGGACGGTCTTACAACCGCGTTTTTGAGCGTTTTTTACAGCTTAAAAACGCCTGTCCATGTCTATAGCTTCATGCCCACCTGTCCTGTCTATAGCTTCATGCCCACCTAGACGTTTTTGAGCTGCAAATAGCATAGGCGTTTTTAAGCTGTAAAAAAAAACCAGGACCAGTGCGTTCCTCAACGTCGGCATTAGGCATAAAAAAACGCGAAGCCTTAAAAAACGTGCGAAAACGCGCAAAAACGCAGCGATTGCGTTTTTGAGCTCCGACGTTTTTTTTCGAAGAAAAAAGGTCAAAAAATGTATACAATAACATAGACAGCCGTTTTTAAGCTGTAAAAAACGCGGCTGTAAAAACGTCCGTGGGCATGAGGCCTTACTGGAAATAGTTTAGTGTTGTGTTAAAAATTGTGATATCCTTTATTCATATAATACATTTGGCCTTTTATTACAATACTGAAATTGTTGCCTGTACGAATTCTGTCCACGTTGTCTGTACTAATCAATTAGATCACATCTGCAGTTGTTGCTGGCTTTTGGATATGCAAACCCCAGTATACTTAGGGGGTGATTTACTAAAACTGGGAAGGGCAAAATCTGGTGCAGCTCTGCGTAGAAACCAATCAGCTTCCCAATTTATTTATTTTTTGTCAAAACTTATTTGAACAAGCTAAGGGGACAAGCTTCAAAATAATAAGCAGCTGCACCTCACATGGGCTCCAAGTAAAGTTTATTGTGATATCAAAATATCCAAAATGACACCAAACGACACCATCAGTGAAGTGACAAGGTGATTGGCTACCATGCACAGCTGCACCAGATTTTGCACTCTCCGGTTTTAGTAAATCAACCCCTTACTGTCATATTTTTCTGTATGGATGAATCATAGCCGCCTGATCTACAGTAAGTGACTTATTCCACAGAATCCTTTGAGTTTCACTATAAGCATGCTATTTCCTTCTTTGGCCACAGGCTGTAAGGAAAGAATGCATGAAGTCCCTTTTTCCGAAAGATAATGAATGTTACAGTCAGATCTAAATGCCTTATATTAGGCATGAAAAATATTTCTTCCATTTATCACAGAGTGTCAGCTGGGAGCGACGTAGGCTCCAGGGACGTAAGATGTTATTTGCAGGTCAAATTCCATTTCTATTGTCTTATTCAAGGAACTGGCTAATGGTATTTGTTCCCCTTGAGAAATGATTGAAGATGTTGCAGTATTTATGAAGGACAGCCTGAGCTCATATTCTTATTCTTGGATGCTCGTCCAAGCTGGCCATAGACATTTGAGGGAGGCCACACATGCAGGCACAACAAATTTCTGGAAGATCTTCCTCTTTTCATACAAATATAAATATACATATGGTAATCAGAATGTTTGAACAGGCATGTTTGTTTCAGTGAAGGTGGAATAAGAAGTAGGATCAGCACACTACAACCTTCACAAAAAAAAAATGTTAATTTTTGCATCTTTAAAGCCCAGCTCTGGGAAATCAGAAAGTTCTGAGCGTTTAGGGACTAGAGGAGAGTAAAAGCACTTTTGCTTATCCGATCTTCCACTCCCCCATGCTCCGATGGTGAACGGTCCCTCAGTGTCCTCACGTCCATTGCAGGGTTTAATGACGTCAAGATGGCTTGAGCATGGGGGGAGAAGACACTACGGGGATTTGTCCAGCAGTGGTGAGAAGCAGAAAATTGGGTAAGTACATCTTTTCAATGTCCTAGACCTAAATGAGCAATTAACCTTTGCCGTGCAACCTGCATAGAGTTGGGCGCTTCTGACATTGCTCTGTGGGCTTGATTTACTAAAGGCAAATAGACTTTGCACTTTAGTAATATCTGAAAATATCAGCAAAGACACCAGCACAAGAGACACTCTCATTGTATACGATTCACACTTTAAAGCAGAGGTCCACACAAAAAGTAAACCTCCGCTTTTCGGAACCCTCCCCCCCTCAGGTGTCACATTTGGCACCTTTCAGGGGGGAAGGGGGTGCAGATACCTGTATAATACAGGTATTTGCACCCACTTCCGGGAATAAACTCCTGCGGGAGTCACGTCCCTTTGTGTCACCCCCCGCTGTCTTCTGGGAAACACACTGGTCCCAGGAGACAGCGGGGACCAGTGAGGGCACGCCGCGCAGCTCGCGCATGCGCAGTAGGGAACCGGGCAGTGAAGCCACAACGCTTCACTTCCAGATTCCCTCACTGAGGATAGCGGCGGGGGCAGCTGTGAGACGAGCAATTGCTCGGCCTCGGCTGCCGACATTGCGGGCGCGCTGGACAGGTAAGTGTCCATTTATTAAGTCAGCAGCTGCAGTATTTGTAGCTGCTGGCTTTTAAAAAATAATAATTTGGGTGGACCTCCTTTTTATTGTAATGAAAATTCACTCTATGAATGGAGGAGGCAGACCTTTCATTCATCCTTCCATCCTCCATTCACAGAATTCTTTCCATTGGTGGAAGCTATACCATGGCTTCTATGGCATGGAAGAGGAGAGCAGAAAGGGTATACATAGTCAGCACTCTTAATGAGTGCCTATGATGGGTCCAGCTGATCGTATTAACCCCTGCACCAAGGTAAGATTACCACTGCAAGGGAGATGGGTGGAAGGAAGATGGCTGAAGATTTCAACTAAGAGAGCAGCCACCAGCACAAGGGGCACTTCTCATTAAATAGAAGTACCATCTTTTGTGCTGTTTAAATTTAAAAAAGTAACTAAACTTAGGTTTTAACTCACCATCTTCTATTAGGAACTGAAATATCAGTTTTGGGTGGACCATCCCGTAACACACAGGAAGTTGTACACCAATTAGTTATAACTTTATGACCACTAACAGGTTACGTGAATAATATTAATTATCGTGTTACAATGGCATCTGAATGTCAGTGGGATATTTTAAGCAGCAAGTAAACATTTTGTCCCTCATTTTGAGGTGTTGAAGGCAGAAAAAAATGGGCATTGCAGTTTGTTGTGTATGGGGCTGTGTAGTCGCAGACCCATGCTGATCCATGTCCACAGCCAATGGGCATGTGAGCATCAGAACTGCATCGCAGAGCAATGGAAGAAGGTGGCCTGGTTTGATGTATCACATTTTCTGTCATGTATATGGTCGGGTGTGTGTACGTCACTTACCTGGGGAAGAGATGGCTCCAGGATCCAGTATGGGAAGAAGGCAAACCAGCAGAGGCAGTGTGATGCATTGGGTAATGTTCTACTTGGAAATATTTTGTCATGCCATTCAAGTGGATGTTACTTTGACGTGAACCACCTACCTAAACATTGTTGCTGACCAAATATATCGTATTTTCCGGTGTATAAGACGACCTTTTACACCGAAATTACACACCAAAAAAGCGGGGGTCGAGGCCGCCAGATGGATATTAGCCCGCCGGGTGCTCTGTAAAGCTGTATGTATTCAGTATATGTGCTGCTCAGCCAATCCCGGCGGGCGATGCACTCTGTTGATGACTACAGAGCCTGCTAAGCCTGCTCGGATTGGAGTAACAACCTCTGCCAATCTGAGCAGGCTACATATGTGAGTAGAGCACAAAACCAGTGTTTTAAACTCAATATTAGGGGGTCGTCTTATATGCCCAGCCCAAAACAAGTCTGATCCGTGGAGACCCCACCTTGCAACTTACAGGACTTAAAGGATCTGCTACCAATATCTTGGTGCCAGATATCACAGCAAACCTTCAGAGGTGTTGTGGCATCCATGCCTTGATGGGTCAGGACTGTTTTAGTGGCTACTCATTCTTAGGTGGGTAGTCATAAAGTTATGGCTGATCGGTGTATAGTATAAGATAGTAGAAATAAGAACACCTACGTGTGGATAAAATGCTTAAAGCCCAAGTGCCAAGTTGTGGTCTCGTGTTTGTGTCTGTGGTTTTCTGTCTGCCATGTAGGAGTTGTTCTCTGCAGAACTGAAGTGGGATAAGGACATGCAGCGTATATGTTTACTGTGGAGCCATTTAGGAACAGAACACACGGTTTGTTATTACACCAGACGCAGTCAATGAGACTAATGAAAAGCATTTCAAAGCTAATTTAGGAAAACATTAAAAAACAAAGATAAGTCAGAATAATCAGCTCAAAGCGGCAATATGCAAAATAGATTTTTCTTTCCTCTTTGCTCGAGTTAAGGAAAGGAAGCTATTCTAGATACTGTATATCACAGGCAGTTTCAGCACTAATTGAGCCAGGTGTTTAAAGAAATCAATAGCATGTCCTAGAAGGGAGGTTTGCCTTTGCTTCATCAATCTATGTAATGAAAGTAGAATCAGTTGATAGTCCGGCTTATACTTCTAAAAGAAAGTCAATCCTCAGTATTACTAAAAGGGAAAACCATAACAAATATTTTCAGCTATTACTGTAACACATACATAGAGCCCTACTTCTAGAATTATAAAGGGGAAATTAGGCTTTTTAGTGCCCCCTCACCCCCAAACAAGGGTTAAATGTTGAAGAGGTAAAGGTTCCGCGCTTAGGTGGGTTGAGAATAGGTTGCGGCCCCCCCTAAAAGTCTCCCTAAAGAGAATTAGCAGTAAAAATAAAGATAAAATGGGGGTGTTGGCGCTACCTGCCCTTGTGCGACCAAGGGGTCTAAAGAGATAAGCCCACAGCAGGCTAAGCCTGGGACTATCCCGCGAGGACAGGGGTGAATGCTACAGAAAAAGGTTGCCTGTAGAGTCCAAATTAAAGGTGGGCTGACCACTAACTAAAATAGACAATTAAGGATAGATGCAGAAAGACTATGGATTAAGCCACTTGTAATTTTGTCACACCTCATTTGGCTACTAATGCTTGGCCAGTGAGTTTTCATTGCACATTGTTTTACCACTGAGTTCATCACTTATCTCCCATCTCTGAGGGAGTATCATTTATTTGCTACAAGGACACTTTCTTATTTAAATATTTTATTTGTTTGATCCCATTAGGAGGCCCCTCCTCCATCTTTCTCACGGTTGGGTTGTATCTATATGTTTACCTATCAACTTAGTGGACTTAATATTTACTCAAGATTTTGGTGAGGTTTGCACTAATTTTTCACATATGGCTACCTAATTTCACTGCATACCCTGTGACCTTTGTTTTATCAACTTTACCTGTGCATTGGATTAGGGTTTATCCCACCTTCAACGTTCTGCATCTATCCTTAATTGTCTATTTTTTTTTAACATAAAGTTTATTTATTTTCAAACAAACAAACAGCAAATAACTCCGGTTACAGTTGCATTCAGACAGGAAATGGACAGTAGTAGGTTAACAATATCAAGATAAGGGAACATGTTGACCATGGCTACATTAGCACTGCAGTAGGTGGATCCAGAATACCAAATAAAAATAGGAAAAAAATGGGGGGTGGGGGGGGGACAGTCTGGGCTTAAGAGTGTCAAATGTCTTCAATCGTCCCTGGGTCACTATATCAGCTAGCGTAGTAATCCCGTATCTAGCCCATATAAGTGTATCTGGAATAGAGTGGAAATGGGGCAGTCACAGGGGACCAAGTATCTGGCTTCCCAAATTTCGAACTAACCACATCCCAAACTCTAAGAGTAGTTCTCATAGGGGGGGTCACCCCCGAGTTGGATCGGGGGCCCCTATGAATAAGGTTCCTCAACTCAGAGTATAACTCCAACAGCGCTGCCTCGACCGTGACAGCCGGGTTAGCAGGTTCCTTTGCCAGCCACCACTTGAGCGTAACTAGCGTAACTAGGACCGCAGCCCAATAGTATTTTAAAAAACATGGCAATGCCAGTCCCCCCAGCGTAACAGGCAGTTGTAAGGTCGATTTTACTATCCTAGGGACCTTCCCGTTCCAGAAAAACGAGATGAGGATACTATCTAGTTTCTTAAAAAAGGAAAGAGGTATGGGAACTGGAGTTTGCCGAAAGAGGTAGTTGAACTTAGGGAGGACTGACATCTTGCTTAGGTTTACCCGTCCTACTGGCGTTAAAGGGAGAGATTTCCATGAGGTACATTTCTGGGATACCTGAGACACTACCGGGGACAGATTGAGAGCGATAAACTGTTGAAGGTCCCTATGTATCTCCACTCCCGGGTATCTGAACTGGGATACCCGTTGGAGTGGCACATCCGACTGCAGAGGACCTGCCCCGTTTAAGAGAAACTCCATCATCCCTGAGATACAGCAAGGTATCGTCAGCGTAGAGTGACACTTTCTCCTGGAGTGGGCCCACGGCTATACCCCGGATCTGAGGAGAGGACCTGAGAAGGATAGCCATCGGCTCTATGGCTAACGCAAATAGCCCTGGCGACAGGGGGCAGCCCTATCTCGTTCCCCTGCTAAGAGGGAAGGGTGGGGAAAGAACCGTTCCAGTACGTACTCTGGCCGTCGAAGAACTGTACACAGCCTCGACCCAGGAGATGAAGACAGGCCTAAACCCGAACCTGCGGAGGACCTCCCATAGATAACTCCACCGAATCAAAAGCTTTTTCAACATCCAGGGAGGCCACTACCGCAGGCTCACCATTTCCCACCCCAGAGGCCAAGACTGTATACAGTCTCCGAAGATTAATATCCGTTCCCTTACCCGGCATGAAGCCCGATTGATCCTCGTGAACTAAAGTGAGAATCACTTAAGTCGCCGAGCCAAGATTTTGGTTAGTATTTTTACATCGGCGTTGAGGAGGGAAATGGGCCTATACGATGAGTCCCTCGACCCCCTCAGTGAGACCCACCAGGCAGAGGTTATTCCTCCAATTCCTGTTTTCTTGGTCCTCAGCCCTTGATTCCATGGCCCTCATCTTCACTTGTAAGGTGCAGAGGGAGTCGCCATGTGCGTGGACCTCATCCTCCGTGTCTCCCAGCCGCCTCTCCGTCTCCGTCATTCTCTCACGGAAGTTGTCCATATCACGGCGGATTAAGCCCAACTCCAGCTGCATTGTTTCTATCTTCGCCTTGAGTGTAGTCTGGCAGCTCGTGATAGCCTGCATAAGGGCATTAAATTGATCAGTCCCCATAGTAGCTTGTTCAGCTTGCTCTGTTTGAGACGCCATGTTGGACAGAGAAGACACACACGAGCCCCGGGGAGCTTGATGGCATGTTTTGGCCCATTGCCGCTTACGTTGCGAACCGGAGTTCCCCCTTCTCATACCCAGAGGTATTGAGCACACAGCAAGGAAGTAGCGTTGTAGATCCCAAAATGTTGGATAATTAGCCCAACTAGGTGCGGAGCTCCAGGCACTCACATCTGATCAGGTAGCCATCTTGACCACGCCCAGCTTAATTGTCTATTTTAGTCAGTGGTCAGCCCACCTTTAATTTGGACTCCAATTAGGCTCTACAGGCAGCCTTTCTCTGTAGCATTCACCCCTGTCCCCACCATATAGTCCCAGGCTTAGCCTGCTGTGGGCTTATCTCTTTAGACCCCTTGGTCGCACAAGGGCAGGTAGCGCCAACACCCCAGATTTATCTTTATTTTTAAGGGTTAAATGTTAGTTGACTGTAGGGGATGAAAAATAAGCTGTATTACTTACCTTAACTCCTTGCTCCCTCCATCCATTCCCCGAAACGTCTTCTATATGGCGCACATCACGTACAGTGCAGGGCCAATAGTGGATAAGCCAGAGCACAGGAATAAGGCAGGTATTACACCTTATTCCTCCACCCCTAGAGTTAACCAGCATTTAAATGAGAAGTTCGGCATTTAAAAAAATAAACATTTATATTCACCTAGGTGGATACAGCATTGATCCACCCATTGTCACTGGGACAGAAAGTGAGGGAGACTCAAAATTGGCACAGGAACAGGAGGTAAGGGCAAAGCTTCCAATGGGAACATGTGTTTCTGTACCAACTGTCTCTTAGGAGGGTTTCTCTTTGCTTATAGTGGAGTTCCACCCAAAAGTGGAACTTCCGCTCGTCGGATTCCTCCCCCCCATCTGGTGCCACAATTGGCACCTTTCGGGGGGGAGGGGGGACGGGATACCTGTCTAAGACAGGTATCCTTTCCCACTTCCGGAAGTCCGGGCCGTGGCCCGTGACGTCAGCGCGGGGCTCCCTCCTCCTCCTTCCCCGGCCGCCGGGCCAGTAGAAGAGAGGAGCGGGCCTCGCGCATGCGCATTAGGGTTCCCGGCGTGAAGCTGAAAGGCTACACTGCCGGGTACCCTTACCCGCAATGGCGGTGGCAGCACCCGACAGCTGATGCAAACATCAGCTGCGGCTGCCAACATCGCTGAACTCCAGGACAGGTAAGTGTTCATTTATTAAAAGCCAGCAGCTGCAGTATTATAATTTTTTTGGGGGCGGAACACCGCTTTAAGAGAGATTTCCTCTTAGGCTCCATGCACATTGAGCTTAAAAAAACATTGGGAGTAAAAAACACTCATATAGAGCATTTTTTGTACACAGTTTAGACAAATTTAGGAGAGTTTTACCTTTTTTGCTGCCTTCAAGCTCCAATCAGAAACGCGACCCAGAAAGTTTTTTTTTCTGCCTCTAAACGTTAAACTCAAAATATGCCTCTTAACGTCCTAACGTGCATGGACACACAGGATAACATTGAGCTGCTTCTACAGGCAGAACACAAAACTCCTGTAGAAGCAATATTTTTTAAGCCAGTATGTATGGAGCCTTACTTCCTATTGTGTGTCTTGGCCAGGATGTGAAAAGAAATCTCCCCAGTGAGACATAAACAGCAAAAAAACAGAAAAAAAAAAAAAAACAGACAGAGATCGAGCATGCTGTAAATGAAGGCAAGAAAAATGTCAGAAATATTTATCTCTATACTGGTTCCAGGTTAGTGCATTTTACAGAATATCAAAATGACAGCCAGGAAGCTAGCATTCTCAAAGGAGGGTTCAGTAATGGCAGCATCCATTAAACTTTTATGACAGCATAGGTGTGCACAGCCTATTGCATTAGGGTGTGCACCACAAAGCTCATATATGTGTGTGCGTGTGTGTATATACTGATGGTGTCAGTAGAGCAGTAGATGGTGTCATTAGGGCAGAGATTGCCGTCAGTAGTTTTAATTTTTATTATTACATTTTTTACAATTTTATTTGATAAATCATTTTTTTACAGTTTTTTAGTAGCCCAGTTCGGGGGCTTTGGTGAACTATCAGGGGTCTAAACAGGGGGAATCTGCGCCGCACAGGGTGATTAAGGTGTGCCCAGGCACACCTGACACACCCTGTGTGCACACCTATGTATGACAATATGTTTATTAATAAAATTTGCCGCATTATACCGCAAATTTATGAAAATCTAGTCCATCAAATCCTTCATCCTTCTTAAAGGAGAACTCCAACCTGAGCTTTTTAGACTGGCCTTCTCCTATGGGTCACAGGAGTGCAATTCGTTTTGCACTCCTGTAACCCGTTTTCAGCAGAGACAGGGTCTGAAGTCCGCTCTCCACTGACGTTACTGCTATCAGACTTGGTAGCGCGTCATCACGACTTCCCAAGTTGGGATCCGCCAGCTGCCCTTATTGATGGCAGTCTCAGCGTCTCAGCGAGCCGCTGAGACAGCCTCTCCCCGCTCCTCCACTGCTCAGCGCTCCAATGAGCGTGGAGAAGCAGAGAGGAAAGAGGCTGACTGACAGTCAGCCTCTTTCCTCTTGGGGATCTTTGAGAACCGAGCCAGCGGCCATGTTCGGTGGCTCGGTTCTCAGTGCACAGAAGGCGGGGGACAGCTGGAGCATCGGTCTGATGCTCCACCCACCGAGGTAAGTATGAATCCCCCAAAAACTGGAAACCCATACTTCTCCTTTAAATAGACTTGTGTATCAAAACATCTTGTAGGGCATGTCCCATTTAAAGCCAGGACAGGGCTAACTCCATAGACAAATTTAGCTCACTCAATACAGAGATCTCCCAGTATGATGATGAACTCAAAAAAGATAAAAGGAAACCATAGTGCTCTCCATAATCTTCAACAGCTTTATTATAAAGATAACAATTACACTCACATGTGTTTAAAAACCATTTGGCTCATCACGTGAGTGCAAGAAAACATCTCTCAAGGGCTGGTGCAGTTCATACTCTCACTGCTCACAGAGACACACTTTGCAATGCCCTCCAGGCAGTCCTAGGCAGCACCCCCCATATGCACAATTTCTTTGTTCCGCCCAGCTAGTTTTGTCATTTGTGACATCATCAACTGTGCCCCTTTTTAGATCCTCCACATATCATATGTGACCTTGCTTGGGCCGGGGAATTGGCCACATACTCACCCAGTGCTACATTTTGGTGATAGTTAAAAAAAATTAAAACAACCGGCACCTATCTGTATGTGAGTACAATGGATTAGCCTCCCCCACCAGTATCTGAAATAAAATCTCTGCACCTCAGGTATCGCATTGCTTTCACGTAATTAGACGTGACTGATAGGCTTGCACTGACATTAAAGTGTCACTCCCAAATCATAAAAAACTATCAGTAAATAATGTATTACATGCTGTTCATAGTTATTCAGTCACTATGAGATTTGTTTTCTGTATTCTGCAAAATCCTGGTTGATCCTGCTGCTCTCTATCTCCACCTTCTGTCCATGTCCCCAATTCAGCTAGGCATTTTGCAGCTGTGGTGGCAACTCTGCACATGCTCAGTTTTTAGTGAGTTTCTATGCTTAGCAATTTCCTCGCTCTCACATCTGAGCAGCCCATGTGACTACAGAGTCACACATGTAGGCATATACACAGTGGTAAATGACAGCCTATTCCCTCCCACCTCCTCCATGCTCACCAACCAGCTAAGCACAATGGGGACACAATATTACATGTAGATTAATGGAGGCTTCACCACCCTTTTATGTTAAGACACAGGCTGGAGTGGCGTGAAACAGCCTGTGACTGGCAGAAATCTGCCCACACCATGTTATTGCCAAAAATAATAAAGATTTGATTTCAAATATATATGTATATGAAAATTATAAACAGTTTATTGATATTAATTATTTATTTCTATTCTGTATTCCAAAGGCTGTTTTTTTAGTTTGAACGTGTGACCAGCAGCAGAGGACTAGAAGCTCCTCCTGCTTATGTTTCCCTGCAGATAGGCTGGGAAAGATCTGGGTCATGTGACAGATGTATATTGATTAGGAAAAATATACTTTTTTTTTTATTAACCACTTGGCGACCGCCGCACAATGATATACGTCGACAGAATAGCACGGCTGGGCATATGGGCGTACAGGTACGCCCCCTTTAAGATGCGAGCCGCGGGAGCTCCGTGACCGCGCCCGCGGGACACGCGGACCCGATCTCCGCTGGTGTCCCACGATCGGGACACAGAGCTGAAGAACGGGGAGAGGTAAGTGTAAACAAACATCTCCCGTTCTTCCTAGTGACACTGTCAGTGATCGTCTGTTCCCTGTCATCGGGAACAGCGATCAGTGACGTGTCACTCCAAGCCACGCCCCCTAACAGTTACAAGCACTCCCTAGGTCACACTTAACCCCTTCAGCGCAGGTTAACCCATTCACTGCCAGTGTTATTTTTACAGTAATCAGTGCATGTGTCCGCCATAATGTCGCAGTCACGATAAAAATCGCTGATCGCCGCCATTACTAGTAAAAAATAATATATGAATAAAAATGCCATAAAACTATCCCCTATTTTGTAGACGCTATAACTTTTGCGCAAACCAATCAATAAACGCTTATTGTGGTTTTTTTTTTACCAAAAATATGTAGAAGAATACGTATCGGCCTAAACTGAGGAAAAAAAAAATTATATATTTTTTGGGGATATTTATTATAGCAAAAAGTAAAAAATATTGCTTTTTTTTCAAAATTGGCACCCTATTTTTGTTTATAGCGCAAAAAATAAAAACTGCAGAGGTGATCAAATACCACCAAAAGAAAGCTCTATTTGTGGGAAAAAAAGGTTGTCAATTTTGTTTGGGAGCCATGTCGCACGATCGCGCAATTGTCAATTAAAGCGACGCAGTGCCGAATCGCAAAAAGTGGCCTGGTCTTTGACCAGCGAAATGGTCCGGAGCTGAAGTGGTTAAAATAATTACAGTGTCATCATCCACATACAGAAATAGAAGCGACAATGTAAATTTAACAGTATGTGTTTAGTATCGCTTTAGGAAACAGTAAAACACAACCTTTATACTGTTAAGCAGAAAGCAGAGTTTGAACACTTGTCCTTCCCATGCAGGAAACAGTAACATTAACATCACATTATTATTGGTAGGAACGGCCAATACAGAAAGGATGCCATTTGTAATCTTGGTTTGCGGAATCAGCAGTACCTCTGAGAACACTAATTGTTGGTATATACATTGCTGTAACCATTACGTGCACATCAAAATGAGAGATGATGCAGTTCTCAGAAAAAAAACATGAACATTGGGAACCAGTAGGTCTTCTGGAGGTTTTTAAAATACAAAGCGATCTTAACAATGCAGACACGGGACAGTGTTGAAATGTCTTTTCACAACATCGGCAAAAATAAGATTCTTGACATTTTAGAAGCAGAGCTTACTCTTTACCTCCTGAGGGGCTTGTTATGAATCCTTCCTTCCCTAACAAGTTTTTATCTCAGTACATAGACTGTTGAGAGCCTCATCTTTTTCAGATATTTAATTAGGCTCTTTCTGCAGATATGTGGCTCAGGAGAAGACTTAATCATAGGAATTGACTAGGCAGGGGGCTGGTTGGTCTTTGGAGTTCTGTGCTCAGTGGTGTTCAGCACAGTATGGAGACTCGCCAATGAGACCATAATTCTTTGCGACAGTTTACATTATCTATATACCTCTGCCTTTGGTTTTAATAGCTCCCCATAGGTATTGTGTATGGAACCATCAGGGATAATGAAAAAAAAAACAAAAAGAAAAAACAATGGCTTTGGATAGCTTACAATAAATTAAAGTGGAAGTTCACCTAGGATTACTCAATGAACATTAAATAGCCATATAACACACGTACCTTGATAAATGCATAGCACCATGTTTAAATTCTGTATTTTTGCAACATCATGAGGGCTTTGTATTCTACCCTGATAGATGGTTGCAAGACTATTATTTGAACCCTTCCAAATATCCATGGGCACGAGAGAGGGCTGCCCCTTATCCCCACAAATTTTGCAATAGCCATCGAAACTCTGGCAATTGCCATTAGAACCAACCCGTGGACATACATGGAGTACGCTGTGGGCCACAAACTCATAAATGTGCCCTCTTCGTGGATGATCTCTTACTATTTGTCACCTCTCCTTTAATTTGACTCCCCAACAGCTGTCGTTTGCTAGAGGATTTTGGTAACATCTCTGGTCTATATGCCTATATGTCAAAATCCCAGGTATTGAATATTACAGTCCTGAGTCCACTAGTGTTGCGCTTAAAAGAACACTTTGACTTTACCTGGAGTAATACAGTTATTCCCTATTTGGGGGGTGAATCTTGCCGCCAGCGTGGACCAATTATATGCAGTCAATTTCCCCCCGTTATATCGTAAATTAAAAATATACTAAAAACAATGGGAACATCTGAACCACCCATGGCTAAGTTGCATTAATTCAGTTAAGATGACCCATACCCTGCTCCCGCGTATGCTTTATCTTTTACGATCCCTACCCATTCCAATAGTTAAAGACCACCTACAACGCTTTCATTTATTTGGGGCTCGAAAAGGCACCGCATGGCTAAGACAGTTCTTTTTCAAGCTTGGGAATAGGTGCGGGGCAGAATCTCCTCTGTTATTATCAAGTGGCTCGACTGTCCCAGATCTCAGTTATTTATTCCCGGGCAATTAAACCCGACTGGGTGCATATGGAATGCCAGGCTGTTAAAAAGACCTCCATTTTAGCACCAACTCTTTCCCACTCTCTCACCTTATGGGATGGTCTAAGAGATCACCCAGAACTAGTTTTGGATATTAGACCACTAGTACATTCTGTAGGTTCTGCAACCCTCAATTTCCTCCGGGAATGGACATTAAAGCTTTTAAATGGTGGCTGTAAAAAGGGTTGTACAGAATTTGGCACTTTTTTAGGTCCTATGGCCCAATTACTCTTAGTTTCTGTAAAAGTAAACTTGACATGTCCCAATCTTAAAAGTTCAGGTTTCTTAAATCTCACATTTTTTACATTCAATATGGGTGCAAAAACCTGATCCTCCATTTATCACGGCATATGAACAGTGGTGTGGCCAGGCTTTGGAGCAAAGAGGGGGAATAATGGTGATCTACAAGTCACTTGCCAATGTTCCTTCTCTATATGTTAGAATAGGAAAAGGACCTTCTCCAGGAATAGGATCTAGAGGCTTGGCATACGGCATCAGCCCAGGCTCACCAAGGGGTTTTAAACATTTCCTTGGTGAAGGCGAATTTGAAAGTGCTGATGAGATGGTACCTTGTCCTGGAAAAACTGGCGAGACTCTACCCATCAGACTCCCCCATCTATTTTCGGGGCTGTGAGCACACAGGAATGATGCTACACATCTGCCCCAAAATCAGAGGGTTCTGGAACAAAATATTTCACACACTACGAAGGATCAAGGGGGTCTTCCTCTCCAAATCCCCACACATTGCTCTGCTCAATTTCCCAGTTCAACTTGCACCTAATACGAGTACAAGACGCCTGTTTTTTTTTTTTCTGGGCTAAACTAACCATAGCCAGGGCAAGAAAGACACTGACACTGACACTGTTTCCATTGCGATGGCAAAAAGTAAAATCTCCCGGATCATGGCCCAAGAGAAGATAGTTAGCGTTCTCCAGGAAACAGTGCAAAAATGTAAAGCTATCTGGGAACCCTGGGCCTCATACGTGCACATCTCTCTGGCTCTGTAAGGAGTCACTTTCTATGTGGTCCATGGGCGATTGCTTTAGGCATCTGGATCTCTTCTCTCTTCCTTCTCTTGTTCCTTCATTTCTCTACTCTTTCTTTCCCCCCCGGTCTTATTCCATCTTGGTTATTGTGTTGAATTCTGCCTTTTAGGACGTAGCGGGATGCTTAGTGGACAGCATACCCTAAGAGCA
Source organism: Rana muscosa (assembly GCA_029206835.1). Classification (NCBI taxonomy): domain Eukaryota; kingdom Metazoa; phylum Chordata; class Amphibia; order Anura; family Ranidae; genus Rana; species Rana muscosa. The sequence continues at coordinate 80,825,412 of CM055127.1, forward strand.
GGTGCCATTTAATGTTCTCAGGGCAGTTGACAGGTACTGTAGTCTACCTGGGCAATGTCGTCCTTCTCTTACTATACCTACCTGAGTGGTTCCCTGAGCTTTGTTTTTACCATGGTTGGTTTGTACATAACCTATTATTGTTATATGCATTATGAGTTTCGATTTATTCACTGGGTAGGAAAATGTTGTTACCTCATTGCGGGATATATGAAAGATACTCTTTGTGTCGGTCTTCCACCACAGGAGCTCTTTCTCCACTATGGAGGTGTGACAGCAGGAAGGTAAAGTCACCTGGTTGCATCCAGGGGGGTAGATATATTTCGCCCAGATTCAGGCTTTACGCCGACTTATACAACTAGGTGGAGAGTTGTATAAGGCTAGTGGGCTCATGGATGACTCATACCTCTAGGGAGAGGGCTGGGCGTCGTGCAGACAGGGAGTTGATGAGGCCAGCTGAAGCTTGTCAGCTCATTTAGGCCTCTATAAGAACTCCCAGCTTCATTAGATGTTAGCTCATGCCTGGAACCAGACCTGTGTGGACTGTCTAGGGAGAGTGAACCCCTGTACGGTGAGACAAAGCCTGTGTGGCTATTTGCTTGGACATTTAAAACCAGGGACTTAGGGACTAGGACAGCACTAGGCTGATCCCAGTTGTTAGTCAGGAAACCTGTATGTTTAGTCAGAGGTCAACTTGACCAGGATTTATTTTGGTTATGTTTCTTTTGCTTTGCTGTGTTTTGTCACTGTAAATAGAAAATAAACCGCACCTTTTTTTGATTTTGAAAACCACAACCTCCGTTTGCTGGGCCTGTTTTGTGTGGGGAGCCCATCCCGGGGGTCACACACACCCGCTGCCGAGCTAACCCCCTCACAGTTGGTGGAGAACCAGTGGCAGTTTTTTTTTAAGCCAGCATGGAGGAGATACTGAAGCAGCTGGCTCTAGCAAATGCCAATCAACAGCAGACAAATGCAGGTTTGCAAAGGAGCCTTGCAGCCCAGCAGCAGACAAACGCAACTTTGCAACAGAGTCTGGAGGCTCAGCAACGAGCCCAGCAGCAATCTGAGGCCCGCTTCATAGACCTGTTGCAGAAGCAAGAGCAGAGACTACAACAACAGATGGAAGCAGTAATGCAGCAACGTCCGCAGACCAGTGAGGAAAGCCGTCCCACTAATACCGCGTCCTTTGGGGTGAGTCGTTTATTGACAAAAATGACTGGAGAGGATGATCCAGAGGTATTTTTGACCACATTTGAAAGGACCGCTGAAAGAGAAAGGTGGCCTGAGGAGCAGTGGGCTGGACTGGTGGCTCCTCTGTTAACTGGTGAATCGCAGAAAGCTTACTATGACCTAGAGCCTAACCAAGCAAAAGACTATGTAATGCTAAAAGCTGAAATATTGGCAAGGCTGGGTGTCACCCAGGCTGTCCGGGCTCAGCGTGTGCATAACTGGACTTTCCAGCTTGGAAAACCCCCCAGGTCTCAAATGTATGATCTCATTCACCTGAGCAGAAAGTGGCTACAGCCAGAGACTTTGTCCGCACCAAAGATTGTGGAACGTGTTGTAATGGATCGGTTTTTGAGAGCTCTTCCTACTGCCATCCAAAAGTGGGTAAGCCATGGAGACCCAGAGACGGCCGATGGTCTTGTGGATCGTGTGGAGAAATACTTGGCTACAGAGAACCTGACGGCCTCTTCCAGAGACACTCGGACTTTCCACCCTAAGACCAGACCATCCCCAGGGGCGGATAAGAGGATTCCAAGGGGTGAGGGTGGAGAGAGTGAGAGGGTGGGAGCTCTACCCCAAGTTTGGCGAGAACAGCCTGGGAAATCAGCGGCTCAAGAGGCGGCAAGAAGGATCGTTTGCTACCGCTGCCGGCAAGCGGGACATATTGCAGCCAATTTCCCGGTTGTGGAGGAACCCATGCAGTGTGACTTTCTGACGGGCAGACGTCAGTCGCTGTGTGCGACAGTCGCATGCACTGCCATTCGAGGAACTGAGAAACATTTATGCAAAATGTGTGTTAATGGTAGAAATGTTGTGGTATTGCTGGATTCAGGTAGCCTTGTGACCCTGATAAAGGCTGAGTTAGTTAAAACAGAGGTCTCTGGGAATAGCAAGGTAGCTGTTATTTGTGTGCATGGGGACACCCGAGAGTATCCAGTGACTACAGTGTGTTTCGAGACCCCCAAAGGTACCCTCTCTCATCCAGTGGGCTTAGTATCTCAGTTACCGCATGACGCCATTGTGGGAAGGGATTTTCCGAAGTTCTGGGAACTGTGGGATGATCCTGAGCCCCTCACTGGTGCCCCTATGTACCAGGAATGTGATAGCCAGAACTCCCCTGAGAGTGGTGAGGACTCTCCGGAATTTCCCTTATCAGTATTGGCAGGGGAGACTCAAGAAACTGGAGAGGAGCCCACCTCCTCAGACGAAAACCTACCGTCTGTGGAGTTTTCTGATCTTGAGGTTCACAGGGAAAACTTTGCCACAGAACAGTTGAAAGACCCCGCCCTAATAAAGGCACGGGAAAACGTAGTGAAAATAGATGGCGAGTTAGTGAACCCAGATAATACCTGCACTTACCCATACTTCAGCGTAGAGAAGGACCTACTGTATCGGGTGGCAAAAAGGGCAGAAGAAACCGTTGAGCAGCTTGTGGTGCCCAAACCTTACAGGAAGTTGGTGTTGGAGTTGGCCCATGGGCACATTCTTGGAGGTCATCTGGGGACAGAGAAAACCCGAGAGAGGGTATTACAGAGATTCTATTGGCCGGGGGTGATGAAGGACGTAGAAAATTATTGTTCCTCCTGCCCTGTGTGTCAGAGGTTGGCCCCGATGCCACATTTCCGTAGCCCGCTGGTCCCTCTACCCATCATTGAGGTCCCGTTTGAGAGGATCGCCATGGATTTGGTAGGTCCTATAATCAAGTCCGCTAGGGGGCACCAGTACATATTAGTTATAATGGACTATGCCACCCGTTATCCAGAAGCGATCCCTCTCCGAAATACCTCGGCCAAAACCATAGCCAAAGAGCTATCTCTTGTTTTTAGCCGGGTGGGTATTTGTAAAGAACTGCTTACGGACCAAGGTACACCCTTTATGTCCCGGGTTATGAAAGAGCTGTGTAAATTGTTCAAAGTGACGCAATTGCGTACGTCTGTGTATCACCCCCAAACCGATGGGCTGGTTGAAAGATTCAACAAAACCCTAAAACAAATGTTGAAGAAAGTGGTGGATAGAGATGGAAAGGATTGGGACTGTTTACTTCCTTATTTGATGTTTGCTATTAGGGAGGTGCCCCAATCCTCTACGGGATTCTCCCCCTTTGAGTTACTATATGGGAGACACCCAAGAGGGCTGTTGGATATTGCCAAGGAAACTTGGGAAAGTGAGGGTTCTCCCCACAGGAGTGTGATTGAGCATGTCGCCCTGATGCAAGATAGAATTGCACAGGTAATGCCCATCGTGAAGGAACATTTGGCCCAAGCGCAGTTGGCACAGCAGAGAGTGTACAACCGTGGAGCCAAGACCCGTACCTTTTCCCCGGGGGATAGGATATTGGTACTTGTCCCTACGGTTGAAAGTAAATTCCTTGCCAAATGGCAAGGCCCCTACGAGATAATGGAAAAAGTGAGCGAAGTGAATTACAAGGTCAGACAACCAGGAAGGCGAAAGCCCGAACAGATCTATCACGTTAATCTGTTGAAAGCCTGGAGGGATAGAGAGTCCCTAGTCGCAGACACTTGGTCACCAGCTCAAACTGGTTGCGTGATTCCTGAGTTTGGAATAGCAGCCACCTTGTCACAACCCCAACAACAGGAGGTTAAGGAGTTTGTGCTTCGCAACAAGGAGGTATTCTCTGAGCTGCCGGGACAAACATCTGGGGTAGAGCATGACATCATTACCCCGCCCGGTGAAAGGGTGAAGTTAAAACCCTATCGGATCCCAGAGGCTCGACGGGAGGCAATACGGGAGGAAGTACAGAAAATGCTGAACTTAGGGGTGATAGAGGAGTCCCAAAGTGATTGGTCTAGTCCCATCGTGTTGGTGCCTAAACCGGATGGGAGCTGGCGATTTTGTAACGGTTTTCGTCAGTTGAACAAAGTTACAAAATTTGACACCTACCCCATGCCACGTATAGATGAGTTGATCGACCGGCTGGGAACAGCCCGATACATGACGACTCTTGACCTCACAAAAGGGTATTGGCAAATCCCCCTGGCCAAGTCGGCCAAAGAGAAAACCGCATTTGTAACCCCAGACGGGGCGTTCCAATATAAAAGAATGCCGTTCGGGTTAGAGAATGCGCCGGCCACATTCCAGCGGAAAATGGACCAGATGCTGAGGCCCCATCGGAAGTATGCTGCGGCTTACCTGGATGACGTAATTGTCCATAGCACAGATTGGGCCTCACATCTGCCAAAAGTGCAAGCAGTCCTGGACTCTGTTCGGGAAGCGGGGTTTACGGCTAACCCCAAGAAGTGTACCATTGGGCAGGAGGAGGCCAAATATCTTGGGTACACCATTGGGAGGGGAGTAATAAAACCCCAACTCAACAAAGTCGAGGCCATCCAGAGTTGGCCACGTCCCAACAGCAAGAAGCAGGTACGAGCCTTTCTGGGAATCGCTGGGTATTATCGGCGATTCATTCCCCACTTTGCTTCTAAGGCTGTGCCCCTAACCAACCTGACGAAGGGGAAAGGGTCGGTCATGATTAAATGGACCCCCGAGGCTGAGGCAGCATTCCAATTCTTGAAACAAGCCTTATGTAGCCAGCCAGTGTTGTACTCACCCGACTTCTCTAAAGACTTTGTCGTACAAAGTGATGCGTCAGATGTGGGGTTAGGAGCAGTATTGTCCCAGGTCTGGAACGGGGAAGAGCACCCAGTCATTTACCTCAGCAGGAAGTTGAAGTCCCATGAGGTAAATTACGCCACCGTTGAAAAGGAGTGTTTAGCGGTGAAGTGGGCTCTAGATTCCCTTCGGTACTACCTGCTAGGTAGGCACTTTGACATGGTTACGGATCACGCTCCGTTAAAGTGGATGGCTCAAAACAAGGAAACAAATAGAAGAGTGAATAGGTGGTTCCTGGCCCTCCAGGAATTCAACTTCACAGTAAAGCATCGCCCTGGCGTTCAAATGGGGAATGTGGATGCTTTGTCTCGAGTACATGAATGCCTGATTGCTGGTGTTCCAACCCCAAGGTTAAAACAAGAGGGGGGGGTATGTGACAGCAGGAAGGTAAAGTCACCTGGTTGCATCCAGGGGGGTAGATATATTTCGCCCAGATTCAGGCTTTACGCCGACTTATACAACTAGGTGGAGAGTTGTATAAGGCTAGTGGGCTCATGGATGACTCATACCTCTAGGGAGAGGGCTGGGCGTCGTGCAGACAGGGAGTTGATGAGGCCAGCTGAAGCTTGTCAGCTCATTTAGGCCTCTATAAGAACTCCCAGCTTCATTAGATGTTAGCTCATGCCTGGAACCAGACCTGTGTGGACTGTCTAGGGAGAGTGAACCCCTGTACGGTGAGACAAAGCCTGTGTGGCTATTTGCTTGGACATTTAAAACCAGGGACTTAGGGACTAGGACAGCACTAGGCTGATCCCAGTTGTTAGTTAGGAAACCTGTATGTTTAGTCAGAGGTCAACTTGACCAGGATTTATTTTGGTTATGTTTCTTTTGCTTTGCTGTGTTTTGTCACTGTAAATAGAAAATAAACCGCACCTTTTTTTGATTTTGAAAACCACAACCTCCGTTTGCTGGGCCTGTTTTGTGTGGGGAGCCCATCCCGGGGGTCACACACACCCGCTGCCGAGCTAACCCCCTCACAGGAGGGTATTAATATGTCTGCCGCCTGGGTGATGGACAGGGACCTTTTGGGATTGTACTTTGGTTCTGTCCTCAGGAGTTCCCTCTCACACACATTTAACATTCATAATGACATCCCAGTTCTTTTTTTTTTGTCTTTGATTTGATGCATGCTCCACTAGAAAACTTACCTCAATTTGTCCAATATTCAGCTCAATGGAATTTCTATCTCTCTTGCTGTACCCCTTGAATGTCTACTTTATTATCCCATATTGTCACCTATGATGGCTGTTATTCTTTTCGATTGCTAATACAAATCGGTTGAAAGTAAAATTCTGTTGGGGTTGTCTAGCAATCAGTGTTGGAGTCTGCCAGTTATTACTTAATTTTGTCCACACTCTGGATGTCCAATAATCAGCACTAGAAACAGCTATTACCAGTGACACCATGCACCTCATGTTGTCTCTCAGCCTACTTCATGCTATCCACGTCTATAACAGCTTTAGAGCACAGAGAAAGTGTATCCAATCAGGCTTTGCAACCAGAGCATGTACTGTAGATAGCATGAGGGGGGCTGAGCAACACCATAAGCTTTATTTATTACAAGTACTTATATTGTCCCGTCAGTTTACACAATATACACTACACTACATTACCAAAATTATTGGGACGCCTGCCTTTACATGCACATGAACTTTAAAGTGGTTGTAAACCCATATGAAAAAAAAAAAAAACCTGCAAGACGAGGGCATAATGAATGAAATACTTACCTTAGATTGAAGCTGTTGCAACGGTCCCCGTACACCGCTGTGACTGGCGATATGTCTCCCGGAGTTATTTCCGGGTTCACGGGCTCCAGCGCTGTGATTGGCCAGCACCACACTGGCCCTTTAGAAATGGCATGATCGAGTTGTTTCTTCAGTGCGCATGCGCCGATGACGTTTGCACAAGCGTATATGGCACATATCTCCTAAACCAGGTTTAGGAGATATTTACAGTACCTACAGGTAAGCCTTATTATAGTGTGTAGCACTACCCCCAGAGGAGCTGCTGGTTTAATTTGGGTCAGTACTCTGTTTGCAACCCCCTTAACTGGCTCAGACCCTCCCTTGGCACAACTGGTGTAACTGGCTATTGTGAGTCCCACTGAATTCTGGGAACACAATTTGGCATGTATATATATATCTATCTATCTATCACAATAACATGTAAGAATATGATTACCTTCCTTTGGTGGCAGTATAACAGGAAACAAAGATACTCCAACAAAGTGTTTCACTTAACCAAGGGCAACTTTACTTGGTATGAAGGAAAAGGAACAGTATTACACATATGCATACAGTTGACTCAGCAGGGCCCTGTAGGAGTCAATAAGGATAAGGAAAAAAAGGGGTTTCTAAAACAATGTTAAAATATACTTATAATCTAATGAAACAGGTATAAGGCTCGCAAGCTCCCCCTAATGGGCAATACCACCCTATGTCCTGCAGTGTTAGTTCTTGTCAGGCCTGACAATGATCACCAACACAAGTTCCTCAATGGTTGGAGTCTTCGCTAACAACGTTGGTGCACATTATACTTGTAATCCAAAGGGGATAAAGATGCAATCAAACCTTCACAATGTTTGTGGAAGTGAACTTTCAGTTAGTATAACTTTAACCCAAACTGCGTAGTTATCACGCGCTGCACTATGTCCAAATATGCATGTGGCGTACTATTCTGCTGCTGATGGGCCTTGAAGAGTCAATGGGCCTAGAACAGTTATAGAATATAGGCAGGTGCCCTCTCACCAGAACGGGCTTAGTCCACCTGAGTTGCTCCGCTGCTGGTGACTCGATCCGTGGCCTCTCCGCAACGTGCAGTCTCCGGTCCTTCCCTTGGCAGCAGTAGATGTCAGCCCGACGGACGACTCCGGTCTCTGGGAAGCGCGAGCTGGACACACAGAAAGAGATCACCCCTCCTGGCTTGGTGATCCTCCGCCAGGTTGTAGGCTCAGGCTTCAGGCCTAGTCCCTTTGGCAGCAGGCCTCACACACACGTTCTGCAGGGAGGGGGTGAAGATCCTAAGAGACCGAATACAGCTCCTCCCCTCCTTTAAGTAACCTCTCCCACAAAGCCCTGCAGGCATGCAATGCACTCTGGGAGGACAACTGCATTGTGGGTACCATAGTCTATTACCTACTCATATTAATGGAGTCCCGTTTTCCTGGTACCGTAAATTCCACAATGCATCGCTTCACAATGTAAATGACAGTTTTATATCACATTACAAACCGCCACCCCGCTACAAGTGTAACAGGGTTTACAACCACTTTAATGGCATCCCAGTCTTAGTCCGTAAGGTTCAATATTGAGTTGGCCCACCCTCTGCAGCTATAACAGATTTAACTCTTCTGGGAAGGCTGTCCACAAGATTAGGAGTGTGTCTATTGGAATGTGTGACAGAACCCACTGTCACTGTGTGCTTTGGAAGGGACTGAGGGCAGGCCTCCTACCCACAGATTATGGCCCAGAAGAGACTGGAGACTCGGGGAGAAGCTGGCATTGAGATAATGTAATGTAATGCTACATCCCTTCTCCCCCATCCCCCCCCCTCTTGTTGCTGTGTTTAGCTGTGTTGAGTCATGGCACATAGACAATGGTCTGGACTGCAGACATCTCTCCGCAGGGGAAGTGTATTGAGGGGTTGCCTGCTTATCATAATCCCTTTATGTTTATCTGTAGTCTCTGTTTCAATGTACAAGTGTTCAGTTCCCATTGATTCTTCCTTGTCCCCTACCCCCCCCCCTCTATGACAAGGCTAAGGGGAGTGTCCCTAACTGTGTAAAAGTGTATGTTTTGGATTTAATAAACTGTTGATGCTCTGCATGTTTAACCCTCAACACCTGTGTGGATTGTCTCGTGATTGAGGGGTTAAGGGCTGGTTATGGCGAATCTGCAGGCTGCGGGTGCGTTTGGAGGACAGGAGACACAAGTCTGGCGGATGTGCCCATCTGGGGTATCGGAGATCCGTTACAGAATGTTTGACCATTCTTCCAGAAGAGCATTTGTGAGGTCAAGCACTAATGTGGACAAGAAGGCCTGGCTCGCAGTTTCCACTCTTATTCATCCCATCATCCCAAAGGTGTTCTATCGGGTTGAGGTCAGGACTCTGTGCAGGCCAGTCAAGTTCATTCACCCCAAACTCACTCATACATGTCTTTATAGACCTTGCTTTGTGCACTGGTACAAAGCAAAATGTCTTGGTATGCTGACAATTTCATGCTCCCAACTTTGTGGGAACAGTTTGGGGATGGCCCCTTCCTGCTCCAACATGACTGCACACCAGTGCACAAAGAAAGGTCCATAAAGACATGGAGGAGCGAGTTAGGGGTGGAGGAATTTCACTGGCCTGCACAGAGTCCTGACCTCAACCCGATAGAGCATCTTTGGGATGAATTAGAGCGGAGACTGCGAGCCAGACCTTCTCGTCCACATCAGTGCCTGACCTCACAAATGCGCTTCTGAAAGAATGATCAAACATTCCCATAGACACACTCCTAAACCTTGTGGACAGCCTTCCCAGAAGAGTTGAAGCTGATATAGCTGCATAGGGTGGGCCAACTTGTGGTTCTATGCATTTATCAAGGTACATGTGTTACATGTGGCTGTTTAATATCCATTGGTAATTCTAGGGTGAACTTCCACTGGAATACTTTTAACCACCTCGCGCCCGCCGTACGACTATATACGAGGTGGTTGTTACATGCCGGGAGGCCGTGTTTATACGGCCTCCGCTAATTTGGCCACTGGAGGGCACGCGAGCGCCGCCGGCGGCGCGCGCACGTACCCGGCGCGTCACTGCAATGCCGATGCGCGTGCCTGGCGGCCGCGACGTCCGCCAGGCACCCGCGATCGGCGGTTACACAGACAAGGACATGGATCTGTGTGTGTAAACACGCAGATCCATGTCCTGTCAGGGAGAGGGGACCGATGCTGTGTCCCTTGTACATAGGGACACAGATCGGTCACCTCCCCCAGTCAGTCCCCTTCCCCCCACAGTAGTAACAACTAATAGGGCACACATTTAACCCCTTCCTCGCCCCTAGTGTTAACCCCTTCCCTGCCAGTCACATTTATACAGTAATCAGTGCATTTTTATAGCACTAATCGCTGTATAAATGTGAATGGTCCCAAAATAGTGTCAAAAGTGTCCGATGTGTCCGCCATAATGTCGCAGTCACGTAAAAAATCACTGATCGCCGCCATTACTAGTAAAAAAAAAAAATATATATATAAAAATGCCATAAAACTACCCCCTATTTTGTAAACGCTATAACTTTTGCGCAAACCAATCAATAAACGCCGCTTGCGATTTTTTTTACCAAAAATATGTAGAAGAATACGTATCGGCCTAAACTGAGGAAAAAAATAAAAAATTCCCAAAAAATTGGGATATTTATTATAGCAAAAATCAAAAAATATTGCTTTTTTTTCAAAATTGTCGCTCTATTTTTGTTTATAGCGCAAAAAATAGAAACCGCCGAGGTGATCAAATACCACCAAAAGAAAGCTCTATTTGTGCGAAAAAAAGGACGTCAATTTTGTTTGGGAGCCACGTCGCACGACTGCGCAATTGTCATTCAAAGCGTGACAGTGCTGAAAGCTGAAATTTCGCCTGGGCAGGAAGGGGGTATATGTGCCCAGTAAGGAAGGGGTTAAAGAAGACCCGTTATGCAATATGAAACACCACTCTACTGCTCATAAATAATTACAGCTTTTCTCAAATAGGGTACTGAGCGAGCATTTTTCATTTGAATATTCCGTGTAGAATACAAACATCTATAAAATCCCATGACCACATGTGCAAAAACCAGACAATAATAAAGGTGGAAATAATGTTGGACTGGTTATGATGGCCCACTGAGGGATCTAAAATAATAGATTGTATACAAAATTGTTATTTTGCTGTATAAATAGAATATATTCCATAGATGTGTTTCATGATGGAAGCAAAAACCTTTTCCTTGTGTTAAACAAGCTGATGAGGCACAGCTAGGAACACAGCCCACCAGAGGACAATTTGATCGGATCAATGATTATACCCAGTTTAGGAACATTTTAGGGATGCTGGTCCTCATACAATGATGTAGCCAACTAGCCATGTCTTTATTGAGGGAAAGAGCTCAGGTTCCAGTAACCACAAAGGCTTTAACACTTTTGCCTACTACAATATTATATTATAGTAATCCTAAAGGAAAACATTTGTAAGTGCAGCATGATTTAGAGACTTCAACATACTAGTGCGTTGCAGAAACGCATTGGCTGCCAGTGCACTGCAATACAGATAAACTGGAAATGCAGCGTTTTTCACAAATGCATCACTACACAAAACAAGTCTATTGTATTGCACTAAATCTAAATTAATTTGGCTGCCTTTCAAAATTAATGGCAGCACAAAGCACGGGAGAGTGTTTAAAGTGATGTTAAAGTTTTTTTTTTATATAAAATAATAAACATGTTATACATGCTCTGTGCAATGGTTTTCCTCTTTTTGTGAGGTCCCCCACTGGCACTTCTGGCTCCTCCTCTTCAGTGAATGCCCCCATAGGAAGCCGCTTCTCATGGGGGGCACTCGTGCGGGCTCGTTCCCGAGCCATCTTGCCTGCGCCCATTAACACAGACAAGGCAACTCGGCCTCGCCCCCCACTCCTCATCAAAGCATTTAATTGCTAATGGCTTATGCTGCTATCAGTCTGCCCAGAGAGGAGGGACAGAACTGGGAGAGTCTCATATACAGCTCTGGATCGTGAATGGGCTCAGGTAAATATAAGGGTGGGGGGGGCAGGGGGGATTCTGTTACACAGAAGGTTTTTACCTTAATGCATGGAATGCATTAAGGTAAAAACCCTTTAGGCTTTATAACCACTTTAATGCATTGCCGCAAAACATTGGTGCATTAACTAGCAGTCTCAGCCAACCAGCTGTGGTTTGAATACAGCTTTCAATTATGCTGGGCCCACTCAAATCTGCAAATCAATAGCATACGCAAATGAACTGGTAATTATCAGATCTGTAAAATAGAAATGAATTGGAAAATACATACAGGAGGATATTTACTAAAACTGGTGCACTCAGAATCTGGTGCAGCTGTGCAAAGCAACCAATCAGCTTCCAGGTTATATTTGTGATAGGTAGGCATTAAGAGCTGATTGGTTACTATGCACAGCTAAACCAGATTATGTGCACCAGTAAATCTCCTCCACAGTATATCTTTCCATGTCATTTTATCTTATGCCGCGTTCCCACTATTGGTTTTCCCATCGGAAAAACCTTTGATGGTTTTTCCGACGGAATTCCGCTCAAGCTTGTCTTGCATACACGCGGTCACACAAAAGTTCTCTGAACTTTCGAGCGTTAAGAATGCGGTGACGTACAACACTACGACGAGGCGAGAAAAATAAGTTCAATGCTTCTGAGCATGCGTCAAATTGTTTCCGAGCATGTGTGTTTTTTTCCCTCAGAATTGCATACAGACGAACGGATTTTCCGATAGGATTTTTTTCCGTCGGAAAAATTGAGAACCTGCTCTCAAACTTTTGCTGGCAGGAATTCTGTCAGAAAAAGTCAGATGGAGCATACACACGGTCGGAATTTCCATTCAAAAGCTCACATCAGACTTTTTCCAACGGGAAATCCGGTCGTGTACGTGGCATTAGTGCAATCCATCAAATTTCCAACTACAAAATAGCTCTAAAATGTATCAAAATACAACAAGCACAGAGCCTCTATCTACGAAAAGTGCATCTCCAAGGCTAACCCAGGACCAGGGCTCAGCAGAACATACTCTAGATCAGGGGTCTTCAAACTGCGGCCTTTTGCTTGTTTTTATCCAGCCATTGGGGCACTATTTCATCCACTGATACCAACTATGGGCATAATTCCCCTTACTGACACCAATGAAGAGGGTACATTTCCTCCCAATGACATTGACACCAACGATGGGGCAAAATTCCTCTTACTGACACTAATGATGGGGCCCAATGACATCAACGACAAGGCACAATTTCTACCACTCACACTAATATTGGGGTGCAATTACTTTCACTGAAACAAACAATGGGACATTTTTTTTCCTCACTGACTTTGAGACCTTTCCTACTCCCACTGGCTACAGTATGGCCCTCCTAAAGTCTGAAGGACAGTAAACTGGCCCTTTGTTTAGAAAGTTTGGCGACCCCTGCTCTAGGAGACTAGATTGATCAATTGTCAATTAAAGGAGATGTTGTCCATGGGGCTGGGTTCACACTGGTACGACACGACAGTCATACAACTTTCATCCTACTTTGCTCTGCGACATCAGTCCTACATTGGTCCTGCATTGGTCCGACATCCATCCGACTTGAATGAACAGGATACTACTTTGATCCGACTTTGTGCTAGTCTGACTTGTCCTTTGACCAATCAAAACAATCCCTGGGTGAGATAAATTCCTTTTACTGCTGCTGTAATCACAATGTCGGATGTCAAAAATGGGATGGTTAGGACAAGGATCTTACTTTGATCCGACTTCAATGATATTCAATGGGCTGAAGTAGGATCAAAGTCGGACCAAAGTAGTACAGGGAGCATTTTCAGGCTGGGTTCACACTTGTACGACACAACAGTCATACAACTTTCATCCTACTTTGCTCTGCGACATCAGTCCTACATTGGTCCTACATTGGTCCTACATCCATCCGACTTTCATGAACAGGATACTACATTGATCCGACTTTGTGATAGTCTGACTTGTTCTTTGACCAATCAAAACAATCCCAGGGTGAGAGAAATTCCTTTTACTGCTGCTGTAATGACCATGTCGGATGTCAAAAGTCGGATGATTAGGACAAGGATCCTACTTTGATCCGACTTCAATGATATTCAATGGGCTGAAGTAGGATCAAAGTCGGACCAAAGTAGTACAGGGAGCATTTTCAAAGTCGGACCGACATGTGTCGAACCAGTTAAGACGGCTCTCATAGGGAAACATTGATTTTCACACGTCATGCGACATGAGCTCCCAATGTCGGAGCGTTTGTCGGACAAGTGTGAACCCAGCCTAAAGCAAGCAACATATGACTGAGCAGAAGAAAATGCTGAGAAACAATGCAAATCTGGTGTTGGCTACAAAAAAATCTCTGGATCAACTGTGGGTATAGGATTGTGTATATGGGATTGTATGTTTTTTTGTTTTTGTTTTTGTTTTTTAGATGGACTTTTTTCAACCTGACTAACTATGCAACTATATAAATATATCTACAGACATGCTTAAAAATGTACGCATGTTCAGAAAAACACTGCTCATCCACGATGGCACAAGGGCCATGTCATTAAATAATCAGGAGGTGGCTGTACACAAGTCTATAGGGGCTAACTGCAACAAGCACATAACCAATGCAACAAACATAATTACCACAAAAACCAGCATGAGCACTTGCAAAGGTAACCCAACGAGAATAGTTGGCAGGCAAGCTGGCCCCTTTGCACCTTAATAAATAATATTCCACACTTACCCCACATAATAAATAACACATAACCATCTAAATCATGAAATAAAGAATATATACATTACACCACCCCTGTAGCCATGCTTCTAGCAGTCAATGCTCTCTTCTTGCAATGGCTCAAAGCACCTTCATCAGGAAAACCTTTGATGGTGACTAGAAAATGACTTTGCCACTAGTGCTTCACCAAGAAAAAACATTGCATTGTTTTACCCTAACAAATTAGAATCTTTTTTGGCGAATCCAGTGGATATAGGCATGTTAAGCCTGTCTGTTTCTTAGAAGATTTCCTTCTAAATCATTTATTTTTATCACAAGGGACGCCACAGAGAAAATGAAACAAAAATTGTTATCACACGAAGCAAAGAGGCAGCTTGAGGATGTGCTCTGTTTTATAAAGCAGATGGTCCTGCTGTTTATTAAGCACGCTTTTATATTGTTTGTAAGATTTCGATATTTTTTAACTGAACCAGGATTTGTGCATATGTTATCTAATTTATGCATCTATGTTCTATAAAAGATTTTTAATGTACACATTTACATTACATGTGTATATTACAGCACTTTTCTTTGCAAAATCAGGACAGTTTTTGTTTCAAAGTAGGACTTCGGATAGAATTTAACCCCCGCTAGCGGCCGAAAAAGGGTTAATACCGGCCGCAAACCGCGGCTATTGCCGCGGTTTGCGGGCGGTATTACCGCGCTGTCCCATTGATTTCAATGGGAGACCGCGGTAAAGGAGCGGTGAACACACCGCTCCTTTACCGCTGTAAAGAAGCGGCTAGCAGGACTTTTGGAGCGGTCCTGCTAGCGCACCGCTTCAGTGTGAAAGCCTTCGGGCTTTCACATTGAAGGCTAAAGGGCATGATTTTTTCATGCGGTATAATAGCGCTAATATTAGCGCTAAACCGCATGAAAAACGCCCCAGTGTGAAAGGGGCCTTCCTGACCCATAGCCAAAAAGTGACAGGAGATTCCTGCAAATTATGGGAATCTATTGCAGCCCCCCAGGTCTCCAGATCTAGTGTCTCCATTGGAAGGTTTCCCCTCTATTACTGTTCTGGGGACAACCCAAAATTTGGGATTTTCTTTTACTTTCACTTTTGATGATAATGGTAAACAGGACAAATAGCGAGGATGAATCTCCCTAACAGAAGCACAGACAGCAATAAAAACAGGTGTAGCGGGGCTTTAAAATTGAAGGGAATGTTTGAGTGGTAGTTGTACTCAAACACACTATTTGATAGGGTTCTGTAAAACCCATTTTGTACTACAGGTGGGATGCTGGTGTATAGTTCCCCGTGGACTGTTGGTGGCGCTGCCATTGGAGGTCAGGGTTGAACCGCTGGTACAGTGCTGTGCCTTGGATGTCCCCTTTCGGCGGTGGTATGGTGGGCGTGTCGGCCTGCTGTGCATCCCGGGAGAGGAGATAAAAGGGGCAGACCCTGTCTGTCAGGGGTGAGTTCCCGGGGGTCCTACCCCGGGAGCGTGTGATTTTTTCGTGGCCACCCCAGGCACCTTTAGCCCTGGGGTGGAGTTCCTGGCCCGGTACACTGGCGGATCAGTCCCAGGCACCTTTAGCCCTGGGGCTGCAACTGAAGGCCTTGGGTCCAGCACCTTCGGCTGGAACCCACGGAGGGAGGAGGAATCCCAGGGGGCTGCCTTGTGAGGAGACCCATATCTAGATGAGGAGGACGGGGGAGGACCGTTCCGAGGGACTGGTGAGAGATCACAGTGAAGGAAGGGGCCCGGTAACTCTCTGGAGGGATGTCATCGTCCCGTTAGAGGCCTAAAACCAGAACCAACATTCACCAGGTCTGTAATCTGATTCGAGCATCATTCCGGCTGCTAGGATCCACTCTAAGGGGAGACTATCCAGATGAGCTGAGACTACCGAAGATATGGGTAGTGAATAAGTATTTGTTTGTGCCTGGACCTACTCCAACACCTCTTGCTGTCCTGATCTTCCTTCAACCTATCCTGTTCAATGATTATGCATAAGAGAGAAATAAACTCTACGTTGGAGTTGCAATTGGTGTGGACCTTGGAGTTATTGGGGAATAGAGACTTGCCTTTATTGCAGTGAAGACGGGAGCCATTCTCTGGGGAACCTGACCATAGAGACCCGGGTACATTACACCGCTCAACCTCTTCACACAGGAGGGTACGGGCATGTGGCATGGTGTGCCCCTTTTCCTACAAGTGAGCCACAGGGAAGGAAAAGGGGTGGTGTGTGCTACACAGGTATTCTAATCTTTCTTCACTCTATCTAAAACAAAAAACGAAATCTGGTATGTCTAGTGAAAAAATACAGAAATTTTCCTTATTTCTAAATTTTTTTAGGTAGGAGATGTGTTTGAGTTTCGTCCCCACCTTAGCAGCACTGCCCATCATTACAAAATACTTCATGTAGGCATCCACCCCTCACACGCGCCCATCATGAACAAATTGGCCCCTTGCAGACTTGCACGAGCATTGGGAGCGTGTGGCACAATGTCAGCTATTGTCTACAGCTGATCGTAAATTCAGATGTTTTCGGTGGCTCTGTACTGCGCATGCGCTACGTATGCGCAGTTCCGGCCGGGCATTTCTCGACAGGGGGCATTTCTCGACAGAACACCGGCAATGGAACCATTCATATAGCCACAACTCATGTCACCGGAATTGTGAAAAAGGTTCCTGCACTACTTTTTACCAATTTCTTTGCAACTTGCATAGACTTCTGCTAAATGAAGTCACAAGCTGCAATGAAATCAGAAGTGAAAATTGCACTGTGTGGATTTGAAATCAAGCTGAAGTAGCGCGATTTTAAAGCCACACCAAAGTGAACTGGGGCTAAAAAAAAAAGAGGATTTAACTCCCAAAGTCCTTGCAGAGGGGCCGGTCCACTAATCAGGAAAAGATCAGAAATGTCATACTATTAAATGTATGTTCAGGCTATTTAATTCAAAATATTGGCTGAGAGATGTCATGGCCACCTTTCCTTTCAGACCTTTTAGTAATTGTTTCTGGTCCCTCATGCAAGATCGTACATCATTTCCAGTAAGAAATGTCCCCAGATTTAGGCTCCCTTTACACTGTTCACACATTCTATCACCACCTCCAGGCTCCCATTGACTCCCCATAACCTTAACAGAGTGCAAGCACAGATAACATATTTTGGGTGTCTGGTTTGGGAGATTAGTTCATTTGCACTGGCGATTATTAGTTCATTTGCACTGGCGATTAAATTTAGGGATCTAAACAGCTCTTCGACTAGAAATTATAAAACGTTTTAGTTTAGGCCAGAGATACTTTGTAAGTCATTACATGCCTTGTCCATCTCTTTATGTTGTGTACCCAGATATGGATTTCTATTATACAAGGGCACATTATACAGTTTTTTTTTTCTGTGAATGCAAACCTTTCTGCTTGCACATCTCCTAACAGCGTGTATATAAAAATGAGTTTTTAATGCCTGCATGCTTACTGTAGTCAGGAATGAAACGTGTTAAGGAAAGTGCCTTTGATTGCAGGGAGAGGCTAGAAAATGTATCACGCTGGAATTTGAGATTAGCAATGTGATCAAGAAGTTCTTTCAAGACAAATCGTTTGCCTGTTACCAAATTATTTTTGTTTTATAAAATTTTATTTTTGAAGTTTAACATTTTAGAAGCTTGCACGTCTCATATTTTTATATACAGAGTAGTAGAGTCTCCCTCTTGTGGGTGTCTGCACATCAGAATGGACAATTAGCACTCTTGCTGAGTGACCACTGAGATTAAAGGATATGCTATCTAGAGACTGTACTGTAAAGCCTTGTACACACGATCGGAATTTCCGATGGAAAAAGTCAGACGGAATTTTTTCATCGGATATTCCGACCGTGTGTGTGCCCCATCGGACTTTTTCCATCAGAATTTAGAAAGAGAACATATTCTCTTTTTTTCCGAAATTCCGTTCGTCTGTAGGGAACTCCGACGGAGAAAAAAAACACACATGCTCAGAATCAAGTCGACGCATGCTCGGAAGCATTGAACTTCATTTTTCTCGGCTCGTCGTAGTGTTGTACGTCACCGCGTTCTTGACGGTCGGAATTTGGTGTGACAGTGTGTATGCAAGACAGCTTGAATGGAATTCCGTCGGAAAAATCCGTCTGAGTTTATCCCGACGGAAAATCCGATCGTGTGTACAAGGCATTACTTTGTCAGTCTGAGAAGACTGATTTACTTTAATTGAAAGAGAAGTGCACACTGAACACACAGTGCTAGGATGCTCAGCGTAAGGCTGACCACATTGAAATATCCCAAAAACCACAACAGACTATCAGTTTAAGAGGAACACTTGGGTAACTATGCACATCATTTAGGAATTCTTTTTGAACGTCTTCTACATACCAGCCCCTAAACTCTGTGCTTTTATCTGACACACCCATGACAGTCTTGACAAAGTTATTGAAGGTTAAAGAAGAGTCTTAAAGTGGAACTCCATCCTAATTTTTTTTTTTATAAGGAGTAGAGTAAGGTTAGAATCTATGTTTTTTTTTTTTCCTTTTTCCCCTTGCTGTCTTTGCCCAACTGAAGAGAAACCTTCTCTCTTTTCCTGTTTCGATGACAGGAGAGTTCTTTCAAACAGGCACAAAACAGCATTAATTCGACCATTCATTTGGCTAAAACCTCCTTCAGCTATTTATTGTTGTCTGTTATGTTGTTGGAGATTTGTTCTCTCTTTCTGTTCTGGTGAAAATGTTGTCAAAAGCATAAGGCCTCATGCCCACGGACGTTTTTACAGCTGCGTTTTTTAGCGTTTTTTACAGCTTAAAAGTCCATGTTAGTCTATAGCTCCATGCCCACCTAGAGGTTTTTGAGCTGC
Source organism: Rana muscosa (assembly GCA_029206835.1). Taxonomy (NCBI): domain Eukaryota; kingdom Metazoa; phylum Chordata; class Amphibia; order Anura; family Ranidae; genus Rana; species Rana muscosa. The sequence continues at coordinate 80,844,597 of CM055127.1, forward strand.
AAATAGCATAGACGTTTTTAAGCTGTAAAAAAAAAAACAGTTCCTCAGCATCGGAGTTAGGCAGAAAAAACCGTGAGCATCAAAAAACGTGCACAAACGCGCACTAACGCGCGGTCGCGTTTTTTTAGCTCTGACGTTTTTTTTTTGTTTTTTTTTAAATTTACAATAACATGGACAGGCGTTTTTAAGCTGTAAAAAACGCAGCTGTAAAAACGTCAGTGGGCATGAGGCCTTAGAGTTAAAGGGAAATCTCCCCAATGAAGGACATGCCAAAAAAAACGAAGTACTAGCCCTTCTCTATCTAAAATTGAAAAACAAAAATGTTTGATCGGAGTTATCCTTTATTACTAACAAAACTGCAACTGCTCAAGCACAAGAGACAAGGACATCAAAACCATCAAATACTATTTTAGAGCCCACTGTAAAAGAATTGTGGACTATTCAAATGGAGTTTAAATGATAAAAGATTTATATGTGTCCCTTCTTAAGCTTTCCTTACATTTTAAGAGTCTGGCACTTCATGCCAGGAGTCAGGGGTCACATGACGCCTAATGCCTAACATGTGACAGGTTCTGGCCTATCAACCGCTTGACCTCACACACTGTCACCCAGCTCCAGAGAGCACCTAACATTGTCAAAAAAACAGAGCCCTGTAAGTAAGAGGAATGAAGGCATGTTAAGGTTCTGGGAAATGATACTGATGTAAATTCACAGTTGAGAGACAGTGTATGAGGTCAAGCAATTGCCTTAAGCAATTAGATGACCGCTGCTAATCAGTCTAATTGGTTAGGCTCCCTTTAGCGGGGGGCTCCCTTAGAGAAATGTCCTTTATCTACCTGTTCTGCTGGCAACCTACCAGATAGGAAGTGAGGGGAACTCTCCAGCACAGACATAAAATAAATCATTTTCTTTAGAAGAGTGAGGATGGCTAAATACCCTTGTCAGGTTTTTATTTCTGTCCAAGATGTATATTTTTCCTCACATCCTGTCTGGTGAAAGCACTATCAGCAGTACAGGAAGTACTGGGAAATCCCTCTAACAGAGCCTCAAAAAGCATTAATTACCCATCAGGAGTTCCAATCCTTCCCCACTGTATCCAAATCTAGAATAACTTTTTTGTCTTGACATAGGCTTTGAAGAACTTTCTACCAACATCTTAATAAGCAATATCTATTATAAAAGGCAACTTGATCTATTAATAAACAAAATGTATTCTCTACACATATTACTGAAATAGCTTTGAAATATGTTATATCTGTCTTCCCTCCGGCTAAAGAGAATTTAAAAAGACATGCCTACACTTAAATTCTTGTAAAGTTTCTGCCATGAACATAAAGCCTTGATCTTGTTCTGTCATCAGACTTTTTCTTTCATCTTTTACGAGAACCCTGCTGTGCTGACATTGTGAAGACTACTGATTATTTGTTTACCCACAAAACAGATAGAAAACATCAGGTCAAACAGGACATCGATGGCCTTAATTAATAAGCCGGTGTAGAGTGCGGTGATGATGTGAGCAGTAACACAAAGTAAGCAATTTTAGGATCATTGAAGTTCGGTCCTCTTAAGAGAAATTCTGATTTGTCATTAGAGGTTACTGTACTTGGCACGTCGGTTTTTGACCTTATGAAAACAGACTTTGTGTTCAAAGCAATGTTCCTCAGGTTTCATTCATTTATTGAGTCCACATTACATGCATACTTCAGGAGACGTATGCCGCGTACACACGATCGGACATTCCGACAACAAAACCGTTGATAATTTTTCCGACAGATGTTGGCTCAAACTTGTCTTGCATACACACGGTCACACAAATGTTGCTTGGAAATTCCGAACGTCAAGAACGCGGGGACGTACAACACTACGACGAGCCGAGAAAAATTAAGTACAATGATTCCGAGCATGCGTCAAAATGATTGCAAGCATGCGTAGGATTTTTGTGCGTCGGAATTGGATAAATACGATCGGAATTTTCGACCACAACTTTTGTTGTCGGAAAAATTGAGAACCAGCTCTCAATCATTTGTTGTCGGAAATTCCGACAGCAAATGTCCGATGGAGCCTACACACGGTCGGAATATCCGAAAGAAAGCTCACATCGAACATTTGTTGTCGGAAATTATGATCGTGTGTACGCGGCATTAGTTCTGTTTTAAAGTGGCCTATAATAAAGCATTGTGAACAAGCAGGATTTTTAAGGCAGAAGAGACATACCATTTATCTAATGCATTAAGACTCCTACCTGACTGCCTGCCACTGTAAATTCAGCAATGGGATGACTGAACTCTCGCACATGTGTGGGAGTGACGTCAGCCAGGCCAAATAAAATGCTCAGAGATCGGTACCTGGAAGCTGGCCAGCTGAAGATGACAGTGACAAACGGAGCACATGTAGGCTTTGTGTAAAAAAAGTATCAAGTTTTCCGTCTGTTCTGCAGAGAAGGATGTGTTCAAGTCCCTCTTCCATTCCTGTGGAAAGGAGTCTGAGGGCAATTGAAGGGTAAATAGGAGCAGTTGGTGTGTCTTTAATAGTATGCCCTCTAGAGGTTTTTGTTGGGCACATATTTCCTCAAAGTGGGAAAAATGTCTGCACAGAAGGCCTTAGGTTGTGGTAGAGTGCTTAAGAATTATGAGACCTGCATACGTTCCCAGAAGCCCACATCAAGAATTTCCAGGTCTATGTGGATGCATCAGGGATCCACCAGCCTGTTTCATTGAAAAAGTAATTTGATTCGAACCTCCTGTGCTATATCTAGGATTGGAAACGTTGTCATTCTGGCTTGGTGTGAATTTGGGGTGGCCAATGATACCAGACTTGAGGGAAGGGTGTGCAGGGGTATTCCATTGTAGGGAGATGGTGGCAAAAGTTCTCAGTGTGGGTCCAATTAAGGGGGATTTCCGAGTGGTAGGTGAACATCTCCTCCCATCAATGGTGTGCCTGTGAGGGGGAGTAACTGATGGTTTGGTCTCTGTATGACAACACCAGATTTATGCCATAATGTGCTAATATGCACAACATACTAGCACATTATGACAGACTTAGCTTTCAAAGGATACCCTCCAGTGTTATGCTGTCAGTGCTCAGACACTTCCATCTTTCCCGGTCTTCCTTCCAGGTTCGCTCTGTTCGCTGCTTGAATGGCTGGGCCATAATGACATCACTCCCACGCATGAGAGTTGCTTCATCATGGCACAGAGCAGGTTCCAAAAAATATTCCTAAAAAATGGAAAATGTGCTGGCGTATATAAAGAAAGCACCTGGCAGAGACAGTCAGACACACTGTGCACTCAACAAAATAATAAAATTCTGCTGCATCAATAATAATGCAAACCACATTAATAGAGTGAAAAACCTATGTGAAAAAATATATAAGTTCTAAGTTCATTTAAAATGTGCATAGATGAAAACAACAGTCCCAATCAAAAGTGACATCCACTGTTGTGTAATGAGGAGTATCCGAAAGCTTCTATATTCACCATGTGGACCCTCATCAATAGTTAGATGGAGTCTTACCAGAATCTATGGACTCTATTACGGAGTCAGGTATGCCTTCAAACAATATCCTAGTATTTGGTGCTAAGACCCAGATGGTTACATCTGATCCTCATGATACTTCTGATTCCTCAGAATTATAAAGCATATATATGCCCACATAGTGTGAATCCATAAAACACATTTATTAAAAGTAAAGTACAAGGCTACTTACAGGAAGATCATAAAAACAGTGCTGTGAATATATAAAACATAGTAGTAAACAAATCCAGATATTTCAGAGATCGCATGCAAGCGTGGCGACGTCACATGCGTTAGCTCGTCGCAAAGCGTTTTGTCATAGTTGACCTCATCGGGGGATTGCAAAAAATTTATTTTGAGCTGCACATGCTCAGCTCAGTGTACGCTACTGCTGACAGACAAGGGGAAGCATTTATGCCAGAAGAGAGTATTAAGCTGTGTACACACGATAGGTTTTACCAATGAAAACAGTCCGATGAACTTTTTTCATCGGACAAACCGATCGTGTATGGGCCCCATCGGTCTTTTTTCCATCGGTGTTTAAAAATAGAACATGTTTTAAATTTATCCGATGGTTAAAAAACCGATAGCAAATTACTATCGTCTGTGGGGAACTCCATCGGATAAAAAAAAACACGCATGCTCCGAATCAAGTCGACGCATGCTCAGAAGCATTGAACTTCATTTTTCTCGGCTCATCGGAGTGTTTTACGTCACCGCGTTTGGAACGGTCGGTTTTTTGACTGATGGTGTGTAGGCAAGACTGATGGAAGTCAGCTTCATCGGTTTTCCGATGGAAAAATCCATCGGTTTAAAAACCATAGGAAATCCGATCGTGTGTACAGGGCTTTAGGGTCCCTTCTGTCTTAAAAACCCTACCTGTCAGTGTTTTTTTGTTGCCGCTTTAAGTAGGTAAATGCAGTAAAACCGTACAAGGGTTCTAACCCTTCCGGACTCTATCCAAAAATTGGAAAAAAAGTCTTGGGTATAATGTGGACATTCAGAGTCTTGCAAATGTTTGTCCCCAGCTGGCTCTCTTTAAACAAAATATTTATATAATTATTTCTAACTTCTTTTATGAGACATAAATTTATATATTATAGCTGAAACAATAGCCAAATAATATGCCTTTTTGCACAGCAATCACATGGGGAGCTGTTATTCACATATTCAGAACGTAACCTGCCAAAACGTCTCAGTAATTTGCAATTTTGTTTCCTCTGCTGGCTGGTAATACTTATATTTGGGTGATAAAGTTCTCTCCCTGCAAAAGCTGTCAATATTTTGATTCAATATTCAGTAATGTACTGCATAGCGACGCTTAAGCCACTCCGTGAAATTCAATCTGGGACTTGGTTTACTGTATTATTCCAATGCATCAGCATTTTGATTGCATTAAAGGTATATTATTTTCAGGGGTCCCCATTTGTCTGTTTTCTACACTCTGGTAATACGTTTAGTGGAAGTACAAAGGAATGGTAAGGATTTTTATCAGTAATCTCTAGTGTTTAAGGATGAAATTATTAGTATTTTTTTAAGCTCTAATTTAACTCGTGGCATTTATTAGGAGGCAATTAAATATGTAGTTATGTCTGTAAATGATAGGAAGGCTTCTAAATAACGATCAAATTAGATTTATCAGTTCTATTCTGCAGCTAGAGGCGAAATATGCTGAGGATTCAATATGGGTATTTGATATGCATTTTTCAAGGAGATACAGTAATAAGATACATGGTACCCAACACTTAATGAGATCTTGTATTGTGTTTTTTTTTTTTTTTTTTTCATTCTGGCAAAGCACCGGAATACACTTTTATGCGGAGATATATTGAAGGGTTGCTACGATCATCAGTCACTGTAGTAATTAGCCTTTTCAGCTTGAGATAAGTGCATCCTATGTGCACGGTAAACCCCGAAGCTTTATATCTTTAAATTACTTACTTTTTTTTTCATTTTTTTGTCTTTTTGTTTTTTTAATATTAGTGGTGTAGTCATTTGTTTTCAGAGGTACAAAAGCTCTCTTTTATTGATAATTTGAAGGAAACTCCACTTTCATAAAAAATTGATATAGCATACATAATTGCTTCACAAGCCACTTTGTTGGGCAATCCATTACGCTTTTGCAGAGGCTGCCAGTGCTCAGAGGATTAAAACTCTGCCTGAGTGTGGACAGGATAGAGCAATGTAAAACAGCCACAGACTGCTGCTGTATTATGTTTATATATACCCTATCAATCATAACTTCATGACCACCCACCTAATATTGAGGTCCCCCTTTTGCCCTGACACGTCAAGGCATGGATGCCACTAGACATCTGAAGGTATGCTATGATATCGAGCTCCAAGCCGTCAGTATGAGATCCTTTAAAGGGGTTGTAAAGGTTTGTTTTTTATTTTCTAAATAGGTTCCTTTAAGCTAGTGCATTGTTGGTTCACTTACCTTTTCCTTTGCTTTACCTTCTAAATGTTTTTTTTCTTTGTCTGAATTTGTTTCTCCTCACTAAACTTCACACCATCATCCGAGTGGTGTGGAGTCATCCAGAACAGCTTACTGAACAGCTTACTGAGGAGGAACAGGAAGTGAGAAATTCAGACAAAGAAAACAAAGAAAAAAAAATTAGAAGGGAAATCGAAGGAAAGGGTAAAAACAATGCACTAGCTTAAAGGAACCTATTTAGAAAATAAAAAAACGAACCTTTACAACCCCATTTAAGCCTCGTACACACGACCGAGTTTCTCGTCGTTAAAAACACGTTGTTTTTCTCGACGAGATTCTTGTCAACCTTGACGAGTTTCTCGTCAAGCTTTCCATGCGTACACACTGACAATTCCAAATCTCGTCGTTGTTCTGCGCGGTCACGTCCAGCATGTACGACGGCAGTATAAAGGGGAAGATCGATTTCACTGGCGCCACCCCTTGGGCTGCTTTTGCTGATCTCGTGTTACTGCGTGTGAAGTAAAAGTTTGGGAAGAGACGATTCGCGCTTTTCAGTCTTCGTGCTTTCAGTTCGTTTTAGCGTGACGAATGTGCTATCTCCATTACGAAGGCTTGTTTTACCAGAAGATGCGCTCCCATCTCATACTTGATTCTGAGCATGCGCGCTTTTTGAAGAGTCGTAAAAGCATACACATGAACCATTTTCTCGTCGCAAAACAGGCCAACGAGAAACACGACGAGAAAATCTAGAATCCGGACGAGAAAAAGGAGAGCAGGTTCTCTATCTTTCTCGTCGAGATTCACGGCAGTTTTCTCGTCGTAAAACCATATACACGAACGGTTTTCTCGACAATAAAGCTCTCTCGGCACTTTTCTTGACGGTTTTGGACGAGAAACTCGGTCGTGTGTACGAGGCTTAAGTCTTGTAAGTTGTAAGGTGTGGCTTCCATGGATCCGACATGTTTTTCCAGCGCATCCAACATCTCAAACTTGTTGTTGTGTTCCTCAAGCCATTTGTGAACCATTTTTGCAGTGTGGCAGGGTGCATTATCTTACCGAACAAGGAGCATACTGTAAAGGTTTTATTACATAAGCTTGCAAATATACAGTATGTGAAGCCACACTGCTGCACCAAGGCACCTTGCAGATGTGTGATGCCTAACTTTTGACTAGCTGAGCTCCCAAACTAGGCTTTGTATAGCAATGAAAAAATTGAGAATAAGTCAAGAGAAGGCATGCATTGGAAGTAACTCCTTATGCCTTAAGGGCTTATTCCCACCCATGCGTTGCGGACCTGCATTTGACCTGCTCCAATCTGCTTTTGCATTTTTATAGACTTGCATGGGAAGACAAGCAGTTCTAACACGAGGAAAAGCCTGTAGACACTGTCCCTAATGATGTGCAGCCATTGTTGGAGCAAGTGCATGTAGACAGGAAGTTGCTGCAAAGAGGATGCATGAAATCAGCAGCACAGAAATGCAGAAAAGATTAAAGCTCAACTCAAGGCAAAAAATAAATAAAAATCCAATGCAGTGGGGCTGTGCCTGCACCGCACAACTCAACGTCTTATATTTGTCTAGGGGATTGGAGAATGGAGGTATACCTACCCAATACTCCGATCCTCCCCACACAAGACTAGTCCCTGTGGCTTCTGCCCTCTCATCGTCTAGTGGCCTTGTGCAGTGGACTATTCTTGATGTCGTCTCACCTATAGACCTGCTCTGGATGTGAGGACGTCAGAAACAGTCCACTGCTGGATCGTGGAGGAGCGCCGTTTGCTGGTAAAGCGGAGGATTGGGTGAGTATACAGTTTCTCCTCAGCCCTGGACAAAATGAGCAGTTTGGCTTTAAAAGAAGGTAAAAATAGCAATGCAAATGACTGCACTTTGGTTGTACTTGTTCTTTCTATCTTTCAAAACACTTCTAAAATTGTAAATATCCATTTCATGGTTTACAAGTCATTTGTTTGATGCTATGTAATTGTTTCTGCTTTTTGACTTGTTGCACATATACAGTTGTGTGAAAAAGTATTTGCCCCCTTCCTGATTTTTAATTTTTTTTGCATATTTCTCACACTTAAGGCCTGGTTCACACTGGGGCGACAAACGCTCCGACATTGGGAGCTCATGTCGCATGACGTGTGAAAATCAATGTTTCCCTATGGGAGCCGTCTTAACTGGTCCGACACATGTCGGTCCGACTTTGAGAATGCTCCCTGTACTACTTTGGTCCGACTTTGATCCGACTTCAGCCCATTGACTATCATTGAAGTCGGATCAAAGTCGGACCGCAGTCTTACATGATCCGACTTTGGCATGCGACTTGTGCTCTGCTGCTCTTGAGGGGGAACTCCAGGCCAATTTTTAAATAAAAAACCGGCATGGGTTCCCCCTCCAGGAGCATACCAGGCCCTTAGGTCTGGTCTGGATTTGAAGGGGCGCCCCTACGCCGAAAAAACGGCGTGGGGGTCCCCTCAAAATCCAAACCAGACCCTTATCCGAGCACGCAACCTGGCAGGCCGCAGGGGAAGAGGGGGGACGAGAGAGCGGCCCCCCCTCCCTCCTGAACCATACCAGGCCACATGCCCTCAACATGGGGGTTTGGTGCTCTGGGGCAGGGGGGCGACCTGCGGCCCCCCCACCCCAGAGCACCCTGTCCCCATGTTGATGAGGACAGGGCCTCTTCCCGACAACCCTGGCCGTTGGTTGTCGGGGTCTGCGGGCGGGGGGCTTATCGAAATCCGGGAGCCCCCTTTAATAAAGGGGCCCCCAGATCCCGGCCCCCCCACCCTATGTGAATGAGTATGGGGTACATCGTACCCCTACCCATTCACCTGGTGGAAAAAAATTGCAATAAAAAAACCACACAGCTTTTTAAAGTATTTTATTGCACAGCTCCGGGGGTCTTCTTCCGACTTCGGGGGTCTCCGGTGTTGTCGCCGCGCTCTCCGGTTCTTTCTTCTGCCGGGCCTCCGCTAACTTCTTTTTAGCTCTTTTGCTAACGGTTTATGTATCGGTTTGGGGGGGGGGGTTGTCAAAGCCATTTCTAAGGCTTTGGAACTCCAGTGAGCTAAGGGGAGAGCCATTATCCACAAATGTAGATAACTTAGAACAGTGGTGAACCTTCCCAGGAGTGGCCGGCCAACAAAAATTACTCCAAGAGCATGACAACGACTCACCCAGGAGGTAATAAAAGAACCCAGAACAACATCTAAAGAACTGCAGGCCTCACTTGCCTCAGATAAGATCAGTGTTCATAATTCAACAATAAGAAAGAGACTGGGCAAAATCGGCATCAATGGGAGAGTTCCAAGGCCAAAGCCACTGCTGACCAAAAAGAACACAAAGGCTCATCTTACATTTACCAAAAAACATCTTGATTATCCCCAAGACTTTTAGGCAAATATTCTGTGGACTGATTAGACAAAATTGTAACTTTTTGAAAGGTGTGTGTCCTGTTACATCTGGCATAAAACGAATGCATCATTTCATAACAAGAACATCATACCAACAGTCAGACATGATGGTGGTACCGTGATGGTCTGGGGCTGCTTTGCAGCTTCAGGACCTGGACGACTTACCATAATGGATGCAACCATGAATTCTGAGCTTTACCAGAAAATCCTAAAGGAGAATATCTGGCCATCAGTTTGTGACCTCAAGCTCAAGTGCACTTGGGTTATGCAGCAGGACAATGATCCAAAACACAACAGCAAGTCCACCTCAAAATGGTTCTAACAAAGCAAGATTTAGGTTTTTGAATGGCATAGTCAAAGCCCAGACTTAAATCCAATTGAGATTCTGTATCATGGAAAAACCCTCCAATGTGGCTGAATTAAAAACATTGTGCAAATAAGAGTGGGCCAAAATTGCTCCACAGTAATGTGAAAGACTCATTGCCAGTTATCGCAAACGCTTGTTTGCAGTTGTTGGGGCGGCACAACCAGTTATTAGGTTTAGGGGGCAATTACTTTTTTGCATAAAGCCAGGCAAGTTTGGACAGCTTTTTTACCTTAATAAATTAAATCATTCAGTTAAAAACTGCATTTTGTAATTACTCTGGTTATCTTTGTGTAATAATAAAATTAGTTTGATGATCTGAGTCATTGAAATGTGACAAATATGCAAAAAAAATAAAAAATCAGAAAGGGGCAAATACTTTTTCACACAACTGTATGTTTTGTATATTTATCTTCAATGAAAATAATGTTAGTTTTATTTTCTTACAGCAAACAACATTTGTTTCTATGGAGAATGTTCTTACTACTGCTCAACGGAACACGCTTTGTGCGGGAAGCCAGATCAGATAGAAGGTTCCTTGGCAGCTTTCCTCCCAGACTTATCTCTTGCGAAAAGGAAAACATGGAGGAATCCATGGAGGCGGTCATATCACAAGCGCAAAAAAGCAGAGTATGTAGATCTTTATTAATATATTATGTGTTAAATAAAATTTAAGGCTCATACAATGACAGAAAACAACGTGCAAAGTTCAGCTAACATATTGAAACCTGCAAATAATAATCTTCAGACCTTGTGACTAACTATGATTGAAGTCTAATAAGTTTAAGGCCAGTTGAAGTCTATGGGGTTGATTTACTAAAGGCAAATAGACTGTACACTTTTCAAAGTGTAGGTGCACTCTGCAAGAGAAATTGTTCCAGAGCTTAGTAAATGAGGATGAGCTCTGCTGACATCATCCAATGTGAAAGCAAAAATTCCGTTTTTTTTTATTTTCCTTGCACGTGATTGGGTATTCTTTGCATATGAAGTTTTACCTCATTCACTAAGCTCTGGAGCAATTGCCCTTGCAAAGTGCACAGTCTATTTGCCTTTAATAAACCAACCTACTGTATGTATTTAATACTGTAATGCAGTTATGCCTTCAACAGCACTCTAGCTCCTTGCATAGCAATGTTTATTTGAGAAGTGTGCAGGAAAGAGAGGAACTGCTGCTTCTGTGTGATAGCAGAGATTCAACATTTCAGTGAGCTTCTAGCACAGGAAATTTTAACTTTGTAAGCTGCACATAGCAGCCTGGATAATCCTCCACGCTGGCTGTCGTGGGCCCTTGCCCGCTCTTGAGTGCCCATTAGCACTCATGTGTGCATGCTGCTGAGCTGGCTCTGTGTGTCCATAGACCCCCGCCCCCTTCTTACTGGCTGTGATTGACAGCAGCAGGAGCCAATCGTTTCCACTGCTGCCTCTCTGTCCAATAAGGAGAGAGATAGAGAGCCTGGGGAGCTGCTACTCTCATGCACATTAAGAGGGGGGGGGGGGGATGCAGGCAGAAGGTTTTATACCTTAATGCATAGAATGCATTAAAGTGAAAAACCTTCTGCCTTTAGAACCGCATTTAGGAATGTAGGTTCCATTTACATGAACAGGAATGATTTGCTAATACATAAATCCCACAGTGGTGACAGCATCATGTGCGTTGTGCGTTCCTCTAAAAAAAGGTGAATGATGTTCTGCCAGTGATTTCATGGACTGGACTCCATTATTCCCATCATGGGGTAAGGAATTTGATTCTTGCTGAGCTGTTAGTTAACTGGTAAAAAGCAGTCCAGAGGATCACTTACCAATCTAACCTGATAGGGAAAAACAGTACTTCCTTAATGGGGTAGTGATGTCATACATGGGGCACCCATTAACAGCACCCCATCTCACCAGAGGAACTGAAAAATTGTAACCCTAACAAACCTATCTATTGCATTTAGCAATCTACTTGTCAGTAAAGAGATTGGTTCTTCATGTAGACTTCAGATATGGGGACTTAAAGATGAGGATTAACAGATAAGAATGTTATGGGTTTATTTCTGTGATAGTCCTCTTGATAAATATGCAGAGCACTTTGTTCCAACCTAGAGCACAGCATTATATGGCTTATTAAAATGTTCCTTACATTTTGGGGGGCATACTGACAGTTTTAGCATTTGCCAAAATGTTTGTTCTGTTTCTTTGTGCTGCTGCTGTGGGCTGCTCATATTCACTCTATTCTAGTTTAATAAAACATATCGATATATCCCATGCAGATCTTGTTTCAAACAGTGCTCTGTAGGCAGTTTTACCATCATAAAAATATTGTTCCACCACTCTTGTCAAACTCTTGTTTGGTTGCCTGCACTAATATAGGCTAGTGTGCTTCATACACCAGAGCATCTCATTAAACCCAGTTGCATATCCATGAGCATGTATTCTGTTTAATTGCTTGCAGTCCTTTATCGCATGGCAACACCCATTCTAGACCAATGCCTAATGCTTAGCAGAAGTGGTTGGCAATAAAAAAACAAATACGTTTCAGCTGCAAATAAAATGCATCATATTACATCCATCCTAAATATGCTTTGTAGGTTATATTTTACAGACTCATTTCTCTTCGGAAACACAAATCCTCGAGACGACTGTGCAGGAAAAGTACAGCATGCGGCATATTGAAGTAATTGATGGAAATGCATTCTATTAGTGGACTTAGATGTAGTAATGGAGAAATTGATATATTCCCACCTAATGGATATATAGCACTTAACGCGGTTCTGTTTATGAGCATCTATAAGCTTATCAGGGCCAGTGTGCTGGCCTATTGCATTACATGTCTGTGTTCTGCTCCATTCATCACTACTGGCAGCTTTGTGGATATGATTTCCGAAGACTTATCCCTTCAGATCTTATTAGAGGGGAGAACAGAGAAGCGCAGTGGGTTGGCAAGGCTGATGTGTCATCAGATTATTGCCTAGCATTAACCCTTTTAGGGTTTGGGCTGTTCTAGCTTCAGCAATAGATGTAAAAATATTAAAGGACCAGTAAGCCTAAATTATAATGAACAGAGCAACCCTTAGTCAATTAGTAAACTATTAGGGCTATCCAGGCAAAATGTCACTGTACTAGAGTCAGAAAGTACACACAGTTTACATTAAAATGTGTTTATGGCCATATTCGTAAGGCACAATATTTTATTTGAGGGCCACAGTTCCTTGTCATACGAGTCTATGCTGTCCTTTCTCCATTTCATACACAAATGTTTGTTGCATACTGGGTATTTTGCTCAAAAAGTTTGAAATTAGGTATATGTGTCTGTATTTTGGTAGACTCGGATTCATCCAGAAAAAGAGGATACCGGCAGTTATTATATAATGTTTATATGTTCCCAATGCCTGGTCCAGTTGCAAGTTTTGGTTCTAGCCACAGCTTGGGAGTTGCATAAACTCAATACCCATTCTTCCTTATGGCAGAGAGAACCATTGACTATCCGCGGCAAAGATTTCCCAGGGCTCTCATTTTGCACCTTAACACATCCTTGGGTACTTTTAATTAAGCTGATGGCCAACTGTAGATTGTCTGATACCACTGAAGATTAGGAATGTTCACATCATAAAAAAAAAACGAATATTTCTCATTATTTACATATTTGTGGTTTTCTAAGTACTGTATCAAATTATATCCTTCTTTCCCCTTTAATTTGTTTTGAATGTCCATCTTAGAAATTGTCTGTTTCATCATTTAGCCAAAGAATGCTTCCATGACTTCCTTCACTGCTAATGCTTAAGCAACTGTTAACAAAAGAACAGACCGACTGCCGTGCTTACAAATATCACTGCCTTAATTAGACAGAATGTAAAAATAACTCAAAAGGGGATGTGATGCTCCAGAGAATTCTTCCATGCATTAGTCATTTGGCTTCCAAATAAATAAAGCAGATGAATTATACAATGAAATTAGACCTAATGCTACAGAGAAAGGCCTTTTAATGAAAGCAAAATTGACTTTAAAGCTGGCTTTAGATGTGGCCTTTATCAGTTAAGGTTTACATTATTGTCTAACAGCACAGAAAAGTTGTGCTCTACAGATTAAACATAACTCCATTGGTTTTGGAACCCACAATAAACAGTAATTCCTTAAATTACTATATACTGATAGAATCCTTCACTAATTTATAAATACTCTCACATTGGGCCTACAGGCTGGAAACTCTGCCAACTGCTAGAGGAGGTGGATTGTTTGTGGATCTGTGTTTACTTGTGAACCTTAACAAGCACTTTTAATAAAAGGAAAACCAACGAATAATAGAAAAATCTTAACACAGTTTGGTTGAGCATAATATTTAACTACCGTATATACTCGAGTATAAGCCGAGTTTTTCAGCCCTTTTTTTAGGGCTGAAAGTACACCTCTCGGCTTATACTTGAGTCAGTACCTGAAAATCTTCTTATACTGCGGCCGCCGTCCATTGTTTAAATATCGCGGCTTTCTCCTGGTCCCTTCCGTGATAGCCGTTTCCAGCAAACACTGTGTTGAGTGTTCTGCCTATCACGGAGGTCCTCTCATTCTCGGACTCTGTTTCCCAGCAGACACTGTGCTCAGTATTCCGCCTATCATGGACGTTCTCTTGTCCGAGGATGAAAAGACATCCGTGATTGGCGGAACACTGAACACAGTGTCTGCTGGGAAATGGAGTCCGAGAATGAGAGTATCTCCATGCTAGGCGGAACACTTAACACAGTGTTTGCTGGAAACGCCTATCATGGAAGGGACCAGGAGAAAGCCGCGATATTTAAACAATGGACACCGGTTGCAGTTTAAGAAGATTTTCAGGTACACTGACTCGGGCACAGGGAGGCTGCAATGGACACAGTGAGGTTGGGCACAGTAAGATGGCAATGGGCACAGTAAGGTGGCACAGTGAGGTGGCAATGGGCACAGTGAGGTGGCACAGTGAGGTGGCAATGGGCACAGTAAGGTTGGGCAATTGGCACAGTGAGGTGGCAATGTGCACATTTCCCCCCTAGGCTTATACTCGAGTCAATACGTTTTCCCAGTTTATTGGGGTAATATTAGGTACCTCGGCTTATACTCGGGTCGGCTTATGCTCGAGTATATACGGTAATTCAAAAGTTAGAGAATTTCAGAAGCTTTATAGTTTATAGACTTAAAGCAGACCTACCATATAATTCTGACTTCTTCCACATGTACAGTGTGTATAGAAAAGAATCATCCCCCTTTAAATTAATCACATTTTGTTGCTCTGCAGCCTGAAAGGAAGACAGACCCTGTTTTTGTTTTATCAAGCTGTTTTTTTCTCAGTGCAACTCATAACATCAAAGTGAAAGACATAACACTAACATGCCAAAAATTCTAAAACAGAATCACTGAATTGGAAAAAGGATCACCCCCTTGTGTCAGTATTTTGTTGAACCACATTTTGCTTTAGTTACAGCCTTTAGTCTGTTGGGATTTGTCTCTACTAACTTTGCATATCTAAACTTTGCAGTATTTGCCCACTCTTCTTTGCAGAACTGCTCAAGTTCAGTTAAATTTGATGGTGACCGTTTGTGTACTGCAGTCTTCAAGTCATTCCACAGATTTCCAATGGGGTTTAAGTCTGGGCCCTGACTAGACCAGGGGTCTTCAAACTACGGCCCTCCAGGTGTTCAGGAACTACAATTCCCATCATGCCTAGTCATGTCTGTGAATGTCAGAGTTTTGCAATGCCTCATGGGATTTGTAGTTCCGCAACAGCTGGAGGGCCGTAGTTTGAGGATCCCTGGACTAGACCATCCATGGACATTCACCTTTTTCTCCTTCAGCTATTGAAAGGTAGTTTCCCTTCTTGTAACAGCCTCATTCTCTTCGAATTCTGCAGCATACCACCAAAATATGGTTATTCATCCGTATCTTATTGATACTTTACTACCAATTGCCATGTCATTTTGCAATGAAAAATTCGATTTGTTATGCCAGGCAATGTTTTTCAATTCGTCAGCCAAGAATTGGTGATTCCTTGTCTATATCTATTGTAGTCTAATTTTATGTTATGGTTGACAGGTGTAGAGCCTGGTCTTCCACTGTATCCCTTTCAAAGACCAGTTTTTCAAAGGGTAGAACAGTGGATAAATGGTTAGCACATCCGCCTAGCAGCATTAGGGTCATCGGTTTGAATGATTTTCCTCTGAGTACTCCAGTTTTCTCCCACACTCCAAAAACATGCTGGTAGGTTAATTGTCTCCTGTCTAAATTAGCCCTAGTATGTGTATGTATGAATGTGAGTTAGGGACCTTGGGGCAGGGACTAATGTGAATGTACAGTATATATGTAAATTGACGGTGCTATATAAGTACCTGTAATAATTTAGATAAATAAGACCAAAGACCAAATTATACCTACTTCAATAACATCTGAACCTGCTGTCTCAAAATAGTTTAATGGCATGACTTTGATCATCCTGCCATATGAGCACCATTAGCAGAACCAGTAACTGTATGTGTGGGCTGCAACCTAAAGCTAAAGAACCACATATATACATTTTCTAGATAAACTGTACATTTTTACAACTGGTTATTTTGGGCCCCCAGTTGTGGGACACAGATTTGGATTCAGCCCAGGTTAGGGGCTCTTAAGGAAAAGGATTTGAATGAAAATTTAGCATACTTCTTCCAATAAAGGAAGTGGTCAAATTAAAAAACGACATTGAACAGCGCTTGTTTCACAAGACAGTAACACTGTTGTCTGTAATATACTGTATATAGTACTGTATATAAATATGTCTATCACCAAACAAAATTTAATACATTTACATCATTGCCTTAAGACATATGCTAGAAATATTGGATCCAGAATTTATAATTATCAATTATAAAATGTAATTAAAACTGTGTTATCATACAGAAACTGTAAAGAGTTCCAGACTTCCAAAAAAGAAACACATTCCAGCAGAACGGTGCAATAATGTGAAAATTCTCCAATTAAAATGGAATATTTTGTTGCTGAAAACCACCACACTCTTCACTAGGGTTAAGTTCAGGCATGTTCGGACACAAGTTTAAACCCGTCTGAGCTATCAAACCGGGAGGCTGTCACTGCGAACAGCCAATCATAAGTAGCCAAGGCATTCCTTACAAGGGGTGCATATACATGTAGCTGCCGAACAGGGAACAGCTCCGCCACTTATGATTATTTGTCTGCAGTAAAAGCTTCCTAGTGGGATAGTTTTTCGGTGGGTTCGGACTGAACTGCCTGCCTGAGCTCATCCGTACTCTCCATCACCTGTGAACATTATGCACTCACCAGATTAAAAGACTTTAGATAGAAGACGGTCTCTATATGATGTTTATAACATCATAATGGGATATCTTTTCTGAAGTACCAAGGATATTGTCAGCAATCAAAACTCATCAAAAGTAGGGACAGGAAAATATCTGATAGTGCCACGTTTAATAGCATCACCAGCAGAATAAAAACCAAACAATCCAGATACATAAAATCAGTACAACATCATAAACAGCATGTAAAACAACATCCAATGCAAATCCAACATGTCACCTGTAGTGCACCAAATGAAAACATTTAGGATGCCCAGCAATCACATGGATAGAAGTGATGTGCTATGATAACTTCCTACGTGTTTTATCACCAAGAACTTCCTCTTATTTATATTCCACTATTTTTAGGAAGTGGTAAGTCTAATCTTCAGCCTTATTAAATTCCGTAATAAACCTATTTTGCTGTGGTTTAAGTCATACCGCCAGCTATAGGAAGAATACAGTAAATATCTTTTTTTATGTTATATTCAATACTTCAAAGCTGGCTGCATTTATGCAATAACAGTGTGTCCAGCTGGGGTTTGAATGACTACATTCTTATTGATATCCATAGCTCAAATCACAAAAGAATGTACCGGTGTGAGCTGCATGGAAAATGCTATTGTATGTTTCTTTAAAGCTGTGCTGTATGATTCTGAAAATCACAAAAGAAATTAGACCTGCCAACAAGCCATAATGATATGACAAATAAAGCTTGATTTAAAAAAAAATAGGTTTAGTCTTGATATCTTTGCCTGTATAGTAACTTCCAAACAATACCCCATAGTGACAGAAGCAATGAGCAGCATCTGTCTGACAATGTCCTTTTTTTCTAATTTATGGACATGAAAATGGACAATGAATATCTGTTTGAACATTTAGTTTTGTACATTTAATATGCTTTTTTCAGTATATAGTGGCTCACTGTGGTGTCAGATGAAACCCACTTTACAAATAAATAGGATGCCTTTGTTTCGGACATTGAACGCCCCATCCTTCCATAAGAGGATATATAGTGCAATCCTTTTGTACAGAGAAAATGTTCCGCACTTAATAAAGGAATCTCACACTAGGGGCTTGCTATGGAGAATGATATGGAAAATGTCTCATCATCCAGCTGATGGATTTGCTACACTGAATGAAAAAATCGGACTGTCTCATTATCTAGGAACTGGGTGTCGTTCCCGGCTAGGCCCTAATGCAAAATTCATTGAAACTCCTTTCTTGAGAGCCAAGAGCTCATATGGGGGTGCGGAGAGCAGTAGAGTGTTGAAAGAATTCTCCGTGCCGCCTCAGTTATGTGTGAAGGATGAATTAACTCCTTCACGGACACTAAAATATTGTTTTATCCACTTGCACTGCAAGTAGATCTCCTGGAAGTATCAAAAATTTGTAAGTGAGGATCTGCAGACTGCAAGTGAAGCCAGCCAGTAAGTAATGGTAGAAACAAAACATGGCAGCTGTGCTAAAGTTAGAAAGGCAACTTGCATTAATACCTTTAAAGTTAAATCTGCTTGTATTTTGCCTTCTCTGCTTTTGTTTCAACTGCCCATGCTTGTGATTGGTATACTTTAAAGTGCTTCTAAAGCCTCATTACACTTTGCATTAATGAGATCCACAAGATAAACCTATAACAAATCCATGATTCTGTTTTTACTAAATTGTGCATTACCCCACATATTTCTACCTATTGTCAGTCGCACAATTTGTCATATTAATACCAGAATTGTAACAATTTCTTGCCGGGAAGTGCGCTCTTGGAAGTCATATGGTCATTGTTTTGGTTAACACGCATGTGTTCCCTTTGACTTTTATTCAATCATTTCCTTTTTGTCAATTAATTTTCAGAGGTGGCAGAACAGAGGCTGTGCTGTACTTTTTGACAGAGCTACTGTCAATCACTTTTCAATAAAGGCGGAACAGAAGCAGGGCATTTGTCACTGTTGCCAATCACTTTTCTGGGGAGGTCCTGCAGTCACTTTTTCTGAAGCTGCTGTCACTTTTTACAGTTCCTCTGTAAATTACTTTCCAGGGGAGGTGGAACAGAGATGGGGCTGCTGTCAGTTTTGCTAGAGCCAGCACCAATTACTGTTTGGGGGGGAGTGTAACAGATCTGGGTACTTATTTTGTTGTTGCCAAAGTCATTGCAAATCTCTTGAGACACGGAGCAGAGGTGGGGCTGCCATTTGCTTACATGTCAGAATCCCTGTGCCTACAGGCACAGGCAGCGCTTGGACATTACGATGTAGTTCTAGGCATGGGAGTGTGCGTGCACAGATGTCTCTGTCAGTACCTATGTCCAGAAGTTGGTAACCTTCTTCAGAGAGGCAAACATAAGAGGTTGCTATAATGGCGAAAACTACCACAAAGACTGCACTAAGTAAAGTAAGATAAGGCATATTTATTAAGATTTTTAATAACAAACTTTTTAAAAAAAAATCAGGAGGGTTTAATATCACTTTAAGTTTTATGACATTTTGAGCAGCGGATTTGGTGAGCCTGTCCCATGTGATTCTAAATGGGACTACAGGCTGTTCTCATGATTCTGTGCTGTATCATATGATTCTGGGAAAGGGTACACATGCTGGTGTGTAATTGGAGGTAGGGATGGGCCCGGTGCTCGATTCAAACCCATGTTCGAATCGAGCACCGGGCGTTCGCTCGCTCGTCGAGCCCAGAACTATTTGGGCCGTTCGCATCACATTCGTGTGATGCGAGCGGCCCCGCAATGCATTGCGGCCGGCGCAGTGCATTGCTGGCTGATGATTGGCCAAGCATGCACTGTGACCCCGCATGCTTGGCCAATCACAGCGCCCGAAACTCGGAGAGCAATAATTGGCTACAGGCAGGACGCCTGTAGCCAATTACAGCTCAGGGGCTTTAGTACACGCCCCACCATTTAAAAGGCCGCCACGCCATCGGCCCCGGTCACATGAGTTCCGGCTTTAGGAGAGATCAGTCTGCTGATTCTGTCTTTGCTTGATACTGAAAGATTTGCTCTTCTTTGCTAAACCATTGGCTATTTCTTTGCTAAACCATTGCTACCTAAGTCATTGATCGTTCATTGCTGCTGATTGCACAGTTAGCGTGTTATTAGCTGCTGCTGGGGATTAGTCTGGTGCGTGCTTACTGTTAGTACAGTATTGCAGTAGTACCAACCGCAGTGCTGTTAGCACAGCATTGCACCCCAACAGCACCCATAGGACTTCTAGTGTGTTAGTGGCAGCAAACAGAGCTCCTATATTTTCATCTCAGAAGCACCCATAGGACTTCTAGTGTGTTAGTGGCATCACACAGAGCTCCTATATTTTCTTCTCAGAAGCACCCATAGGACTTCTAGTGTGTTAGTGGCAGCAAACAGAGCTCCTATATTTTCTTCTCAGCAGCACCCATAGGACTTCTAGTGTGTTAGTGGCATCACACAGAGTTCCTATATTTTCATCTCAGAAGCACCCATAGGACTTCTAGTGTGTTAGTGGCATCACACAGAGCTCCTATATTTTCTTCTCAGCAGCACCCATAGGACTTCTAGTGTGTTAGTGGCATCACACAGAGCTCCTATATTTTCTTCTCAGCAGCACCCATAGGACTTCTAGTGTGTTAGTGGCAGCAAACAGAGCTCCTATATTTTCTTCTCAGCAGCACCCATAGGACTTCTAGTGTGTTAGTGGCATCACACAGAGCTCCTATATTTTCTTCTCAGCAGCACCCATAGGACTTCTAGTGTGTTAGTGGCAGCAAACAGAGCTCCTATATTTTCTTCTCAGCAGCACCCATTGGACTTCTAGTGTGTTAGTGGCATCACACAGAGCTCCTATATTTTCATCTAAGAAGCACCCATAGGACTTCTAGTGTGTTAGTGGCATCACACAGAGCTCCTATATTTTCTTCTCAGCAGCACCCATAGGACTTCTAGTGTGTTAGTGGCATCACACAGAGCTCCTATATTTTCATCTCAGAAGCACCCATAGGACTTCTAGTGTGTTAGTGGCATCACACAGAGCTCCTATATTTTCTTCTCAGCAGCACCCATAGGACTTCTAGTGTGTTAGTGGCATCACACAGAGCTCCTATATTTTCATCTCAGAAGCACCCATAGGACTTCTAGTGTGTTAGTGGCATCACACAGAGCTCCTATATTTTCTTCTCAGCAGCACCCATAGGACTTCTAGTGTGTTAGTGGCATCACACAGAGCTCCTATATTTTCATCTCAGAAGCACCCATAGGACTTCTAGTGTGTTAGTGGCAGCAAACAGAGCTCCTATATTTTCTTCTCAGCAGCACCCATAGGACTTCTAGTGTGTTAGTGGCATCACACAGAGCTCCTATATTTTCTTCTCAGCAGCACCCATAGGACTTCTAGTGTGTTAGTGGCAGCAAACAGAGCTCCTATATTTTCTTCTTAGCAGCACCCATAGGACTTCTAATGTGTTAGTGGCATCACACAGAGTTCCTATATTTTCATCTCAGAAGCACCCATAGGACTTCTAGTGTGTTAGTGGCATCACACAGAGCTCCTATATTTTCTTCTCAGAAGCACCCATAGGACTTCTAGTGTGTTAGTGGCAGCAAACAGAGCTCCTATATTTTCTTCTCAGCAGCACCCATAGGACTTCTAATGTGTTAGTGGCATCACACAGAGTTCCTATATTTTCATCTCAGAAGCACCCATAGGACTTCTAGTGTGTTAGTGGCATCACACAGAGCTCCTATATTTTCTTCTCAGAAGCACCCATAGGACTTCTAGTGTGTTAGTGGCATCACACAGAGCTCCTATATTTTCATCTCAGAAGCACCCATAGGACTTCTAGTGTGTTAGTGGCATCACACAGAGCTCCTATATTTTCTTCTCAGCAGCACCCATAGGACTTCTAGTGTGTTAGTGGCAGCAAACAGAGCTCCTATATTTTCTTCTCAGCAGCACCCATAGGACTTCTAGTGTGTTAGTGGCAGCAAACAGAGCTCCTATATTTTCTTCTCAGAAGCACCCATAGGACTTCTAGTGTGTTAGTGGTATCACACAGAGCTCCTATATTTTCTTCTCAGCAGCACCCATAGGACTTCTAGTGTGTTAGTGGTATCACACAGAGCTCCTATATTTTCTTCTCAGCAGCACCCATAGGACTTCTAGTGTGTTAGTGGCAGCAAACAGAGCTCCTATATGTTCTTCTCAGCAGCACCCATAGGACTTCTAGTGTGTTAGTGGCATCACACAGAGCTCCTATATTTTCATCTCAGAAGCACCCATAGGACTTCTAGTGTGTTAGTGGCATCACACAGAGCTCCTATATTTTCTTCTCAGCAGCACCCATAGGACTTCTAGTGTGTTAGTGGCAGCAAAGAGAGCTCCTATATTTTCATCTCAGAAGCACCCATAGGACTTCTAGTGTGTTAGTGGCATCACACAGAGCTCCTATATTTTCATCTCAGAAGCACCCATAGGACTTCTAGTGTGTTAGTGGCATCACACATAGCTCCTATATTTTCTTCTCAGCAGCACCCATAGGACTTCTAGTGTGTTAGTGGCATCACACAGAGCTCCTATATTTTCATCTCAGAAGCACCCATAGGACTTCTAGTGTGTTAGTGGCATCACACAGAGCTCCTATATTTTCTTCTCAGCAGCACCCATAGGACTTCTAGTGTGTTAGTGGCAGCAAACAGAGCTCCTATATTTTCTTCTCAGAAGCACCCATAGGACTTCTAGTGTGTTAGTGGTATCACACAGAGTTCCTATATTTTCATCTCAGAAGCACCCATAGGACTTCTAGTGTGTTAGTGGCATCACACAGAGCTCCTATATTTTCTTCTCAGCAGCACCCATAGGACTTCTAGTGTGTTAGTGGCATCACACAGAGCTCCTATATTTTCATCTCAGAAGCACCAATAGGACTTCTAGTGTGTTAGTGGCAGCAAACAGAGCTCCTATATTTTCTTGTCAGCAGCACACATAGTACCTATAGTGTGTTAGTGTCAGCACCCATAGGACCTACAGTGTGTTGTGAGCACACATAGGAGTTCTATTTTTTATACTATATGCACTACCGACTACAATGGCTGGAAGACCGCCAAGGAGAGGCAGAGCGTGCCGAGGCAAGAACACAGGGCAGGCAGGCTCTGTTTCTAGAGACAACAGTGCTGGCCGTGGATGTGGTCGTGCATCGTCATCAGCACGTGGCCATGGGACACGCTTGTCTTTGTTTTCGGCAGCTGGACATGTGGAGCCGCATCATGCCGAAGGCTTGGTAGAATGGATGACCAAGCCCTCCTCATCCTCCTCATCCTCTCTCACCCAGGCTCAGGGTACTGGCAGAGCAGCTGCCAACGCGTACTCAATGGCATCATCAGCCACCCCTTCCCTAGACCCACCATGTCCTCTTGAGGAGTCCCCCGAACTGTTTGAGCACAGTGTTGGGTACATGCTCCAGGAGGATGCCCAACGATTCGAAGGCTCGGATGATGATACCCAGCTTGAGGAAGTCAGTAGTGTGCGCGCAGAGAGAGGGGATGCTGAAGGACAGCAATCTGGCAGTAGTGTTCCACCAGCTGCAGCTTACTGCCAGGTTTGCTCTAGTGGTGAAGAGGGAG
Organism: Rana muscosa; assembly: GCA_029206835.1. Lineage (NCBI taxonomy): Eukaryota > Metazoa > Chordata > Amphibia > Anura > Ranidae > Rana > Rana muscosa. The sequence continues at coordinate 80,868,207 of CM055127.1, forward strand.
GGGATGATGAGGTCACTGACTCCACGTGGGTGCCTGAAGGGAGAGAGGAGAAGGAGGAGGAGGATGCAGCGTCACATGTCCAACGAGGCAGGATGCCCCCTGGAGGCCAGCTAGAGGCCAGCACAGCAACTGTACCACACCGCAGAGCTCCGCCTGTGCAGGGCGCTGCCTCTGCACGTTATCACAAAAGTTCTTTGGTGTGGGCCTTTTTTGAGACGAGTGCATCAGATCGCACCACTGCTATTTGCAATATTTGTCTCAAGCGTATCTCGCGTGGCCAAAACATCAGCCGCTTGGGCACCACAAGCATGAGCAGACATATGTCGACCTGCCAGGCAGCTCGTTGGCAAGCACACATAAAAGACCCACACCAAAGAACAAAGCGGACCTCTCCTTGCTCCTCATCAGCTGGGATCTCCATCCCCACTATATCTTCAGTCCTCTCTGAAAGCTGCTCTGAGAGGACTGAAGGTGTAGAATTAGGTGTGTCACAACCAAGTACTTGCAGTACACCGACGTCCGATTGTAGCAGGCAAATTTCCCTGCCCCAGCTGCTGGACCGTCGAAAGAAGTATACTCCCAGCCATCCACATGCCCAGCGGTTGAATGCTAGCTTGGCTAAATTGCTAGCACTTCAACTGCTGCCTTTTCAGTTGATAGACTCGGCCCCCTTCCGTGAGTTTGTTCAATGTGCGGTTCCTCAGTGGCAGGTTCCCAAACGCCACTTTTTCTCACGGAAGGCGATTCCGTCTCTCTACTGGCATGTGGAAGGCAATGTCCATGCCTCGCTGGACAGGGCGGTCAGCGGTAAGGTGCATATTACCGCTGACTCATGGTCCAGCAGGCATGGACAGGGACGTTATCTTTCTTTCACGGCCCATTGGGTCACTCTATTGGCAGCTGGGAGGGATGCAGGACAAGGTGCAGTAGTGTTGGAGGTTGTTCCGCCACCACGCCTCCAAAATGCTACTACTGGTTGTGACACACCTCTCTCCTCCACCCCCTCCTCTTCTTCTTCCTCCATGTCCTCTTCGAGTGCTCTGTCCTCGGAACCAGCGGTGCTCCGTAGGCGTACAAGGGGCTACGCGAGTACGCAGGCAAAAAGATGCCATGCCGTGCTTGCGCTGGTGTGTTTGGGGGACAGGAGCCACACTGGGCCAGAGGTTCTGGCAGCTCTGCAGGGGCAGGCCGAGAGGTGGTTGACGCCACGCCAGCTTAAGCCAGGAATGGTCGTTTCTGATAATGGCACCAACCTCCTCTCCGCCCTGCGACAGGGGCAGCTCACCCATGTGCCCTGTATGGCTCACGTCCTCAACCTGGTGGTGCAGCGGTTCTTGGGCAGGTTCCCAGGCTTACAGGATGTCCTGAGGCAGGCCAGGAAAGTCTGTGTGCATTTCCGCCGATCTTATAATGCCAGTGCTCGGCTGACTGAGCTGCAAAAGGAGCTGAACCTGCCCAAGAACCGCCTAATATGTGACATGCCCACCAGGTGGAACTCAACGTTGGCCATGCTGCAGCGACTGCACACGCAGCAGAGGGCCATCAATGAGTACCTTTGCGACTACGGCACCAGGACAGGGTCAGGGGAGCTTGGCTTTTTTTCCCCACGCCAGTGGAGCATGATCAGGGATGCATGCACTGTCCTCTCACCATTTGAGGAGGCCACGAGGATGGTGAGCAGTGACAGTGCATGCATCAGTGACACTGTACCTCTTGTCCACCTGTTGGAGCATACGCTGCGTGGGATAATGGACAGGGCACTTGAGGCAGAACAGAGGCAGGAAGAGGAGGACTTCCTTGTCTCTCAAGGCCCCCTTTATCCAGACAATGTTCCTTCTGTCCCACCCATCACACAGGAAGAGGAGGAGGAGGAGGAGGAGGATTGTGTGAGCATGGAGGTGGAGCCTGGCACTCAGCATCAGCAGCAGCAGTCTTTTAGGGATGATGTACAGTCCCAACAAACCAGTGGACTTGTAAGTGGCTGGGAGGAGGTGGCTGGCGATCATGTCATCCTCAGTGACCCAGAAGACTCCGGACCGAATGCCTCAGCTAACCTACGCTGCATGGCCTCCCTGATCCTGCAAAGCCTGCGGAAGGATCCTCGTGTTCTTCGGATCAAGGAGAGTGACCATTACTGGCTGGCCACTCTCCTTGATCCACGGTACAAGGGTAAGGTTGCGGACCTTATCTTGCCGTCGCAGAGGGAGCAGAGGATGAGACATCTCAGGGAGGCCTTGCAAAAAGGTCTGTGCAACGCGTTCCCAGAAACTGGGAGGTTACAAACTCCTGGTCCTGGACGACGAGTTGCTGAGGCTTCGGTCAGTAGCAGAAGGAGCGGTGGGGAAGGTGGACGTCTGACCGATGCGTTCAGACAATTTTTTAGTCCGCAGCCCCAAGGTATGATCGGTTCCAGCAACCATCGCCAGCGTCTGATATACATGGTGCAGGAATACCTAGGGGCAAGGTCAGACTTGGACACCTTTCCCACCGAAAATCCTCTGGCTTACTGGGTCCTGAGGATGGATCACTGGCCAGAGCTTGCACAGTATGCAATTGAGCTACTGGCCTGTCCTGCATCCAGCGTTCTTTCCGAACGCACATTCAGTGCTGCTGGAGGATTTGTCACCGATCATAGGGTGCGCCTGTCCACCGACTCGGTTGATCGACTGACCTTCATAAAAATGAATCAGTCTTGGATCACCACCAGCTACCAGACACCTGAAGCGGATATAACGGAATAATTTATAATGTCACATCCCTTCAAGACTGCCTATGCTGATGCTGAGTGACTGTCCTGTTATGTTCACTGACTATCCTCTTCCTCCTCCTCAATGATCCATGCCACCACACCAGTGCCTAAGGCACAATTTTTCAGCCCCTGTATAACAGGGGCGTGTAATTACAATTTTTTAAAAAGATGCTTCGCAACAGGTGTGACTGCTGTGCTCAGAGTACAGTATCTGTGAGGGGTTGCAGTGTTGTGGCACCAGCACCAGTGCCTAAGGCACAATTTTTCAGCCCCTGTTGGGGCGTGTAATTACACTTTTTAGGCAATGCTTTGCAACAGGTCTCATTGCTGTGCTCAGAGTACAGTATCTGTGAGGGGTTGCAGTGTTGTGGCACCAGCACCAGTGCCTAAGGCACAATTTTTCAGCCCCTGTATAACAGGGGCGTGTAATTACAAATCTTGATCTAATAGTTCACAGCAGGGCCCATTCCTGCACCCACCAAGAGTAACTGTGAGGGCTTACAGTCTTGTGGCAACACCGTCCACCACCACCACCACCACCACCAAAGGCCCAATTTTTCTGCCCGGTTCAACAGGTGCATGCAAGTACAAATCTTGATCTATTAACTCACAGCAGGGCCCATTCCTGTGCCCACCAGTCTTGTGGCTACACCAACATCTAATAGGGCAAATTTCTGCAGAGTATATACGGCAGGCCCCTACTTTCAAACATCCAACTTACAAACGACTCCTACTTGCAAACGGCAAGAGAAAACAGGAAGTGAGAGGAAATCTACCCCTAGGAAGGAAAATTCTATCCTGTTAGATTTAATTTGGGAAAAAGGTATCTCCTCTCTACTGATGCTTTATCACCAATCCTTGTTTCAATTAAAACCCCACTTTTCCAAAAACATTTGTCATTGGGACGGAAAGTGAGGTGACATGTTCTGAACAGATGTGCAAAGACAGCAAATGTTACAGGGGTGATAACCCCTCCCTATGTTCTCCAAAAAGCTTAAAAATTGATTTTTTTGGGATGTAGCTACACTTCATAATGTACCTGTTCAGATTCTACTTAAGAACAAACCTACAGTCCATGTCTTGTTTGCACCACCTATATACTGCTGTTCAGAGTATATAGGGTTGTAGGTATAGGGTTTTATTTTGGGTGCGGGGTCCCCCTTAGTATCCATACAAGACCCAAAGGGGCTGGGGTGGGGGGGGGGTGATGGGGTAGCCATGCCATTTTTCTCAAGGATTTTCAGCCATATGGCGGCCAGGACAAGACATGACATTAAAGCCGCAAGTGGTTTTAAATGGCTTCTTTTTTTCCTTTACAAATGTCATTTTGTGCAAGGACAGTTCTAAACACGGGAAACACATGCCACTTCACAGGCATACTTTAGACACCCCCCAGGTACCATATTTAAAGGAAAATTTCACTTTTTCTTTTCACTTTATGCATCATTAAAATGACTGCTCCCGAAAAAACTTTAGTTTTTAAAATTTCTTTTTGCATTGATATATGTCCCCTGGGGCAGGACCCGGGTCCCCAAACCTGTTTTATGACATTAACATGCATATTGGCCGTTGTAATTAGCAATTTTGATTTCGAACGTTCGCGTCCATTATAACGAATAGGGTTCGAAAGTTCGCGCGAACTTTCGGTCCGTTCGAAGGTTCTGGTGCGAACCGAACCCGGGGGTGTTCGGCTCATCCCTAATTGGAGGGTCATACTGATGATAAAGATGACAGTATAATATGGTTTTAGCTCTGCCTACCAGTAATATTTTCCAGATCATCCTGAAACTTACAAACAACCTGTAAGAATGCAAACTAAGGTCATTTGTAAAGTCTATGAGATACTCTAAGTAGATTTAAAGATTCATTGTTTTGTTTACTGTAACCCAACTTCAGGAAGTCATAATGCTGATCACATGTAAGCATAAGGCCCAATTAAAACTCAAAGGGGATGATTCAATAAAAACATTTGCAACACTTTTCTGACTGAATAAATACAAAGCTTCCTCTGATTGGCTGAGGCAGAGAGGCAGGCTGATGATGTCACAACCTCTGACTCTGCCAATCAGAGGAAACTTCATTGTACTTCATTCACAGAATACAAAGCTGCCTATGAATGGCTAAGCCCTACTCAGACCAATTCAATATTTTTCCAGGTGCGAGACAGGAAGTCTCTGTCTTAAAGCTGGAACCCAGCACTGAGTCCTGTATGTAGTTGAAGCTTCATGCAGTACATACAGGGGGGATTTACTAAAGCTGGAGCATGCAACATCTGGTGCAGTTCTGCATAGAAACCAATCAGCTTCTAGGTTTTATTATTAAAGCGTATTTGAACAAGCTGAAGTTAGAAGCTGGGTGGCTACCATGCACAGCTGCACCATATTCTTTGTGCACCAGTTTTAGTAAATCTCCCCCACAGTGCTTAGAGCCAGTGCAGCATTTAGTGAAGGAAATAGTTTGAATTAACTATTTAAAGTGAAAGAAAACATGGAAATCAGCTTTAAAACCAACTCTATGCTGACGTACAGAGTACAGAGTCAGGCCAGAGTGCTAAGAATGAGGCCACTGTGCGCATACATCTTTACATGATCCAAACCTTACCCCCTACCATTGGCACAGATTGCTAGGACACTATCGACTGCACAGTGTCACTGGTTGCCAAAATGCGGACGGCTACAGCATCCTAGCAACCAGCGATGCTTTGTGACTTGGTAAAAGCACTGAGGATGAAGTGTCTGGACTCTGGAGAAGGAATACCCCTCATTACAACCCCTGTCCTGTGTCTTTGTGCAATATATTTATGTACCTGTTTCCGACGGGTACCTGCTTATGTTGAAGGCACCAAAATTGTATGACACAATTCTAAAGAGTTTCTGCAACATTCTTTATGATATTCAGAATGTGCTGTGGCCTCTTAAAATGTATTTCAACTTTTGAAGTCAAATGTGAGAAAATCCCACCATATGTTTGTTATGTGTTCCCATTCACACAGTATACCTAAACATAATGAAAAAAATATATATGTCTTACGTTTTAGATATTTTTGAGGAAAAGGTGTCATGGCAGATTCTGGCCAATTTCACCATGTCTCTGACCCTACAAAGACTGGGGACTCACTGAGCCATTCCTTATTGACATACAATGGTTCTACATTTTTAACACTTTGTAGGGACAGATAGTGTTTAAATCTAGTTTGCAAATGACAAGAAAAATCTGCTAGCGCAGTACGGACAGGGTTAATTACATAAAAAAAACTATCCCCAGCTCCGTCCTAGAACTTATAAAGCAGTAAGAGCTTGGTAGGATTTTTTAAAGCATAATTTTAGTTAAATAATATAACGTAGAGAAAAAACATGTTTTTTAACTTGTATATGCAGGCAACTAGATTCTGTAAAAATCTTCACTGCAAAGCTGCCCTGTCCTCTTCCTGATGCTGAACTTCCAGTGCTGTGGGGGTTAACTTCTCCAGGTCTACAGGTTTAGCTGCACTAAAGATGATCTAAGAGGGACTTGGCCCTCCTGCCCTCTCCTTCATTTACAAAAGTTATTTTTATTTATTACACTACCGATAACAGGAGCTATGAATAGCGGAGAGAATCATGTGACTTTTAGTTCCACTTTAATGGCTGCTTTTTAATAATAAAAAGTACAACCGTTTTGGAAAATCGCACCGTTGCTGTTTATCGTGACATGTCAGGAATGTATTCATTCATACGTAGAATGTTACTATAATTTATAATGTTGTCAATAGCATTAACGTATCCACTGCATCAATTATTATTTTATTGATTTATACATGACAAGGTTTATGGCAGGTCATATAAGTTCTTTATAAAAAGGCCAACTAGCCAGATGCCAGTAGACCTTCATTTAGGTGTCTGATGGAAAATATTTTTTGTTTCTTGCTTTTTATTTCTAGTGTAGCACAGGAGAATCTGTTTGCTTGCTGTGAGCAAATGTTCTCCCATCAGACACTTTTATTCCTGAAGTCTAATATACTTTTCGTGCTGAGTTCGTTTTTTTTCCCCCAGGGACTAATCAGAGGGGCATGACGGAATTTGGAAGCTTTCAGGAATATAGATGTGTTCTTACACTGCATACATTTTACTTGTCTGAATGGCTTAAAATATATGTATTTTTCATCAGATGGGAAGTTGATGCTGACTACTGTGAAGAAGTGAAGCAGACTCCTCCGTACGACAGTGGTACAAGACTTCTAGATGTCATAGATATGACTATATTCGACTTTTTAATGGGTAAGAGATTAGCATGAAAAAGACAATAAACATCTTGATCATAAAAAACCTACCTCTACAATGGCAGAGACAGATCCTACGGTAACCAAGTCTTGGTCCTTCTCTTCAGTGTACTACTTCCATACACTGAATCTAAGACATTCCAGATTATTCACTTCATTAGCTAACCTTTTTGAGAGTCTGTTATTAGCGCTTATCTCAGGGAAGAGTTAAGCCTGGTACACACTATTTGTTTTTTTCTGTTCAACCCTTTGGGTTGAATGAAAAAAAACTGTCACCTCTGCTATACTAACCATGTGAAGTTAGCAAGTGATCTGCCCTGCTGAGCTGTTGTGTTCTGACAGGGGGATGACCGCCCCCACCAGAACACTCAGATCAGCACTCTCGGCCATTAGCTGAGAGCGCTGGGCGGGAGTGGGTAGGCTGCTGGTTTTCCAGCATGCACGTCCGACAGACCGACATACACCTGGGCCGAAAGTCAACGTTTTTTCTCCAGACATTCGGCCTGTGTGTACCTGGCTTTAGAAAAGCCTGCAAGAGAAGAGCCTTTAAGATAAGTAAAAAAAACTGGGGGGATCTCCTGATGCTTCATTCCCTCACTGATCAGAAGTTCCCCAGTCATCAGGAGGCAATTCTGACACAAGTAAGCAAAGCCTTGCTCTTCTATCATGGTGGTCAACCCAATTTACAGACATGGTGTGGAACAAGACAGGAAAAGTCAATAATGTGCAAAAGACCAACTGCAGGGAGTCAACAGGCAATGCTGGGGACTAGTCCTTTGCCCTCAGGTGCTTCATTTATATATCACCAACAATTTACAAGGCAATTTACATATTGTAACTTTACATCACTCCCACCAGACTTCAAGGAGTTTACAAAACACATATTAGAAACAAACTCCACAGGACCTACTAGCATTTCTTGAAGTGTTGGAGGAAACCAGAGAATTCTGAGAAAACCCATGCAAGCACAGCGAGAACAGGTAGTGTCCTGGCTGGAATTCAAGCTAAAGAACCCTTTATGGGCGCAACTTACATAGTGCAGGTTCTCTTTAAGCAGCAGCTATGGAGCCACAGATTTCCAGCTTCTGCTTTCAACTAAAACACCTTTCATGTGTTTCTGAAAATAAAATCAGTCATTAAAACTATTATTTATTATACAAATAAATTATAAAACCTCATTTCAAATATACAGAACAATTTAAAATGAATTTACCGTGCCACTTATTGTATGGATGCCTGCTTCATTTATCTTAATGAATGACATAAAATGTTGATAAATGTGAAGTTATTCAGAATTATTCATATCTACTCTATTTTCACAGTCACTTTTACCCTCTGTTTATGGGGGATTTATACAGCCTCTTTATCCATAACCATGACACAATAGTTCTGTTGTTCAACTGATCCTGAGCTTAGTTGCAGTCAGTAACTATGAATGGGATTTATAGTTTCTGCCAAAAAAAATAAAAAATTTATGATGCCAACAACATTGCAGGGATTTTACCTCTGATCCTGGACGTGTTTGATTACAGTACATTCAAAAGGCTACATACACGAAAATCTTAAAAATTCTTTATGGGCATTTTTTTTGCCTATTGTATAATAACTGGAATGGGTTACTCTCTTTTTAAGGAGGAAGTTTAAGCCAGTAGCAAAGCATTGGTGTTATTATATCGCAAAACGGTAGGAGGACAATAAAAAAAAAAATCAACTCAAAGGGCTAAAAAACTGCAAAGGGAGATTAGAATTTCAAAAGATTCGAATATTTTTCTTTTAGCTACTTATTTGCCACTAAATTTTGAAGATACCGTACGTATATACTTGAGTATAAGCCGACCCGAATATAAGCCGAGGCACCTAATTTTACCACAAAAAAATGGGAAAACTTATTGACTTGAGTATAAGCCTAGGGTGTCCATCTGCATGCATCACTGTGCCTCACTGTGTCCATGTGCCTGCCTCACTGTGCCTCACTGTGTCCATGCCTCACTGTGCCTTACTGTGCCCATGCCTCACTGTGTCCATGCCTCACTGTGTCCATGCCTCACTGTGCCCATGCCTCACTGTCACTGTGCCCATGCCTCACTGTATCCAATCTCCCTACCTGATCTCCAGGGCTGTGTGACTAGACTGACGTTTAACATGGGAGTCTATGGAAGGGGTGCCCGGTTTGAAAAATTGGTGCTCCCTGGCCGTAGGTCCCCTGGACAACAAACTTTGCACACTTGTAAATGAAGAGTGAGGCCATATGTGTATCAAGTTTGGAGTCCAGGGGACCTAGGGCCGGCCGGTACCGGGTCCCCAAATTCCCCGGAGAAATGACCGTTTAACATGGGAGTCTAAGAAAAGGGGAGCCCGGCTTTGAAAAATCGGTGCTCCCCAGCTGTAGGTCCCCCAGACAACAAACTTTGCACACCTGTAGAGAAAGAGTGGGGCTACATGTGTACCAAGTTTGGGGTCCAGCGGACCTACAGCTGGCCAGGATCAGGCGCACAAATGTGAAGATGGACACAGACTCGAGTATAAGCCGAGGGGGGCATTTTCAGCACAAAAAAAGTGCTGAAAAACTTGGCTTATACTCGAGTATATACAGTATTTCTTTTCTCTTGTACTTTGGTTCAAGAACATAAACTTACATTTTTTCAGCATGTCCGCATTCAGAAAAGGAGCTTGATGAGAGGGTGGTGGGGTTGTAAAGTCAAGCATAAAGCATTTCTAAACACATTCAGCCTAGGTGTTGGCAATTTTATGAACACCACTCCAATTTTAGTAAGCCCACATGAGTGTCTGTCATTACTAATTTTATTTTCTTTAGATCTAAATGTAATGTTATTTTCTGTCAACTTAATTTCTAATAAAGAGAATCTGACAAAAATTGCTGCAGGTGTAAAGTGCAGGCATCACATACCTGCAGCAGCTTCTTATAACCTGCTGTTATGGCCATGCTGAAAGGCAATTTTGGAGCTTACCGCTAGCTCCCATCCTGGCATAGTGGTAACCCTCCTCACTGGCTAGTAAAAGTGTTCAGTCATATTTGTTCCTATTAGGAAGTGCTGAAGCTTTGTCTGTTAGAATGATGAAGGATTTAGCATAAACAGCAGAATTTTGGAAGGTGTTACAGATATGTGCACAGCTAGGTGGCTGCATTCCATACCGGCGGCAGTTTTATTTTATTTTAGAGTCTCCTGAAGTATATGTATAGACAATTTTTTTTTCATTTCGGATAAAGTAGGGAAGGGTTAATACCCCTGCCAGGTAAATTTTTTGCTGTCTGTGTACTACTGGGGAAATCTCCCTTCGCTTCCTGTTCCTGAAATACAAGAAGTTAGAGGAAATCTCCCAAAGTGAGGGGAGTTCTCATCCTAGTTGTCCAGGTGACACCATTAGAAGGTTTCCCTTTACCCTGAGTTCTGGAGACAACTCTAAAATGGATTTGCAAAAATAAATTACCCAGTGGAATTCCACAGAGACCACAGGGCTCCACAAAGCTGTCCCTGAATAGTTAGGCGAAAACAATCTGATAAAACTCATAAAAAGGACAATGTATGATGTAAAAGTAGCAATGTACCATTCAATTGGAACCCCAAGTATTCCAGACCAGGAGTCCAGTAAAAATCCACTGGGACCACAGAGCAGCCCCTGAATGGTTAGGTGAAAGCAAATTGGTGAAACCAAATGGGTATTGTGTGATGTCAAATGCCACTTAATAATCTCAAAAAGGAAATGTGATGCCAGAAATCAATATATAGTTAATACACAAATAAAATCTGTGGAGTGGGTAGCCAACACTATACAAATAAATACTGCACTGACTGGTGGGTTCTCCATCTAGAAGGCACACAAGCTCTGTAGATCAACTGTAAAACACAATAGGCAAAAGTTTGTTTATTTGATTTTCATTTTACAAATTAGTATTCCTCTTCCCCACTACTTCCTCACTTGTACAGAAGAAGCTCGGAAACCACAGGATTGTGAATGCAGCTATTTATAAATGTGTAAAATGTTGCTAAGACCTCACATGTTAGCGGTTGCCAACATAGCTTAAGCTGGGGATTAAAGGAGTAGAAATCATGTAATATACAGTAGCTGTCTGTAAACTTTTTCTAACGAGACAGTTATATCTGTCCGCAGGGAATATGGATCGCCATCATTATGAGACCTTTGAGAAGTTTGGAAATGAAACATTTATCATTCACTTGGATAATGGAAGAGGGTAGGTATTCCTAAATCTTATTTCTGGATTTGTTTTTTATAAATATAACCAGTTATGGTATTTATATAATTCTAGACATCCCCCAGGATAATATACATATTTATGTATCTTAGCCAGTGTTTTGCAGCCGTATAATATAACCCCCTGATGCTGAATTAGATTTCAAATCTGAACAATAGACAGCTAAATTCCAAGTGGAAATATGTGTAATATGTTGTTTGCCAAAGGTTTTGTTGTCCTGTCCAGCAGCTTTTGTGATTCAGACAGCATAATCAGGAAGGTGACACCACATTCTCTGTTAGATTTAAGGAATAAAATGGAGTCACCTTTCCTGCTTGCAGCCTGCTGATTGGATAATAAAGGAGCACACTTACAAGTTATCCACTCTGCTCTCTCGTCCTGCCTGCATGTTCTCTTACAACACAAGTGCATGCACCAGAGCCCAGTTAGCTCATAGTGCTCCCCCCTCTTGTCTCAGTGCTGTAGTGGACGGCGGAAGGCTGATATTATCAAACACTGTTCTAGCTTTATGTATGTAAACAATATTTTCAACTCTTTTCAAAGGAGTGTACAAGTAATAAATGGTGTTTTGGACCAGGCTTTTCTGCCAGAAGTTCACCATTAAAGTACTTTGGTGGGACCATACTACTCATAATGGCTTCCAAAGTGGGTGTCCCTGCTCAGGTGATAAATCTGACTCCCTCCTGGAGATAGGGAAAGAATTAGAGTTCTGAGGTGGTAGGCTAGCCTCTTTTGTCCTCCACATGGTGTAGAAGGGTCTTTTGTCTCCCATTATCATAGGCTTACATCCACTTTTCTGTAACAGTCCCAAGAGTATTCTGTAAATATGACCACATTATCCAGAGGCACCAGAGTGCACTCAGGAGTCAGCAACCAGTGACAGTCCTGGTCAGACATGCTCCTCTCTGCCTCTGCAATACAAGACTATAAGAGGACACGTGTAGAAGGGTTTGACCATTGCTCAGTTATGCCTAGTTAAAATTGGCATTAAAGGTTTAGCTTTAAAAACAAAAACAAAAATTTTTTTTTACACTTACTTGCTCTGTGTAGTCGTTTTGTACAGAGCAGCCCCAATCCTCTTCATCCCTGGTTCCCGCCGGCAGTCTGGCTCCTCCTCCTTGACCAGTGCCCCCAAAAGCAGGCTGTTTGCTATGGGGCACTGGTGTGTGCTTGCTCCTGAGCCCTGCTCTATGCGTCCATAAGACACATAAAGCCATGGCTCAGCCCTGCCCTCTGCTCTCTCCTCATTGGCTCACTGGCTGTGATTGACAGCAGTGGGAGCCAATGGCTTTCCGTTGCTGTGTCTCAGCTAATGAGGAGAGAGAGAGACCTGGGACAGGCGAGGCTCCTGTGATCATCGCTAGATTGAGAGGGGGCTCAGGTGAGTATCAGGGGGGCTGATACCTTAAAAAACCAACCACTTTAAGCATAGAGCACTAGGGTGGAGGTGCAGTAAGCAGCATTTTCACTAAGAGAAGAAATGAGACATCAAAAAATAAGGGGTACTATAAAAAAGATAAAAAGGTTTGAAAGTACAGTTGAGCTTTAACCTCCACGTGCAATTTTTTTTTTTTCTTCTGGCTAAAGGAACTATAAATGTGCATCTGATCAAAACAGGAATGCAGCATGCTCTTCTATTTTTACAACAATTTGTATAGTAATGAATCTTTCCCTTTTCCCCATCTGTTGTGCTTCTGTATTGTTTAACCACAAAAATCCACTGACCGGCAGCATATGTATGTTACATGATTAGTTATTTTTGTTGTATTCATCTGCTTGCAGAGTTTTCTTAAACTTTGTGTTTAGTAAGATGAGGCATTGATCGTTGTCATGGTAATACCACTTTGTGCTGCCAGCGTGAAGATTTATTTTGACCTTGCGTATAGCTGTTATAAATGCTAACATTGACTGAATGTGGTGTGCATCTGCAATAAGGAAGAAAAAAATACAGCAAAAAAAAAAAATATTTTATACGTAGCCTCATTCCTACAGAGTTTACAGTAAATCTAAAACAAAAAAAAAATAGTTTTTAGTTAATTGCATAACTATGCAGCTATGTTTTAGATAACAGTAACAATATATGCACATGTGGAGTCAAGCCAGGTTCACACCTCTGTAGCGCGGTAGCACACGCACATTAGCATGTGTTGCGTTAAGGCAGCCCAGTGATTTTTGCATGGGCTGCCAATGCCCATGCTCGATCCTTTATTTGGGAATGCAACATATAGCAACACAAAGTACTGCATATGCGTAGCCTTGATGTGTTTGGGTGGCATTCAACATGAAGAGTACACAGCTTATTAACGCTCAGAATGACCTTTACTGCATGTTGCAGGTAACACACACATTTCCACTTTGTAAGGATGTCAACTGGGTCTTAAAGTGTATTTGAACCTTAAGAATGAATGTTTCTTAGTAGTTCTTATAAGGCCTGCTAAAGCATTGAAAGTGTTTTGATTAGGGATTGCTGAGTCTGCCTGGATTTTGATTTACGGGGTTTCCCGAATCATGTTAGAAATACGTGAAACCCAAACTTAGCAATGAATCTCTTTGAAATCTACAAAAGTCTATACTGCTGTTGAATGTTAGCCATTTTCAAGGCTAATAGGCAAGCGATTGTCAAAAAAAGAAGGGCACAGTGAGATAGGCACTGCAATCAGTGTTAATTTTTACGACTAAAACAACTAAAACATTTTAGTCGACTAAATGAATACTATTTTAGTCGACTAAAATACGACTAAAAACTAAAACAATTGAGATGACTAAAATATGACTAAAACTAAAATGGCATTTTAGTCAAAAGACTAAAATACGACTAAAACTAAAATGGCATTTTAGTCAAAAAACTAAAGGCCCGTACACACGATCGGATTTCCCGATGGGAATTGTGTGATGACAGGCTTTTGTCGAAAAATCCAACTGTTTGTGTGCTCCATCGGACAATTGTTGTTGGATTTTTCGACAACAAATGTTGGATAGCATGCTTTAAAATTTTCAGACAACAAATGTGTGATGTCGGACTATCCGAACGTGTGTACGGAAGTCCATCGGAAAAAAATCCAAAGTACAAACACGCATGCTTAGAAACAAGGCTAACCATAAGACAACATTAGCAGAAGTTGCCCAAAGGGTGGCGTTAAAGAGCAGAAAAAACACGTAGTTTCGTGCTTGTTGGACGACAACTCTTTGCCATTTGTATGCAAAACAAGTTCACGGCCAACGCCCTTCGGACAAAATTCCATGGCTTTGTCCGATGGATATCCGATCGTGTGTACGAGGCATTAGACTAAAACTAAATTGAAATTTGACTTCAAAATGAACACTGGTCTGTAGTGCATGTTCTAATAACATATTCAATTTTTCACTCCAGCAGTATATAATGAGTTTGGAAATTGTAGAGAAATGTTAACTGATGCATTACAATTTAATTACATCCATTCGATTTTAGACAACTAAAATTAGTTTTAGTCTACTAAAATATACTGGAGATTTAGTCGACTAAATACGACTAAAACTGAAACAATTGCAGAAGACTAAAATGGGACTAAAACTAAAATGCCATTTTAGCCCTAAAGCCCCATACACACTATCAGTTTTCTTGCAGGTTTTTCTCTTCAGGTTTACCAAAACCATCTAATATGAGGTCAAACCTTAAGAGTTTCAATTTGTATGCAATCAGGCAGGCCCTTGCACTACATGGTTTTGGTAAACCTGAAGAGAAAAACCTGCAAGAAAACTGATAGTGTGTATGGGGCTTCAGACTAATGCCTCGTACACACGATCACGATTCCCAAAGAGAAAAGTGCGATGTGAGCTTTTTGTCGCGAACTCTGACCGTGTGTATGCTCCATCGCACTTTTTCTGTCAGAATTCCGGACAAGAAAAGATTGAGAGCAGGATCTCAATTTTCGTGACAGGATATTTCCTATCACGAATCGCGTTCGTCTGTATGCAATTACGACGTGCAAAAAAAACGCGCATGCTTAGAATCAAGCAGAAGAGCCGAACTGCCTATTGAACTTCATTGATCTCGGCTCGTCGTACGTTCACCACGTTCTTGATGGTCAGAATTTCGTCCAAGATTCGTGTGACCGTGTGTATGCAAGACAAATTTCAGCAGTTTTCCTGCTGAAAAAAAAACGTGTTTTTCTTGTCGAAAATTGCGATCGTGTGTACGAGGCATAAGATTAGAACTAAATCGAAATTTGCTGCCAAAATTAACGCTGACTGCAATGGGGGACATTTAGTAAAGAAAAAGAAAATTACCTCACAGTTGTTAGTGGGGCTTTTTACGGTTACTTTGAGGGCAACTTGAAAAAAAAAACACCAATATTTTCAATTACATGTTTGGAAGGTGCCTTTAGACTGTATGTGGTGTTACAGAACAGTACGATTTTCATGGACAGCATCAGTGACAAGAATGCCATGTTTTGGCATCACGTATGTTGGATGTGTAATTGATTTTATAAAGTGATTGTAAAGGACCTTTTTAAAAAACAAAAAAACAAACATGTTATACTTACCTATAACCAATCCCCAATTGGCGCAATCCAACAAATAAATCTAAATATAGTGAAATGTGCTACAAAACAAATTAATAAAACACCCAGTTGCTGCTATCGCTGAAAATGCGGTTGCACTCTATGTTATACTTACCTGCTTTGTGCAATGGTTTTGTACAGAGCAACCCCGATCCTCCTCTTCTGGGGTCCCTGTCTGTGCTTCTGGCTCCTTCTGCATTTGAGTAACCCCCCTAGCAAGCCGCTTGCTGCGGGGGGGGGTGCTCATACAGGCTCAATCCCGAGTCACACTGTGTGTATCTATTGACACACACAGTGCTGCTCAGCTCCGCCCCTGCAATTCACTGGATTTGATTGACAACAGTAGGAGGCAATGACTCCTGCTGCTCTCAATGAGTCCAGTAAAGGAGAGAGAGATCAGGGCTGATGCTTTCGGGCACAGACCGAGATCAGGCTCATAAGTATTTAGGCAAGGTGGGGGGAGGGAGCTGCACCTAAAATGTTTTTTTACTTAATGAAGAGAATACATTAAGGTAAAAAAAAAATACTTTAGCCTTTACAGCCACGTTAACTTTTACAGTCAGTCTCAGTCTTAAAAGTTTAATAATCATTATAATAAAAATAATAGTTACATTTCAAAACAGACTGCACATAAACACTTCAGAACCACAATCCAACATCCCTACACCACTCCCAACCCTGTATCTCCAATCATTCCGAAAATATTCAAAATATAAATTTCAGATATGCACTTGGCAGAATTTGGCTAGTATTAGTAGTGTACTTGAGCACTTGATCAGGCAGCAAATATAAAGTGACAAGACAAGTTTTATCTTGAAATAGAAATTAGATTATTGTATTATCTGAGAGACAATAGTCACAAATATTTTTCAGAAGCTGAACAATATGTAAGCAGTGTAGGTATGCAACAATGTAGGAAGAAGAGATAAGGCATATTAAATAAACAATAGAATGTATTGCGACTTTGCGAGACAGTAGCCACAAATATTGTACAGAGGCTGTCAGTATGTAAGCAGCTTGGTTAGGCTACAAAATAAGTGGGAGAGATGAGACAGGTTTTATCTTAAAATAGAAATTAGAGTGTATTATTTTAGAGACAGTAGCCAAGTTTTGTACAGTAGCTGTAAAGATCAGCTATAGATGGTAGCAGACATCACCTGACAGCATGACAGCCAGATAATTAGAGTTTTAGGTTTTTAGATTTTTATTGGTTCTTGATGTACATACAATCTAAGAGGTATCATGGTAGATTCAGAGATTTTAGAAATGCAGGAATAAACAGGATAGGCACAGAGCTTCATTAAAAAATGAGGAGAGTTACAGTGTAAATATAATGCAGTGTTAACAACTGAGTTCTATAGGTGAATTTAAAATGGTAAGGAAGTGGCGTTTGTCCCAGCTGTGGTCACGTGCCATAGGGTTTTTTTGGCATGGTGAATAGGTTGCTTGCCAAATAGGGAGAACAATTTAAATTTAAATGACCCTCTGTTTTAAAGCTAAGATGAAACACATAAGGATAATTATGGGCAAAAGTAACATAAAGCAAAGAAGAAAGAAATTAAGGAAAAAGCATGCGGTAAAGGAAGTAATGATCCTGTTTAGGAGAGGGTAAAGTTGTTGTTGCTATAGTTAGATGAATGAGGCAGGGTTCATAGAGGTGAGTTCTCAGGAAACCTGTGGAGACCAAAAATGGAGGGGAGAGCCTTGACCTTGTAGAAGGGAAATATAGTACTTGCCAAGCTAAGACTATAGTTTGTTTTTCTGCTAGGAAGGTAATGTTGCTAGTTTTCATTGGTGTTTATGTAGACCATGAAATCAGTCACGTAAGAAAGCAATCCATGAGACGCGTTGTGTTTGTGTGTTAAGCTAAATGTGCAAAAGTCAAAACACGTTGGACCAAAAGGTAGTAACAAAGGGGAATGTCCACCTAATGTGGACAACTAGGATTTTCAAAGATAAATTTCCACAGTAGTTTCAAGTACGTCATTGTGGTCCCAAAGCCAGAGGATGATAAACTACTCAATTAAGGAAGATGCAATCAGAGAACAATTTAACAGGCATAAAGAGAAAAATAATAATCAAGGAAGACTAAATCATAAAAAAATATAACATGAATGGTGTATTTTAGGCTGCAGGAATGTTGGTCTGTTGCAAAGTGTTTGAGTCAATATTACATGTGACTATCGAATGTCTTTCTTGGTACAGAAAGGAATAACATGAACTTGATTCTAAGGTCTGCTAAAGACAGCTGTGGCCCATATGCTTGCATCACGCATGCAGTACGAAACATCTAGTATCCCAAAATAAAATGGTCTTCGTTCCACAAAGTGCTAAAAAAAAAAAACACCTTGCAAAATCTACTAAAGGTGGCTTTCACTGCCTCTCAGCTAGGACTGCATTTCATTTATCATGCTATGTACTGTAGCTTTTTTGCCCTTTCATTCATTCTTTTTTTTTCCTTTTTTAACAGATTTGGAAAGTATTCACATGATGAGTTGTCTATTCTAGTGCCATTGAATCAATGCTGCAGGTATAGTAATAAAAAATCCTTCTTTTTTTTCCATATGTTATATATCTACAGTACTTATTATTCAGCCTGATTGGCAGGTCCTGAAAAGAGTGAGGACTTAAAAAAAAAGAAGATTATTGCTATTTGGGATAGGGTTTTAGGCCTGACTTTAGTTAATACATCTAAACAGTTTTCTCTTGAACATTCTAAAGAAATCAGTCCATATGTATAAAGTCCAGCATTCACTGCTCCTCTCAAAATAATTTTTTAACCCTGATGAAGGGGCCCCTTAGAACCCCCAAGATATGTTGGCCGTAATTAAATGTAACCCTCAATAAAACTGATTTTATGGCCTTTTAAGTCTTTTGTCTTTCTGCACTATACACCAGGTGTATATTGCCATATTTTTCACACTAGGGAAATTTGTCCTTCACATGCGTTTATAATTTTCCATTATTGATTCTTGATTATTGATTCTTATGTATAATTTGGAGTAGGCAGTATCAGAGAAGCATAGGGTGCTCAATCTAGTCTGAGTGAATAAGGATTTATAAAAGCATAAATAACATTTGAAAAATTATTTTGAATTATATAAAATGTGAATGTAATTCAGGTACCAAAACATTGTTACCAGTGATCAAGTATGTCATAGTGGTATTTTATGCTTAGGAATTGCACAAATCTTATTAACGGGATAGTCTCTTAAGAACTAAAGATCTAAGGGGTAATATAGAGATCTAGGAGGTAATGTAAATTATAACTAAAGGCAAAACACCAAGGGAAGTGCCAAGAGGGGGGAGGGGGAGGGGGAAAGGTCACACAGCAAAAGGGGAATCTGGTCACTGTAGAGGCCCTTCACAAGGGCCCCAAATAGGGCGGGGGAGGGGGGGCTGGAGGGGGGGGCAGGGAGGGTAGGGAGTCGTTGTGAAAGGCACATAATGATGAATGAACTCACTAAAATATATCTTTGGTTTACGAGGGTAGGGGGTGGGGAAGGGGAGGAGGGAGGAAGGGGGAAGTAAGAAGGAATGTATGGTTGTATAGAGCACTAGAAAGAGTAGATCCACAAAAAATACGTTTTTGTAACCTGACATTATCATGGCATATATGGTTAAGGCGGGTAAGGTGGGAGGTATTCTAAAAAGGGAAGAAATAGTAGGGGAGGATGCCGAAGTATAATAGCGAGAAGAGTTCTCCTAATCAGGGAATAGGCATTAAGCTCATGGAATGTCCGAGGGGTAAAAGACCCAATAAAGAGACAGGTAATTTTCGCAGACGCCAATAATAATAATATCAAAATACTGTGTCTGCAGGAAACACACCTGGATAAGGGAACCGTCAATTTGCTAAAACACAGGAAATATCAGATACAATTCCACTCCACACACACCTCCTATTCGAGGGGGGTGAGTGTATTGATAGACTCAGGGTTGGTGTTTTCCTGCAGCCACTGTAAGATTGACACTGAGGGACGCTATGTGTTTCTTCATTGCCGGATAGAAACAAGGGAATATGTGGTGGCAGGTATATATATCCCCCCTCCGTTCGGGATAGAAACACTGTGGGACTTGATGGAGTTTATCATGGACAGACCGGGAGTACCGGTAATAGTGGCGGGGGATTTCAACATGACCATGAATAAAAACATAGATAAATTCCCGGTGGGTGCCCCCTCTGCACGGGCTGATAGCCCCCTCTCTCAATTTTGTGGGGAGATGGGCCTGGTAGATGTGTGGAGGAGGAGGCACCCAATGGAAAAACAATTCTCCTGCCACTCAAGGACACATTCGACTCTGTCCAGGATAGACCTCGTACTCTGCAATGAAGAGGCAATGGGGGTGTTGGGAGAGGTGGTATATGAACCCAGAAGCATATCGGACCACTCCTCAATGACTTTTGAAATAAAGACGAATAGAGGATATAATAAAAGGGACTGGAAGCTAAATCCATTCTGGTTAGAGGTTATCAAAGAGCCGGAGGGAATAAATGGCAGTCTGAAAGAATTTATAGAAGTAAATACCAGCTCTGCCTCGATGGGAATAATTTGGGATACTCTGAAAGCATTCCTGCGGGGAATCCTGATCCAAAAAATATCGCTTATTAAAAAACAAACGCGTGCCATAGAACTTGCGGCGAGGTTAAAGGTAAAGAGCTTAGAGATCCGTTATATAAATAACCCAAGCCAGGAGGAACATAAGAAATGGCTAGAAGCACAGGAGGAATACAAAAAAATAATAATAAGAAAGGCGGAAAATAAAAAACTATTTCAGAAACAGAACTTGTTTGGTGAGGGTGAGAGAGTGGGGAGAATTCTCGCCCTGGCCGCGAGGGCTGACAATTCCCCTACTATTATACCGGCGATTCATGATGAGAACGGGGAGATTAAGAGAGACACACCAGAAATAATGCAGGTGTTCAAAAGGTATTACCAGAATTTGTATAGCAGTAATTGGCATAACAACAGTGAAGGGGAAATGGTCACTTTCTTTGCAGGCCTGAAAATACATCGGCTGACAGAGCAAGATAGGGAAGAGCTGGAGGCACCACTGACACTGGAAGAGATACAATTGGCAACTAAAGAAATGGCGGGTCAAAAGTCACCGGGTCCTGACGGTCTCCCAATAGAAATATATAAAACCTACAGTGAGGTGCTGCTTCCAAAATTGCTAGAGGTATTTAACTGGGCGGCTGAGGCAGGGAAAATGCCTGGGTCCATGGAAGAGGCAACTATAATAACACTATTAAAGGAAGGGAAAGATCAATTAGAGGCAAATTCCTATAGACCGATATCACTCCTGTGCGCTGACACCAAAATCCTGGCTAAAATACTGGCAACAAGGTTAAATAGGATAGTTACAAAACTGGTACATCCTGATCAAACAGGATTTATACCAGGAAGGTCCACTAGCTCTAACATCAGAAGAACATTCCTAAATATCCAGCTGCCAGTAGTAGAAAGAGAGGCAAGAGCAATCTTGTCCCTGGATGCCACAAAGGCATTCGATAGCCTTGAGTGGCAATATCTGTGGAAGGTGTTAGAAGAGTACAGATTCGGCCCTAAGTTTACTCAATGGGTTAGGTTACTATATGGGAATCCCAGGGCAAAGGTAAGGGTCAATGGTGAGTGCTCAGACTGGTTTAGACTGGCCAGGGGGACAAGACAGGGATGCCCGTTGTCGCCCCTGCTTTTCGCCCTGGCCATGGAACCACTAGCCACTGCAATAAGGGCATCTCCGGGGATAAAAGGATTCAAAAGAAAGCTAGGAGAGGAGAAAGTCGCATTATATGCGGACGACATCCTACTCTTTCTGGGGGATACACAGGCCTCACTGGCGACAGCAATGAATATTATAGGGGAATTTGGGAGATTTTCCGGTCTAACAATAAACTGGGAGAAATCTGCCCTCCTGCCGCTAGAGCCCTTGAGAGGGCAGATAGACCAAGTGAAGGTAGTACCCCAGATAAGATACCTAGGAATAAACATGACAAAGGATCCTGGGCACTATATAGGGGGAAATCTAGTGCCATTACTGACAAAGATGAAACAAAAATGCAGGTTCTGGAATCGGCTTCCCCTATCTGTAGTAGGAAGGAGTAATCTGATAAAAATGGTGTGGATGCCGCAAATCTTATATATTCTACATAATTCCCCAGTATGGATCCCAAAACGGTGGTTCAGGAAGATAGGAGTTTTCAGGGAATTGATCTGGAAGGGGGGAATAGCGAGAATCTCGCTCCGAGCCTTGCAATATCCAAGGGAGAAGGGGGGTCTCGCTCTCCCGAACCCCAGATTTTACTTCTTAGCGGCCCAGCTGCAGCACATGAGGAATAGTAATCAGAGAGGACCCAGGGTAGTCATGAATGACACAAGCCATGACACGGAAGTTGAGGCAGTGGAGGCAGATTCATTTCATTCTAAATGCCCCACAGTCCAATTAATGGTAAAATGTTGGAAAGAGGGGAAGAAGATTCTAGGATATACAGGTTTCTCTGAATTCTCCCCTATCTGGGATAATAGCAACCTACAAGAACTTAAAATCATGGGAAAGGTTGATGAGTGGGACAGATTAGGGATACATCTACTGGAACAACTATTTGCTGTTGGTAGAATAAAAACATTTCAAGAAATAAGAGAGGAGTTCTCGGTTCCAAATAGATCTTTTTATAGATATTTACAAATCAGACATGCGCTGAATGCACAATTTGAAAATAGGATACCGGAATGGAATAATATGGCCATCTTCCGAAACTTAGTAAACACTGAGGACACTAGAGGAGTAATCTCAACCATTTATGACTCCCTAGAAAAGGCAGATCGAAGCGAGATCATGGCTAATAAAATTAGGGAGAAATGGGAGAAGGATGTGGGCACAATTTCACAAGATCAATGGGAACAAATACTGGGTATAGGCCCCAAACTGTCAATGTCCCCCTCCCAGTATATGTCTCAGCTATATCTGATACATAGGACATACTACACGCCCCAAAGAATGTTCCAATTTGGCAGGAGACCAGACCCAGGATGCCAGAGATGTGGACAGGATAAAGGAGACCTAATACACATGGTCTGAAGATGCCCCAAGCTGTACCAATATTGGAAGCAAATAGTCGAAAAGATCAATAGAACATTTGGAACATTATTACAGCCGGAGGCGAGGCTATGTGTGCTGGGCTTGGTGGAAGAGAGGGTACCCTCAAAGGGCAAGCGTATAGCGATTAGGAGATGCCTGTTTCAGGGAAGGAAACTTATTGCACAGAAATGGCAAGCGGTAAACCCACCTACAGTAACAGAATGGGAGGAGGTAATAAATGACACAATAAGAAAAGAAGAATTTATATACACTAAAAGAGGTAACAAAAATACATTTAATAATATATGGAATAAATGGATTGATGGGGGGGCACGGTGGATGAGGGGGGGGGGGTTGGGAAACGGGAATGAGTTGGAGAATGTATAACATAAGTCAAGGCATATTTGTATTGTAACACAGTATTGAAATGGATGTATGTATAAATGTTGTGATAAAGAAATAAAAAAAAAATATTTGATTAAAAAATAAAAAGGCAAAACATGTTTTTTGGTTTTTGAATAGGGTGGAGAGGGATTACAACTTCTGACAATAGCGTTATGCCCCTTCTTTCCAATAATAAATATTGAAATGGAAGCAGCACAACACAGATCGAGTTTAAAGCTTCTGGCTTTATTCATGAAATCTGAAATCTCAGATGTCTGCATGCTCCCAGACTATTGCCCTTTAACATGTGCTGATTTCATTAATAAAGCCAAAAGTTTTTATTACATTTATAGCATGCTGGCCCATCTCTACAGTTTGTGTATGCGTTATATAGTTGTATAAAAAGGTAAAAACACAAACACTAAATATGAGTGTGTAATAAAATATTGTATTTATTGTGCATCATCCATCTAAAAACACATATGTTCTATTTCTACACAGGATCAAAAAGTCTACTTACCTGCGTTTACAGCTCCTAGCAAAAGAGGAATACATGCTGAGTAAACTGATGGAGGAATCTTTAGAAATGGACAAAATTGACCCAATCCTCTATCAGCCGCATCTTGAAGCTTTGGACAGGAGGCTACGGATTGTCCTTAAAGCTGTCAGTGACTGCATAGAAAAAGACAACTATGACAGTGTGGTTCAAAATGACTTGGACTCTGATGTGAATAACAAGACAACCAAGAGGTAGTGATGGGGAAAGTCTCCAAGCCCAACCAAGAAGACATAGTCTTGCCTAAGACTGCGAACGCTCTTTTGTGAATTCAGTGAATTCAGATTTAAGATTAAATCATTTCCCACTGTAGACAAGCTATAGAAACCAAGAAGGATTAGATAATTAAAAAGTCTGTAAAATAAGTAGATTATAAATGGATGTGCGTAAAATGATATGGTCAAAGACCTACAGAATCGGTTTTGGGTTCTAAGCGTATCTTGATCTTTTTGTACAGATAGGAGGCCTTTATTTAAAAATAAAGATTTTGTATTTATATATGGTATAATTATAAAATGATGATCTACCTACCACTTTTTTGGAAAACATAGAAAAGGGACAGTATAGTTTTGTTTACCTGTGATGCTGACTTGACTATACCACAATAACGCCTTCAAGATTACTTCAATCTCTTAACTTGAGTATACTGTATCTTCTGTAATTGGTATTTCCAGGGGTTAAAATCCAAAGTCTTAAGTGTGGAGGGTTTTGTGCTGACATAATGCTTAGCAACTGTGGAAGCTTTACTTGAATGTTAAGCATTGAGATGAGCTATTCACCTTTAAAACAAACAGGCAGGACTTACATAATAGACCTAAATTAGGGAACCTAAAATGCTCCAGGTGTTCTTAATATATCACTCCCAACACATCTTGCTTTGAGCTGACCAGCTTAGCATGGTGAGAGGATTCATTGGGTAACAGCTGGAGCAAGTGGTGAGCAGGTAGCAGGTCTGTTCTGTCATTAGCCAGGTAGCTGCCTTCTCGTGTCTGCTTTTGCTATAATTATGTAAATAGTGTATATATATACATGAATATTAGCTGCATTGTGCAGCTACAAGCTTAATTTTGCAGCGTTTTTGTGAGTTGTTTGCAGCGTGGTAAAAGTGCAATAAAAGATACAGCAAACATGTATCTAAAATCTGTTTGTTTGTTTTTCACGTCTTGGGTTTTCAAGAATGTTCTTGTCTAGCAAGTATAGTAACAGAATGTGGAGTACCAATCTCAATTAATTTGAGATGGAAATGTGACATTTCATAACTGAAAAGTAAATTCCAGACAAGTTAAAAAGCATACTTGGTATCCTGCACCTATGCTATTTATCAATCTAGCTTTTCTATCATAAAGTTCATCTAAATCTAAGGAAGTATTGTTATTTGCATTCTTTTGATCTGTTAAATTATCATTGAAATCATTTTGTTCTGCCTGTTTGTTGAAAGCTAAATTCATAGTTGAAACATGTTATATGTTTCACGTGTATTTAGGGTGGAACGTGTAACATTTTCCAGCTCCTGCCCCCTCTCCCCCCGACCCCCCTCTCCCTGTACCCAATGTCATTTTTAAAAAACAGTGTTTGGTGCTCTGCCTATAAAGCTGTGTCATTCATTCACATATTTCATTGAATGAATAAACTGCAAACAGCTGGACTTGCAGTTTCAATGGGTTGCGGGGGTGTTGATGAGTGCTCTCGTAGTCCACTGACATGTCCTCCAGCTTTCAAACAAAAAGTCCATACAGAGGTTAGGGTTGAAAGCCCACATTGCACTTGTGCAGATGCACAGGCTTCAGGAGCCGAATGCTTTACGGAAAAATAAATGCTAATGTTTTTTTCCTGCAAAAATATGTGCACTTATTATTTTTTCTATAAAGGGGAACTTACCCTTTAGGTGCAAAAACAATATGTAAATCATGCCAAAAATTCAGAACTATTTTGGGTTCTTTGTTCACTTCCTGCGTTATCTTAAAGAAAAATTCCAGGTATACTAGTTATCAATAGAGCTATCACAGATGCAACAGGTACATCTACACCTAGGCCCCATGTCTAAACAGGGAACATCTTGCAGTTTTTTGCACACTAGATTGTGAAACCGTATTGCTGGTATGGGTATGGACGGTTATTGTATATGCATAGGGTCACCAGAAGGCTCCTCATGCACAGTAAAGATATTATGAGACTCTCAGTTCACATTAGCTATGTGCCATTATAATGCCAAAGGGCAACACTTAGATATTATAAGAAAGTAATGAGGTGTGAAAGCAGACCTTTATCCAGATATTAACTTAAACTATCTTAGACATATGAGGCTGGATACATGAAGTAAAAGAAGGTCTGAAATCATCTCCTTTATAAAAAAAAATCCTGTTTCGGGCTTCCTTCCACATAGGTCATGTAAACCAAAAATCTAGGCATTGGTCATGTGGTCTCTGCATCAGTCATTCTAAACTTGATCTGTATTTTCTCACCTAAATGGAACAGTAAGAGACTTTTTTTTTCCTAGAAAAGGTAAATATCTAAGCACCTCTATAACTGTTTATTTAAACATCCAACCATAACTGTTGAAGCGTACCTTGTAATATAATAAAAGGTCTGCTTATGGGAGATGGTTTACTAAAGAAGTATAGGCTATCATTTAGCTAAGGGAATTTTTACTTAGCAAGGGAAATTTCCCTGAACTTAGTGACAGAGATGCTGATCCAATCACGTGCAAGAAAAAATGCTGTTGTTTTTTAAGTTTTCTTACACACTTATATTAGGCAATTTTAACCACATTCACCAAGCTAGGTGAAAACTCCCATACAAAGTAAAAATTCACTTTGGAAAGTGAATATGCTCTACTTCTTTTGAAAATAAATCCCCATAGTTCCCAGGTCCACTATCCCTGTAAAAATAACCTGCAGAGTGTAAGAACAAAATGTAACTTTAAGATAATAGTGAGATTGTTTACTTACTTTGACGCCTAAGCGAGAATTGCATTCCTTCCGGCTATGTCCTGGGATATATAAAGACAGAGGCCCAAATCTCGAAAGAAGATACTCGCTCTAGAGTTTCTTCTCCTAAGATTTGGCCTGCTCCAAATTCCCCAGGAATCTCGCAGGAAGGATGGTGACATCACTCCTGGTTATTTGGAAGATGGGGGTAGGGTTAGTATAAATTCTAACTTTGTTCTTTACAGGTACATTTTACACTTACTATCTGCAAGTGAATTTTACAGGGGAAGGGGGCCTGAAATGTACTGCATAAGTAGACCTTACATTGTACTGCATGGTCCACTTCAAAGTAATTTTAAGCTAACATTTGAATAATCGTCTAAATTAAAGCAACTGAGAGCTTTCAGGCAGGTGTTAGACTTGCCATGGGGAAGGACATACATGAATGTAGTTTTATTGTGTAAAGCGACTATACTCAAAGATGGACAATAATGAAACCATGGACTGGCTACACAGGATCTACAAGAAGGAAATAAACTTGTAACTGTCTAAAAAGATGTATTTCCTTTATAAATGGAGTTTCTCTAGTTGCAGTTCATACATTGAACCTAGAAGTACAAATAGAAAAGAAGACACATTAATGTTCTAGATCCTCCACGTAGAAAAATGCAGCGTCCCTGTTATACGTATTAATTATTTAAGACGTTCTTTTAGTGCAATGAGGCTCCGCTTGCCCGTCTTTTCTGTTTCCCAACAAATCTGTGATGTGATACTTCTGTTGCATGCGAACATTAATATTATATTCTCTGCTGGATCATTTCTTTGAAATATAATGACTATTAGTCTGGTAATTCAGAAGCAATCAGCATTTCCCAGAAGACAAAACGTTCTCTACTCGTCAGCGTGGGCCCTGGCGAGATGATCTATGTTTGCTTGAGACCCTTACATTTTTTTTTCCTCGCAAACAATGAAACAAACTGTGAATGAAAGCAACTTTCTTCTTACAGATTTTGTGTAGGCAAC
This sequence comes from Rana muscosa, assembly GCA_029206835.1. Taxonomy (NCBI): domain Eukaryota; kingdom Metazoa; phylum Chordata; class Amphibia; order Anura; family Ranidae; genus Rana; species Rana muscosa. Next base: position 80,895,959 of record CM055127.1, read on the forward strand.
AGAATAATTTTACTTGTGTTTTTGATATTTTAATTTTGAAATTACTTTTCACACACAAAATAAAAATAGAACAAGGCAGGGAGCAAACAGTAGAAGGGGGGTACCGAAGAATTGCTCCATGTCCTGTCAGAAACCTAGGCAATTTAAACCAATATTATAATGGAAAATTAGGTTTCCTTAAGTGAAAATGGTTAATCGATCCTGACATTTCCTGAAAAGTCTAGATTGGCCTCACCCCATCTCCATCACCCAAGCTTGGTCCTTAAAAATCACCATAGCCTCAATGACCAAAAAGGAAGTTAGGTTATGAAGTATGAGAGAACAGGGCCAAGTTCGACTTTTCCTGAAAATGTCAGGATACATATAAATTTGTCAGCCTATATATTTGGACCTAAGGATAGATTTTACATGCACATTTACTGATGGCAACATCTCCTTATCCATTTTTTTATTATATGTTTGGTTTGAATTGCCCAGGTTTATGACAAATTAAAACGGATCTTCACTGCACCTGAGCACCACAAACCAACAAACACTATTTATTTAATTTTTAATATTCAAAGCAAACTCTCTCATCCATCCATGTTTCAATCCTTTATTTTGTTGAGAAATCACTTTTAAAAACACCACCTAGCATTTCTGGCCATGGTCATTTTGAGTAAGGGCAAATGATTCATGTAGCATTTACTTCCTGGAATCCATCTGCCCTTGGCTCAGGCATGCACGCAGGAGATTGTGCTTAGCTGAGAAAACACATTCTCCTCTCTTCCCCTCCTGAAGACTCCTGGAATGTATGACATTGTTTGCCTAGGCAAGAAAGCAGGAAGTAACTGAAGAAATGTAAAAAAAAAAAATGAAAAAAAAAGTTATTTATAAATCACTTTGAAATAAGAGAGAGGTTTTCATAGAACAAGAGGACTTCATGTGGCATAATTTTTATCACAAATCACCAATTACCCTTTAAGCAGAACTAAGCTCAAAAAGTAAAGACTTGCTATCTTAAAGAGAAGAAATGTTAAGTGTGCCTAAGCAGCTCACCAAAAAATAGCTTTTTGGCTTGGAAAAATAAAAGTACATATATGTTGCCCATTGAATGCTAATCTCACAAGATTTGGTGTTGTCACTACTGTGGAGTTTATTGTTTTCCTTGTTACAGAGGAAGTTGTACCTGAGGACTTGCCGTGCAATTTTCTGTGCATTTGAAACCTGTCCATGCTTCTTGATCATTATCCTACCAGTCATCATATAACATTTAATTTGTGAGTAGGGGGTTAAAGTGATCAAAACACAGACTCAAACTATAGGCACCATCATCCCTTATAGTAGACAAAGAAGAAAAACCATATTGGTACAGGTAAATGTGGGACTTTATGGGTGCTTGTTACTACAAATGGATATACCGCAATAAATTTAGTAAAAAATATATATTTTTATTACAAAAAGAAAGCGTTAAAAAAGTTACTTCCTTCATACAATTTTCCACACAATCATTCTACATGTTTCACCTTACGGCTTCCTCAGGAAATGTGTGGACTTTGTTTCTAATAAATAGATACAAAGATAAATCAAAAAACAGAAAAGTACACGTAAAAAATAATTTTTTTTAATGAAAAATAGCATCAAAAACATATATATACATACCTATCAATACATACATTGATGCATCCGAAAGGATGGCAGGGGCTTCCCAACCAAAGGTTCTTGCCTCAATGTTTTGAGGACTCAGAGCCGGGTTTATAGTGGAAGGGTGAAGTCAGAGTTCAGGACCCAAACAATCCCGCCGGCCAAAACCTCCCAAATATGCCAGATCACCCGCAGAGAGAAATATAAATCAATGATATATATATATATATATTTTAAAACGGTATGTCCTGTGAATCAATCAGAGTGTTAATATGACATGTGAACCTCGGTGCATGTCTATATATATATACTTGATTAAGATACTAGGTCTTTCAACAAGAAGAGAAGGTGTGCTTACATAAAAAACATATTTTAAATGTATAGCTGGGAGCCTATGGTTTGCTGCTGACAACAGTGATTACCTGGCCTGTGTATGGCCAGAATCTGAAAATGAGATAACATTGGGATATAAGGAATGGTTATGGTTGTGGGAAAGTCCCCTATAGATTGATTTAATAAGGTAAAAGATTCCTGTTTACATAAGGACAGCTTGCCTTCATGTACTATTTGATCTGTGGGTACAATGACTCCAGAGGAAAACGAGGCATAAATGTAACCATAGGTGAAAGAAATGGATCTGCAGTTGAAGGAAAGGAACAATAGGGGAAGAAAGATCATAAGTATACCAGACCTTCAATTCTAAATGATGCACTTTAAGTACGGTGCATCATGAAAGTTGTAACTATGTTGAATGAATCTACCTGTCTGCAGTTTCTCGCTGTATAAGGCTCCCAGGGACTCCAGGAGCATGGCTTCCGCCACATGGGTCTCTTTATACCCCTCCCCAATGCGTCAGACGGACATGACGTTTCACGCCACGCCGTGATGACGCAAAGCAGACGCTGTTTAGGAGAGGCCCATCACAGGGTAAACGTCAACCCCTCCACTGAAGCCCCATCTCGCGTCACCCCACCTCGCGTCACCAGCCGACAGACAGAGGATCCACCACACACAGACACGCCCAAAAGGCGCCTCGAGTGAAGTGACATCACCACATGTATCGGCCGTGTATCCACAAGCCGTGACACAGCGGAGGCTGGCGTCTCCCTGCGCTGGAACAATACCTCAGAAACAGACACACATGGATGCTCCTGTTTCCAGGGGAGCTCAGTAACTGACCTCATGAAATTAAAGGCCATACTGTTGTGGGCCCCTGGGCATGCGTACGGGAATCCTATGGCACAAGGGTAAATGGAACAGATGGGATGCTGTGCCTGATAGAACGCTCTGAATGTAGAAACATAAAATTAAATAAAGTATTATAATATTCTAACTCAAACAACGTGTGGGCGGTGTGTAAAAATTAATATGGGAGTCCTGCCAGGAACACAGGTGCATCCTTACATAAATACACAGCCAAAATACAATAAAGATTGTACAGATATATGAATATATCATATTAAACTACCATCTAATAAATCACATTGAATACCCCTCTGCACATAGGGGATTACTTAGAAAGATTTTTGACAGAATTCAAAAACATACATCTAAAATAGCATCACAACATGGTATCCACAGGAAAGTGGGAAGATAAGGGTATTGGAAATTAGATCCATACTAATAGAACTATAGGGATGGGCGAACGGTTCGGCCCGAGCATAAGTTCGGGCCGAACTTTGGTTGTTCGGGTGTTCTGGCGAACACCGAACAATATGCTGAGTTCGGGGAAAATTCGAAAGCTGCGGAACCCCGTTAAAGTCTATGGGACACTAACATGAAAAATCAAAAGTGCTAATTTTAAAGTCTTATATGCATGGTATTGTCATAAAAATAGTTTGGAGACCTGAGTCCTGCCCCAGGGGACATGTATTTAAGCATTATTAAAATCACTGCTCGCGAAAAAATGTCAGTTTTTAGAACTTTTTTTTGCATTGATACATGTCCCCTGGGGCAGGACCCCGGTCCCCACACACTTTTTATGACAATAACTTGCATATAAGCCTTTAAAATTAGCACTTTTGTTTTTTTCATGTTCATGTCCCATAGACTTTAACGGTGTTCGCACAAATTTTTTGCCTGTTCGGCAAGTTCTGGTGCGAACCGAACCGGGGGGGGGGGGGGTGTTTAGCCCATGCTTATAGAACTAGGGGACTGAATTGTAAGGCCATTTCAGTTCTGTACCATCACGTGGAAGGCAATGTTGTGGCATCATTGGGCAAGGCATTCAGCCGCAAAGTCCACGTTACTGCTGACACGTGGTCCAGCAAGCATGGTCAGGGATGATATATTTCGCTCACAGCACACTGGGTAACTCTGCTTGCAACTTGGAAGGATGCAGGACAGGGCTCAGTGTTACAGTTTGTTGTGCCCCCATGTCTCCATACAGCTAGTGGTGATGATGCAAGATTTGTCAGCTCTACCTCTTCCTCCTCCCCCATGCCCTCCTCTGCTGAATTGTCCTATGAACCACAAGTATCCCCTAAGCGTTCAAGGGGCTATTCAGTGACTCAGGTTAAAAGGTGCCATGCAGTGCTTCAGCTGGTGTGTTTAGGGGACAGGAACCACACTGGAGCAGAGATTCTTGCAGCTCTGCAGGGGCAGGCTCAGAGATGGTTCACGCCACGCCAGCTGCAGCCAGGGATGGTGGTGTGTGATCATGGCACAAACCTCCTGTCCACCCTTAGACAGGGAAAGTTGACACATATGCCATGCCTTGCACATGTCCTCAATTTGGTGGTGCAGCATTGCCTAAATAGGTACCCAGGGTTGGAAGATCTGCTAAAGCAGGCCAGAAGAGTCTGTAGCCATTTCAGGTGGTCATACACAGCCAGTGCTCGATTGCCTGAAATTCAGTGTGAATTCCACCTGCCCGTAAACCGCCTGATTTGTGTCATGCCCACCAGGTGGAACTCAGCTTTGACAATGCTGCAGTGGCTGCACATGCAGCAGAGGGCCGCCAACGAGTACCTGTGTGAGTATGGCACAACAACAGGCTAAGGCCGGCTCGGCTTTGTTTCCCCGCACCAATGGCTGCTCATAAAGGATGCATGCACTGTACTGTCACCATTTGAGGAGGCCACAAGGATGATGAGCCGTGACAATGCATGCATCAGTGACACAATCCCTGTTGTTTTCCTGCTAGAGAAGACTCCGTGTGCCATTATGGACAGGGCACTCAAGGCAGAGCAGCAGGGGGAAGAGGAGGACTTCCTTTCCTCTCAAGGACCACTTTATGCAGACACCATGGTTCCTATGCCACAGAACACACAAGCAGAGAGGGAGAAGGAGGAGGATTCTTGCAGTTTTGGAGGCATTGAAGCAGAGAAAGACATACGTCAAACAGTAAGGGATGGTTTTCCATCCCCAGAACCCTTGGAAGTTGTATGTGGCCAGGAGTCAGTTCCAGATGCTATAATCCTCAGTGACCCTGAGGACTCTGCTTCTCCTGCCTTCGCAAATTTGTGGTGCATGGGTTCCCTCATGCTTCTAAGCCTACGAAAGGAACCAAGAATACGTGGCGTAAAGGAGAAGGATCACTATTGGTTGGCAACCCTCCTTGATCGCCGTTACAAGGGGAAAGTCTCAGAACTCATCCCGTCCCCACATAGAGTGCAGAAGATGAAATCTCTTTAGGACACCTTAAAGAGGAGTTTATCTAACACTTTTCCCAACTCTGATAGGTTACAGTGTCGCGGAAAGCATAGTTTTGAGACTTCTGTTGGTCAAGAGAGGAGCGGTAGAGAAGGTGGTTAAGTGATGCATTTCATAATTTCTTTAGTCATTGCCACCCAGGGCTGTCAGCTTCCACATACCATCGCAGCGTCTGCATCACATAGTGGATTATTATCTAGGGGCAAAAACAGAGATGAAGAGCTTTCCAGTCAACAAACCACTGGCTTACTGGGTCATGAGAATAGACCACTGGCCAGAACTTGCCCAGAATGCAATTGAGCTGCTGGGCTGCCCTGAACCCAGGGTGCTTTACGAATGGGCAATCAGTGCTGTTGGAGGTTTTGTTACTGATAATAGAATATTTCTGTCTACAGACTCCATGGACTGTCTCACATTTATCAAAATTAATCAGTCCTGAATTACCAGAAGCTATGAAGCCCCTGATGCCGATGTTGCTTATTAAGTGTTTTTGGGATGTGGAATCTCTGCAGTACTTCTAGGCTGCCTAGCATTGTGGGTGTTGATTTCATCTGGAAGAATTTTTTTGATGGGCACAATTAACACCCAAAAACCAATTTGTCTGCAACTGTTTGAAAGGCACATATCATTGCAATTTTTGAAAGCAAGGCCAATTCTTGCTTTCATCAAGAGTACCTCAATAGGGTTACTGTGTGAAGGTGCTACCAACACCCAAAGACCAATTTTTCTGCACCTGTTTTCAGGTGCATATCATTGAAATTTTTGACAGCAAGGCCATTTGTTGCTTTCACCAAGAACACCTCAATATGGTTACGGTGCGAAGGCACCACCGACACCCAAAGAACAATTTTTCCACAACTGTTACTTCTATCCAAAGTCTGTGGAAGAGACACCAGAATTTGTCCAAAAAATAAAGAAAGCTTGCAGGGAAAATTTCATTTTTTTGCCTTTATAAATGCAACTATTGATGCAGCAGCTTCTATACACAGTACAGATGTGCCACTTTAGACTAAGGGGACCCCCCAGGCACTATATTAAAAAGGAATTTTTCATTTTTTATGCTTTCACTTTAAGCATCAATAAATCACTGGTCATTTAAAAATTATGTTTTTTACAAAAAAAAATCATTGATACATGCCCGCCAGGGCAGTACCCAGACCTTTATAACCATTGTATGACCAATTACTTGCATATAAGCCTTCAAAATGGGAACTTTAGATTTTTCCAGTTTGGGTCCTATAGAGTTCAATGAGTTTGTTATTCGGTTCTGCACTTTCGCGATGTTCGAAAGTTCTGGTGCGAACCGAACAGGGGGTCATTTGACCCATCCCTACTCTGCTCTCTATGCTGGTGGTGGCTACTCTCGCCCGCCTCTGCTGTAAGCAGGATGACCAATCCCGGGCAAAGTGGGAACTGGAGGATCCAGAAGGGAGTCAGGGAAGGTGCTGTGCAGCAAGTTCATAGTGTGCCCACTCTACAAAAAAAGTTGGACCCAGGGCATGTGCCCCCTCTGCTCCCCCCCTTGTGCCGACTCTACCTACAGGCAGTACTGGTGACTAGTCTTTGTCCTCTGCTTGCTTTTTTGGCACATCTTCCAGAGATTGGGTCCTCTTTCAATGAGAAATAAACTCCCTTATTTTCTTTGTTTGTAATAGTAAGCCAAAAATTCTCTTAAATTATACCAAATGGAAGTTCAGGCATGATCATTAGGAGTCCCAGGTTTCTTGGAGTGCAGCTTCCTTTAAGGTGGTTGAAATTGAGTCAGCAGGTGGGCAGTACTATTAGACTGTTTAAATTATCAGAATGTCTAACTGCTTCTTGTGTGGAGGTAAAGGTGGAGTACAATATGCTATAGGACAACAATGAATGCTATATTTACAGAGTTAGTCAGATTTAACCACTTAAGGACCGTCGCACGACGATGTACGTCGACAGAATGGCACGGACAGGCACAAGGTACAGGTACGTCCCCTTTAAAAACCCGTCTGTGGGTCGCGACCGGGGAGAGGTTTACACTTACCTCTCCCCGGTCTGAAGCTCCATGACCGCGCCCGCGAGACCCGCGGACCCGATCGCCACCAGTGTCCCGCGATCGGGTCACAGAGCTGAAGAACGGGGAGAGGTAAGTGTAAACAAACTTTTCCCCATTCTTCCTAGTGTGAGTGTCAGTGATCGTCTGTTCCCTGTCATAGGGAACGACGATCAGTGACATCACACGCCAAGCCACGCCCCCACACAGTAGTAATCACTCCCTAGGTCACACTTAACCCCTACAGCGCCAACTAGAGGTTAAACCCTTCACTGCCAGTGTCATTTTCACAGCTATCAGTGCATATTTATAGCACTGATCGCTGTAAAAATGACAATGGTCCCAAAAATGTGTCAAAAGTGTCCGATGTGTCCGCCATAATGTCACAGTCACGATAAAAATCGCTGATCGCCGCCATTACTAGTAAAAAAAAATAATATTAATAAAAATGCCATAAAACTACCCCCTATTTTGTAGACGCTATAACTTTTGCGCGAACCAATCAATAAACGCTTATTGCGGTTTTTTTACCAAAAATATGTAGAAGAATAAGTATCGGCCTAAACTGAGGAAAAAAATATATTTTTATATATTTTCTGGGGATATTTATTATAGCAAAAAAATTACATTTTTTTTCAAAATTGTCGCTTTATTTTTAGCGCAAAAAGAAAAACCGCAGAGGTGATCAAATACCACCAAAAGAAAGCTCTATTTGTGGGAAAAAAAGGACGTCAATTTTGTTTGGGAGCCACGTCGCACGGCCGCGCAATTGTCAGTTAAAGCGACGCTGTGCCGAATCTCAAAAAGGGGCCTGGTCCTTTAGCTGCAAAATGGTCCGGGGCTTAAAAAAACACATCCATCGACTTCAACCAAGAGACAAATAAAATGGAAAACCTTGTATCCTTAGCAGTGGCATAGCGTGGGTTGTCAGCGCACGGGGCGAGGCAAGGAATTTGCGCCCCCTAACCTGCAGAGTTTTCGCACTGCCTGAGTCCCTTCCCTTCTTACAATAGTACTGACCGGCCTGATTCCTATACTGACCACTACACTAACCTCTACACTGACCTACATGATTCCTAGACTGACCGTTACACTTACCTACCTGTCCACTGCACTGACCTACCCAATTCCTACACTGACCACTACACTGACCACTACACTGCACACCACACTACACACCACACTGACCACCAGGGCTGGTGCAATGATCTTTGACACCCTAGGCGATATCTAATTTTGCTGCACCTCTGACTCCACTTTACCCTGCCCCTGCAACACATGTGACCTATCTGACCCCTACACTGACCCCCTGACACACCTACCTGACACATGCACTGATCCCCCTGAATCCTACTTCCTGCACTACTCACATTACACTGACCCACCTGAACCCTACACTGACCCACCTGACACCTACACTGACCCACCTGACACCTACACTGGCCTACCTGACATCTACACTGGCCTACCTGACACCTACACTGGCCTACCTGACACCTACACTAACCTGACTGACATCTACACTGACCTAATTGACACCTACACTGACCTGACTGAAACCTACATTGACCTAACTGACACCTACACTGACTATTACACTGACTGACACATACACTGACCCCCCTTTCTGACACCTACCTGACACATACACAGACCCACCTGACTCCTACTTCCTGCACTACTCACACACACCCCCCTCCACACAGCTCGGTGCAGATCCATCCTCCTCCTTACCTCTGCTCTTCGTGGCTTCCCCGCCAGCGCCATCCACCTGCTCCATGGTGTCCACGCCGGGGCCAGGACAGTGCCATCCACCCGCTCCATGGTGTCCATGCCGGGGCCAGGCCAGAGCCATCCACCCCACTCCATAGTGTCCATGCCGGGGCCAGGCCAGCACCATCCACCCGCTCCATGGTGTCCCCGCCAGACAGGAGGTCAGCTAACAGACGCTGCACCTCCATGCTCAGTCCCATCTCCACCGAGCCCCGCCCCGCCCCTCCGCCGTACACACAGCGCTGCACCAGAGGTACAGGCAGAGGAGAAACCCTGGCTGCTCACACTTTCCAGTGCTTGTCTTCCGCCGCCATGTTCAGTGTTTCCCGGCGCACTGTCATTGGGCGTATAAGGGTCATGTGTGGAGGCAACCGTGATCGCGGAAAGGCCAGCCCCACGCCGCACATGACCCCCATTGTCCAATCACAGGGCGCCAGACGCTAAACAGGGCGGCCGGAGATCGGGGGACACAGAAAATGAAAATTAGGAGAAGGCAGCCAGTAGTGACACTACTGGCACGAAATTGCGCCCCCCTAAATGTCGCGCCCGGGGCCACGGCACCCCCTGCATCCCCCACGCACCCCCATGCTACGCCACTGATCCTTAGAACCCCAAACTTGATCCAGAGGAAGGCAACAATCCCTTATAAACTATTGTACACTTTGTCCCAGTATAATTAGCATACATAACAAGAATAAAAGAAAAAAACATTTGTGTTCCTTCAAGTAAACTTTGTTCTTTCTTCTACTTTGGATGAATATCATTTAGCCATCAACCAATTTTTTTCCATGAAATGACAGTCCAATTTAACTTTTTCCAGCAGGAACACTCTCCATTTGTGCTCTTCTGCATACAAGTGTTTACAAGACCTTATATTTTGTGGTGCCTTTGCCCACTCTCACTAATGAGAAAGAATACATTTTTTAGAAACAAATTTGGACTAACACAAGTCGCCAACATGAGTAGACTAGGCATACCTCTTGTTCTGTGAAAAGCTTCTACTGTGCACCCAGTATTTAACTTTCAATGTGGGCTCAAATACTGAGCTCTGTAACGTAGGTATCCCACAGTACAATACAGTTTTTTAGCCGCCAGTAGGTGGAGGTTTGCATTATACTAGGGGCTGTCACTGAGGTTGATTTACTAAAGGCAAATACACAGTGTACTTTGCAAGGGAAGTTGCATTTTTTTTTTTTTTGGGGGGGGGGGGAGTTGCACTTTGCGTGCAGATTTTCCCAAAAGCTTAGTGAATGTAATAAAATTTCATTTTGCAAAGAATACCCAATCTTGTCCAAGGAAAAAATATATATTTTTGCTTGCACTTGATTGGATGATGAAAGGCAATATAGTTTACCCTTCACTAAGCTCTGGGGAAGATCCCCATGCATTAAATTTCCCTTGAAATGTGCCACTGCCCTTGCAAAGTGAACATTATATTTGCCTTTAGTAAGTCAACCCCACTGAGTGAGATGTGTTTAATGTCTTCTAAGATACACAGGGGGGAATATGCCTGAAATTAAAGGTAGGTTCAGACACCTTTTGGTGTCTACATATAGGGGCTTTTTTTTGTTTTATTACTTACTGCGGACTTTAAGGTGGAATTTTATGTGGATGTATGTGCTTATGTTTGTTACACCTTGTTTTAGAGTCGGTTCACACAGGGGCGACCTGGGATCCGACTTGTAGTCGTCTCAAGTCGCCCCAAGTCACGCTGTTGAGAAAAGCAATGTAAGTGAATGGAGCTGTCTTAATGTACACTACTGAAGTCTCTCCGACTTCAGAAAAGGTTCCTGTACGACTTCAATCCGACTTCTAGGCGACTTGTATCCATTGATTTCAATGGAAGTCGCCTCCAAAGTCGGATCAGGTTTTAAATGAAGCAACAATACAGGAAGAGAAAGTTATTTTCTCATGTTTTCTCAGGCAAACCACTCCCTCCCCCCTCCCTCCCACAGTGCTGATTCTTGTTTGATTGGCCACCAGAAAGCCTCCTGTCCTGGATGCGACTTGAAGCCGCCTTGTAAGTCGCCCCAAGTCGCACTGTGGTGCGCGCTCAGGTCGCATCCAGGTCGCCTCGCAAAGTCGCGGCCACAATCGTGCCGCCTGTTTGTGAACTGGCTCTGACTATATAATGATGGGTTTACTTTAAACTTTTCAAAAAATATTTCTTACAGAAGTACTACAATATATGTCATTGCAGCATAACTGCACTTTTCCAGAATGTATGCACTGTTGCAGGCCGACAGTGTGCTCTTAAATTTAGTAGAAGTAGTGATTTACAGGACCAGCACATTTATTTGATACAATAACTTAGCTAGCAATATAATTTAGCGGCAATTTTTTAAAAAATGGCGTGGGGTCCCCCTCAAAATCCATACCAGACCCTTCAGGTCTGATATGGATATTAAGGGGAACCCTGCGCCAATTTAAAAAAAAATGGCGTAAGGTTCCCCCCAAAAATCCATTCCAGACCCTTTTCCGAGCACGCAACCTGGCAGGCCGCAGGAAAATAGGGGGGGGACGAGAGAGCACCCCCCCTCCTAAACCGTACCAGGCCACATGCCCTCAACATGGGGAGGATGTCCCCATGTTGATGGGCACAAGGGCCTCATCCGAACAACCCTTGCCCGGTGGTTGTGGGAGTCTGCGGGCGGGGGGCTTATTGGATTCTGGAAGCCCCCTTTAACAAAGGGGACCCCCAGATTCCGCCCCCTATGTGAATTGGTAACGGGGTACCCCTACCATTTCACCCAAAAAAGTGACATAAAAGGTAAAAAAAAAAACACACACAGCTTGGGACAAGTCCTTTTTTGGACATCCTCCCCATGTTGAGGGCATGTGGCCTGGTATGGTTTAGGAGGGGGGAGGCCGCTCTCTGGTCCCCCCTCTTTTCCTGCGGCCTGCCAGGTTGCATGCTCAGATAAGGGTCTGGTACGGATTTTTGGGGGGAACCCCACACCATTTTTTTTCTTTTGGTACGGGGTTCCCCTTAAAATCTATACCAGACCTGAAGGGTCTGGTATGGATTTTGAGGGGGCCCCACACATTTTTTAAATTGAAATTTTGGTTCGGGTGCCGTTTTTTTCAATGACTTTTATCTGTATTGCCGGGACCCAACAATTCATTAATAGCCGCGAGTAGTTTTAAATGACTTTTTTTCCTTTAGAAATGACATTTTGTGCAGGGACAGTTCTAAACACGGGAAACATGCGCTACTTTACAGGCATATTATAGACACCCCCCAGGTACAAAATTTAAAGGAATATTTCACTTTTATTGTTTCACTTTAAGCATTATTAAAATCACTGCTCCCGAAAAAACTGCAGTTTTTAAAACTTTTTTTGCATTGATACATGTCCCCTGGGGCAGGACCCGGGTCCCCAAACACTTTTTATGACAAAAACTTGCATATTAACCTTTAAAATTTGCATTTTTAATTTCTCCCATAGACTTTTAAAGGGTGTTCCGCGGCTTTCGAATTTGTCGCGAACACCCCAAATTGTTCGCTATTCGACGAACGGGTGAAACAGCCAATGTTCGAGTTGAACTCATGTTCCATTTGAACAGATAGCCCATCCCTATGAGTGACCCCCGGTCCTACTGTAGTATCAAGAGGGCCACACAAGATGGAAAGTCCAAGCCACCCTTTCCTTTTTTTATATTTATGACTTAGCAGCACAACTGAGCTTTTTAGGACAGAAGGAATTCACATGTCTCTTTCCATCACATATTTCAAAAATAAGGGGATCGTTCTTCACCCTATTGGCTAGTTGTACATCCAGAACTGCTGACATATAGCACAGTTAGAGCTTAATATTACAGATCCAATTATTCCAAACTGCATACCGCTTTTCAGGCTTGTTCTTCAACAGTGCAGTGTATGAAAACAATGGCCTCTATAAAGTAGAGCATGGAAACGAAGTACAAAGTATAACCTAGATGGATATGGTGATGAGGGACTAAAGAAAACAAAAATACTATACTGAATCAGTGCGTAACACAGTAGAGTCTACTAACAAGAGTCCCTTTCCACCATAACCTTCAGGGTTATACTTTCTTGTTGGTTCCCAACCCTACTCATTAGAAACCATTGTTTCCATACACTGCACAGATGATGGCTAATAAGCCAGAAACACCTGTATACAGATTGGAATAAATTGGCCCTTTTGCAGTATATTAGTCTCAGTCTGTGCCAAAAACCAGTGGTTCCGGATGTATACTTAGCAAATGGAGGTGAAAAATTTTCCTGAAGTATAAAATCCAATTTTTTGGGGGATATTTTATGAGATGAAACAGTCTCTTTTTGTTTTAGGAGGGCTCTACTGTGCTACACACTGGTTCAGTGGTGGGCTTTTTAGTTCCTTTGGCCTTCACCATAGTCTTCATCATAGTCTAGTTTGGTGCTTTGATTTAGTAGCACATACTTTACAATTGCAGGTATGGATTTTTTTGCTAAAAGTACTTTTAAATGTATTTTACTTGCATAAGTACCAAAACCTTGAAAGCAGCTTTCTCTAATCTCTTGAATAATTGGAGAAGAGTTAGCGCTTGACTGTTTTGCAGTGCGCTATCGGTTAACAGCGTGATGTAATTATTGTAAGTGTTCTCTTTCGTAATGAACAACCAAAAGATAAAGTTGGTGACTCCAAAAGGGATGTGACACTGCTGATTACAGAGTATTCAGCCAGTGAAATAAAAACTTTCAAACTTTATATTTTTTTTTGTAAGTGACTCATAAATCACCAGTTACAGAGAAAAAAGATTACAGACCATGAACTTCCAGATTCTAGCAAAATTTGCCAGGGCAACACATAAAGTATATTTGTCACAACAGGGTAACTCTACACGGTTCCTCCAAAGGATGATAGGTGTCTTTATAGTTCCAGGGTCAATTTCACTTGACAAAGCCAGCTGCAAGAATCCAATGATCCTTTTAGCGGTCTATAAGCATGGCATTCTAAATTGTGGTGTAAGGTCTAAAAATATGAACCTGAATTGTATTACTTGCTAAAGTACCACAATACCTACAGTAATTTTCTAACACCTTACAGGATATTGTAAAAAGGTATCACCATAGTCACATATACACTATATTACCAAAATTATTGTAACACCTGTTTAATGGCACCCCAGTCTTAGTCTTTAGGGTTCAATATTGAGCTGGCCCACCCTTTGCAACTATAACAGCTTCAACTCTTCTGGGAAGGCTGTCCACAAGGTTTAGGACTGTGTCTATGGGAATTTTTGACCACTCTTCCAGAAGCGCATTTGTGGAGCCCTATACACACTATCAGATTTCCTGCTGATTTTTGTCATCAGATTTACTAAAACCATCTAATATGAGGTCAAACCTTAAGAGTTTCAATTTGTATGCAATCAGGCAGGCCCTTGTACTACATGGTTTTGGTAAATCTGATGACAAAAATCAGCAGAAATTCTGATAGTGTGTATGGGGCTTGAGGTCAGGCACTGATGTTGGAAGAGAAGGCCTGCTCTAATTCATCCCAAAGGTGTTCTATCGGATTGAGGTTGGGACTCCTTGCAGGCCAGCCAAGTTCCTCCAATCCTAACTCGCTCATCCATGTCTTTATGGACCTTGCTTTGTGCACTGGTCCAAATCCTTTGGTGGAGGGGGAACTATGGTGAGGGGTTGTTTTTCAAGTATTGGGCTTGGCCCCTTTGTTCCAGTAAAGAGAACTCTTAAGGCGTCAGCATACCAAGACATTTTGGACAATTTCATGCTCCCAAATTCGTGGGAACAGTTTGGGGATGGCACCTTTCTGTTCCAAGATGACTGCGCACCAGTGCACAAACAAGGTCCATAAAGACATGGATAAGCAAGTTTGGGGTGGAGGAACTTGACTGGCCTGCACAGAGTCCTGACCTTAACCGGAAAGAACTCGTTTTGGATGAATTAGAGTGGAGACTGCGAGCTAGGCCTTCTCGTTCACATCAGCGCCTGACCTCACGAATGCGATTCTGAAAGAATG
Source organism: Rana muscosa (assembly GCA_029206835.1). NCBI lineage: Eukaryota > Metazoa > Chordata > Amphibia > Anura > Ranidae > Rana > Rana muscosa. The sequence goes on from CM055127.1 coordinate 80,911,028, forward strand.
GTCAAATATTCCCATAGCAACACTCCTAAACTTTTTGGACAGTCTTCCCAGAAGAGTTGAAGCTGTTATAGCTGGAAAGGGTGGGCCAACTCAATATTGAACCCTACTGACTAAGACTGGGATGCCATTAAAATTCATGTGCGTGTAAAGGCAGAATTCTCAATACTTTTAGTAATTTAGTGTATATGATCCTGCTACATTAATTGAGTGTTTCTCTGTGCAAATATAATTCTAAAGATAAATGTATGTACTTTATGTTAAAGAACAAAGATTTAAAAAGTATCCTATTCATAAAAGACACACCTCTGTCAAAATAAAAATTCAAGATAAATGCCAGATAAATCAAAAAGCATTAATATATGGGAAGTAACACAAGAAACATATTAGTTGTGTTGCAGTGAACATGTACTAACAAATAACAGGAGGAGAGAGAAGAGTGACAGGGTGATATCCTTACTGTCCTATAACAGTTGTATCACTTTTGTGTGTTAAGCTGTTTTCTTGGAGTTCAGCTTCAAAACGGAACTCCCTTTCTTCTCTCCATCATCCTTTCAACCCCAAACTAATCGTTATTGTAAATAGCTAATCTAAATGACCCATTTACATACCTAAATTCATGTGACAGTCGGGTCTGAGGTCTGTTATCTTCTTTTCTGCAGAGGAGGGTCCATCTTCGGTGTCTACGACAATTATGCCGCATACACGCGCTCGGAATTTCCAACAACACATTTTTGATGGGAGCTTTTGGTCGGAAATTCCGACCGTGTGTAGGCCCCATCGGACAATTTCCGTCAAAGAAAAAATTTGAGAGCTGGTTCTCAAATTTTCCGACAACAAAGCTTGTTGTCGGAAATTCCGACCGTGTGTACACAATTCCGACACACAACATTCCACACATGCTCGGAAACAAGCAGAAGAACAGCACTGGCTATTAAACGTAATTTTTCTCGGCTTGTCGTACGTGTTGTACGTCACCGCGTTCTTGAAGTTCGGAATTTCCGACAACATTTGTGTGACCGTGTGTATGCAAGACAAGTTTGAGCCAACATCGGTCGGAAATAAATCCACGGTTTTGTTGTCGGAATGTCCGATCGTCTGTACGTGGCATTAGAAAACAAAAGTGGCCACAGCGCAAACATCAATATGAGCATATGTTATTTAATAAAAGCACACTTACATATGGGTAAGCGAAGGGCTGCAAACCCGTGAAGATAATGAAGAGCTGCACTGCCGGCCAGCACAAACAGCTGTCATGCACGGACTCCAGGACTGCCAGAAGGGGCAGGCAGCATCGACAGGCTAACTGGTTCAAAGTGGCAACCATCGAGGGTAAAAAGGGGGTGTGTTCAATGCGTTTCAGAAGACCTGCCTCCTTTTTCAAGTATGCCCAATCATGGGACAGGGATGTCTTTTATACCAGTGGCTGAAAGCTGGTAATGCAGGTGGGGAGATCAAAGTAATCATGACAGATTAAAATGGGTCAATCAACTGGCAGGGGAGGGAGATTGGTGCATGGCAGTTATAAAAGCACACTATTAAAAAACACAAAAACAAAGAGACTATAAAACACATAACTAAAACTCAGCATATCTGATTAGTACACATGTGCATTCGTTTTCATCTGAATGCATTTTCATCCGAATTTCGGGGATTTTCGCATTCGTTTTAACAAACGATAACGAATGCGCACAATCCAAAATCTGAAAGATCCGACATAAAAAATGCTTTATTTTTGTTTTGTTGCGACAACAGTTCGATATAGATAGAAGATTCGACATGACGCTGACAATAGCAATCTGTGTCTATCAAACCTGTGGTCGAATGTGCCTAACCTAACTCTATTAGTTCAAGATTATTCGACATAGAGAGAAAAGAGTCGACATTATAGAGACATGAAGATTAGACGAAGCAGCTAAAAACATACGATCGCTGCTAACGGACATTTATGCTCAAATGTTCCGCCCATAGGCTATAGAAGAATTCTAATGTTGGTTGACTAATAATAATATATATTTTTTAAATATACGTTTTTATTAATTTTTCAACACACAGACAACAATTTACAATTACAGAAACAGTAAGCAAACAAATATAAAAATACTACAAAAATTGGTGCTTCGGATATAAAAGAAATAATAATAGTGGCGATTACTGCAGCAGCTGCGCAAAAAAGTGCTACAACTTTAAACGTGGAAAAATATATATTAATGCAGCGCTAGCAGTTAGCATAAAATCAGAACAAGTCCTATAGAAAATGTGTTAGTGACACAATGCAGTGAAAGTTGGGTGTGATAGTTCATCAAATTAAAATAAAAAATCTGAGTGTTTGAATAAAATAAGTTGCAGTGAGTGGATCTCTCTTCAGAGGCCCCGCTCAATATGATAGGTGTCCACAATTGAATTGGTGACAAAAACAAAACTGCAATTGGTATTTCATAAATTCAAAATTGCTGAGTGTAACACAACACAAGTGAAAATAATCTTCAAATGAGTACAGTGATCCCCCCTCAGGGAACTTACTCACCGAATGGAGAGTATCCACAGCTTCTCAGTCTGGGATCATTCAGATGAAAAAATTGCTGGGGTTTTTTCTCAATGATGTTTGCTTGATGGATGCTTTATTTGAAAGATGTTGGCTCCCACTGATAATAAAACATAAAGGGGCACAATAGTGAAGTATTGCAGAGAAAATAAGTAAAGGCGCCGGTACAGCACTACTTACAAAAATTTTGGTAAAGACAGGCAACAGAAAAATACTTCCGTGAACGCCGCTCGAATGGCGTGCGTTCCACAGAGGCAGGAACTTGCGTTACAGGTTTGCCGCAAACCAGGAATTACGTCAACGCGTTTCACCCCTCCTCAAGGGCGTCATCAAAGGACATGATGACGCCCTGGAGGAAGGGCGAAACACGTTGACGTAATTTCCGGTTTGCAGGGCCTCTGAAGAGAGATCCATTTACTGCAACTTATTTTATTCATCACTCAGACTTTTTATTTTAATTTGATGAACTATCACACCCAACTTTCACTGCATTGAGTCACTAACACATTTTCTATAGGACTTGTTCCGATTTTATGCTAAATGCTAGTGCTGCATTAATATATAGTAAGCAAACAAAGACAGAACAAAAAAAAAAAAAACCCACATACATACATTGGTCATACATGGTATTTATGCAGTTCTTACGCTAGACATTATGTCAAGTTATAGAGTAAAAAACATTAGATAGTACTCCTGTTAACTCGATTTTCAAATTTGGGAGCGATGTATTCCTATAGTATATACGCCAATATAAGATTTTCGAATTATCATGGATATTTGCCCCAAATAACTGACGGAAAAAAAAAAAGACGAAATAATCTTCCTCTAAAAGGCTTCAGAGGCTGTGGAAGAATCCATCAGCCATTTGGACCAAACCTTCTCTATTAATATAGGTCTCCTTATATAAAGATAAGCTATTGTTAATGAGTCGTTTCCACATAGACAATGATGGAGGGGTAGTTTTTTCTTTTCCAACTAAGAGCTATAGCTTTGTGAGCGTAGAACAAAAGCAGCCCCACCAGAGTACGCCCTGCTACCGTGGGAATATATTGCTCTATCAGACCCAACATACATATTGCCATTGATGGTTGTAATGGAATAGAGGTAATTTGGGATATAAAAGCTAATATCTCTTCCCAGTACCCCACTATTGCTGGACAAGTCCAAAAAATATGAGTAAAGTCTCCAGGAATCCCCCACATCGCCAACAGCCAGGGGCAGAGTCCAGATTAATTTTATGTAATATATGAGGAGTAAGATATGCCCGGTGAACCATCTTGAACTGAATCAGTCGGTCTCTCAAGGAGACAAGAGAGTTAAAAGGAAAGTCCCATATATCATCCCAATTGTCATTGTCAAGTTCAGGAATGTCCTTAGACCATTTAAGTCTTAGTTTCTCTAGTGTTGGAAGGGACACAGTTGTTAGATGGAGATATAATTTGGAGGCAGCATTCTTTGCACAGTCCAACCTAAGAAGCTTCTCTAGGGCGGATTGAACTAATCGCGGAGGAAAGCCAGGATTAATTAATTATATTTATTAATATCTAATAAATATAATTATTACTAGTCATACAACATTAGAATTCTACTATAGCTTGTGGGCGGAGTATTTGTTCGACAGACACCTTCAATTGACAGATTCGACCTTAGATCGGATTTTCGGATGAATGCATTTTTTAACGAAACAAAATAAATAAAAAACGAATTTTGGAAGTAACTAAATAAATGAATTTTTCAGACGAAAACGAAATTCCGAAACAAAATATTTCAGTGTGCACATGTCTACTGATTAGATAAGCCCATGGGAGATCTAAAAGCAAATGTCAGGAGATAACGCAATAAAATATTCCCATGGATCTCAGATCATTGTGGCTCCCATGAAGGATGCTAAGCAAGGGAGCAGAATGGCAGAGAACACATGGGAGACAAAACCGTACTACCAGTGCATCCTGGAATGAATCCATGAATGAATGTTATCGAGGATCCCAGACCTGATGAGCCCTGCTGCACCACAATCTGAGCCGTCATCCATCCATCACCACTCACCTCCTCTCCTGTGATATATCCCACATTGACTTTCACTAAGGCTTCTGATAGATATGTTCCATTCTGATCCATCCCACTGGAACCAAGAGTCCATAGGAGTACTGGACTTGGAGCCTCTCTGTTACATCTTAAAGTCCCTTCTGACCGTGGATCCTTATTCCCGGATTTAAGGTCCCAGGCCTCCTTCGGTCTAATGAGCACCTCCAGGGCCAGAGATAGCTGACATCCTTCTGTATGTGGTGGGTCTTGAGGCATAGTGGGTGCAGAATAGTTAAAGTTATTGGGCGCCAGACACTTCTTGAATGCAAAAAAAAGTTTATTTCTCTTAACAAACTTTTTGGGGGGAGAGAGGACCAGGACACCCTTAGGTAGTTGCAAGATTAATTGACAGACTCTGGGACTTCTATAGGAGGATAGCCATGCAGGGAAAGGCACCCAGCAAGACACCACATCATCACATGCAGGAATGCTGTCTCCTATGGCAACAGTCTTTAACAGTTGCTAACACAAAGCGTAACAGTTATTTTACTTCCACTACAATCGCTCCTTGTAGTTCTCTGCCCACTGAGCTCCTGGTCTCTCACTAGACCCACTGATTCACTGCCACTGAATCCCTTGAGCTCCTCCAATCTTTACATTGGTATCTTCCTCAAGCGTCAACCCCGCTTCTCTGCTGGGACAGCCTAGCAGCCAGATGTGCCCGGGATAGACCCCATCTTCAGCTTAGCAGTCCAGGCAATACAACACACGTCCACCCAGACAGCTGTCCAGGTGGCACAGAACCTAGATCACCTGACTCCACCAGAATATATAGGCTCTCCTAGCAGGCCAAGGGATCCCAGAAAACCCTTGCCCATTGGCTGAGATAGCCCATATACCCATAACCTGACATTGCGTTGCCCTTCTCATATCTAGTACCACCAAGTACCTGGCCACCTAGTGGTAGAAGAGAAAAGTGCACCAAGGCCAAACTTAGGGAGAATCAATAGATCTCTATCAATCAACCAGGATACCTACTCCTGGCAAATAAATTTGTGAGGAGCAACCCTGCCTACACTCCAGGGTGCTACACCAGAAACAGCCAAAATTCAGGCTATCAAATTATCATTATAGCTGACCTCGGGTGTTGGATTTATTTCCTCTGTTGTTGGTAGGCAACCAACTATAGATTATGAGGCATCATTCACCCTGCTTGCCAAGAGTGTTACAGCTGCTAATGAAAACCACATAAATCTGCTGATTCCCAGTCTCTGAATCTTCACACACCAATAGCTTATCAATGACAGAGGCTTTTATAGCTTTAAGAAGATATGGTCCTGGCAAGCAGGTGATCAAATGAGAAGCAAGTAGTGAAGGATCTGAGGCTTTAGGTAGACGGGTCTCTTGTAAGAAATATATTTTATACACAATATACAGTAACTTAATTTTCTGTAGTTATAACTTATAATTTAGTTATAAGGTGATGTAGCGGGGTCCTAGATTTAGGGGAAGTGTTTGAGTGGTAGTTATGCTCAAACACCCCAATTGTCAGGATTCTATCAACCTTTTTTGTCCGTAGGGAGAGTATCAGTGTACAGTTCCCTGTGGCCTGCAGGTGGCGCTGCCATGGTAGGCCAGGGTTGAACCGCTGATACAGTGCTGTGCCTTGTGTGTCCCCTCTCAGCAGCCATACAGTGGGTGTGGTAGGCCTGCTGTGCATGCTGGGAGAGGATATAAAAGGGGCAGACGCTGCCTGTTCGGGGTTCTGTCGTGGTCGGGGGTCCTACCCCAGGGAGTGTTTTCCTGTCCGTCCTGGGCACCTTTGGCCCAGGGGCGGAGGTCGGTGAATCAGTCCCAGGCACCTTTAGCTCTGGGGCTGCAGCAAAGGCCTTGGGCCCAGCACCTTCGGCTGGGGCCCATCAAGGATCGAGGAATCCCAGGGTGATGCCTTGCGAGGGGACCCGCATCTACACACGATCGTTTTTCATGCCGTTAAAAATGCCATTTTTAAAAATGGCCAAACCGATCATGTGTATGCTCCAGAGCATTTTTAATGGCGTGAAAAACGGGCATTAAAAATTTCGAACATGCTCTATTTTTTCACGTCGTTTTTCATGTCGTTTTTTTTAACGACGTGAAAAACGATAGTGTGTATGCTTTTACGAGGTGAAAAAAAATGCGCATGCTCAGAATCAAGTATGAGACGGGAGCGCTCGTTCTGGTAAAACTAGCGTTCGTAATGGAGATAGCACATTCGTCACGCTGTAACGGACTGAAAAGCACGAGGCTGAAAAGCGGGAATCACCGCTCAAGTTTACTAACATGAAGGGTGGCGCCATTCGAACGGAACTTCCCCTTTATAGTGCCGTTGTACGTGTTGTACGTCACCGCGCTTTGCTCGAGCGTTTTTTTTAATGATCGTGTGGATGCAAGACAGGCTTGAGAGGAAACAAGAAAAAAAACTACGAGAAAAACGTTGGTTTAAAAAATGGCATGAAAAACGATCGTGTGTACGCCGCATTAGACGAGGAGGCTGGGGGAGGAACCGTTCCGAGGGACTGGTGAGAAGTCACAGTGAAGGAAGGGGCCCGGTAACTCTCTGGAGGGATGTCTACTCCTTAACAGAGGTCAAGCTTTAAAAAGAGACCGAGTTCACCAGGTCTGTGGCAGAGACCGAGTTCACCAAGTCTGTGGCAGAGACTGCGGTTGAGTGAGAGCACCATTCTGGCTGCTAGTCCCTATCCAGGGAGACTATCCAAAAGGGCTGAGTCTGCTTGAGAAGCCAAGCAGTGAAGTATATTTACGTTTGTGCCTGGACCTCTCCCACACCTTATGCTGTCCTGTTCTTTCTTCAACCTTTTCTATCAGAGACAGTTATCTAAGAGAAATAAACTCTACGTTGGAGTTACGGCTGGTGTGGACATATCTTTATTAACTATAGAGGTGAGGACCATTCTCTGGAGGATTCTGGCTTTCTGGCTGTGGAGACCCACCACCAACAACACCGCTCAACCTCTTCACATAGGAGGGTACGGGCTAGTGGCGTGGTGTGCCCTTTCTTCCTGCGAGGAGCCGAACAAGGCAGGTAAAGAGAGGGTTGGTGTCGCTACAGTGATAGCAAACAATATGGCAGTTCTTGCACCTTTTTATTCTTAGAAAATAACTATATATATATATATATACACACACACATTCACAGTCCACTTTTTTTTTGTAAACCTGTTCAATTGCTTGGTGACACAAATTGCTAATCAGCCAAATTACATGGCAGAAACTCAATGCATTTAGGCATGTAGACGTGGAGAAGACAACTTGCTGAAGTTCAAACCGAATGGAGAAGAAAGAGGATTTAAGTGACTTTGAATGTGGCATTGTTGTTGAGGCTAGAGGGGCAACACCATCTAAGTTAATCTTCAATCTGAGTATTTCAAAAACTGACAATCTACTGGGATTTTCACACTTGACAATCTCTAGGGTTTACAGAGAATGGTTTGAAAAAGAGAAAATATCCAATGAGTAGCAGTTTTGTGGACAAAAATTCCTTGTTGATGTCAGAGGTCAGAGGTGATGGGCAGACTGGTTCAAGATGATAGGAAGGGAACAGTAACTCAGATAACCACTCGCTACAACCAAGGTATGCCGAATGCCATCTCTGAACACATCGAACCTTGAAGCAGGTGGGCTACAGCAGCAGAAGACCACACTGGGTACCACTCCTGTCGGCTAAGATCAGGAAACTGAGGCTACAATTCACACAGGTTGGGTCAGAATTTGACCTAAACAACATGAAAGCATGGATCCATCCTGCCTTGTATAAATGGTTCAGGCTGGTGGTGATGGTGTTTATGATATGGGGGATATCTTTTTGGCACAATTTGGGCCCCTTAGTATCAATCGAACATTGTTTAAATGCCACAGCCTACCTGAGTATTGTTGCTGACGGTGTCCCTCTCTTTATGACTACAGTATGCCCATCTTCTGATGGCTACTTCCAGCAGGATAATGCACCATGTCACAAAGCTTAAATCATCTCAAACTGTTTTTTTGGAGCATGACAATGAGTTCACTGTACTCCAATGGTCTCCACAGTCACCAGATCTCAGTCCAATAGAGCATCTTTCGTATGTGGTGGAACGGGAGATTTGCATCATGGATGTATATACAGTATATATATATATATATATATATAAACACTCCTTCTTGTTGACCTCATCTGATAAATGATAACACAAACATGAACACACTCCATCCTGTTTGTGTGCTTCTTACGTTTTCATTACTTATGCTGGGTAGGACTGGAAACCTTTGACTATGAGGTCAAACACGTCCAACTATCCATATCTTTGAAGGCCCAGAGAGTGTAGGATAGAGTAGTGTTTCTCAACCTTTTTTCAGTCAAGGCCCCCTTTACAATTCTGCACAATCTCAAGGCACCCCATACGTTTTATATATCACAGCAGCATCCACCCAGCATTAGAGGTTATATTAATCCACCTTTGTGAGCTGGTACTAAATATTATTCTAGCGTTTCTCTCCTTCTCTCTGCTAACATGAGCCCAATACTGACAAAGAAGGGCATTTGAGGGGCAAACATGAGGCTCTGCAGGCACCCAACCTCTTCCTTATCGACCAATTACATCACAGGTTGTTAGGATGCCAGTGGCTGGCTCGCATGTTGTCTAAGGCTATAATGCTGCCCATAAAAACATGTGGCTTTGTGTAAGAAAAAGGCAGGCTTGATCTACTCACTGGCTTGTTGACAATTTTGTCATTTTGCCAAGGCACTCCTGAACAACCCAGAAGGCATCCCAGGGTGCCATGATAACCTAGCTTAAAAAGGCTGGGGTAGGGCATAGGGTAGGGGTTAGTTTTAGGAATTAGTTTAAACAATAGAACATTTTTAGGCTTATTTAAGAAGTTGGTTTTAGTGTTAGGATTAATGGTGGGTAAGGGGTAAGTCCTTACTTTAACTGTTAATAGTTTTTTTGTACTATGGTTAAAGTTAAAGTTGGGTACACATGGTTTGAAAATGTGCTGGTTCCGCAAGGACCGGACAAATTTCGATGTGTGAGTAGCCCTCCCAGGTCGAAAGAAGCATTAGATTGGCTTCTGTTGAACCATCCTGCAGGAAAACATCCTTTGATCAGCGACGGTAGCCAATTTGTACCCAGCTTATGTGTTAAAGGTTCAGGGGCTACATGTGAAAAGTTTACTTGATGGAACACGGTTGGGTGGATGTAAAGTGGACCTTTCCCTACTTTCACTAAAAATCTAATCAGCATGCAGCTCCTCATGCTGTTATGAAATCATCTTACATTCATTAGTAAAAAAATGTTTTTGCTTTTACTTACAATTACTGTTTTTCCACTTCCTGACTGAGTGAGGCACTGGTGATGTAACCTTTGTCTCACAGCAGCATTCGGAAAAATTCCTGTCACATGTTCCTGAAGGCAGACAGAGTCCCAGGCAGAGTTCCTAGAAGTAAAGAAATACTGGAACTTTATTACAGTGGGCTGGTAAGTGTATGTACATTTTATTACCCCTACTCATTGACTGTAATGCTTTCCAAACTCTTTAAAGCAGACCTAATGTTTTAGTTCTTGCCAGGTAAGTCTGTTTGACCTAAAATAAGGATATGACCCTCAATGATTCAATCCTGGCTTGATATGGCTTTTTAAGACCAGCTTTTTTTTTTTTTTGCATTAATTTATGTGCTTACTACATATCCTCTTTTGAATAACTCGACTGCAGCCTGATTGGCTATTCAATATGGTCCCTATTACCATTAACCTGGCCGCAGTGAGCGCCCCCATAATTAAACTCTATTTGTAGCAATTACTAATTAGAAGGAAGCAGCTGTTATCATAAGAACTTACATGTTCTGTCTGATCAATGTGCAGAATAAGTCTAAAGTAATTCTTTTCATAGTGCTTTACAGGGACACATTTTTTATAATTTAATATAGCAAAAATTAAATCTTATAAAATGCAATGGGCCAAAAGTAAAATGAAAGTATTTCTGGCACACAGCGTCGCATCGGGAACATGACCTTGGGAAGGATCTTTGACTCGTGGCTGGTGCTTGAGGACTGGCTGATGATGTACAGTATAATATGGACAGCTAAGCCCCAAAGGCTTTGGTTAAGTAGAATGTATCGTTAAGGGAAATTTACCCAAGCGGCTGATAATTCAGCATCAATTTAAAGGAGGCCAGCTACAATGAAAATGAATATGGCTTGAACAGATTCCAGTAAAGTCAATAAAAAATAAAAAAGTGACTTTAGGCAAAAAGCTATTAAAGCCATGTAGAGAAAAACGCAACTCTGCTAAAGTCTTAAGGTCCAGTAGGTTTACTTTAATCTGAGATTCATGTAATCTTTTAAAATATTTTTCTCTGCAAATCATATGTCCTTCTGAGCATGACATGTGGTTTTGTAATGTGCATACCTCCTGTATTTCCCCACCTGAAATACAGCAAAGAGTCTACAGTAGCAGGTATTGGGAATACCTGTATACTCATCTGGTTTGCTACAGTAGCTGGTGTTCCCAGAACTCAGATTCACAGCACCGAACTGATTTTATGAGATGGGGTGGCCTGTGGCACTACTTCTATACCTGACTGAAATAAAGAAGCATTAGGTAGGTAGGTCATATACATTGTACAGTGTACATTTTAAAGTCTAATTTAAATTATGATTGTAGTGTATATTTAAATGAAAGAGCTAGGCATAACCGTCACAGGTACAATGTACAAAAGTTTATGTGCAAAATTGAAAAATTTGGAGGATAAATTATTTTTACCAAAACCATTCAACTCTTTCTTACTAAACAGGTACTTGCCAGTGGAACTACAGAAATCTCCAAATTTTAAATCAAAATGGGGAATTAAAACTCTCAATTTTGCTCACCCCTGCTGCCCAGCAATTGTGATATCCAACAGTAAAATTGTTTACTCTGCAGCCTTTTGTGATATATTAGCTGCTATTTTTAAGTTAATGAGGCTTAAAACATAATTCTACCAAAGACTGCTATAGATATCAGTTATTATGTATAAACCACATCCATTGAAATGCATGAATAGTGCAAAATAACTTCTATAATCTCTACACATTTTGTTTATCTATAGAATGAACATTGAATCATTGATCTGTGCATTAAGAGGATTTAAGAGTTTCTACAGTCTCTTCCCAATTTTTTCACATACCGCCCTTCTTAAGGATAAAAATATTACTTTAATTTGACAGTTTTAACAGTCTAGTAGCTGAAAAAATAAAAAGATGGTAGTCAGTGGGTGAAGGCTGGGGAAATATAGGCCCATGCTTGAATGAGTAGTTTTAATCTTGGGACCCGCTGTGCACATGGAGATTTCATAGTTGCTTGTTATCGCCTCTTGGAGAACAAAAACTTTCCAATTACAGTGTTTCCAGGTCAAGATTATTATTTATTTTTTTGCTAATCTCACTTCTGGCTAAAACCAAGTGTATTTTTTGTTTTCGTCAGTGACTATGGTAAAAAATTACTATAATCTGGTTCCACCAAGGTTATGTATTATCCTATTATGATAAGGCTATAAAATGTCCTCTATTCCTGGAAGGAAGAAAACCCAACCTGGTCTAGACTGGGAATAATGTATGAGCCAACCAAAATTTGAACCCGTTCAAGTCACTATTTTTTTTACACAGTCATGCCTACAAGAGGAAAGAGCAGATGGGTAACCTCATCAGTGTGCAGTTGCTCTTCACTTTCTATTCAGTCTGTCAGGGGTAGATAGATCAATCCTTTAACAGTTAAAACTAGACACATACTTGGATTTCAAAATATATATGTTTTTCTTTTTAAAATATCAAACATGTTATACTTACCTACCCTGGGCAATGGTTTTGCTCAGGGCAGCCCTGATACTCCTTCTTTTGAGTCCCTCACCAGCACTCCTGGCTCCTCCACCCCACTCCTGGCACATAGCAAGCTGCTTGACATGGGGGCACTCGTATAGCCTTGCTGTCTGTGTCTACTAACACAAACAGCGGAACTCGGACCCTCCCACTCCCTCATCTCTGGCTGTGATAGACAGCAGCAGGGGTCAATGGCTTCTGCTGCTGTCTCTGGGCCAATTAAATGGGAGAAAGCAGAGATCAAAATCAGGCCCAGGTAAGTATTACAGGGGGCTGGGGGGAGGGGGACAAAATGTAGAAGGTTTTTTACCTTAATGCATAGAATGCATAATTAGAGTAATTTGGTAAAAAAAAAAAAAAAAAAAAGTGACTCCTAGAGGTGCCTGCATAAATGAGTAGCAGCTTTTGTGACATGGCGTTCAAGAATCCCCAGCTGTTGTGATATTCAAAGCTCTGAAACTTCTGAGTAGTGTTGAAACACTAGCTTCCAACCTCCCTATTTTTCAAGAACTATATTATCAAAGTATTTCTGTGCTGGCAGTATGAATGCAGAGGAAATAAAGGGGCAAGTAAACTTCAGCACAAATTGCTGTAGTTTTGCCTATCCAAACATCCTGAGATTTGGCAATATTGATAGGGTTTCAAGCCTCCTTCAGATCAGGTGCATTCCTAGGATCCTAAAAGACCCACAAGAGCTTTGGAAACCTAACCAGCAATCCATGGCCTGAGAACCCAAACAATCTTGCAATGTTCACTAATTCCACCACACCTTATATTGTGTCTCCCTACTGTACTTAGCCATATGAGAATACACTGGCACTTAGGAATGCCCTTAACTGCTATTTCAATGCCTCTTTCAATTAGATATGTATTTTCATTAGCATGCTGACATAACTTAAAATAATCAAACACTATTGCTTAGAAAGGGAAGTATAAGTTTATAAACTACATGATGTTTCAAAAGTGCAATACAGTACAGTACGTAGAATATAAAATCTTATTGTTTATGAGTGGGTATTAAACTATTAAAGTAGATCTTAAAGCCTAACTCCATGTTTACTTTTACTTTACAATTTCCTTTACTAATAGACATGCCCGTAAACTGTTGCATCAGCTACATACAGTATACAGTGCTGTGTTCTGGCAGAGGTATGGGGATTTATTGTCTGCTTTGCTCAGCCATTCACATGAAATCAACAGTTGATGCCAGGACCAGATGCAAAGATGCAAAGTAACCCACACTCCAAATAAATGGATTTCACATTTTTATTGTGAAGACAGCATCACATAAGGAATAAGAAACCTCACAGAGTCACTTTTTTTGGGGCAACATGGTGATCAGTCAGAATTCCGATGAGCGCCTTACTTCCTATTTGATTGATATTTCTGCCTGCGCTGCATAGAAATCACAAGCAGATCTGTCAGCCCTGCTGAGTTCTCTTCATCTCCTTATGTTGTGGAGATGAGGAGAGGGGGAGGTGTTCTGTTGTCTTGCAGAAGAGAACTGAACAGAGTTGGATTGCTGGCAGATTAGTATTTTTCTGTACTTTGAGTATTTATAAAAAGGATAAAAATCTGGGAAATGTGCATGTACTACACAGATGCACTAATTATGTTTTAAAAATATTTTATTTGTCCTAACAAACACTTTAAGTGAAAAACAAATATGCATTGTGAAGTTCAGGAAAACTTAAAAGATTTTCAAATTCAAAATAATTTTTTGCAATAAAATTATATTGTTAATATAAGGAGAATGCAGTAACTGGTGGAGATGCAAGAATGGATTCATAACCAAAGATCCACAAAACTAAAGGGTCATATTTGGGATGAGGTCAACAATTACTGCAAAGAAGATCTAGGGTTTTCAGTAGAAAACCCTGAACACCTACCCAAGGTTCCAAGGTCTAGCAGTACCCCCTGCTGTTTTAGTCGTGAGTGAACTGAGCAAAGTTTACTGGATGTTAACCAAGCAGATAAAAACACAAAAAAACTGAACGAAGAGTTTAAATTACAGTTTAGGGAGGCCCATTCATAATTTTTTTCGACATTTTTAAGGGCAAATTTGCAAGCTTGTGTTAAAAAAGGGCATTGCGAGTTGGACACTGCCATGGAATAGCAATACAAAAATTATTATTTAAAAATACTATTTTGTCAGCCTTTTTAAAAGACCAATTGCATGTGAATGCCCTGGACTTTTTCCGAGCAACCATCAGGAAATCTACTTTTTCTACCATACCTTGACCACTGGACTCCTCCTTTATAAGGAATATACAGTATCTGCCAGCCTTGGCTCTGAAGAAAACTGCTATGGAAGTCATCCCCGCAGGTACAGTTTATTTACACATTTATATTAAACCAAACGTGCACCCTTTACATCTAGTAAATGTAAATTTGGGCTTATTACATTGTCCCTCCTGTGGAATTTATGCAACATTCTTGTGATCATATTTATTACTTTCTGCAGACACAGATTCATTCGCTTATTGTGTGCACTATACAGCTCTGAATTATATCTTGACACCCATTTTCATTTGCTTCCATTCCAGGGCAACAGTGTTTCTATGCATAAAACATACTGGTGAGCTCTTTCAGTTCACCTGTCTATCTACTCTAAACTCTGCAGCAACCAGAGCTTAATACGTAGGATTATATATACAAATACTAAATATATAAATACTTCTAGTCTAAAAATATTTGACAATTCTTGATAAACTCAAAATTGCTATGCTGTGATTAAAAATAAAATTAACTAAAAACAAACAAAAAAAATAAAAAATGAACTAAAAGCAAAATATAAATAAAAGCAAGTTTTATGATTTGTATGCATCTTTCTTCAATTATCTCACAAAAAAAGAACTGAGTACATGCATACACCACATTTATTAACCACTTAAGCCCCGGACCAATATGCAGCATAAAGACCAGGCCCCTTTTTGCGATTCGGCACTGCGTCGCTTTAACTGACAATTGCACGGTCGTGAGACGTGGCTCCCAAACAAAATTGACGTCCTTTTTTTCCCACAAATAGAACTTTCTTTTGGTGGTATTTGATCACCTCTGCGGTTTTAATTTTTTGCACTATAAACAAAAATAGAGCGTCAATTTTGAAAAAAATGCAATATTTTTTACTTTTTGCTATAATAAATATCCCCAAAAAATATATAATTTTTTTTTCCTCAGTTTAGGCCGATACGTATTCTTCTACATATTTTTGGTAAAAAAAACGCAATCTGCGCTTATTGATTGGTTTGCGCAAAAGTTATAGCGTTTTCAAAATAGGGGATAGTTTTATGGCATTTTTATAAAAAAAAAAAATTTACTAGTAATGGCGGCGATCAGCGATTTTTTTCGTGACTGCAACATTATGGCGGACACTTCGGACACTTTTGACACATTTTTGGGACCATTGTCATTTTTACAGCGATCAGTGCTATAAAAATGCACTGGTTACTGTAAAAATGACACTGGCAGTGAAGGGGTTAACCACTAGGGGCACTGAAGGGGTTAAGTGGGCCTAAGGGAGTGATTCTCACTGTTAGGGGGTGTGGCTACGAGTGACATGTCACTGATCTCCGCTCTGATTACACAGAGCGGAGATCGATGACAGTGTCAGTAGGCGAGCGGGGAGATGTTGTGTTTACACTAACATCTCCCCACTCCATCCCTCTGTGAGATGATCGCAGGGATCCCCGCGGCGATCCCCGCGGCGATCGAGTCCGCGGGACCCGCGGTCCGACTCACGGGGATGGCGGCAGGGTTGCGAGCGCGCCGCCGCCGGCACGCGCGTGACCACACGGCAGACAGTTACAGTGGGGATTGAAAGTTCGGGCACCTCAGGTAAAAATGTGTATTAATGTGCATAACGAAGCCAAGGAAAGATGGAAAAATCTCCAAATGGCATCAAATTACAGATTAGACATTCTTATAATATGTCAAAAAAAGTTAGATTTTATTTCCATCATTTACACTTTCAAAATTACAGAAAACAAAAAAATGGCATCTGCAAAAGTTTGGGCACCCTGCAGAATCTATAGCATGCACTGCCCCCTTTGCAAAGCTGAGACCTGCCAGTGTCATGGATTGTTCTCAATCATCGTCTGGGAAGACCAGGTGATGTCAATCTCAAAGGTTTTAAATGGCCAGACTCATCTGACCTTGCCCCAACAATCAGCACCATGGGTTCTTCTAAGCAGTTGTCTAGAAAACTGAAACTGAAAATAGTTGACGCTCACAAAGCTGGAGAAGGCTATAAGAAGATAGCAAAGCGTTTTCAGATGTCAATATCCTCTGTTCGGAATGTAATTAAGAAATGGCAGTCATCAGGAACAGTGGAAGTTAAAGCAAGATCTGGAAGACCAAGAAAAATATCAGACAGAACAGCTTGCAGGATTGTGAGAAAAGCAATTCAAAACCCACGTTTGACTGCACGATCCCTCCAGAAAGATCTGGCAGACACTGGAGTTGTGGTACACTATTCCACTATAAAGAGATACTTGTACAAATATGGTCTTCATGGAAGAGTCATCAGAAGAAAACCTCTTCTACGTCCTCACCACAAAAATCAGCGTTTGAACTTTGCAAATGAACATATAGACAAGCCTGAGGCATTTTGGAAACAAGTTCTGTGGACCGATGAGGTTAAAATAGAACTTTTTGGCCGGAATGAGCAAAGGTACGTTTGGAGAAGAAAGGGCACAGAATTTAATGAAAAGAACCTCTGTCCAACTGTTAAGCATGGGGGTGGATCAATCATGCTTTGGGGTTGTATTGCAGTCAGTGGCACAGGGAACATTTCACGAGTAGAAGGAAAAATTGATTCAATAAAATTTCAGCAAATTTTGGATGGTAACTTGATGCCATCTGTGAAAAAGCTGAAGTTAAAGAGAGGATGGCTTCTACAAATGGATAATGATCCTAAACACACCTCAAAATCCACGGGGGATTACATCAAGAGACGTAAACTGAAGGTTTTGCCATGGCCTTCACAATCTCCTGACCTCAACATTATTGAAAACCTATGGATAGACCTTAAAAGAGCAGTGCGTGACAGACAGCCCAGAAATCTCAAAGAACTGGAAGACTTTTGTAAGGAAGAATGGGTAAAGATACCTCAAACAAGAATTGAAAGACTCTTGGCTGGCTACAAAAAGCATTTACAAGCTGTGATACTTGCCAAAGGGGGCAGTACAAGATATTAACTCTGCAGGGTGCCCAAATTTTTGCAGACACCATTTTTTTGTTTTCTGTAATTTTGTAAGTGTAAATGATGGAAATAAAATCTATCTTTTTTTGACATATTATAAGAATGTCTAATCTGTGATTTGATGCCATTTGGAGATTTTTCCATCTTTCCTTGGCTTCGTTATGCACATTAACACACATTTTTACCTGGGGTGGCCAAACTTTCGATCCCCACTGTAAAAGCGACATACAGGTACGTGATTGTGCCTGTACAAGCAATTCTGCCGACGTATATATGCCGTGGTCGTTAAGTGGTTAAAGTAATAAGCAAACACCTGTAATTAAATGTGTTTTTGGTAATTTAACTTTCCTCCTTTTAATGGTATATTTAACCACTTCAGCCCCGGACCATTTTGTTGCTAAAGGACCAGGCCCCTTTTTGCGATTCGGCACTGCGTCGCTTTAACTGACAATTGCGCGGTCATGCGACGTGGCTCCCAAACAAAACTGACGTCCTTTTTTTCCACAAATAGAGCTTTCTTTTGGTGGTATTTGATCACCTCTGCGGTTTTTATTTTTTGCGCTATAAACAAAAATAGAGCGACAATTTTGAAAAAAATTCAATATTTTTTACTTTTTGCTATAATAAATATCCACCAAAAATATATAAAAAATATATTTTTTCCCTCAGTTTAGGCCGATACGTATTCTTCTACATATTTTTGGTAAAAAAAATCGCAATAAGCCTTTATTGATTGGTTTGCGCAAAAGTTATAGCGTCTACAAAATAGGGGGTAGTTTTATGTCATAATATTTTTTTTTTACTAGTAATGGCGCCGATTTTTATTGTGACTGCGACATTATGGCGGACACATCGGACACTTTTGACACATTTTTGGGACCATTGTAATTTTTACAGCAATCAGTGCTATAAAAATGCACTGATTACTGTGAAAATGACACTGGCAGTGAAGGGGTTTACCAGTAGGTGGCGCTGTAGGGGTTAAGTGTTTCCTAGGGAGTGATTCTTACTGTAGGGGGGATGGGCTGTGTGTCACATGACACTGATCTCCGCTTCCGTTTACACGGAGCGGAGATCAGTGTCATTGTCACTAGGCAGAGCGGGGAGATGCTTGTTTACATAAGCATCTCCCCGCTCTATCTCTACGTGAGACGATTGCGGGTGTCCCCGCGGTCGGGCTCACAGAGAAAGCGGCAGGGTCGCGAGCGCGCCGGTGGCGGCGCGCGCGCGACCACACGGCAGCATCTTAAAGAGGACGTAGCTGTACGTACCTATGCCAGAACTTAGGTTTGCAAAAGGATCCCATGTCTTGGCAATATTTCTAGATTCATCTTGTAATTTGCTTACTTCTTTATAGATATATATATATCAACATTATCAGACCCCTATGGCGGGGTCACTACCATGTCTTCTCTACTTAGTATGACTCCAAAGGGTCCACAGTACTACTTCACATCTATGTGGAGCAAAGTCCTTCTTAGGGTGTTTGTGGATACATATCTTTACTCATTCATATCACCCACCTTGGCATCATATGAATCTGCTAATCTGACAATCTGATTCCCTGGGGTCATCTCTATCTCTTCCCTGGGGTCATCTTCCTCAGTTATAACTATCATTGTATTTCACATTTAGCACACCTGCAACGGGAGGAGTTTGGTTAAAAAAAAAGGGGTGGATATTTAAAGGTACAGCCATGAGAGGGATACTAACGGTGGAGGGGTGTAACATATCCAACATTTTTCATATATTGATTTATGTGCATAGACATATTTAAACTTCAATAATAACATTTTATCTGTAAAACTTTCTGAGTTTTCATTTCTCTTGTGTCTGTCATGTGTATTATTCATATTATTCTGATGTGGGGTGTTAGAGGCTCCACAAATACTCTTTATGGGTCCCAAATCATCAGGATGATAAATACAGTTAGTTATCAGACAAGTTGGCAGGAACACGATCAGGGCAGCCCAGCATAAGAGGCACAAGGCCTTCCCAGAAGTCTGTGGTGAAATAAGCGACGTCATATTGTTCAGAGACTTTTTTCCACCTGCTTCACTCACTGTTCAAGGATTTGTACCACCTTCTTCACCTCCTTTATCCTTGGCTTGCTTCTTAGGTGTTTGGTTCACCTTCTTCACACGACTGGCATGGATCCAAGCCTGTTGTCCCTCTACCAGAATAGCTGTTCGGGTAACCGCGATCACTGTAGTCGGGGGTCCAAATGGGTACTCTTCCTTCTTGGTACGCTTCAGTTGCTGGACCACTACGACATCTCCCACTTGGAAGGGATGAGTAGGTTCCTGTGAAGAAAAAGGAGAGGTGCGAGCAACATTCCTTTCAACTACTTTTTTTTTACATTTCTTCCTGAATAAGATCTAGGTCCCCTCTTTCTAACATAAGTGGCTGCAGATGAGTGAATGGTGTAGATGGATATATTAGGTGTTCATGTTTTGCCTTGTGAGGGTTCCTGGGATTATTCCGAATGCATATGATGCATCTGAAAACATATGCCTTACCGAGAGAGGGAAGACCTGGAATGTAAAAATCCTTATCCAAAAGTTCACATGTGACTTTCCACCCTCTGTGACCTATAAGCCCATGGTATTGTGAAATAAAAAGGGGTGCGCTGGCTACAGGGATGCATGGTCTCCCCTCTTGGCAGACAAGGCCAGTTTCTGGGCTGGTGTAAACACCTATTGAGTTACATTGCTGGATGTCTTGGTCTGTGGCATATGCTTGGAGATCATGCAATGTTTGATCCAAAAGAGGAATCTCTGGTGAGAGCAATGGCATTTGTATGTTTGCAGGCTGTGTGGATGCTGCTTCCCTTGCTGCTTTGTCAGCTAAGGCATTGCCTTTGGCTATGTCATCCTGTTGCCCTGTATGTGCTCTACAGTGTAGTATGGTGTCATGTCCTAGAGTGAATGATGTAGCCATTTCCACCACCATCACACAGGGTGCCAGAGTTCTGAGACACACCAGCATGCCCTGCACTGGCATAGGCACAACCCTTGGAAAAAAACGATAGGGCACAGTTTGCCTCCCATGTTTTCGCGCTAGGACTCCCGTCATTGTTTTACAGTTGTCCCTAGCAAATAGGTAAAACCCTTTGCTATACTCAGAGAGGCCAAGACCAGGAGCTGTTATCATAGATGTTTTGAGGTATACAAAAGCATTGTACATTTCATCATTGCATTTTATACAACCTTGCATGTCAGTACCTGTGGTTTGTCTCAAAATGTTATCATAGTAGGAACAATCAGGTATCCATTGGCGACAGTAACCAATCATGCAAAGGAAGGACAACATATCCTTCTTGGTCTGTGGGCGGGCTAGACCCACGAGAGCCGCAGCTCTCTTGTGACTGACGTTCCTTTCACCTTTTGTGAGTAAAAAACCAAGGCATTCAACAGTTTCCTGACACCATTGAAGTTTCTTTTTGGAAACTTTATGACCATTATCTGCCAACCAATGTAGCAGATCTGAACCATCCTCTTTGCAGGCTACCTGGCTTGGGTTACATATCAATCAACATATTGGAGTAGGACAGAATGATGGCAGGGAGTTCAGGACCGCAATGTGGCCTGGAGCACAACTGAGTAGACTACAGGGGAGTCCACATAACCCTGGGGCATTCTACACCATGTCATCTGGCGATTTGTTTGTTTTTTAAAACAGAAAGCAAGGATTAAAAAATAATTTTGAATAACCAAAATAGTAGCGCTCAGTGTCTTACAACACAAATCTAAATATAAACCATATACACTCCGTGAGATAGTGCATAAATGCGAATGTTCATAAATATACACCCTGTAAAGAAATGTGCATACAATAAACTCATCAAGTGTCCATAACGTTCATGACAGTGATTTAAAACAATTGATGGAGGCCATCAATTTTCTATCTAATAGACAGATGGACCCAGATTGTATTTTTTCCTCTAATCAGGAAATGACAGAATGTGAAGAGGATATTTCAGGTTCACTAAAAACACTTGAGTCCCTTATGGAAAAACAGGTCAAAACCTGGTGGGACATCTTTACATTTGAACACTACCTGAAGGAGGGGCTCATCTTCAGGAGTTTGAGATGGGAGGTGTCCCCACAGGATGGTCTGACAGAATGTAAATATATGGACGAGTGGTTAGAATTTTTCAATAGATCAGGAAGAGAACTGCAGGTATTGGTTTTAAAAAGGAAACTTATTAAAAATTGGATACACTGAATGAGAAGATTATGGCTTTGCAGACCGTGCTGGCCTCTCACAGTGAATCCAATCAGATTAAAGAGTCCAATATTAATATGCGGAAGAAATTAGAAAAATTGGATAAGGATATACAGAGGAAAAAAGTAAAAAAGTTTACTAGAGATTTGAATAATTTTAAAAGTAACAATATATATTTATGACAGAATGTGGTTGCGAACAATATTAGTGATGGGATTAATATTAATGGTGAGATTGTCACTAATGGTGCTGTAACTTCAAGCTCTAGTAGTAGGGAGATTCCGACTGAGCAAGCACCATCTAGAACAACTCAAATGAGAAGTGACAAACACAGAATACTAAAGGAAAAAATAATCCCTCCAAAAATAATGTCAACAATACCCCTAAAAGCAATATGAGGAGTGGGACCAGGGAACAAGGGGGAAATCATTATACGACCAATCAATATGATGTTATCCCCAGACCCCAGGGATATACCCAATACAATAGGGGAGGTGACTATGGCCCATATGCACAGGCTGAATATCAGCAGTGGAATTTATCATCATCCAACCAATATGGGGATAGTAGGTATCCAATTCCAGTCCAGAACAGATATCAAGCCCTTGAATATGAGGATTATGGAAGGAATAATGGATACCAGCAGTCTTTTTTAGAACAACGTGGGGGGGAGAGGGGTTACAGAATGCCTTACCATCACCCTCAGTTTGGGAACAACAGAGGGGGGGGAAGGAACCCTGGCACTCAGTACCCCAACAGAGGCATGGCACCACCACGTCGAGAAGGAGAGGCTGTAGGGCAGGGAAACGAGTTCAATCCCAAAAAAAGAAGGAGGGCCAATTAAAATCAGGGATTTATAACCTAAGCAAAGCAACATTAAGTGACAATGAGAAAAACATTTTAAATTTAGGTCTTAAGTGTGCCCCTAAAAAAAGAATGAATAAGTTTGATGTATATATCGACACACACAAATTCATCCGCACACTTAACATGAAGAAATATTTTTTGAGTCATCCTAGTGACCCATCCAGAAAAACTAATGACGTATCCCTACATATGGAGAGTGGCCTATGAAACAAATCGGTGTTTAATCCTCAGAATACTAATAATCATTTTGTAGAGGTATTTAAAAATATGGTGTTGAAAGACATTGAGGAACTCCCTGTAAAGAAACGGATTAATCCTGAGTATATCCAAGAGGGTATCAAATCCCTGGAGGAGAGAAAAGGAATTATTATCCGTCCGGCCGATAAAGGGGGGGGGGTGTTGTGTTAATGGAAAAGTCCTTTTATCACAACCAATTAATGGAACTTCTAAATGATCAAAACACATGTAGAAAGTTACCTCGAGATCCTACGGATGAATATAAAAATCAGTTGAATCTGTTGGTTGAATGGGGATTTAAGAAGGGTGCTATTAATGGAAAAGAAAATCAATACCTGAATCCAAGCTTATGCCGAATTCCGGTAATTTATACTTTGCCCAAGATTCATAAAAATGTTGAGAACCCCCCAGCGCGCCCAATTGTAAATGGGATAGGCTCCATTACTGCAAGGTTGGGAGAATACCTTGATTTCTCCAGCCAAGTGTTAAAATCACGAGAGCTTATCTGAAAGACACTAGTGATCTTTTACGATTGCTTGATGGGGTGGAGCTTAAATCAGATGTTTCCACTTTTTTGGTGACCGCTGATGTGAGCTCGTTGTATACCATTATACAGCATGATGACGCCTTATTGGCGCTGAATTGGGCTCTTTGTAAACGGGAAGACATATCACATCTACAAAAATCTTTTTTGGGCAAGGTTTTGGATTTCTGTATGGCCCACAATTATTTTTGGTTTTATAATCAGTTTTTTTCCCAGCAAGTTGGCGTGGTTATAGGAGCCAAGTTTGCCCCCAGCCTCGCCAACCTATTTAGTGCGGAATGGGAGGACAGACATGTCTTCAATGTGCTTAGACCAGAGTTGAAACTCTACAGAAGATTTATTGATGATCTCCTGTTTGTCTGGGAAGGTTCCAGACAGTCAGTTGAAGAATTCATAAGACATCTGAACAATAACACTAATAATATAGTTTTAGACTATGCTATTAGTGAGGAGGAGGTTAATTTTCTGGATCTTACGATTATGAAATCCGATAGCAGGATCAGTACCAAGGCTTACTTTAAGCCGACTGATCGGAATAGCTATTTGGCCATTGGTAGTGGACATCATTCATCTTGGATTAAAAATATTCCGAAAGGTCAAATGCTAAGGATTCGTCGTAACTGCACATCAACAGATGATTATTATGTACAGGCCAATATTCTGGGAGATAAATTTGTGGAGAAAGGATATAAGGATGATACAATTAAGAATATCATTAGTGAGGTAGCACAAATTCCTAGGACACAATGTTTGAAGAAGAAGGAGGATGGTGTCACTAATAAATCATTTCAGCTAGGTTTTATTTCTGATTTTCATTATCAGTTTAAAGAGGTAGAGGAGATTTTTCGCAAATATTGGCACATTGTGTGCAGAGACAGACATCTATGCGAAATTTTATCAGAAAACCCCAAGTTCATCTATAGGAGGGCACCAAATTTTGGCGATCGGGTGGTACAAAAAATTCTTGATCCACCCAAACGCCTAGATCTGAATAAAAACTTTAAAGGTTTTTATTCATGTCGTAAATGCATCTGTTGTAGGACAGTGAAAACGGACAACAGAGGAACCACTAGTTTTATGAATAAGGATGGTGATGTTTTTGAGATTGAACAGTTCATCACATGCAATTCATCCTTTGTGGTTTATTTACTATGGTGCCCATGTGGGTTGTATTATGTGGGGAGAACTAAACGACTCTTGCGAGTGCGTATATCGGAACACCTGGCTAACATTAAAAAAGGATTTCGATATCATAGTGTCTCCCTACACTTCAAAGAAAAGCATAGTCAGGACCCTACCCTTTTACAGTTTTGTGGTATTGACTGCACACACCCTGCTTGGAGAGGTTCGAATCGAGTTAGGGAGCTCTCTCAGAGAGAAACCAAATGGATTTTCCTTTTAAGGAGCCTCCATCCGAGAGGGCTAAATATCGAACTCGATTTAAACTGTTTTATCAGTAATTTTTAGATTTTTTTTAGAAACATTTTCTCTTATGCAGTGATGTGTGTCCATGGTGTGCATTTATGGGGGTGCATGTGGTGTGTCTATGCATGCACACACATGTAAATTGAGACAAGGTGGACATTGATCTATTATAGTCTATATAATAGACTAGTTTTAGTCGTACAGATATATATTTTACTATACATGTAAATTAATTTTCATTATATACATGTATTTTTAGTTGGGATTTTAGTTAACCTTCATATCTTGATCAGCCTCGCACTAACATGTGAGGTTGTTATATTAGTCTACTTTGTGACTTAATTCTCTGATATCTGGTGAACAATAGTTATAATTGATCTTTCCGCATATATTATTCAAATTTTTCCGCATATATTATTCTAATATAATATTCTCCTGTTTTAATTCCATATATATTCAAAGGTGCTGAGTACTCTGGCGCCAATTTGAGTATAAAAAGTTTTTATTTTATTGTTTATTATAGAAGTGACACTTATTGGTGTTTGATATACACAACATTTAAACTGAATAGTACCTGCAGCGAATATAAATTAGAGATTAGATGCAGATCACAGTATGTTATTTATACTTGTCCTCCATGTTTGTGATTGTGGGGGTCATGCCCGATGTATTGCGCTCATGGGGACGGGAAATACGCACATGCGCAGCAGGAAATACGACCGTAACCAATCACGGTCAGAGTATAAAGAGGGAGGTGTAAGTGTGTGTAGCTCACCCCATTGGAAGAAGTCTTACGACGAAACTAGTCTGGGAGGAGCTACACGACAGTCACCTGGTGTGCAGCGTTCGGATCTTTCGACCACTCGTCGAATATACAGTTTGGTGTTTGGGCGGGAGTCTGCGGTGATTCGATTGCAGTGGAGAGGCAAGCGTACATGAAGGAGGGTGAGACATACATGCTTATATGGTCCGCCGAGACCGCAATACATCGCGGCAGCCTACTATAAACTTGCCTGGCGTTTGGAAATGTTTGCTTTGAAGTGCCCAATTTGATCTGTCTAAATGTGAGTGTAACCATTGATGGTCACTTGTGCTATGTTATTTTAATTAAAAGTTTTGATATACTTCACTATTGGAAGCATTTGTTTTTTCATGTGGGAGACTTGACTGACCTAATTTCATCATTTTGGAATCGTTTGTGATACCCTGGGGGGTAATCAAGCTGATTAGCCAAGCATGAGAGTGCGAGGCATATTCTTGTGGTGAGTGCAAGTCCTTAGGGAGTGGAATCACTGAGAACATTGGTGTGGTGAAGGTTTGAAGAAAACACAAGAAAGTTTTATTTGTCATCATCTTCATTTGAAGTCACTTTTGGATGCACTTTTTATGGACTTATTTTGTGCACTTTTTTATGGACTCATTTTCAGTTAAACACTTTATATCAATTGTTTTAAATCACTGTCATGAACGTTATGGACACTTGATGAGTTTATTGTCTGCACATTTCTTTACAGGGTGTATATTTATGAACATTCGCATTTATGCACTATCTCACGGAGTGTATATGGTTTATATTTAGATTTGTGTTGTAAGACACTGAGCGCTACTATTTTGGTTATTCAAAATTATTTTTCACTTTTTATTTTTTAAAGTAGCAGCTGATAGGGTAATTCAGTCTGAATTTATCAGACGTTTCTCCAAGGCGCAGTGGAGTGTGTTAAGGAAAGGGGGCGGTTTATTTCTTAGTACACTGTTATTTTTTTAGAAAGCAAGGATTGTCTGTGTCTCCTCATCCACAAGGACGCTAAAAAAAAATTTGTTAAATCAATCACAGAAAAATACTCTGCATCGGATGGTATGGAGGTAAGGAGTGATGGCACATCGGGCACTATAGGCGCACACCAGGTTATTTACAGCTCGAAGGTCTTGAATAGGGATGAGCTTCGCGTTCGAGTCAAACTCATGTTCGACTCGAACATCTTCTGTTCGGCCGTTCGCGGAATTTCGAACAACATGGGCCGTTTGCGCCAAATTCGAGTGGCGCGTCACGGCCCATAATTCACTGCATCATCGCAGTGCATTGCTGGCTGATGATTGGCCAAGCATGCACTATGACCGGCATGCTTGGCCAATCACAGCGCCGTCAGTACAGAGAGCCATAATTGGCCAAAGGAAGCGTGCCTTTGGCCAATCATGGCCCAGGGGAGTAGGTACACGCCCCACATTATATAAGGCCGCCTGCGTGTCGGCCTTGTGTAGTGTGTTGCGGCGTTGTGACTTGTGAAAGTCTGAGAGAGATAGAGAGAGAGTCAGAGTGTCATTTGATTTCAGTTAGATAGAGCACGCAGGCGATTCAGGTAGCTGCAGTCAGTGTATTTAGTGTATATATATATTGTGACAGCAGGAAGGTAAAGTCACCTGGTTGCATCCAGGGGGGTAGATATATTTCTCCCAGATTCAGGCTTTATGCCGACTTATACAACTAGGGAGTTGATGAAGCCCAGCTGAGGCTAGTGGGCTCATGGATGACTCATACCTCTAGAGAGAGGGCTGGGCGTCGTGCAGGCAGGGAGTTGATGAGACCAGCTGAAGCTTGTCAGCTCATTTAAGGCCTTTATAAAAACTCCCAGCTTCATTAGATGTTAGCTCATGCCTGGACCCAGACCTGTGTGGACTGTTTAGGGAGAGTGAACCCCTGTGCGGTGAGGCAAAGCCTGTGTGGCTATTTGTTTGGACTTTTACTAAACCAGGGACTTAGGGACTAGGACAGCACCAGGCTGATCCCAGTTGTTAGTTTAGGAAACCTGCATGTTTAGTCAGAGGTCAAACTGACCAGGATTTATTTTGTTTATGTTTCTTTTTGGCTTTGCTGTGTTTTTGTCACTGTACATAGAGAAATAAACCGCACCTTTTGATTTTGAAAACCACAACCTCCGTCTGCTGGCCCTGTTTTTGTGTGGGGAGCCCAACCAGGGGGTCACACACACCCGCTACCGAGTTAACCCCCTCACAGTTGGTGGAGAATGCGGGCAGTTTTTTTTAAGCCAGCATGGAGGAGATACTGAAACAGCTGGCTCTAGCAAATGCCAATCAACAGCAGACAAATGCAGGTTTGCAAAGGAGCCTTGCAGCCCAGCAGCAAGCTCATCAACAAGCCCAGCAGCAATCTGAGGCCCGCTTCATAGACCTGTTACAGAAGCAAGAGCAGAGACTACAACAAATGGAAGCAGTAATGCAGCAACGTCCGCAGACCAGTGAGGAAAGCCGTCCCACTAATACCGCGTCCTTTGGGGTGAGTCGTTTATTGACAAAAATGACTGGAGAGGATGATCCAGAGGTATTTTTGACCACATTTGAAAGGACTGCTGAAAGAGAAAAGTGGCCTGAGGAGCAGTGGGCTGGACTGGTGGCTCCTCTGTTAACTGGTGAATCGCAGAAGGCTTACTATGACCTAGAGCCTGACCAAGCAAAAGACTATGTGATGCTAAAAGCTGAAATATTGGCAAGGCTGGGTGTCACCCTGGCTGTCCGGGCTCAGCGTGTGCATAACTGGACTTTCCAGCTTGGAAAACCCCCCAGGTCTCAAATGTATGATCTCATTCACCTGAGCAGGAAGTGGCTACAGCCAGAGACTTTGTCCGCACCAGAGATTGTGGAACGTGTTGTGATGGATCGTTTCTTGAGAGCTCTTCCTACCGCCATTCAAAAGTGGGTAAGCCATGGAGACCCAGAAACGGCCGGTAAACTTGTGGATCGTGTAGAGAGATACTTGGCTACAGAGAACCTGACGGCCTCTTCCAGAGACTCTCGGACTTTCCACCCTAAGACCAGACCATCCCCAGGGGCGGATAAGAGGATTCCAAGGGGTGAGGGTGGAGAGAGTGAGAGGGTGGGAGCTCTACCCAAAGTTTGGCGAGAACAGCCTGGGAAGTCAGGGGCTCAAGAGGCAGCCAAATGGATTGTTTGCTACCGCTGCCGGCAAGCGGGACATATTGCAGCAAATTGCCCGGTTGTGGAGGAACCCATGCAATGTGACTTTCTGATGGACAGACGTCAGTCGCTGTGTGCGACAGTCGCATGCACTGCCATTCGGGGAACTGAGAAACATTTATGCAAAATGTGTATTAATGGTAGAAATGTTGTGGTATTACTGGATTCAGGTAGCCTTGTGACCCTGATAAAGGCTGAATTAGTTAAAACAGAGGTCTCTGGGAATAGCAAGGTAGCTGTTATTTGTGTGCATGGGGACACCCGAGAGTATCCAGTGACTACAGTGTGTTTCGAGACCCCCAAAGGTACCCTCTCTCATCCAGTGGGGTTAGTATCTCAATTACCGCATGATGCCATTGTGGGAAGGGATTTTCCGAAGTTCTGGGAACTGTGGGATGATCCTGAGCCCCCCACTGGTGCCCCTATGTACCAGGAATGTGATAGCCAGAACTCCTCTGAGAGTGGTGAGGACTCTCCAGAATTTCCCTTGTCAGTATTGGCAGGGGAGACTCAAGAAACTGGAGAGGAGCCCACCTCCTCAGACGAAAACCTACCGTCTGTGGAGTTTTCTGATCTGGAGGTTCACAGGGAAAATTTTGCCACAGAACAGTTAAAAGACCCCGCCCTAATAAAGGCACGGGAAAACGTAGTGGAAATAGATGGCGAGTTAGTGAACCCAGATAATACCTGCACTTACCCATACTTCAGCGTAGAGAAGGACCTACTGTATCGGGTGGCAAAAAGGGCAGAAGAAACCGTTGAGCAGCTTGTGGTGCCCAAACCTTACAGGAAGTTGGTGTTGGAGTTGGCCCATGGGCACATTCTTGGAGGTCATCTGGGGACAGAGAAAACCCGAGAGAGGGTATTACAGAGATTCTATTGGCCTGGGGTGATGAAGGACATAGAAAATTATTGTTCCTCCTGCCCTGTGTGTCAGAGGTCGGCCCCGATGCCACATTTCCGTAGCCCGCTGGTCCCTCTACCCATCATTGAGGTCCCGTTTGAGAGAATCGCAATGGATTTGGTAGGTCCTATAATCAAGTCCGCTAGGGGGCACCAGTACATATTGGTTATAATGGACTATGCCACCCGTTATCCAGAAGCGATCCCTCTCAGAAATACCTCGGCCAAAACCATAGCCAAAGAGCTATCTCTTGTTTTTAGCCGGGTGGGTATTTGTAAAGAACTGCTTACGGACCAAGGTACACCCTTTATGTCCCGGGTTATGAAAGAGCTGTGTAAATTGTTCAAAGTGACGCAATTGCGTACATCTGTGTATCACCCCCAAACCGATGGGCTGGTTGAAAGATTCAACAAAACCCTAAAACAAATGTTGAAGAAAGTGGTGGATAGAGATGGAAAGGATTGGGACTGTCTACTTCCTTATTTGATGTTTGCTATTAGGGAGGTGCCCCAATCCTCTACGGGATTCTCCCCCTTTGAGTTACTGTATGGGAGACACCCAAGAGGGCTGTTGGATATTGCCAAGGAAACTTGGGAAAGTGAGAGTTCTCCCCACAGGAGTGTGATTGAGCATGTCGCCCTGATGCAAGATCGAATTGCACAGGTAATGCCCATCGTGAAGGAACATTTGGCCCAAGCGCAGTTGGCACAGCAGAGAGTGTACAACCGTGGAGCAAAGACCCGTACCTTTTCCCCGGGGGATAGGATATTGGTACTTGTCCCTACGGTTGAAAGTAAATTCCTTGCCAAATGGCAAGGCCCCTACGAGATAATGGAAAAAGTGAGCGAAGTGAATTACAAGGTCAGACAACCAGGAAGGCGAAAGCCCGAACAGATATATCACGTTAATCTGTTGAAAGCCTGGAGGGATAGAGAGTCCCTAGTCGCAGAAACTTGGTCACCAGCTCAAACTGGTTGCGTGATTCCGGAGGTTGGAATAGCAGCCACCTTGTCACAACCCCAACAACAGGAGGTTAAGGAGTTTGTGCTTCGCAACAAGGAGGTGTTCTCTGAGCTGCCGGGACAAACATCTGGGGTAGAGCATGATATTATTACCCCGCCCGGTGAAAGGGTGAAGTTAAAACCCTATCGGATCCCAGAGGCCCGACGGGAGGCAATACGGGAGGAAGTACAGAAAATGCTGAACTTAGGGGTGATAGAGGAGTCCCAAAGTGATTGGTCTAGTCCCATTGTGTTGGTGCCTAAACCGGATGGGAGCTGGCGATTTTGTAACGATTTTCGTCAGTTGAACAAAGTTACAAAATTTGACACCTACCCCATGCCACGTATAGATGAGTTGATCGACCGGCTGGGAACAGCCCGATACATGACGACTCTTGACCTCACAAAAGGGTATTGGCAAATTCCCCTGGCCAAGTCGGCCAAAGAGAAAACCGCATTTGTAACCCCAGACGGGGCGTTCCAATATAAGAGAATGCCGTTCGGGTTACAGAATGCGCCGGCCACATTCCAGCGGAAAATGGACCAGATACTGAGGCCCCATCGGAAGTATGCTGCGGCTTACCTGGATGACGTAATTGTCCATAGCACAGATTGGGCCTCACATCTGCCAAAAGTGCAAGCAGTCCTGGACTCTGTTCGGGAAGCGGGGTTTACGGCTAACCCCAAGAAGTGTACCATTGGGCAGGAGGAGGCCAAATATCTTGGGTACACCATTGGCAGGGGAGTGATAAAACCCCAACTCAACAAAGTCGAGGCCATCCAGAGTTGGCCACGTCCCAACAGCAAGAAGCAGGTACGGGCCTTTCTGGGAATCGCGGGTTATTATCGGCGCTTCATTCCCCACTTTGCTTCTAAGGCTGTGCCCCTAACCAACCTGACGAAAGGGAAAGGGTCGGTCATGATTAAATGGACCCCCGAGGCTGAGGCAGCATTCCAATTCTTGAAACATGCCTTATGTAGCCAGCCAGTGTTGTACTCACCCGACTTCTCTAAAGACTTTGTCGTACAAAGTGATGCGTCAGATGTGGGGTTAGGAGCAGTATTGTCCCAGGTCTGGAACGGGGAAGAGCACCCAGTCATTTACCTCAGCAGGAAGTTGAAGTCCCATGAGGTAAATTACGCCACGGTTGAAAAGGAGTGTTTAGCGGTGAAGTGGGCTCTAGATTCCCTTCGGTACTATCTGCTAGGTAGGCACTTTGACATGGTTACGGATCACGCTCCGTTAAAGTGGATGGCTCAAAACAAGGAGACAAATAGAAGAGTGAATAGGTGGTTCCTGGCCCTACAGGAATTCAACTTCACAGTAAAGCATCGCCCTGGCGTTCAAATGGGGAATGTGGATGCTTTGTCTCGAGTACATGAATGCCTGATTGCTGGTGTTCCAACCCCAAGGTTAAAACAAGAGGGGGGGGTATGTGACAGCAGGAAGGTAAAGTCACCTGGTTGCATCCAGGGGGGTAGATATATTTCTCCCAGATTCAGGCTTTATGCCGACTTATACAACTAGGGAGTTGATGAAGCCCAGCTGAGGCTAGTGGGCTCATGGATGACTCATACCTCTAGAGAGAGGGCTGGGCGTCGTGCAGGCAGGGAGTTGATGAGACCAGCTGAAGCTTGTCAGCTCATTTAAGGCCTTTATAAAAACTCCCAGCTTCATTAGATGTTAGCTCATGCCTGGACCCAGACCTGTGTGGACTGTTTAGGGAGAGTGAACCCCTGTGCGGTGAGGCAAAGCCTGTGTGGCTATTTGTTTGGACTTTTACTAAACCAGGGACTTAGGGACTAGGACAGCACCAGGCTGATCCCAGTTGTTAGTTTAGGAAACCTGCATGTTTAGTCAGAGGTCAAACTGACCAGGATTTATTTTGTTTATGTTTCTTTTTGGCTTTGCTGTGTTTTTGTCACTGTACATAGAGAAATAAACCGCACCTTTTGATTTTGAAAACCACAACCTCCGTCTGCTGGCCCTGTTTTTGTGTGGGGAGCCCAACCAGGGGGTCACACACACCCGCTACCGAGTTAACCCCCTCACAATATATATATATATATATATATATATATATATATATGCATCCTAGGAGTTGTATATATATATATAAACTGTATTCAGTTTAGCTAGATCTCACTTCAGATTCAGAGTGTTCCTGTTTTTCTCGCTGCAGTATATTAAATCAGTGTAGTGTATACTGTGCTCAGTGTGCATGTAAAGCTGACTGCAGACTATTGCTTTTCTATTACTGATAATACAAGCAGTTGATTGAGCTAACCTGCAGTTTCTTAAGTCAGTGTAGTGTATACTGGCCACAGTGTGCACGTAAAGCTCACTTCAGACTATTGCTTTTCTATTACTGATAGTACAAGCAGTTGATTGAGCAAACCTGCAGTTTCTTAAGTCAGTGTAGTGTATACTGGCCACAGTGTGCACGTAAAGCTCACTGCAGACTATTGCTTTTCTATTACTGATAGTACAAGCAGCTGATTGAGCTAACCTGCAGTTTCTTAAGTCAGTGTAGTGTATACTGGGCACAGTGTGCACGTAAAGCTCACTGCAGACTATTGCTTTTCTATTACTGATAGTACAAGCAGTTGATTGAGCTAACCTGCAGTTTCTTAAGTCAGTGATGGGTACATGCTGCAGGAGGATGCACAGCGTTTTAAAGGCTCTGATGATGGTACCCAGCTTGAGGAAGGCAATAACGTGAGCCCAGAGAGAGGGGGTGCCAAGAAGGACAGTAAACTGGCAGTCATGTTCCCCCAGCTGCAGCATACTGCCAGGTTTGCTCCAGTGATGAGGAGGGAGGGGATGATGTGGTCACTGACTCTACGTGGGTGCCTGATAGGAGAGAGGAGGAGGAGGAGGAGGAGGAGGAGGCAAATCACCAATGAGGCAGGATGCCCTCCAGGGGCCAGCTTAAGGGCAGCCAACCGACTGCATCACACTGCAGAGCTCCGCATGTGCAGGGCGCTGCTGTCTCTGCGCGTTATTCCAAAAGTTCTTTGGTGTGGGCCTTTTTTCAGACATGTGCAGCAGATCACACCTTTGCTATTTGCAACATACAGTAGGTGCCGCCGATTTTGTGTCAATTTCGCCTCTTCTAGCGGCGAGATTGACACCCTACGAGCCCCGTCGCGAGAGCCAGCGCCGAGCTGTCTCGTCATCGGGAAAGGAAAAATTTTGTCTTTCCTTTCGCAATGAGCGCCACGCATTGCTGACATTGAGGCCGGTGGACGGAGATCTGACGTGGATTCCCGCCAATACCAGGCACTGTGTTTGGTATGAATCCTGAGCGGGAACTCCACGCCAAATTTTAAACAAAAAAACGGCATGGGTTCCCCTCCAGGAGAATGCCAGGCCCTTCGGTCTGGTATGGATTTTAAGGGGAACCCCCTAAGCCGAAAAAACGGCGTGGGTTTTCCCCCTCAAAATCCAAACCAGACCCTTATCCGAGCACGCAACCTGGCAGGCCACAGGAAAAGAGGGGGGGACGAGAGAGCGAAGTCGAAAGAGACCCCCGGAGTCAGGAGAAGACCCCCGGAGTCGGAAGAAGACCCCCGGAGCTGTGTAATAAATTACTTTAAAAACCTGTGTAGTGTTTTTTTATTGACTTTTTTTCCACCAGGTGAATGGGTAGGGGTACGATGTACCCCATACTCATTCACATAGGGTGAGTGCCGGGATCTGGGGGCCCCCTTATTAAAGGGGGCTCCTGGATTCCGATAAGCCCCCCGCCCGCAGACCCCGACAACCAATGGCCAGGGTTGTCGGGAAGAGGCTCTTGTCCCCATCAACATGGGGGCAGGGTGCTTTGGGGTGGGGTTTCCCTTAAAATCCATACCAGACCAAAGGGCCTGGTATGCTCCTGGAGGGGAACCTATGCCGGTTTTTTATTTAAAATTTGGCGTGGAGTTCCCATTCAGGATTCATACCAAACACAGTGCCTGGTATTAGTGGGAATCTACGTCGGATCCCCGTTCAATACAGTGTCGCGTCGCCTTCTCGCTATTGCAGCTAGCGCGAGATGTCGGCACCCTGTCGCCGAGGTGTCAGCACCCTATCGCCGAGAATCTGCGCGATGGGATCGCGATGGATATACAATGTCGGCGGCACCTACTGTATGTCTGAAGTGTATCTCGCGTGGCCAAAACAGCAGCCGCTTGGGCACCACATGCTTGACCATACCTATGTCGACCTGCCATGCAGTCCGTTGGCAAGCGTACATAAAACTCCCACACCAAAGAAAAAAGCGGACCTCTCCTTGCTCCTCATCAGCTGGCATCTCCAACCCCACTATACCTTCAGTCCTCTCTGAAACCTGCACTGAGAGGAATGAAGGTGTAGAATTAGGTGTGTCACTGCCAAGTACTTGCAGGCAATCTGCTATCGGTACACCATTGTCAGATTGTACCAGGCAAATTTCCCTGCCCCAGCTGCTGCACCGCAGAAAGAAGTTCGCTCCCAGCCGTCCACATGCCCAGCGGTTGAATGCTAGCTTGGCTAAATTTCTAGCACTTCAACTGCTGCCTTTTCAGTTAGTAGACTCTGCCCCCTTCTGTGAGTTTGTAGAATGTGCGGTTCCTCAGTGGCGATTCCGGCTCTCTACCTGCATGTGGAAGGCAATGTCTTGGCCTCGCTGGACAGGGCGGTCAGCGGTAAGGTGCATATTACCGCTGACTCATGGTCCAGCAGGAATGGACAGGGACGTTACCTATCTTTCACGGCGCATTGGGTGACTCTGCTGGCAGCTGGGAAGGATGCAGGACAGGGTGCAGTAGTGTTGGAGGTTGTTCCGCCACCACGCCTCCAAAATGCTTCTAGTGGTGATTCTGACACACCTCTGTCCTCCATTCCCTACTCTTCTTCTTCCTCCATGGCCTCTTCCTCTGCTAATTTGTCCTCGGAACCAGCGGTGCTCCGTAGGCATTTAATGGGCTACGCAAGTACGCAGGCAAAAAGATGCCATGCAGTGCTTGAGCTGGTGTGCTTGGGGGACAGGAGCCACACTGGGGCAGAGATTCTGTCAGCTCTGCAGGGGCAGGCTCAGAGGTGGTTGACGCCACGCCAGCTTAAGCCAGGAATAGTGGTTTGTGACAATGGCACTACCCTCCTCTCCGCCCTCCGACAGGGACAACTGACCCATGTGCCCTTTTTGGCTTACGTCCTTAACTTGGTGGTGCAGCGGTTCTTGGGCAGGTACCCAGGCATACAGGATGTCCTGAGGCAGACCAGGAAAGTCTGTGTGCATTTCCGCCGGTCATATAATGCCAGTGCTCGGCTGGCTGACCTCCAAAAGGAATTTAACCTGCTCAAGAACCGCCTAATCTGAGACATGCCCACCAGGTGGAACTCAACATTGGCCATGCTGCAGCGGCTGCACACGCAGCAGAGGCCCATCAATGAGTATCTGTGCCAATATGGCATCAGGGTCAGGGGAGCTTGTTTTTTTTTTTGCCACGCCAGTGGGTCATGATCAGGGAAGCATGCACTGTCCTGTCACCATTTGAGGAGGCCAATTACAATTTTTGCTGTAATACTTTGCAGCAGGGCTCATTCCTGCACTCCAACTAGAGTATCTGTGAGGGGTTGCAGTGTTGTGGCACCAGCACCAGTGCCTAAGGCACAATTTTTCAGCCCCTGTTTAACAGGGGCATGTAATTACAATTCTTGATCTAATATTTCATGGCAGGGCCCGTTCCTGTGCCCACCAACAGTAACTGTGAGGGCTTACAGTGTTGTGGCAACACCACCACACTGTCATGGAGATCCTGCCAGAAACAGGCGCCCCGGACTTCCTGGTCTCCGTTTGCGCGTGCATCCAGCGGGTGGCGCCAGAGAGACTATTTAAACCTGCCATTTACAGACAGTCCCTGCTGTCTGCTCTACAGCGTAGTACCTGTGTAACCCGATCTGAGAAACCCATCTGCATCTGACCCGGCTTTCCTGTGACCTTCCTGTTATCCGCCTGCACCTGATCTTTGGCTTGTTTCTGACCACCGCTCTGCTTTGTCCTTTTGTACCTCGCTGTCTGCCAGTGTATCCGACCCGGCTTGTCCGACTACCCTGCCTGACCCAGGCTCCGGTCCGGTCCGTTCAGCTGTTCCAGAACCTGCTGTGCTTCCTGGCTTCCTGGTTCCAGAACCTGCTGTGCTTCCTGGCTTCCTGGTTCCTGTCAACCTGCTGTGCTTCCTGGCTTCCTGGTTCCAGAACCTGCTGTGCTTCCTGGCTTCCTGGTTCCTGTCAACCTGCTGTGCTTCCTGGCTTCCTGGTTCCTGTCAACCTGCTGTGCTGCCTGGCTTGCTGGTTCCTGTCAACTCGCCTCACCTCGGTGTACCCGGATCCAGCCCGGACCACCCAACCACTTGCTCTGTGTTGATCCTGCCAGGCACTCGTACCCCTTCTACCTCCGTGCCTCCTGTTTCACTACCAGGGGCCGCTGGTGGGAGCCGTAAGGGAGGCCTCCCTCTGCTAAACCGGGCTCGTCACCGTCAGGTACGTGACAGCAGCAGACAGCCATGTCTGAGCCCGAGCAGGGAGCCTCTTCTACGGAGGAACTATGTCGGCACCTGGCGGGGTTGACTGAAGCAGTCAAAAGCCTCCAGCAAGGCTACACCCACCTGGAAGGACAAGTGCGGGCCCTCACCAACCCTTCTGGAGGCCAAGGGGGTCCACTTGCTTCTACGTCCTCTGCCGGTACAGGGTCCACATCCACGGTGGTCATGCTCCCTCCTGAACCCAGGGTCCCTACACCTGAAAGGTTCTCCGGGGACCGGAGCAAGTTCAGAGCCTTCCGTAACTCCTGTGAGTTGTACTTTGCCTTACAGCCCCGCACCTTCTCCTTGGAAGCCACCAAGGTGGGCTTTGTGATCTCTTTGCTGCAGAACTGGGCCCACCGCCTGCTGGAACATAAGGACGTGGCCTTGGACAGCCTTACAGTTTTCTTCGATGCCATGGCCCAACTGTATGAGGACCCTCAGCTTTCAGTTACCGCAGAAAACGCTTTGCGGACCCTTCAGCTGGGACGCAGAGAGGCAGAGGACTATGTAGCTGAATTTAGGCGCTGGAGCGCAGATACCAGGTGGAATGACGCCGCCCTCCGTCACCAGTTCCGCATAGGTCTTTCAGACCCCCTGAAGGACGAACTGGCTAGGGTCGGAATACCAGAGACTCTGAATCTGTTGATCGAGTTAACTATTCAGATCGACCGACGTTTGAGGGAATGGAGGGCTGAGAGGGCCACAGGCTTCTCCCGTCCGACCTGGATGCTTCCTCGGGTCCCCAGTCACCTGCACCCAGCTCCTGTCGCACCCCTGACCCCCTCACATGATGCACCTGAACCCATGCAGCTTGGAGTCCTTCGTCCCTCCCTCACTCCGGAGGAACGCCAGCGCCGGCGAGCGCATAACCTGTGCCTGTATTGTGGGGAACCCGGACATTTCGTTAGAAGTTGTCCCCTGAAAGCCCGTAAGTGTTTCTCAGTATCGTCTGGTTTAACCAACCCTCAGGCCAAGCCTTCATCTCACCTTGCCCTTTCTATCTCCCTACAACTCCCAAGAAGGACTCTGCAAGTGTCCGCTATCATTGACTCTGGGGCTTGTAGTTGCTTTATGGACTCAACTTTTGCCCGCACACAGCTGATCCCTCTCCTTACCAAGACTCATGCATTATGTGTTCACCTGGCTGACGGGTCCATTATCAAGTCGGGACCCGTGGTCCAAGAAACGGTCCCTTTACCTGTCACCATCCTCACCACTACCGGGGTTCACCGAGAGTACCTACGTCTGGACATTATTTCTTCTCCACTGTTCCATATGATTCTCGGTATGCCCTGGTTGCAAGCCCACAACCCCACCATCAACTGGGTCACGGGGGTAGTTACCTTTCCTTCCTCCTACTGCCAACAGTCCTGCGGCTCACACAAGCTCCCTGGGCCGGCCGCTCTACTGTGTACCGACACTGATGCTGGTACACGTCAGATCATCCCTGATGCCTACCTGGACTTCCTTGATGTGTTCAGCAGACAGGGGGCAGAGACACTACCACCCCATCGGGCCTATGATTGCCCCATCGACCTGCTACCCGGAGCAGCTATTCCATTCGGTAGGATCTTCCCATTAACGGAGGTAGAACAGGGGGCACTAAAGAACTATATCGACGAGAACCTACAAAAGGGGTTCATTCGCCCCTCTACGTCGCCAGCAGGCGCAGGCATCTTCTTCGTGGAAAAAAAGGACCATACCCTCCGACCCTGTGTGGATTACCGTGAACTAAATAAGGTCACCATTAAGAATCGCTACCCGCTTCCCCTGGTACCAGAGTTATTCCAAAGATTGGGAGCTGCCACCATTTTTACTAAACTTGACCTCCGTGGAGCTTACAATCTGGTCCGAATCAAGGAGGGTGATGAATGGAAGACTGCCTTCCGCTCCCGGTTTGGACATTTTGAGTACTTAGTGATGCCCTTCGGGTTGTGCAACGCACCTGCCACCTTCCAGTACTTTATTAATGATGTACTTCGGGACTTTCTAGACCTTTTTGTTATTGTCTACTTGGATGACATACTAATCTTTTCTTCCTCCCTTGACTCTCATCGCAGGCACGTCAGAAGTGTGTTGGATCGGCTTCGCCAGCATAGCCTATATGCGAAGGCTGAGAAATGTGAGTTTGAGCAAGAGAGCATAGCATTCCTGGGGTTAATCATCTCCGGCGAAGGCATCAGGATGGATCCACAGAAGATTGCTGCAATCCTGGACTGGCCAGTGCCAATGGATAAAAAGGGAATCCAACGGTTCGTTGGGTTCGCTAATTTTTATCGTAAATTCATCCGGGGGTTCTCCGCAATCATTGCGCCCATCACCCAGTTAACCAAGCAGGGAACCCGCTTCCACTGGTCCCCAGCGGCCCAGAAGGCCTTCGAAGTCCTGAAGGGTCTCTTCACCTCTGCTTCTATTTTGAAACACCCAGATTCCTCACTGCCATTTGTACTTGAGGTAGATGCCTCTGAAGTCGCGGTAGGAGCAATACTGTCACAGAGACAAGGAACCAGGGATTTGCTTCAACCAGTGGCTACTTCTTTTCTCGCAAACTATCTGCGGCGGAGAGAAACTATGATGTAGGGGACCGGGAACTACTGGCGATCAAGTCTGCCTTGGAAGAATGGCGATACTTACTTGAAGGAGCTGCTCACCCGATTCTAATATTCACCGACCATAAGAATCTGGAGTACCTGAAAGCGGCAAAAAGATTAAAACCACGACAAGCCAGATGGGCGCTGTTCTTTTCCCGGTTTTCCTTTCATGTCACTTATCGCCCTGGTGCCAAGAACACTAAACCCGACGCCTTGTCCCGAATGTTTCATGGATCAAAGGAAACCCCCTTGCCCGATACCATCCTCGCCCCTGGAAATTTTCTTCTTCTTCAGGAAGATTTACTTACTCGGATCAGACAAGCCACCACTCGACAGGAACCCTCCTCTGAGCTGGACTTGCAGGCTAAGGATGGGCTACTATGGCACCAGAACAGGATATTCGTACCAGAGGAACTAAGAATAACCGTGTTAGAGCTCTGCCACGATCATGCCCTTGCCAGGCACTTTGGTGTTGCCAAGACCACTGATTTGGTACAACGTACCTTCTGGTGGCCCCGATTACGCGAGGATTGCAGGAAGTTCGTGGAGTCCTGTATTACTTGTGCCCGAAACAAGGGTTCCAGATCCAAGGCCTGGGGACTACTGAGGCCTTTACCTGTTCCGGACAGGCATTGGAAGATGCTTTCCATCGACTTTATAGTTGAACTGCCTCCAGCGGAAAACCATACCACTATCTTTGTGATAGTGGACCGTCTGTCCAAAATGGCACATTTTGTCCCTATGAAGGGGACCCCCTCAGCCCTGGAAACGGCACAAATATTCATCAAAGAGGTCGTCAGGCTCCACGGGGTGCCTGCCAATATTGTCTCTGATCGGGGGTACAATTTACCTCCCGGTTCTGGAGATCCGACTGCAAGACCCTAGGGATAGAACTATCGTTTTCTTCGGCTTATCACTCTCAGACCAATGGACAGACGGAGAGGACTAATCAGACCCTCGAGCAATACCTGCGTTGTGTCTCCTCTTTTGCTCAGAATGACTGGCTCTCCCTGCTCCTGTTGGCTGAGTTCGCCTATAATAACTCCATCCACTCCGCAACTAACCAGACCCCATTCTTCGCGAACTATGGTTTTCACCCTGCATTCCTGCCCAACTCCCTCCCGGAGTGTTCGGTGCCTGCAGTTCAGGAAAGGGTGAACTTCTTCTCATCAAACAATCAGCTTTTACGCGAAACCATGGCGAAGACTCAGGAGTATAACAAGATGGTCTACGACAGGAGAAGGCGGGGTGAATTAGTGCTGGTACCCGGCGACCAAGTATGGCTCTCTACCATTAACCTAAGGTTGGCGTGCCCTTCCAGGAAGTTGGGCCCCAAGTTATTAGGGCCATTTCCTGTCAAGAGGAAGATTAACGAAGTGGCCTACGAGCTGGAGCTCCCCGACTCCCTTAGAATCCACCCTGTCTTTCATGTTTCCCTGTTGAAACCATCAGTCTCCAACCCATTCCCAGGCCGGGCTCTGGCTCGCCCTGATCCCGTCATCATAGACGGGGAGCAGGAATTCGAA
The DNA here is from genome assembly GCA_029206835.1 of Rana muscosa. Lineage (NCBI taxonomy): Eukaryota > Metazoa > Chordata > Amphibia > Anura > Ranidae > Rana > Rana muscosa. The sequence continues at coordinate 80,952,553 of CM055127.1, forward strand.
GTAGAGGCTATTCTGGACGTGAGGAGAAGAGGTAACCGGAACCAATTCTTAATTAAATGGAAGGGTTACGGACCCGAAGAGAACTCTTGGGAACCGGAGGAGAACATTCATGCCAGGAATCTGATACAGGCCTTCAGAAGATCTCACCCCAAAAGATGTATCCGTATGGGCATCCGGAGGCTGCCCCTTGGGGGGGGGCAATGTTATGGAGATCCTGCCAGAAACAGGCGCCCCGGACTTCCTGGTCTCCGTTCGCGCGTGCGTCCAGCGGGTGGCGCCAGAGAGACTATTTAACCTGCCATTTACAGACAGTCCCTGCTGTCTGCTCTACAGCGTAGTACCTGTGTAACCCGATCTGAGAAACCCATCTGCATCTGACCCGGCTTTCCTGTGACCTTCCTGTTATCCGCCTGCACCTGATCTCTGGCTTGTTTCTGACCACCGCTCTGCTTTGTCCTTTTGTACCTCGCTGTCTGCCAGTGTATCCGACCCGGCTTGTCCGACTACCCTGCCTGACCCAGGCTCCGGTCCGGTCCGTTCAGCTGTTCCAGAACCTGCTGTGCTTCCTGGCTCCCTGGTTCCAGAACCTGCTGTGCTTCCTGGCATCCTGGTTCCTGTCAACCTGCTGTGCTTCCTGGCTTCCTGGTTCCAGAACCTGCTGTGCTTCCTGGCTTCCTGGTTCCTGTCAACCTGCTGTGCTTCCTGGCTTCCTGGTTCCTGTCAACCTGCTGTGCTGCCTGGCTTCCTGGTTCCTGTCAACTCGCCTCACCTCGGTGTACCCGGATCCAGCCCGGACCACCCAGCCACTTGCTCTGTGTTGATCCTGCCAGGCACTCGTACCCCTTCTACCTCCGTGCCTCCTGTTTCACTACCAGGGGCCGCTGGTGGGAGCCGTAAGGGAGGCCTCCCTCTGCTAAACTGGGCTTGTCACCGTCAGGTACGTGACACACACCGTCCACCACCAAAGGCCCAATTTTTCTGCCCCTGTTCAACAGGAACATTTAATTACAATTCTTGATCTAATATTTCACAGCAGGGCCCGTTTCTGCGCCCACCAAGAGTAACTGTGAGGCCTTACAGTGTTGTGGCAACACCACCACACTGTTAACCACCAAAGGACCAATTTTTCCGATCCCGTTCAACAGGGGCATGTAATTACAATTCTTGATCTAATATTTCACAGCAGGGCCCGTTCCTGTGCCCACCAAGAGCAACTGTGAGGGCTTACAGTGTTGCGGCAACATCAACACCTAAGGCCCAAATTTCTGCAGAGTATATAGGGCAGGCCCCTACTTTCAAACATCCAACTTACAAATGACTCCTACTTGCAACCGGAAGGAGACAACAGGAAGTGAGAGGAAATCTACACCTAGGAAGGGAAATTCTCTCATGTAAGAGTTCCTTGTTTCACTAAAAACACAAATTTTTCAAAATCCAATTGTCATTGGGACAAAAAGTGAGATGAAATCTTCCGAACAGGTGCACAGACAGCAAAACAAATGTTACAGGGGTGATAACCCTTCCCTATGTTTTCCAAAAAGCTTAAAAATAGATTTTTTGGCCGGAGCTACACTTTAAAAATGTACCAGTTCAAAATTACAAACAGATTCTACTTAAGAACAAACCTACAGTCCCTGTCTTGTTTGCACTGCCTGTATACTGCTGTTCAGAGTATATAGGGCCTGGGGGCCCCACACCTTTCCTTTTTTTTATTTGGGTGCGGTGTTCCCCTTAATATCCATACAAGACCCAAAGGGGCTGGTAATGGGGTGGGGGTGGGGGGGGGGCTACCCATGCCGTTTTTCTCAATGATTTTCATCCATATTGCCGGGACCAGACATTACATTAAAGCCACAAGCAGTTTTAAATTACTTTTATTCCTTTAGAATTGTCATTTTGTGCAGGGACTGTTCTAAACACGGGAAACACGTGCCACTTCACAGGCATACTATAGACACCCCCCAGGTACAATATTTAAAGGAATATTTCACTTTTATTTTTTTACTTTAAGCATCATTAAAATCACTGCTCCCGAAACAACGGCTGTTTTTAAAACTTTTTTTTTTCATTGATACATGTCCCCTGGGGCAGGACCTGGGTCCCCAAACACTTTTTATGACAATCACTTGCATATAAGCCTTTAAAATTAGCACTTTAGATTTCTCCCATAAACTTTTACAGGGTGTTCCGTGGCTTTTCAAATTTGCTGCGAACATCCAAATTGTTCGCTGTTCGCCGAACGGGCGAACAGGCAATGTTCGAGTCAAACATGAGTTCGACTCGAACTCGAAGCTCATCCCTAGGCTGGAACAAAGGAGCAGCCAATTTGACTTTCTTGGCTGTAGGACAAAAGGAAGTGGCTACGATGGTTGTTTCTATACCCCTTCCATTTAAAGATAACCACAATACTTTTCTTCTCATACAGTCGTAGAGATGATTTAACTATTTTTTATATCAGATTGTTCCATGGCATGGCACCTTGTCCCCATGTTGTTGTGGAAGTCTGGAACTCTTAAGATAAGAGGGCCTCAAGACCATCCCCCCTGCATACCCCTTGTTACTCAGAAAAATCTACAGGGTAAATAAACACATAGACGCCTTTAAAAAACAGCAGCTGAAAGTCAGTAAAGAGGCTGCTGTCGCTGGTTAATATCATTGACCATATATGGACATGATGGTATCTGGTCAATTACAGTCTTTTTGTCACTTTTGCATGAGTACATCCTACAGTGCCACTTCACTTGCAGGTTTAAGGCATCCTCTAGCATGTTATTTAAAGGAATTATGTATTTTTTATGTTTCCCTTTAAGTCTATTCTTTCCTGATCAATATTTTTTTGCATTGGTCCCTTTGAGAATGCCCAGCTATCCATGCCCTTTTTACCAAAAGCTTGCAAACTGGTCTTCAAAAAGACAAGACAAGATTCAGCTCTTATAAACTTCAATGGAGTTTAGGCAATATATTTGAATTTTTTTTTATTATTTCAAGTGTTCAGCAAACATCCAGCAAACTGAACTTTTCTCTGCTGTTTGCTCATCACTAATGTAGAGTAGAGGGTTGAAATGCATTGTAAAATATGGAATAGAAGACCTTGTTTGGTTAATGTTTTTTTAAAGGATCTACCAGTCCACCTGATCAAAGTCCTTCTGTGGGTTTCATATAGACAGTAAAAGCATAGGGTTAGTCTGTGAGTGGGCAGAACTGACAGCATTAAAAACACTTGTTTGTGGTGGTGTTGTGGGTCTCCCTGGAAGTGAGTTTAGTTAGTTGGGGAGTAAGCAAGTATTTTTGCCAAAATCTTGAGGTTGGCATTTGGAGGAGGGGGGTGGCTAACCTAACTTTTTAATGATATTATTAGAAAATATAATTGACCTCATCACACTCGGCGGGGCGAGGACACCGTTTTGGTAAATATATACCTGTATTACTGAGGATTATACATGTGCATATACTCATTCCTTTGTGAGTGAATTTTAAGTATTTTAATACATGGTTAGTATAGTATAGTAGTAGTACACTATTCGGTCTCCCTTTATGCTTTGCATGAGATATACACTATATTACCAAATGTATTGGAACGCCTGCCTGTACACGCACATGAACTTTAATGACATACCAGTCTTAGTCCATAGGGTTCAATATTCAATTGGCCCACCCTTTGCAGCTATAACAGGTCCAACTCTTCTGGGAACGCTGTCCACAAGGTTTAGGAGTGTCTCTATGGGAATGTTTGACCACTCTTCCAGAAGCGCATTTGTGAGGTCAGGCACTGATGTTGGATGAGAAGGCCTGGCTTGCAGTCTCATCTCTAATTCTTCCCAAAGGCATTCTATCAGGTGGAGGTTAGGACTCTGTGCAAGCCAGTCAAGTTCTTCCACCCCAAACTTGCTCATCCATGTCTCTATGAACCTTGCTTTGTGCACTGGTGCGTTGTTGGAACAGGAAGGGGCCATCCCCAAACTGTTCCCACAAGGTTGGGCCCATGAAATTGTTCAAATGTCGTGGTATGCTGACACCTAAAGAGTTCCTGTAACGACAGGGGTTAACGTTGTTTAGGATATTCATTCCCGAACACAAGGCAGCTACCGACACTCCAACCAGCCGAATAAGACCCATAAGAATAGTTCTCCCCCAAGTATGAGACAAACGCTCTGTCTTGAGGTTTAAGCAGGACTGACACACTTTATTAAGAAATACAGGTTCTTATATACAATTCAGGATACTGCAGTAACTACAGGAGATATGACCTGGATCCACCCACAACATCACACAATGGTTACATAACGAGCCCCCAATACACATTATTCTGAGTGTCAATACATCCCTTATCAGACAAAATGACCTGACCTGACCTTTGAGTTCCCTAGACTGGCCGACTCCTAACTTACAATACACATTATCATAAATACACCTTCACACAATTGCCGGGTTAAATTAGCACAAGCCACAATTCAAAGGTCTTTAGAAGTTAGCCTGGACTCAATTTACATTACACAGGCAGCCAGGTGGCTGAAGGTGATGACATTAGCATCTCCCAATTAACCTGTTGAGTTCAGAATCAACAACCAGTAAATAGTTCTTTTACTTATATCCTGGGAGATATTGTGGATAAATATTACTATCCCATTTTAGGTAGTCCAAGGTATATTTCCTGAGTCACCCTATGCCCAAAGTGACTCCTGTCACAGTTCCCTTCACTGGAACTAAGGGGCCAAGCCCAAACGCTGAAAAACTTGACTGGCCTGAGTTCTGACCTCAACCTGATAGAATACCTTTGGGATGAATTAGAGCACAGACTGCGAGCCAGGCCTTCTCGCTGCCCACATCAGTGCCTAACCTCACAAATGCGCTTCTGGAAGAAGGGTCAAACATTCACATAGACACACTCCTAAACCTTGTGAACAGCCTTCCCAGAAGAGTTGAAGCTGTTATAGCTGCAAAGGGTGGGCCAACTCAATATTGAACCAGATGGACTAAGACTGGGATGCCATTAAAGTTCATGTGCGTGTAAATGCAGGCATCCCAATACTTTTGGTAATATAGTGTACTTATTGGAGACTGGAGATTACATGAGAGAGGAACCGAGTGTGTGACTGACAGCTACCATCGATGTATACAAGTGCTTTTTGACCTCCATTATCATAGCGGGGTCTATAATACCAGGTGAGATAATACCCACTGGGGTATGGTGGTGAGAGTGTTGGGGTTGGTGTTTGGTGAAGAGCTTGCTGAGTTATTGCATTGTAAAATATGGAATAGAAGACCTTGTTTGTTTAATGTTTTTTTAAAGGATCTACCAGTCCACCTGATCAAAGTCCTTCTCTGGGTTCATATAGACAGTAAAAGCATAGGGTTAGTCTGAGTGGGCAGAACTGACATCATTATCTGCATATGCAGCAATTTTATGCTCCATGCTTGAGACCTGCAATCCCCTAATCGAGGGGTCTGATCTAACTTTAGAAAGAAAGGGTTCTAAGGTTAACACAAACATTAATGGAGAAAGAGGGCAGCCCTGTCTCATCCCATTTGACAGAGAAAAGTACTCTGGTTGGGTCCGATTAACCAACACAGCAGCTGTAGGACTGGTATATAATGCCTGAAACCAGGACTGCATTCGTTCCCCCAGACCAATATGTCTGAGGGTAGATCGTTGCCAATCCACCCGGTCGAAGGCCTTTTCAGCGTCTGTTGATAGAAGCAGAAAAGGTCGGGCCTCCGATCGGGCGTAGTGGATCAAATCTATTTTTTTTTTTTTCTGTTCTGTTTTTTCTTTTTCTTTTTTTTATTTATTTATTTTTCTCTGGACCCCTAAGTGATGGGGTCTGGGGAAAGGTTTTTTCTTTCCCCTAAAGTAGAGAAGGGAAGGTATAATAAAGGAAGAATTTAGGCAGCGATATGAAATTAATGCATCTCAGGTTAAGAGTAGTTGTAATATTCACTATTAGGCATACTGTGTGGCCTTACAATTCTAATTTGAGTTTTATGTATTCAATATGTGATGCTGCTGGTTTAATTGGTTTATTTGTTTTATTTGATTAGGGCCCAGGCTAGACTTGTTTTCTATCCAAAATGTATGTTTTATTCCTTCCCTTGATATTGTTTATTGTTTATATGCTTTTGTTACAACAGAAAAAAAAATTGAATAAAGAATTATAAATACTAACTATGTATAAAAAAAAAAAGTTTTTTTTTACCTTAACCACTTCTACACCGAGGACGTCATATGACGTCCTCGACTTTGTGCGGTGATATCTGAATGATGCCTCCAGCTACAGGCATCATTCAGATATCATTCTTTTATGACGACGATTCTGTGCACGATAAGAACAATCATAGTGGCAGTTTCACCACTTGATCGTTCTTATAGGTGTCCGGAGGGGACGTCCCCCGTCCCGCCGCCATCCGGTGCTTCTCCGGGTTCTCCCATGCCATCGGGGGCCCGGAGAACGACGGTGTTTTGTCGAGATGGTTCCCCTATCGGACAGGTTCCGGCCTCGACTGCGCAGGTGCCACGCATGCACAGTCGGAGGCTACGGAAATCTCCTAGCCCGAACAGCTGTTCGTCAGCTGTAAACGAAGCATGCGCAATGAAGCACTGCCCATTATAAAGCAGTGGCCATCATGTGGCCTCTTATAAGCATATCCGCCCCTTAGAGAAAAGTATCCGCCCCTTGCTGCCCCTTGCTGTATAGAGCGAGAGGAGGGGGCGTGTATAATCAGTGACCGGAGGGGGCGTGTATAACCACTGCCCCTTTCTGTATAGAGTGAGCGGAGGGGGCTTGTATAACCAGCGAGCGGAGGGGGCGTGTATAACCAGCCCCAAGCATTGGGTCGGAAGTGAGCGCAGTGTTCATTGCGGTGGCTGCGCAGTCGAGGCCAGACCCTATCCTATAGGGGAACCATATCGTCAGAGCACCGGCTCACGACGATAGAGATAGAGTCATCTCTATGACCGTCGGAAGGTACCCGGAAGTAAACAAAGCCGCAATCGCGGCTGTCAGCATGAGAACAGTGATTTTTTTTTTCCTAATCTCATGCTTTCCAGCCTGGAGGAGAGATGTGGGGTCTTATTGACCCCGCATCTCTCCATAAAGAGGACCTGTCACAATATATTCCTATTACAAGGGATGTTTGCATTCCTTGTAATAGGAATAAAAGTGATCAAAAAAATTTAAATGTAAAAAAAAAGTGTAAAAATAAAAAAAATTTGGTAAAATGAAAAAAAGAATTAAAAAAAAAAGTAAAACGCCCATGTCACCAGTAGCTCGCGCTCAGAAGCGAACACGCATGTAAGTCCCGCTGACATATGTAAACGCCGTTCAAACCCCACATGTGAGGTATTGCCGCGTGCATTATGTAACTAGAAAATAGTAACCTGTAAACAAAATTTAAAGCGTCGCCTATGGAGATTTTTAAGTACCGAAGTTTGGCGCGATTCCATGAGTGTGCGCAATTTTAAAGCATGACATGTTATGTATCTATTTACTCTGCGTAACATCATCTTTCACATTATACAAAAAAATTGGGCTAACTTTACTTTTTTGTTATTTTTTTTATTCATGAAACCGTTTTTTCCCAAAAAAAGGCGTTTGAAAAATTATTGCGCAAATACCGTGCGAGATAAAAGGTTGCAATGACCGCTATTTTATTCCCTAGGGTGTCTGCTAAAAAAAAAAAAAATGTTTGGGGGTTCTGACTAATTTTCTAGCAAAAAAATTACGATTTTTACATGAAGGAGGGAAGTGCCAGAATAGGCCTGGTGCTGAAGTGGTTACTATAGAGACTGCATTAAGGTAAAAAAAAAAAAAAAAAAACTTGAAGCCTTTACAACTACTTTAAAGACCAACTACAGGCAATTTCATATTTTAGACCTTCCAATCCCTGCATCATTTTTACTTCTTACACAATTTATTTTCGTTTTTGTTTTTTTACTGTATTGTCTGCATCCGTATGAAAACACAGTGACAGAGCTAGGAATTGGGCTTTAACCACTTCCATACCGGGTCTTTGTAAAATGACGCCGGCAGGAACCCTCTCTCCCTCCGGGAGGACGTCATATGACGTCCTGGGTTTGTGGGGGGATATCTGAATGATGCCTGCAGCTAGAGGCATCATTCAGATATCCTTCTCTTCTGCCGGCGATTCTGCGCACAATAAGAATGATCACAGCGGCGGTTCCGCTGCTTGATCGTTCTTATAGGCGGCGGGATGGGACATCCCCCCCTCCCGCCGCCATCTGGTGCTTCTCCGGTGCTCTCCCGTGCCATCGGGGACCCAAAGAGAATCGTCCAGCGCCGGTGGTGGGTCACGTGACGAGCATAGAGATGACTGGTGACCAGATGGTCACCAGTCATCTCTATGACCATCGGAGGCCCAGGCGCGATGTGATGACGTCACGCCTGGGTCCTCAGAAGTAAACAAAGCCGCCATTGCGGCTAGTAAGCATGAGATTGGTGAAATTTTTATCACAATCTCATGCTTTCCAGTCTGGAGGAGATATGTGGGGTCTTATTGACCCCGCATCTCTCCATAAAGAGGACCTGTCACAATATATTCCTATTACAAGGGATGTTTACATTACTTGTAATAGGAATAAAAGTGATCAAAAAAAATAAAAAAAAAGTTTAAAAATAAAAAAAATTAAGTAAAAAAAAATATATATATATATATATTATTTTTTTTTTAAAACGCCCTTGTCCCCAATAGCTCTCGCTCAGAAGCGAACGCACACGTAAGTCCCACTCACATATGTAAACGCTGTTCAAACCACATATGTGAGGTATCGCTGCATGCGTTAGAGCGCGTGCAACAATTATAGCACTAGACCTCCTCTGTAATTCTAACCTGGTAACCTGTAAAAAATGTCAAAGTGTCGCCTATGGAGATTTTTAAGTACCGAACTTTGGCACCATTCCATGAGTGTGCGCAATTTTAAAGCGTGACATGTTAGGTATCTATTTACTCAACGTAACATAATATTTCATATTTTACCAAAAAATTGGGCTAACTTTACTGTTTTGTTATTTTTTTAATTCATGAAACCATTTTTTTTCCCAAAAAAAGGCGTTTGAAAAATTATTGCACAAATACTGTGCAAGATAAAAAGTTGCAATGATGGTCATTTTATTCCCTAGGGTGTCTGCTAAAAAAACATATATAATGTTTGGGGGTTCTGAGTAATTTTCTAGCAAAAGAATGATGATTTGTACATGTAGGAGAGAAGTGCCAGAATTGGCCCGGTATGGAAGTTGTATAAAAAGCCCTGTATGGAAGTGGTTAAAGCAAGCCTGTTACTTTGCACAAGAAGGGAAAAGCAAGGGTTGGCTTTCTGTGTTAATGACAGGAAGCAATTGCAACTGAAGCCTCGTACACACGAACGAGTTTCTCTGCAAAAACCAGCAAGAAACTTGCTGGCAGAGATTTCTTGCCGAGAAATTCGTTCGTGTGTATGGTTTCTCGTCAAGAAAAGCGACAAGAATCTCGACGAGAAAATAGAGAACCTGCTCTCTATTTTCTCGTCGAGATTCTCGTCGGCATGTTTCTCGACGAGAAAAGTGAGTGTACACTTACCTGTCCTCCGGGAAGCCTGCGCATGTTCGAAATGAATTCGACGCATGCGCGGTAGCTTCCTAGGCATAGGTAGGGTATACCAAGATGGCGGCGACGGCATCGAATGTGACGAGCGCATGCTCGTCGTAGTCGATGACGTCACTGCGTACGCTCCATTCAAAGAACCGCGGGTTCTTTGAATCGAGCGTGTGTACACTCGGCCGGGACAAGTTTCTTGTCCAAGAATCTCATCGAAAAAATCGACATGTTTTTTTCGACGAGAATCTCGGCCGTGTGTACGAGGCTTGAGTAGAAGCATTAAGTTCTGCCAAACAGACTAGTAAAAAGTAAACAAAGAAAATAAAATATTATAGGATGTGCTGTGGCTAGGACTTCCAGTCTGGCAACTGTCCAACCAAAGTTTTGTCCAACATTGGTCTGATATAAAGGCTTCAAGTTTACCTATTTCAGCTCTCACACCTGTACATCTCCTACGAACCAGAGCAATTTTTACTTTTCTGCTTTGGGCCTGCTTATTTGGCAATAACATTCTCATTACTTATTATGACAAAATGAGACAAAAATCATACATTTAGGACAGTGTTTTCTTTTGGTGATATCATCTTGCAAAAATGTGTATATTTAAAAAAAAAATTATACAATCTATGGATTCAATGCTGCATCCACATAGGTGAGTATAAATGTTTTTTTTTTTTTTTCCCAGCTCCATATATTTCTTTTAAGTTGATAGTAAACACCGCTTTGTAATTTTTACCTACATGCGCACTGCATTTTCAATTGCGGGTACAGTGAATGTGCCGTCAATCAAGAGTTCTGTGCTGCGGCCGTCACTCCTGTGTGCATGTGCAGGAGTGACATCATTGCTACTCAACCATTCAAATGGACGGAGCCCACGGACCCGGAAGGAGGATCGGGTGAAGATGGAAGCCCTATCAGAGGTGACGCTAGAAGGCTTTGTTGTGTCATAATGTGCTAGTATGCTGCATACTACCACATGATAGCATTAACTTGCGGGGGATCAGATTTTTTTTCATTTTTGTATGACTTTACTAGCGCTTTAACTGACATATGCAGATGTAAGTTCATCCCTTTCATCTGCAGATAAATGAAACAGATCAAATACAAAAGTAACAATATTAGTTTGTATCTATCTATTTTGTGTCTGAACGGTGTTTATAAACACTTCTTCAGCTGCTGTATTTACAAAGCACTTGCCCTGTGTACTTTGATTAAAGGGTAAGTTCACCTTTGTACGCTTTATTTTTTCCTTCTAAATTCCAGCTCCCCTATGCACCAGTATAGCATTCATTTACTTTTTTTTTTCAAAAATATCAAAGCTTTCCATTAAATCTACAATCTCTTACTTTTCTTGTCCTAATCCACGTTTCCAGACGTTTCCATTAGTAATGTCTTTCTTCCTTACAGACTGTAGGTCATGAAACAGGAAGGAGTTGACCAGCTGACCTCATTAGCACACACCCTGCATCATCCACCCACCTATTCCCAGGTGCACGTTTTTTAAATGAAATGCAATAAATTAGTGATCACCCTCCTCACTAAATACACAATATACAATCCGATTGCATAGTGTATGACCATGTTTATACACCTAAAATTACTAGTTGCGCTTTCAGTGCCATTAATAGTTAATGGCACACCAAACACAGAAGCAAACACACATTTTGCCATGTGAAAAAACGAGGGGCAAATGCTGCAAAACGCACAATAAAAAACACGCAACCCACAAAACGCCAAAATGTCCTATTAACCACATGTAGTGCAGCCAATTGAAATCAACAGGCTGCCCTATGCGTGTCACAGGAAAAACGAGCCACAAAACGTTCGCTCCCACTATGCTAGATGTGAATGGGGCCTGAAAGTGAAATTGGTGCGATAACACAAGAACAACGAGGCTCCATTCACATCTGTGCATTCCTTGCATTTCAGAAATGCGCTGCACCAAAAATCGCAGTAAAAAAATGCACCAAGCTCCACTCTAAATAAAGTTCTGAAGCTTCTTTGGGGTGATTACTGTGTTTAGGGCAGCCCATTCAGGTGGATGGGCTGCCCAATGTGTGATGAGTGAAAATGCTCCAAAACGCCTCCCCCCTCGCTAAAAAAAACAACAAGAAACGCATGTGGGAATGCAAGTTCCCACTATGCAGAGCTGTTAACGGGGCTAGACAGCTGAGTGTTTCTGTCCACTCCCCTCTATGTACTTGTATAAAGATGGCAATACACTATGCAATCTGATTGTGTATTTAGTGAGAAGGGTAATCACTGATTGCATTTCATTTAAAAAAATGAGCACCTGGGAATGGGTGGGTGGATGATGCAGGGTGTGTGCTAATGAGGTCAGCTGGTCCACTCCTTCCTGTGTCATGACCTACAGTCTGTAAGGAAGAAAGACATTACTAATTGAAACGTCTGGAAATGTGGATTAGGACAAGAAAAGTAAGTGACTTTAGATTTAATGGAAACCTTTGATATTTTTGCAAAAAAAGTACATGAATGTTATAGTGGTGTGCATAGGGGAGCTGGAATTTAGGGAAAAAAAAGTGTACAAAGGTGAACTTACCCTTTAATTTTTTTGGGCATGTGTAGCACGCCATGTGTTCATGGCCAGTTAAAGAGGAATTCCAGGTATATAATTTTATACATAATGTAACTATGCATATATCTGTGGGATCCCTCTAGAAGCTGGAAATCACTTTAATATGCACCGATATTCCAGGGCTCCCCACTTGCTTTCTGGTCCTATTCCAAGCAAATGCCCTGCTGCATTCTGAACACAGGAGGTTGTCCGCTCAGTTTGGATGCCATTCAGAAACTGTTTTGCATATTCTCAATGAATGCAAAGTTGTTTCTTGATTAGAGGAGGGGGAGAGGCACGGCAGTGACATCACCCTCTCCACCTCTTCCAATCAGAGAATGCTTTGTATTTATCGAGAAAATGCAAACATTCTTTGAATGGTGTCTGTACTGAGCAGCCAACCTTCTGTGTTCAGAATGCAACAGGGCAGCCACACAGGACTTGGAAGTTAGTGAAGGTCACTGGAGTAGCTGTGTCTACTGCAGTGATTTCCAACTTCTCAAGGGACCCCACATTTATGATATATGAATATTTACAATAGACCAAGCTAGATCAATGTAACTATGTAAAAATATCCATACCTGGAATTCTACTTTAACCACTTGCGGACTACCCCATGCACATATATGGCGATAGGGTGGGAGCTCTAATTCGGACCACATACATGTACGTGATCCAGCATTTCCAGGCCCCAACTGGCTGTGATTCGGTATAGCACAAGTCGGTCAGCAGGTCCCGCCAATGATTTATGGCTGGGAACTATTGATTGGCTTAGCAAATCCCAGTGCAGAGCCCTGTGTTTACTAACAACACAGTGTTCTGTACACGGAGCAGCAATGCGGCTGTTTTTCTCTCCCTGCTGAGCAGGGAGAAAAATCAGCCACATTGATTAGTAAAAGCAGCACACAATATACATTGTTATGAAAACAGTTAAGCTCTTGATTGCCCCTAGATGTTAACCCCTTCCCAGCCAGTGTCATTAGTGCATTAGTGCAGTGATAGTGTATAGTATTAGCACTGATCACTGTTTTAGTGTCACTGGTGACGTCAGTGTCAGTTAGTCAGTTCCCACCTAGTGTGAGTTAGTGTTAGATTGTCCACCGCACTATATCACAGTCCCACTATAAGTTGCTGATCACCGCCATTATGAGTATAATAAAAAGAAATAAATAAAAATCCCAGTATATATACCATCACTTGTAGACGCTATAACTTTCAGGGAAACCTATCAATATACACTTATTGTTGTTTTTGTTTTTACCAAAGACATGTAGCAGAATACATGTTGGCCTAAATTTATGAAGAAGTTAGATTTTTATTTATGAAATATATTTTAGAGGAAAAAGGAAAACATTTTTTTCCCCAATATTTTCAGTCTTTTTTCGTTTATATAATAAAAAATAAAAAAAGAGTGGTGATCAAATACCACCAAAATAAATCTCTATTTGTGTGAAAAAAAATTATATAAATGTAATTTGCATTGTAGTGTTGTAGTGTAGTGTTGCACTGCTAGTTAAAGTAGCGCAGTGCCAAAAGAGGGTAAAATCTGTTGGCGCTTAAGTGGTTAAAAAAGAGGCAAGAGCTATTTATTACTATTAGGCAAGAAGAGACCATAGTATAAGTGTCTGAACATTTTGTGTTATAAATTATTTTCTCGGGAACAACTACAGTAAAGTGCAGAACTGTTCTTTTATTGTGATTTGTTACTAAAAAAGCATGAGAGCTAAACCCCCAATGTATTTTTTTATGAAGAAAATGTTAAGTTCATGTTTCATTTAACCTCTTCTCGACCCACCAGTAGAGCAATTTGAAGCTGTGAATAGCCTGTCACCGAGGAATAAATATTTCTGTAACCCAAGAAATAAAGTGATAGAAGTTTAAAAAGCTGACACTCACTAATGCCAGGCCAAATCAAGTGTAACATCGATTTGTTGTCAACTTGCAATCAATTGTATAGAACGTACAGATGATATTAAATATACAACATACAGCATAATGATTGCCAGAAAACAATTTTCAATGCAAAGTAAACACTTTCTGGCTATGGGTGCAATTTGACATCATACTGTTTACTGATTATTCTGTGTTTGTACAATACCATCAACCATATGTCTTAGCTTATCAGTAATAACATGTAACAGCCCCAGGGAAAGTCTGCTCAAATTCCGTGTTTCGCAGGGCTTATTAAATAACAAGATGCTGTGAATTAGCAATCAAATTAACCTCTTGGTGGCTATGAAGTAGAGTAAAGAATTCTGTAAACTCAATAGTAGGAAAGCTAAAAGGGTTATCAAACATGTCCCATGACCTAATAGCTGCTTTCCACTTGTAAAAGAAACAAAGGGGTTTATGGATAAAATGTTCATTGCGCGGATGTGGCATTACTGTTTTCCTAAAATTAAACTGCAGTTTTTGTATGTTTTTAGCATAGATGCGAACAGTGCTTATTGGAGTTTTCCTTTAAGATGGCGATTTGTATGTCAGGAGGCCCTATGGTAATATTGCTACAATATTCATGTGGCTTATAAGGTTGGTTATCAGATATTCGGCCCTAATCACTAAAGGGTGAAATGAGTTTGTATGTCTAAAGCCTCGTACACACGGTCGGACTTCCATCTGACTTTTCCGTGGTTTTTTGTCTGAACGGAGTTGGCCGGGCACACCCATAGCATACACACGGCAGTACTTTTCTGCAAACTTTCCCCAAACTTTTCCAACATCACGTGTTTTGTGTTTTTTCTGCTCTTTTCTGCTCTTTACCGCCACCCTTTGGTCAACTTCTGCTATTGTTGGTTGATTTTAACATTATTTGTTTTGTCCATCGGACAAAAGTCCGATGGATTTCTGTACACACGGTCGGACTTTGCTCCATCGGACTTTTGTTGGCAAAAAGTTTGTCTGTTTGCAGACCGAACATTTGTCCGATGAAAACCAAAAAAGTTTGTCTGATGGAGCGTACACACGGTCGGATTTTTTGTCCAACTTGCTCAAAGTGAAGTTTGTTGGCAAAAAGTCAGACCGTGTGTACGACGAGGCTTTAGTTTGGTCCGTTTTCTCATTCAAGTTTTTTATTTTCATCAATAGAAAAGAGTCATTACAATATAATAAGCATTATAAATCAATGCACTATACTTCACAGAAAGGTCATAGTTCAGAACCATAAGCAATTGTATATTTTATCACTGTTAAAAATTATACAACTAACAATTAATAAGAATAAATAAGAATAAAGTATAAATACGTGCCTGTGACTCAGTTAGCTAAATACCCTATTAAAAAAAAATCATATTAAATTTCATATAGTATATCTAACTCCTTCTAAAATGGAAAAATGGAAAAGACCCCCGCTCCCCCGACACCCCTAAAGGGAACACACTGTGTCCGGGGAGGAAAAAGGGTCCCCCAAAATTCTCTAGCGGAGAGTTGAGAGGAGATATTATTGAGATTCTTTAGCTGACAACAACAAGATAAATATTCATGTTTATCAAGAAACCAAGAACCTGTTCTCTTCATGCCAGAGTATAGTCTAACCACCTGACTCTAGCACAAAAATTAGAAACAAAACCTGAGAATTCCTATATATTATAAAATAAATCTGTACTGTACATATTAAAGAAAAATAATAAAAAAATTATAATAATTTTTAGGGAGAAAAGAATAGAAAGAGAAAGAGGGAATAGAAATAGAAACCTATAAATGGGAGTAAAGAGAAAGAATAGAATGCCTACCTGCCCACTATAATTAGTTTGGTCCGTTTTAATTTTCCTTTTTTTTTTTTCATACAAATTAGAATGTGCACATACACTATGCACATTTTACATCGGATTCATCAGATCATTTCATGTGTTTGTGACAGAATCTCTAACCTCTTCCAGTCTAATGAGAACCTTTGAGGCCACAGACCGCTAACATCCTTCAATATGTAGTGGGTTGTGAGGCATAGTGGGTGCAAAGGTGGTAAAAGTCATTGGGCGCCAGACACTTCTTGGATGCAAAAGAGGTTTTATTTCTATTAACAGTCCTTTTTTATTTTGCAAGGAAAAAAGTGTTGGGGCCAGGACACCCTTAACTAGTTGCAATTTCAATAGGCAGACTCTGAGGCTTCATAGGAGGACAGCCGTACAGGTAAAGGCCCCAGCAAGGTCCCACTTCTGCACGTGCAGGTTTGCTGCCCCCTATGGCTACAGTACTTAACAGTTCCTAATTCAAACGTAATAGTTCTCTCAGCTTTACTACAACTTCTACTTGTAGTTCTTCAGCCCCTTGAGCTCCTGGTCTCTCACCGGACCCTTTGATTCACTAACTCTGAATCCCGCAAGCTCCTCAAGGCTTTTTCGGTAGTATCTCCCTCAAAAGTCACCCATGCTTCCCTGCTGGGTCCCTAGCTTGGCACTTCGGATACCTTTAAGCTTCACCCCTGCTGACCCACTCGGTCCCTGGCTTGACACACAAGGCTGCTCTGCAAGCGTCACCTCTGCTGGTTGGGTCCCTGATCACTACCTGGAGTTTCCTGATTCGCCACCGTGCCTATTCGGTGAGAATACTGCTCCGGTACTTGCTTCAGTTACTCACCGTGGTCCCTGGTAAAGGTGGTGGGCCCTTAGTGGCAATAGCTTCCCTTCTACCTCCGACCATGACACGTTCTCCGGCCGGCAGAACCGGCTTTTTTGGTTGGACTGCAAGCCGCAGTACCAACCCTGCGCTGCCCTCTTACTTCTGGATAGGCCCTCCCACAGCCTGGCAGCCAGATGCCCCCAGGATAGGCCCAATCTCTGGCCTAACAGCCCGGGGCAGATGACACACAGACGGCAGTCCGGGTGGCACAGAACATAGATCACCTGACTCCATCCAAATATATATGTATATACTGTGAGGGGGTTAGCTCGGCAGCGGGTGTGTGTGACCCCCGGGATGGGCTCCCCACACAAAACAGGCCCAGCAAACGGAGGTTGTGGTTTTCAAAATCAAAAAAGGTGCGGTTTATTTTCTATTTACAGTGACAAAACACAGCAAAGCAAAAGAAACATAACCAAAATAAATCCTGGTCAAGTTGACCTCTGACTAAACATACAGGTTTCCTAACTAACAACTGGGATCAGCCTAGTGCTGTCCTAGTCCCTAAGTCCCTGGTTTAGTAAAAGTCCAAACAAATAGCCACACAGGCTTTGCCTCACCGCACAGGGGTTCACTCTCCCTAGACAGTCCACACAGGTCTGGTTCCAGGCATGAGCTAACATCTAATGAAGCTGGGAGTTCTTATAGAGGCCTAAATGAGCTGACAAGGTTCAGCTGGTCTCCTCATCTCTGTCTGCACGACGCCCCACACTCTCCCTAGAGGTATGAGTCATCCATGAGCCCACTAGCCTTATACAACTCTCCACCTAGTTGTATAAGTCGGCGTAAAGCCTGAATCTGGGCGAAATATATCTACCCCCCTGGATGCAACCAGGTGACTTTACCTTCCTGCTGTCACATACCCCCCCTCTTGTTTTAACCTCGGGGTTGGAACACCAGCAATCAGGCATTCATGTACTCGAGACAAAGCATCCACATTCCCCATTTGAACGCCAGGGCGATGCTTTACTGTGAAGTTGAATTCCTGGAGGGCCAGGAACCACCTATTCACTCTTCTATTTGTTTCCTTGTTTTGAGCCATCCACTTTAACGGAGCGTGATCCGTAACCATGTCAAAGTGCCTACCTAGCAGGTAGTACCGAAGGGAATCTAGAGCCCACTTCACCGCTAAACACTCCTTTTCAACGGTGGCGTAATTTACCTCATGGGACTTCAACTTCCTGCTGAGGTAAATGACTGGGTGCTCTTCCCCGTTCCAGACCTGGGACAATACTGCTCCTAACCCCACATCTGACGCATCACTTTGTACGACAAAGTCTTTAGAGAAGTCGGGTGAGTACAACACTGGCTGGCTACATAAGGCTTGTTTCAAGAATTGGAATGCTGCCTCAGCCTCGGGGGTCCATTTAATCATGACCGACCCTTTCCCCTTCGTCAGGTTGGTTAGGGGCACAGCCTTAGAAGCAAAGTGGGGAATGAATCGCCGATAATACCCAGTGATTCCCAGAAAGGCTCGTACCTGCTTCTTGCTGTTGGGACGTGGCCAACTCTGGATGGCCTCGACTTTGTTGAGTTGGGGTTTTATTACTCCCCTCCCAATGGTGTACCCAAGATATTTGGCCTCCTCCTGCCCAATGGTACACTTCTTGGGGTTAGCCGTAAACCCCGCTTCCCGAACAGAGTCCAGGACTGCTTGCACTTTTGGCAGATGTGAGGCCCAATCTGTGCTATGGACAATTACGTCATCCAGGTAAGCCGCAGCATACTTCCGATGGGGCCTCAGCATCTGGTCCATTTTCCGCTGGAATGTGGCCGGCGCATTCTGTAACCCGAACGGCATTCTTTTATATTGGAACGCCCCGTCTGGGGTTACAAATGCGGTTTTCTCTTTGGTCGACTTGGCCAGGGGGATTTGCCAATACCCTTTTGTGAGG
This sequence comes from Rana muscosa, assembly GCA_029206835.1. NCBI lineage: Eukaryota > Metazoa > Chordata > Amphibia > Anura > Ranidae > Rana > Rana muscosa. The sequence goes on from CM055127.1 coordinate 80,971,225, forward strand.
TCAAGAGTCGTCATGTATCGGGCTGTTCCCAGCCGGTCGATCAACTCATCTATACGTGGCATGGGGTAGGTGTCAAATTTTGTAACTTTGTTCAACTGACGAAAATCGTTACAAAATCGCCAGCTCCCATCCGGTTTAGGCACCAACACGATGGGACTAGACCAATCACTTTGGGACTCCTCTATCACCCCTAAGTTCAGCATTTTCTGTACTTCCTCCCGTATTGCCTCCCGTCGAGCCTCTGGGATCCGATAGGGTTTTAACTTCACCCTTTCACCGGGCGGGGTAATGATGTCATGCTCTACCCCAGATGTTTGTCCCGGCAGCTCAGAGAATACCTCCTTGTTGCGAAGCACAAACTCCTTAACCTCCTGTTGTTGGGGTTGTGACAAGGTGGCTGCTATTCCAACCTCAGGAATCACGCAACCAGTTTGAGCTGGTGACCAAGTGTCTGCGACTAGGGACTCTCTATCCCTCCAGGCTTTCAACAGATTAACGTGATAGATCTGTTCGGGCTTTCGCCTTCCTGGTTGTCTGACCTTGTAATTCACTTCGCTCACTTTTTCCATTATCTCGTAGGGGCCTTGCCATTTGGCAAGGAATTTACTTTCAACCGTAGGGACAAGTACCAATATCCTATCCCCCGGGGAAAAGGTACGGGTCTTGGCTCCACGGTTGTACACTCTCTGCTGTGCCAACTGCGCTTGGGCCAAATGTTCCTTCACGATGGGCATTACCTGTGCAATTCGATCTTGCATCAGGGCGACATGCTCAATCACACTCCTGTGGGGAGAACTCTCACTTTCCCAAGTTTCCTTGGCAATATCCAACAGCCCTCTTGGGTGTCTCCCATACAGTAACTCAAAGGGGGAGAATCCCGTAGAGGATTGGGGCACCTCCCTAATAGCAAACATCAAATAAGGAAGTAAACAGTCCCAATCCTTTCCATCTCTATCCACCACTTTCTTCAACATTTGTTTTAGGGTTTTGTTGAATCTTTCAACCAGCCCATCGGTTTGGGGGTGATACACAGACGTACGCAATTGCGTCACTTTGAACAATTTACACAGCTCTTTCATAACCCGGGACATAAAGGGTGTACCTTGGTCCGTAAGCAGTTCTTTACAAATACCCACCCGGCTAAAAACAAGAGATAGCTCTTTGGCTATGGTTTTGGCCGAGGTATTTCGGAGAGGGATCGCTTCTGGATAACGGGTGGCATAGTCCATTATAACTAATATGTACTGGTGCCCCCTAGCGGACTTGATTATAGGACCTACCAAATCCATGGCGATCCTCTCAAACGGGACCTCAATGATGGGTAGAGGGACCAGCGGGCTACGGAAATGTGGCATCGGGGCCAACCTCTGACACACAGGGCAGGAGGAACAATAATTTTCTACGTCCTTCATCACCCCCGGCCAATAGAATCTCTGTAATACCCTCTCTCGGGTTTTCTCTGTCCCCAGATGACCTCCAAGAATGTGCCCATGGGCCAACTCCAACACCAACTTCCTGTAAGGTCTGGGCACCACAAGCTGCTCAACGGTTTCTTCTGCCCTTTTTGCCACCCGATACAGTAGGTCCTTCTCTACGCTGAAGTATGGGTAAGTGCAGGTATTATCTGGGTTCACTAACTCACCATCTATTTTCACTACGTTTTCCCGTGCCTTTATTAGGGCGGGGTCTTTCAACTGTTCTGTGGCAAAGTTTTCCCTGTGAACCTCAAGATCAGAAAACTCCACAGACGGTAGGTTTTCGTCTGAGGAGGTGGGCTCCTCTCCAGTTTCTTGAGTCTCCCCTGCCAATACTGATAAGGGAAATTCCGGAGAGTCCTCACCACTCTCAGGGGAGTTCTGGCTATCACATTCCTGGTACATAGGGGCACCAGTGAGGGGCTCAGGATCATCCCACAGTTCCCAGAACTTCGGAAAATCCCTTCCCACAATGGCGTCATGCGGTAACTGAGATACTAAGCCCACTGGATGAGAGAGGGTACCTTTGGGGGTCTCGAAACACACTGTAGTCACTGGATACTCTCGGGTGTCCCCATGCACACAAATAACAGCTACCTTGCTATTCCCAGAGACCTCTGTTTTAACTAACTCAGCCTTTATCAGGGTCACAAGGCTACCTGAATCCAGCAATACCACAACATTTCTACCATTAACACACATTTTGCATAAATGTTTCTCAGTTCCTCGAATGGCAGTGCATGCGACTGTCGCACACAGCGACTGACGTCTGCCCGTCAGAAAGTCACACTGCATGGGTTCCTCCACAACCGGGCAATTGGCTGCAATATGTCCCGCTTGCCGGCAGCGGTAGCAAACGATCCTTCTTGCCGCCTCTTGAGCCGCTGATTTCCCAGGCTGTTCTCGCCAAACTTGGGGTAGAGCTCCCACCCTCTCACTCTCTCCACCCTCACCCCTTGGAATCCTCTTATCCGCCCCTGGGGATGGTCTGGTCTTAGGGTGGAAAGTCCGAGTGTCTCTGGAAGAGGCCATCAGGTTCTCTGTAGCCAAGTATTTCTCCACACGATCCACAAGACCATCGGCCGTCTCTGGGTCTCCATGGCTTACCCACTTTTGGATGGCAGTAGGAAGAGCTCTCAAAAACCGATCCATTACAACACGTTCCACAATCTTTGGTGCGGACAAAGTCTCTGGCTGTAGCCACTTTCTGCTCAGGTGAATGAGATCATACATTTGAGACCTGGGGGGTTTTCCAAGCTGGAAAGTCCAGTTATGCACACGCTGAGCCCGGACAGCCTGGGTGACACCCAGCCTTGCCAATATTTCAGCTTTTAGCATCACATAGTCTTTTGCTTGGTTAGGCTCTAGGTCATAGTAAGCTTTCTGCGATTCAGCAGTTAACAGAGGAGCCACCAGTCCAGCCCACTGCTCCTCAGGCCACTTTTCTCTTTCAGCGGTCCTTTCAAATGTGGTCAAAAATACCTCTGGATCATCCTCTCCAGTCATTTTTGTCAATAAACGACTCACCCCAAAGGACGCGGTATTAGTGGGACGGCTTTCCTCACTGGTCTGCGGACGTTGCTGCATTACTGCTTCCATCTGTTGTTGTAGTCTCTGCTCTTGCTTTTGCAACAGGTCTATGAAGCGGGCCTCAGATTGCTGCTGGGCTCATTGCTGAGCCTCCAGACTCTGTTGCAAAGTTGCGTTTGTCTGCTGCTGGGCTGCAAGGCTCCTTTGCAAACCTGCATTTGTCTGCTGTTGATTGGCATTTGCTAGAGCCAGCTGCTTCAGTATCTCCTCCATGCTGGCTTAAAAAAAACTGCCACTGGTTCTCCACCAACTGTGAGGGGGTTAGCTCGGCAGCGGGTGTGTGTGACCCCCGGGATGGGCTCCCCACACAAAACAGGCCCAGCAAACGGAGGTTGTGGTTTTCAAAATCAAAAAAAGGTGCGGTTTATTTTCTATTTACAGTGACAAAACACAGCAAAGCAAAAGAAACATAACCAAAATAAATCCTGGTCAAGTTGACCTCTGACTAAACATACAGGTTTCCTAACTAACAACTGGGATCAGCCTAGTGCTGTCCTAGTCCCTAAGTCCCTGGTTTAGTAAAAGTCCAAACAAATAGCCACACAGGCTTTGCCTCACCGCACAGGGGTTCACTCTCCCTAGACAGTCCACACAGGTCTGGTTCCAGGCATGAGCTAACATCTAATGAAGCTGGGAGTTCTTATAGAGGCCTAAATGAGCTGACAAGGTTCAGCTGGTCTCCTCATCTCTGTCTGCACGACGCCCCACACTCTCCCTAGAGGTATGAGTCATCCATGAGCCCACTAGCCTTATACAACTCTCCACCTAGTTGTATAAGTCGGCGTAAAGCCTGAATCTGGGCGAAATATATCTACCCCCCTGGATGCAACCAGGTGACTTTACCTTCCTGCTGTCACAATACTTATATCATATGACTTTTAGATACTTGAAATCAAAATTATTTTAAAATGTAATCATTTTTAATTCTACAGTATATAAAGGTAATATAAACCTTGCCAACCCACATCTTGAGTTTTTCACGTGCATACGATGTGCATTGTGGAGTAAACTCACAGTTTTGACGCTACCATTGAGCTAAGTCACAATTGGTGGAGGATGGGGGGCAGAGATTTCAGAGTTCCAGATTTTCGCATACCAAAAAATGTGAGTTATTCCACACCAGATATAGTTTTTAGGGCTTTTCTGACCACTTTTATTTAAACTAACATCAAAGTCCACACAGGTAAGTCTTCACACACAGGGGATTCTCACCATCACTGCAGAAACATAACATTTAGCCTTCTGGCTCTCTCTGTGACATCTTTACTGCTTCAAGTACTTCAGGGTCCCTCCTGAACTTTAGTACTTTTGTTTGGTCCACTTAACCATGAAACGTGTCCCAGTGTTAATGAACAGGCACTGCACTTCAGTTCTGCATCTTCCTTACAGCTTCTTTGCTGTTCTTGTCCCTCCTGGACTATCTCTGTAAAGCTCCCCAGCTGCTCCTCTTGACCTACATGGACTCTCTTTTGCTCCTCATGGACTTCCTCTCAGGCTCAGGCCTTCCGCTGTCCTGACCTTGATGGGTGGCAGCATCTCACACGGTTCCCATTACACACACTGATTTCTCAGGAGGGTGGGGCTCTAAATTCTATCTCTGGCTCTATTTTTTTTTTTTTTTTATCAATAACTCTTTTTATTGAAAGCCACATCGGACACAAATCAAATGCAATAGTTTTACAACCAACAGGATAATCGTTAACACGTCTGGGTATAGGGTCGTAACAGTTCCTGAGCATGTAATCACTGTATCTCTGCTATGTGCTGTATTATCCAATCCTATCTAGTTATCACAACAGGGACATGGTATGTCGTCAACCAAGTTTTCGAGCCAATGTAGTTATTATGTACATTAGTGCGAGGATCCCAAAGGGGCTCCCATGAAGAGGATAATATAACAAGAGAAGAAAGAAAAGAAATAGAAGAATGAAAAAAAATGGGGGGGGGAGGGGGCGAAAAGACAATAGAAGGGTGGGGGGTAGAGGGGGTGTGGGGGGGGGGGGTGTCGTCAAGTTATACCTGGCTCCAAGTCACCGCGTTCCTCCCTTCGGTGCCAGAGCTCCCAAACCATGTTATGCGCGTCCAGGCGATCCTGAATTCTTGCGGTCATCCTCTCCATTACTTCTACATCTCTAATCCTGGCATACAGCGCTCCCTCCGGAGGAGGGGAGCTGCGTTTCCAGTTCAGTGCCACTAAGCAGCGGGCTGCCGTAAGGACATGACTAGCTAGCTTCTTATGTGGGCGTGGGGCCTTCAGAGACATCAGTCCTAGTATGAAAAATTTAGGGGTCATGGGGACCTCCGTTTCAAGGAGTCGAATTAGTAGTTGGTGTACAGAAGCCCAGAAGGGGGCTATCAGTGGGCACTCCCAGTAGATATGATATAGAGTCCCCTTCACCCCCATGCATCGCCAGCAGCGATCTGAGCTGGCCGGGTGAATGGCATGGAGAACATCAGGGGTCATGTACCAGAAGTACATTATTTTGTAAATATTTTCTTTATAGAGTGTACATAGCGATGTCTTGGACGCCTGGGTCCAAATGGCCCGCCATTGGTCCACGGGTATCTCCTCACCCAAAGCCTTTTCCCATTTAATCATATATCTGTGTTTGCCCATTGAATCAAGGGGCCTCTCATTCAGTATTTTGTATATATCTGAGATCAGGCCTCTCTGAGCTGAGCCTGCCAGAATTAGGCGCTCAAAAGGGGTAGGTGGGGAGAAATGCAGGTTTGGAGCAAACGTTAGGGCATAGTGGCGGATTTGGAGATACCCGTAGAAAGCTTGTTTAGGGAGGTCATAGTGTGATTGCAAGTCCTCAAAAGAGCATAGTTTACGGGTGCATGGGTCTATCAAGTTTCCAAAGTGAAAGAGGTCTCTCGTTGTCCAGGGGGAGGACATTTGGTGGGTTAAGCTATCTGGCATGTCGGGGTTACAGGCAAAGGAGGTCAGGAGCGAGCTGTCCGACGACAGTTTGTGTTGTCGTGTTAGTTTACGCCATAGCCTCCGGAGCTGTGCCATCGGGCCTAGCAATCGGGCAGGGTCCACCTCCGCGCTCGCGCTCCATAACAGGCTGTTTGGGTGTATCGGGGCTAACCATAATTTCTCTATCTCTGTCCATTTATTATAAGAGCGGAGTGTGAACCAGGAAGTTATCGCTCTCAGTTGTGCCGCCTGGTAGTATTTTACCAGGTTAGGGAAGGCCAGGCCCCCGTCAGACCTAGCTGCTTGTAATACTGAACGTGGGATTCTGTGCCTCCCGTAGTTCCATGTAAATTGCAGTAGGTCCGCTTGTAAGTGTTTCAGTTGGCCGTAGGGAACAGGGATAGGTAGGGTCTGGAAGAGGTACAGTAATTTTGGGAGGATCGTCATTTTCACAGACGCGATCCTTCCAAGCAAGGAGATGTGATGTTTTTTCCATTGTTGGAGAAGGGTTCTGATATTGTGGAAAAGAGGAGGGAAATTCTCCCGGTAGAGGGTAGCGAATTGTGGGGTGATATTAATTCCCAGGTACTTTAGGGCGGTGGTTTTCCAGCTATAGGGGAAGTTGGCTTTCAGGTGTGCTACCTCCTCCCCCGGTGTGTTGATTGGGAGGGCCTCTGACTTAGATGTATTAATTTTATAACCCGATAGAGCCCCGTATCGATCTAGTTCTGCGTGGAGATTTGGGAGGGAGGTTCTAGGTTGGGTTAATGAGAGAATAATGTCGTCTGCGAACAGGGAGATTTTAAACTCCCTGTCTCGTACCTTTATGCCCTTAATGTCCGGGTTATTACGGATTGTGGCTGCTAGGGGTTCCACACACAGTGCAAATAGCAGGGGTGAAAGCGGACACCCCTGTCTGGTGCCATTTCGCACCGGTAGCGGAGCTGACAGGGCGAAGGGGGTCCTGACCTGGGAGGAAGGGTCTAAGTATAGGTGCTGTATGGCTCTATAGAAGGGTCCCCTAAATCCCACGTGGCGGAGTGTGGCGAACAGGAAGGGCCACCCCAGGCGGTCGAACGCCTTTTCTGCGTCTAGACTCAGCAACAGGGCTTGTGTGCGTTCCCTGTTCGCCACCTCCACCAAGTCTATGATCTTCCTGGTGTTGTCTCCTGCCTGGCGAAGGGGGACGAAGCCCACCTGATCCTTATGGATCAGGGAGGGTAAGACCGTGTTCAGGCGTATAGACAGGAGTTTAGTGAATATTTTTAAGTCCGAGTTAAGCAGGGCAATTGGCCTATAGTTAGCGCAGATGGAGGGGTCCTTCCCGGGCTTGGGGATCACTGTGATAAAGGAGCTCTGCATATCCCTCGGGATCGGGGTGTCATGTAGGAAAGCATTAAAGAGTCTGCCCATGGAGGGGAGCAGGAGTGGGAGGAATTCCTTGTAGTACTCATAAGGAAAGCCATCTGGGCCTGGGGCTTTACAATTGGGTAGGGATTTGACTGTCTGTTCTATTTCCTCATGTGTTATCGGGGCGTTCAGGGAGTCCAGATCTGTAGAACGGAGTTGCGATATTCCACTACAGTCCAGGTATTGCTGGATACGTTTGGCCGTTTCGGGCTTGGGGGGGTTTGCGGGAATATCAGGATTGTTGTACAGGGCCTCGTAGAATTCCGCAAAGGATTGTGCTATGTCCGTGGGGTGGGAAACCAGGGTGCCCGAACCGTTTTGGATCTGATGTGGGGTCGAAGCCTGGGTGCTGTCACGGAGCTTCCGAGCTAGCAGTGTATGGGCTTTGTTACCCTTGTCGTAAAACTTCTGTTTTAGTTTGATTAGGGCTTTCTCAACTCGGCCCAGGGCCAGGTCACCTAAGGTTGCTCTAAGGGAAGTCATTTTTTTTAGGAGAGTCAGAGTGGGGTTGGATTGGAGTTGTTTTTCAAGGGTTCTAAGCTCTTTTTCTGTCTGGGTCTGCAAGGCCTGCGCGTCCCGCTTCATGGCAGAGGAGAGGGCCATACATCTGCCCCTCATCACCGCCTTGTGGGCTTCCCATAGAGTGGATGCGGTTACATCCCCCGTATTGTTTTCTGCCAGATAATGTTGTAGTGTGGAGGACAGTTCCATTTTCGAGGGGAGGTGTTGCAGCAGGAATGTGTTTAGTCACCAGGTGCATGGTCCTCGCGTCGGGGTGCCTATGTCTAGGGTCAGCACCACCGGGGCGTGATCCGACCACGAGATTGGCAGAATCTGTGCGGTTCGGGCCACGCGTAGGGTGGCATTATTAACAAAGACGTAGTCTATGCGGGAGTGCGTTCGGTGTGGGGCAGAATAGAAAGTGTACTGTCGGTCACCAGGGTGGAGGGCCCGCCAGGCGTCAAAGAGGGTGTACCTTCTGGTTATTTGGCGGAAGAGCCTCGAGTCTCTAAGTGCTCGAGCAGTAGGCGCCCTGGGGCCCAGTCCCTGGCGATCCGCCAGCTCCGAATGGGTTAGGTTAAAGTCCCCCCCCACCACTAATAGTCCATGGTCTGAGCGGAAAAGGCGAGCTAGTGCTCTATTAAGGAATCCCGTCTGCCTGACATTTGGGACATATACTACACAGAACGTGATTTCCCTGTCCAGCCACAGGCCCCGGAGGATAAGGAAATGGCCCTGAGGATCACTATAGTGGGACGAGTACTTGAAGGGGGACCCCTGTTAAATCAGGAGGGCCACACCCGCTCTCTTGTGGGGCCCTGAGGATAAATAGACCTGTGGGTAATACCTGGAGGCGAACGCGAAGGTGCCCTCCTTGTCAAAGTGGGTTTCCTGTACCATGACAACACTCGCCCCCGACTGCCTAAACTCCCTCAATGCCAGATGTCTCTTACGATTAGAGTTCAGGCCGTGGACATTTAAAGATAATATTTTAGCCATGAGTGTTCGGGTGGGGAGTGTATATACTCATCTGGTGGTGGCGGAGATGGTCCGGACCGTCATGGCTGGGAGCCGGTTTTGCGCTGGAGGAGATCCGGGGGTCCCGGTGGTGGAGCCAGGTGACGACAAAGGAAGGGAGGGGGTTAAGAATAGCTAAGAAAGAGAGAAGAGTAGTTAGTGCAACAAATCTATGTATGAACACAAAAAACAACATTATCAGACCTAAGGGGACCAGCCGGCCCAGGTCCAAAAGGCTTCCCGTGGGCCCCCCCGCCCCCACCTCATGAGGGTGAGCCAGGGGGCCCCAGGGGAACCCAAAGTCCAACATGCAAGACATTGTAAACCCGCTTGCTCTGGTAGTCCAGTATTCCAAAAAAGGAAATAAAAAAAAAAAAAAAAGGGGGGGAGGCAGGGGTAACTCGGACAGTCTCTCTCCAAAGTCTCTTCCGAGACTCGCCCATAGTGTTTATCTGGGTATAGCTAGGGTGCCAAAGGTGGGTCAGTGAACAGCCTGATGCCAGGGATGCTCCACCTGGATGGGCAAAAATGAAAAAACGAGGAGAAAGAAAAGGGGGTGAAGGAACGGTCCTTCACGCATGCTATGAGGTAGTGGGGTGACTTGCTCATGATCTTCGCTGGTGTGATCCCCGGCCCCTCGGGGATCTCTCCGGTCCTCTGGAGCGCTTAGGTGGAGGGACCGTCTGCCAGACTGTGGGCGGTGGGGGCGGGGTGGCTATGAGATCCCACTCGGGAAGCTGGGGTACTCTAAGTTCCAGGGTGTTGCAAAAAGGGTCGAGGTCCTCCGGGTATCTCAGGGTCGCCGTCTTGCCCTGACGTTTGGCTGTGAGGCTGAAGGGGAATCCCCATCGGTAAGGAATGTTCTCATCCTGGAGCATTCGCAGCAGTGGTTGGAGAAGCCGTCTTTTTTGCAAAGTGATCCAGGACAAGTCCGGGAATAGTTGGATGTGGTGGTCTCCTAGGGTTACTTTGCGTGCTAGGCGGGCTTGCCTCATGATATCTTCTTTCAGAGGGTACGATGATAGCCTGCAAATAATATCTCGGGGTCTGGCCGCGGTGCCCTTGGGCCGTAATGCTCGGTGTGCTCTATCCATTTCGATAGTGTGGTTTGGGGCCGCCCCAATAAGGTCATTAAAGAGAGTTTGTAGCGTATTCTGGACATCTTCCGGGCCCTCTGCTTCTGGGACCCCCCGGACACGGATATTGTTCCTGCGCCCCCTGTTGTCCAGGTCCTCTACGTGGCGCTGCATGTCTCGGAGGAGGGTGCGGTGTTCAGACCCCTGAACTTGGGTTCTATGTATTGCAATTTTGGTTTCCTGGATTTCCTCCTCAGCCATCTCCACCCTGTCTGCCAAGTGTTTGAGTCCCGATTGGAGGGCTTGAATCTCCGATCTGCAAGTGGACTTCACTTCCTCGACAAGTTGTCTGAAATCATCCTTAGTCGGCATTGCTCGGAGATATGCCTGCCACGGCGGGGGTATCTGGGGGGGGTACTCCTGTCCCAGTGCCCTGGGGCAGTTGTCCGGCTGATCATGGGGATAGTGGGGGTATAGGCTAGCTCCCCAGAGGGGATTTGGTGAGGTATGATGGGCCCCCTGGTATTCCCACGGGTCACTCCAGTCCGGGCTTTGCGAGGGTGGGAGATTCCTGGCAGGGGACTTCGGGGAGTGAGGAGGGAGAGGGGGGCTTGCTGCCTGGGCATAGGAGAGGGCTGGTGCTGCGTGTGGGCCCTGTAAAAGAGGGGCCCTCGACCTGGATTGCCTCTGTGTCCTGGGTGATAGGGGGTCCGGTACGGTGGTCTCAGTGGGGTTACCTGTTCCCGGTGACTCGCAGGCCGGGGGTGTGTGAGGGAGGCTTGGCAGGGATGGATGGTCCTCTCCCCCTCCAGCATAGGGCTGCGAGCTGGCTGCTGTGTCCGTTAGGCCCGGATCTGAGGCGGTACGGAGCAGCTGCGGGAAGGCCCCAGAGCACTGGGTGTATGGCTGAGGCCTCGTGGGGAGTCCCAAGATGGCCGCCGGGGATGAGGGGCGGCTGGCTGCGGAATGTAGCGTTGGCCCGAGGGGGGGACTCACCGCTCCTTGGACCCGGGGTGGCTCCCCGGTCATCTGCTGTGAGGTGCCTGGGCCCAGGGGATCCCGTTGTTGCTGGGAGGCCGGGATGGAGTTCGGATGGAGGGCTGCGGCCTGCTCCATGGCGCCGGCCGGCGCCATCTTGATCATCCTGCACGGTGGGAGGTCAGGGTGACTGAAGTAGTCCCGGAGGTCGGATGACGAACCTGGGGGGGGTTGCGAGGACCCCCGAGGCTTCGTAGAGCGGGTCGTTCTGGATCTACCCATTTTGGAGAGGTATGGCACCCTTTTTTTGATCTTTAGCTGCGGGCTGAGAGAGAGCTGCAAAGCTATGCTGCCATTCAGGTCAGGTTCCGGCCACGCCCCCCCCTCTATTTTTTTTATTATTATTTAATACATTTTTATTGCCATTTCAAACACAAATACAAAAAGATCAGAAAAATATAGTCAGGCATTTTAGCTCTTATAGAAAGTAAAAAAGGAAACAATTAATATTAATATCTCTGCTTATAGAGCAATTTTTTGGAAGGAAGGACAAAAAAAAGTGGGGGGGGGATAAATGCCAATGCACTGCGTTCAATCGCCAGGCCTGGGATTACAAATAACAAGAATATTGAACTTCTATTGCACCATATCTATCCAAATATTATATATTATATCATCTGACAAATTTATGTCATTAGAATACTATATGTCATTAGGCATTTATATTAGAGCCAGAGATGACATAATGACATCTCTGGCTCTAATATAAATGCAGCTCGAACCTGCCTCATTATTGGGCTGGTTTAGGCAAAACCTTGCCTAAACCACCATTTTACACAGTAGCAAGGGGTCACCCTGATACAGCCCTTATACTCTTTTTTTTTAGTCTTCAGTGTTTCAATTTTTATTCAATTTTATTTGTAACACTCTCAGTGTACAGAGTAGGTAAACTTAGTTTGGCTCCTCAAGCAGAGAAGCTGGGGTTCATTTGTGTGTAGCTTTACTGTACAGAGCTCCAGATAGTTCTAGAACTTAGAGGGTGGAGGAACAGCGACTAAGCCTGAAAATCTATGCAATTTCCTCCAATCCCTGGGTAGGTATGGCCCAGTATGTGGGGAGACAGGTCATAAATGTTTTGGAGCATGGTCATGTGGAAACAGGGTCCAGTTGCCTGGAGAGGCCCCTGTGCCCGGGGGGGTTGCCCCTGGGCAGAAGACAGGACGACACCCTTTCGACCTTCAGCTAGGCTTAACTGAAGCTACCCTGACATCCATGATCTGAGCCTGTATAGCAGGAAAGCTTTGACTTCAGGATTCTCCAGAGAGGGATTGCGTGAGTAACTTTCATTCTTCACACCCCAAGCCTGGATAAAGGAGAAGCAGCAAGGTGTAATAACTTGCTTGTCTTTAACTAAGGGGCAGCTTTGTGACAGTTTACGACCAGAAAAAGACCCTTACACCTCTAGCTGGGGATTCAGGAGCAGCCAGGTGCATTAGCATTTCTCTATGAAGTAGAATTTGTATTCAGCAGTTGGAACTTTTTGCTGTGTGCTGTCCTATCGAGCCTACAGGAGGACAGATTTGTGATGTAAATTCCTATCAGCCATAAAGTTAGCAAGTCCTCAAGTTTGCATTCAAGTTTTACAGTTCTGGGCATCCCATGCTCTTCTTCATTCCTCATCCAAGTTTAACCCCACAAATCAAACATCCCCTGGACTGATTCTTGAATCTGAATGAAAGCTGCAAAAATTACTGTTGCCTGGCTGGGCACGTAAGGGAGGACCCGAAATTCAAGTGGCCCTTGCAGGGGTAGCACTACATTATAGAGCAGGGATATGCAATTAGCGGACCTCCAGCTGTTGCAAAACTACAAGTCCCATGAGGCATAGCGAGACTCTGACAGCCACAAGCAGGACACCCAGAGGCAGAGGCATGATGGGACTTGTAGTTTTGCAACAGCTGAAGGTCCGCTAATTGCATATCCCTGTTATAGAGCTTTACTTGGTAGGTAATGTAGGACTTCACTGCTTGTCTAGTTTTATTAAAGGTTGGCAATTCCCTCCAGGAACACCCCCTGCCTGTTATCATGCATGTCGTCAATTTCAGCATGTAGAAGTGGGCACACAGTTTGTGCACAAGCACTACTGGCAGAGGAAGACCAACAGCATTGCACTATATTGATGCACATGGAACTTTCCTGAATCAGGCAAGGTCATGGGCATGGAACAACATTTGAACAAACTTTTATACCTTAGTAAAACAGGCTGATAGAACGATCTTTGCACATGTTGTTAGATAGTGTGTCAATCTCTTTCTCAGATGATCACCTCTACTGCCATAAATCTTCCAGGGAGCCCATGATAACTTCATAAAATTTCAGTCACTAATAGTATCTCTAATAGCTTTCTAGGTCAAATCTCTGTTGATAAAGGAACTTTGCATATCAAAGAATAACTAATGGCTAGGCCTCTAGCTGGTAGCTACATTTATATTAGAGTGCCTTGAATTACAATCATTTCAATGGCTCACCTATCCATCAGCAGTAAAATGAATTTTATTTTTTATTTTTTGGAATGAGACGTCATTTCCTACAGTCACAGAACAATTATTCCACTTTACTTTCCTGCAGGCACCCCACCTACTAAAAGGTTTTACAGCGTAAATGAAGAATCCTAGAAATGAAAAAGCGAAGGAGTAGTGCCAAGCAAAATAACACGTGATTCCTGAGGGATTGAGTTATTAGCGGTACTTGTACATTTCCCGAGGCCGATTATCCTGTGAATTATTTTATTTTATCTTCAGAATTTTTGTGCTGCTGGAGATGTCACCTTTCTTACTTTTAGCTTATTTTCCCCAGAGTTTTCTTTAGCAAAGTTTGCTGTGATATCAGCAGGAAATGAGCAAATGAGTCGTAAAGCATTTAATATATATACACATCAATCAAACCTGAGAAATGGCTTAATGCATTTGATCTTTTGATGGTATGATGATGACTTGCCTCAATTGGCTCTTCAAAACTGCTGATGGGTAAAGAATCACCCAGGCAAAGCTTAAAGGACTTTTTGGTAAAGAAAAAGATGTTTGGATGAATGAATTTATTTAAATCTGCATTGTAATAAACATGTCTTTCAATTTGATAGAATTAGTTTATGGCACTGGAGGCAACTGCAGTACTATTTTTATTGCTTAGATTTCCCCTTTCTTTGTCCAACTCTTCAGTGTAAGGCAGGGCATAGACAGTGCAAATCTTTCCTGCAACCACGGGTTGCAGGAAAGAAATTTGCATGATTTACCCATCAACGCAGACAGTGCTGACAGCAGGGGAATTTCTCCTGATGAGCAATTGTCTTCATCCTACATGGGTAGGTGACAGGGGTGGGTGGGGGAAGCCGTTCCCTCTGGTAGAAGACAGTAATTATTGTTAGCAGCTATAGCATATCAAGATAATCGCGAGTGACTGCGGCAGGCTAGTTGTACCCAATTTGATTGATCGATCAACTTGGTACATTCAGCCTGCCAACACATGGGTCGAATCTCGGCTGGTTCAGCATGAGTTGTTATTGCAAGGCAATGCAAACAATTGCATTTAAAAGTACTCTCCAGTCAAATATATTATTATATACAGGAAGGTTTTTTATGGGATTTTAACTGTACCATAGACACAACGGAGCCAGAAATCTATATATAAAAACACATTTTTATTCATACAAAATTTAAAATAATAATAAAAAAAAAACGAAATTGTATAATAATTTTAAACTTTGTATGAATAAAAATGTGTTTTTATATATAGATTTCTGGCTCCATTGTGTCTATGGCACAGTTAAAATCCCATAAAAATACCTCCCTGTATATATTCTCTATCCTGGGATTTTGGTGCCTTTTTTAGTTTGTCACTAATCCATGCCACAACCCATTTTCAAATATATTATTGTCTAAAATTGCCACAGTTGACAATTGTATTTAAAGAGGAGCCCCAGTCGTTTTTCTGGAAATTAAGTCAGCAGCTTCAATAACTGTAGCTGCTGACTTTTAATAAACTGCTAACTTTTTATAAACAGAGACTCACCTGTTCCCGGATGCAGGGCTGTGCTCATCCGAGCCATTCTCTGAACTCGTCTCCAGCCCCTGGATGGCATCATCTTAAAGGAGTTGTAAAGGCAGAAGGTTTTTTATCCTAAACTGGATGTAAACCTGAAAAAATTTTTTTTTAATGAAAACTTCTCCCTGGTATAGTAGAGGATGTCAAGTCTTGCCACGGAGAGTAAATCCAGCTCTGAGCAATCCTCTTGTGTTTTTGTAGCAAGATAAAAAATGACACACAGATAAGTTTGTTTCACTACTTCCCCCACTGCTGTGACTGACATCTGATTTCTTTATCTCATTAATGGCATGAGAGCAGAGTGTTACGATTCCAGTTTCACATCCCTCCTCCTTTCTTCTCCAGCTCTCCCAAGATTGGCTGCTCCACACCTCAGCATGATTGGGCATGCTGAAGTCATGTGGTGCCTTTCCTGAGGTTTGACTGGATGTTACTCAAAACTCAGGAATAGGAGAGTGTAGAGGTGGGCGGGAGTCTTGTGACATCATGACTCCACGCACTGAGCTCCGCCAAAGAGACCCACCCACCGATTCCAGAGTTGTGCAGGGCTCCTACTGCAGAAGGGGGTGACATTTGCAAGGTAGGGATACATGCAGGAGGCATGCATGTATATATTCATTAATACTGTGCCATTAGTTTATACTGGGTGAATGGTGGGTTTACACCAACTTTAATGCATTCTATGCATTAGGATAAAAAAACCTTCTGTGTGTAGCAGCCTCCCCAGCACCCCCTAATACTTACTTGAGCTCCATCTCTCTCCAGCGATGTCCACAAGTGTCTTAGTGAAAAAAATGTTGAAGCAGCGCTAAATATCAAAGTGCAAAATGCTTAAGGTGAAACGTGCTATAAATAGTCCAATAACACAATAAATGTAAAAATAACTAGTAGTACATGTGCATAATAAAGCAATAATCATGTATAAAAATGTATAAAAAATGTATCCCAAAAATTTGATGTGTCCCCAAAAAAATGTATAATAGAAAGTTCACACAAAGGGTAATGATCTCCAAAAAAAGACGAAAATTTCCAGAAAACAAGAATAGGAGAGAGGGAGAAGAACAGGCGTGGGAGTCCAGCTTTTCACATCAATCATAACAGGCATACGCTCATGTAGCGCCCCTTTACTTACAGGGGTGATATGTGCTTAAATTTAGGGGTTTGGTCTGAGCCAGTAGCCAGGCTCAGACCATTTTGATTGTTAGGACTAGCTTCTGCCTATGCAATGCAGCCCGATGTACAGTTCCCTGTGGCCTGCAGGTGGCGCTGCCATCTTGAGTCAGGGTTGAACCGTGGGTGGCATTGCTATGCCTTAGGGTGTCCTCTCTCGGCAGTGGTACAGTGGGCGTGGTAAACCTGCTCTGCATGCTGGGAGAGGATACATAAGGGGCAGACGCCATCTTTAGGGGAGCAGTTCGCGTTTCCCGGCCCTCCAGGCCAGGGGTGCACGTGTGTATCAGTCTCAGGCACCTTTAGCCTGGGGCTGCAACTCTACTATTGGGCCCAGCACCTTTTGCTGGGGCCCACCCTCGAAAGAGGAATCCCAGGGTGCCCTTGCGAGGGAACACGCTCTAAGAAGAGGAGGCCGGGGGAGGACCTTTCTGAGGGACCGGTGAAAGTTCACGGTGAAGGAGAGGCCCGGGAACCTTCTGGAGGGATTCAAGGATTCACTACAGGCCTTGCAACGTGCTGTCGCCGACACCTGTCCTTGTGTTGCATGGGCTGAGAGGGTTGGGACTTGAAGATTCTGTGGCAGAGGATCTCCCGATCGTATCTCTGGGAAAACTCGAGTAAACGTTCGAGCATCACTCCGGCTGCTAGGATCCGCTCTTACAGGGGACTATCCGGGTGAGCTAAGCCCACTCGGGATCGAATGGTGACTACAATATTGATTGTGCCAGGACCTATCTCCCAACACCTTGCTGTCCTTTCTCTCATCCATCTTTACTGTTTATTGGACTATGCTTATAAAAATAAACTCAACGTTGGAGTTTAAAGTGGTGTGGACATTGGAGTTACTTGGGGAAATAGAGACTTGTCCCTATACTCTAGGAGACGAGAACCAACTGACAGAGAACCCAGCCGCAGGACCCAAAGATCTATTAACACCGCTTGACCTCTTGAAGGGAGGATACGGGCATATAGCACGGTGTGCCTTGACTTGCAAGCGAGCCAAAGGCAGGGAAAGGTCTGTGTGCTACACTCACAATCCTCCCCCGATGATACCAGCCTCTCACCTTATTTATGGACCCAAGAGGGTCAGATAAAGCCTTGATCAATCTCCAGCACTAAAGATGATGCTCTCCAACTCTTATGTATATTCAGTAAGCAGGGATCACTGCAGCCTTTCCACCACTTCCAACTGTATCTTCCTAGAGTCTTCTCTTACTCCATGGCTCAGGAACAAAACAAGAGGGACTCCATAGTGAAGTAAGTATTAAAAGCCGATATCGGCGTTTATTATAAAAAATATAGCATAAAAACAAAAGTAAAAGCACTGAAGCATAAAAACGCCAAATGGAGTACACACTTCCGGTCACGGCCGTAAACCGGAAGTCAACGTCACTAAGATCCTCCTCCCGACCCGTTGCGTCACTGCTCACGTGACTTTATCAAGGGCGTAAGCATGCTCGCCCTCTCCCTTGGGACTGCAATCCCTGCGGGGAGACACTGTAAGCGTGAGCGTCTCCCCGCAGGGATGTAGTCCCAAGGGAGGTGGTGAGCACGCTGACTAACCCCCAGCCAGAACGGCTCGGATGATGGGGGCAAGCTTACAGGAAGTGAGAAATTCAGACAAAGAAAAAAAAACATTTAGAAGGGAAATCGAAGAAAAAGATAAGTGACCCAACAATGCACTAGCATAAAGGAACCAATTTAGAAAATAAAAAACTAACCTTTACAACCCCTTTAATGTAAAACTAAACCCATTGATTTAACTGTTTTCGAAAATCAGTTACATTCAAGACATGTCATGAATGATAACTGTCACAGTGGCTTGTGCTCAACGGAATTGTCAAATCAACAAATGGCTAGTGTCATAACTGATTACATGTGCAGCACCATGGCAACTACAGATCTAACAGAGACTAAGGGCTCTTTCACACATTCATTTCCGTTTTCACGGACTCCGCTTTGCTCAGTGGGGGATCGATCCGTTGATCCCTGCTGAGTCGGCAGATGACAGGTCCATCTCTGCTCACAGTGCAGGGATGGACCTGTCAGAGCCCCGCTCTCCTCTATGGGGAGATCGGATGAAAATGGATCCACCTGTACGTTTTCATCCGATACGATCCACCAGACTGGTGAAAAATAGGGTTTCCATCCGTCTGGATTTAGCGGAGCGGATCGGATGTCAGCGAACATGTCACCGCTGACATCTGTCGCTCCATAGAGGTACATGGACCGTCCGTTCAGGTCTGCCTGAAAAACTGACAGGCGGACCTGAACGGTCCGCATGTGTGGAAAATCCCTTAGATGGCAGCTTCCTTGGCTGTAAAGTATAAGAGGGTTTATTTCCACTTTGAGCTTTCAAAGGGGTCACAGCTGTTAGAATTGTTCATGCTAGTGGTTAGGGGTGGTAAAACCCATTGGTTTAGCAGTGCTTTAACTGCTCCCCAACTGCTACCCTCTTTAGCAGCAGAGGCAGCGGCTGGGGATGTACACATGACATGGGGGGTGCGATGCTTTGCTTCACAGACACAGCAGTAATTATACTCTCTGCTCTGAACCTCCAGCTCTGCTGGTCCTCTGCCGCTCAGTCCTCTCTCTCCAGTCCCTGCTCACCTTCTGCTATTGCATTCTAATGTTGATCACGTGTGCATCTGCTAGTTGTTCCACGCCAGCCTGGACCCTGATTACCTTCCTGCTGCTCCACGCTGCACACTAGTAGAGATGGGCCAAACATCCCCTATTTGGTTTGTAGCAGAACTTCCAAACAGGAGAAAAGTTCTAACCCGAACGGTGAACTCTATTGAAGTCTATAGGAGTCGAACAGGAAAAATCTAAAGTGCCCATTTTGAAGACATATGCAAGTAATTGGCCATAAAAGGGGTATTGGGGTCCGTTTACTGCCCTCGGGGACATGTTTTTTTTAAAACAATAGTTTTTTCAGGAGCAGTGATTTTAATGAAGCTTAAAGTGCGACAATAAAAACTAAAAATTCCTTTAAATATAGTGCCTGGGTGGTCCCCTAAGTCTGCCTGTAAAGTGGCGCATCTGTAGAATGCATAGAACAAGTTACAGCAAAAATGACATTACTAAAGAAAAAACGAGTCAAATCACATTTAACCACTTCGCGCCCGGGCTATAAGCAAAAGACGTCCGCAAAGCGGTCGTCAATTGCTGATAGGACGTCTATGGACGTCCTCTTATTTACTTCCGCGATGCGCGCCACCGCGGGCGCGCGTCAGGGAAAAACTGTGCCCGCCGTGTCAGGCGAGTGCCGATGCGCATGTAAAGTGACGCATCTGTAGAATGCATAGAACAAGTTACAGCAAAAATGACATTACTAAAGAAAAAAGAAAAAACGAGTCAAATCACATTTAACCACTTCGCGCCCGGGCTATAAGCAAAAGACGTCCGCAAAGCGGTCGTCAATTGCTGATAGGACGTCTATGGACGTCCTCTTATTTACTTCCGCGATGCGCGCCACCGCGGGCGCGCGTCAGGGAAAAACTGTGCCCGCCGTGTCAGGCGAGTGCCGATGCGCATGCCTGGCGGCCGCGATGTCCGCCAGGTACGAGCGATCGGCTGTCACAGAGCCAGGGACGTGGATCTCTGTGTGTAAACACAGAGATCCACGTCCTGTCGGGGAGAGGAGACGGATGGTGTGTCCCTTGTACATAGGGACAACCATCAGTCACCTCCCCCAGTCAGTCCCCTCCCCCCCACAGTAAGAACATCTAGCAGGGAACATATTAACCCCTTGATCGCCCCCTAGTGGTTAACCCCTTCCCTGCCAGTCACATTTATACAGTAATCAGTGCATATTTTTAGCACTGTTCGCTGTATAAATGTGAATGGTCCCAAAAATGTGTCAAAAGTGTCCGATGTGTCCGCCGTAATGTCACAGTCACAAAAAAAAAAATTGCAGATCGATGCCATTACTAGTAAAAAAATAAATAAAAAAATAATAATAAAAAAATCATAATTCTATTCCCTATTTTGTAGGCGCTATAACTTTTGCGCAAACCAATCACTATACGCTTTTTGCGATTTTTTTTTTTACCTAAAATATGTAGAATACGTATCGGCCTAAACTGAGGAAAAAAATAGTTTTTTAAAAAAAAAAATGGGATATTAATTATAGCAAAAATTAAAAAATATTGTGTTTTTTTCAAAATTGTCGCTCTATTTTTGTATATAGCGCAAAAAATAAAAACCGCAGAAATGATCAAAGACCACCAAAAGAAAGCTCTATTTGTGGGAAAAAAAGGACGTCAATTTTGTTTGGGAGCCACGTCGCACGACTGCGCAATTGTCATTCAAAGCGTGACAGCGCTGAAACCTGAAATTTCGCCTGGGCAGGAAGGGGGTTATGTGCCCAATTGTCAAGTGGTTAAATTGACTCTTGGTTGCAATTTCCGGCATCTGGCAACACGCCAAAAAAAATTATAAATAAAAACACCATGGTTCTCCCCGAAAATCAATACCAGACCCTTATCCGGGCATGCAGCCTGGCAGATCAGGAAAGGAGAGGGGACGAGCAAGGGCCCCCCTCCTGAACCTTACCAGGCTACATGCTCATAACATGGGGGGTGTGGGTGACCACCCCAAAGCCTCTTGTCCCCATCAACAAGGGGACAAGGGTCTCTTACCCATGACCCTGGGCTGTGGTTGTGGGGGTTTATTGGAATCTTGAAGCCCCCTTTAACAAGGGGGCCCCCAGATCCCAGGTCCCCCCAGGGTTGTGGGGAAAAGACCCTTGTCCCCATCAACATAGGGACAAGGTGCTTTGGGGTGGCACCGCCCCTGCGCCCCCTATGGATGGGCCGCCACTGTACATATATATGTACACAATAATATCTTTACATTTTTTCTTGCATACACAGTGTGAGGTCCATTTTTAAAACTTTCATTGGACGAATGTCACACACTCTTGTATTTACATTTCTATAATAGATTAATGTCTTTGATCGTCAGCTCTGTCTAGTGGCCAAAATGGGGTTTATTTTGTCATTGAGGTGCTTCAGAAAACTATACCACATTTTGGCCATTAGATGGAGCTGACAATCATGGGAATTGATCTATTTCAGAAATTATGGCCAAATTTCATGCAGCCTGCAGGAATGTGTGTAGCATTCGTCCAACAGGTGCTTTATAAGTTTATAAGAGACTCAAAAATTGTATGTACATCTCAGAAATCAGGGTTTTCAGTGTATTGTCCAATTTTACTTTCAGCTGTTAACAAAAAATTTCCACGGACATCATTATTGTCATGTAGTTGCCTGCAGCAACAGCTGGCAGCATGGCAGGACAAATGCTAGAGCAGCGTAAACTCTTAGACAGATGGTCACAGCAACAGTAGAAAGTAGCATAGTGCGTAGATTGATGGCAAGGTCAGATGCAGACAAAAAGTATCAGGGTTCCATTTGGGCAGATGCACGGAGCACAGACCGCAATTGGATATTTGATAGGTAGTTAGGTAATATTTAATTGCTGAGCATGATTTGCAAAGAAAAAACTTGTTTTAGTCCAATTTAGGATACATGTTATGATTCAGTATATTGTTTTAGACTCCATAATGAGTAAATAACTATTTTAGGCCTTCTGCGTTATTGATGGAAAGCACGACCCGAGCGGCGCCTTTTTTCACAATATTTTGGCCGGATTGGTAGGTTCAGAGAAATGTAAAAGTAATGAAAGAGAAAAAAATATTGTCTTTAATTATTTATATTGATATATTTGTTTCAAAGGCTTTACTAGGATAGGAATGGAAAATACAGTATCTAGCAGTGGAGTGGATGCAGAGCAATCATATGAATAGAGTGAGACTGCATATGATGGGTACAGTGAGGTTGCAATTGATGGGCACAGTGAGGCTGCATATGATGGGCACAGTGAGTCTGCAATTGATGTGCACAGTGAGGCTGCAATTGATGGGCACAGTGAGGCTGCAATTGATAGGCACAGTAAGGCTGCAATTGATGGGCACAGTGAGGCTGCATATGACGGGCACAATGAGGCTGCATATGACGGGCTCAAAGAGGCTGCATATGATGTGCACCATGAGGCTGCAATTGATGGGCACAGTGAGGCTGCATTTGATGGGCACAGTAAGGCTTCAATTGATGGGCACATTGAGCGTGCATTTGATTGGCACAGTGAGCCTGCATTTGATGGGCACAGTGAGGCTGCAATTGATGGGCATGGTGAGGCTGCAATTAATATCACAGTGAGGCTGCATTTGATGTGCACAGTGAGGCTGCATTTGATGTGCACAGTGAGGCTGCAATTGATGGGCACAGTGAGGCTGCATTTGATGGGCACAGTAAGGCTTCAATTGATGGGCACAGTGAGACTGAATTTGATGGGCACAGTGAGGCTGCAATTGATGGGCACAGTGAGGCTGCAATTGATGGACACAGTGAGGCTGCATTTGATGTTTACTGATTTAAAAAAACTCACTGATTCATGGTACATTTATTGTATTCTTTAACCACTTGCTGACCAGCCGCTGTCCTTATACTACGGCAGGTCGGCGCGTCCAGCGAATCACTGTAGCTGTATGTCTGCCCTTTAAACAGCTCTAGCAGGCACATGCAGGGGACACGATGCAATGTCAGCCAGCCACGCCCGATCGCGGGCACGAGAGCCAGAACGGATGTGTGTATGTAGACTAGGGATGAGCCGAACACCCCCTGTCGGTTCGTACCAGAACCTGCGAACAGACCTAAAGTTTGCGTGAACTTTAGAACCCTATTAATGGACTCTAACGTTTTGAAATCTAAAGTGCTAATTATAAAGGCTAATATGCAAGTTATTGTCCTAAAAAATGTTTGGGGACTCGGGTCCTGCCCAGGGGACATGTATCAATGCAAAAAAAAGTTTTAAAAACGGCAGTTTTTTCGGGAGCAGTGATTTTAATAATGCTTAAAGTGAAACAATAAAAGTGAAATATTCCTTTAAATTTCGTACCTAGTGGGTGTGTATAGTATGCCTGTAAAGTCGCGCTTGTTTCCCGTGCTTAGAACTGTCCCTGCGTAAAGTGTAATTTCTGAAGGAAAAAAAGTCATTTACAACTCACTCGCGGCTATAATGAATTGTCGGCTCCCGGCAATACATAGAAAAGTCATTGATAAAAAAATAAATAAATGCGTGGGGGTCCCCCCAAATTCAATTACCAGGCCCTTCAGGTCTGGTATGGATATTAAGGTGAACCCTGCCGCAAATTTAAAAATTTGATGGGCACAGTGAGGCTGCAATTGATGGGCACAGTGAGGCTGCAATTGATGGACACAGTGAGGCTGCATTTGATGTTTACTGATTTAAAAAACTCACTGATTCATGGTACATTTATTGTATTCTTTAACCACTTGCTGACCAGCCGCTGTCCTTATACTACGGCAGGTCGGCGCGTCCAGCGAATCACTGTAGCTGTACGTCTGCCCTTTAAACAGCTCTAGCAGGCACATGCGGGGGACCTGATGCAATGTCAGCCAGCCACGCCCGATCGCGGGCACGAGAGCCAGAACGGATGTGTGTGTGTAGACTAGGGATGAGCCAAACCCCCCCCTGTTCGGTTCGCACCAGAACCTGCGAACAGACCTAAAGTTCGCGTGAACTTTAGAACCCTATACAATGGACTCGAACGTTTTGAAATCTAAAGTGCTAATTATAAAGGCTAATATGCAAGTTATTGTCCTAAAAAGTGTTTGGGGACCCAGGTCCTTACCAGGGGACATGTATCATCTGCAAAAAAAAGTTTTAAAAACTGCCGTTTTTTCGGGAGCAGTGATTTTAAAGGAAAAGAGGGGGAGATGAGAGAGCGCCCCCCCTCCTGAACTGTACCAGGCCACATGCCCTCAACATGGGGAGGATGTCCCCATGTTGATGGGGACAAGGGCCTCATCCCCACAACCCTTGCCCGGTGGTTGTGGGGGTCTGCGGGCAGGGGGCTTATCGGAATCTGGAAGACCCCTTTAACAAAGGGGACCCCCAGATCCCGGCCCCCCTATGTGAATTGGTAAGGGGTACATTGTACCCCTACCATTTCACGAAGAAAGTGTAAAAAAAATGTAAAAAAAACACACAGACACCTTGGAAAAGTCCTTTATTAAAAAACAAAATAATAAAAAAAAAAAAAAAACATTCCAGCGATGAAATCCAGTGTCCCGCGGCGATCCGATGTCCAGCGCTGACCACACGAAACGTCATTGCTGAGCTTGAGCGGACCTGATGGGTAACTTCCTCCGCAGTGTATTAAATGAATAGACCCGCCCCTTCTAAAGTTCCCCATCAGGTCCGCTCAGCCAATGATGTAGGTGTAAGGCTAAGCGGACCAGATGCAGAACTTGAGAAGGGGCGGGTCTATTCATTTATTACACTGTGGAGGAAGTTCCCCATCAGGTCTGCCCCCTCGTATGTTAGACCCCGCCTACATCATTGGCTGAGCGGACCTGATGGGGAACTGCCTCCGCAGTGTAATAAATAAATAGACCCGCCCCTTCTCACGTTTCCGCATCTGGTCCGCTTAGCCTTACGTCATTGGCTGAGCGGACCTGATGGGGAACTTTAGAATGGGCGGGTCTATTCATTTAATACACTGCGGAGGAAGTTCCCCATCAGGTCCGCTCAGGCTCAGCCAATGACGTTTTGTGTGGACAGCGCTGGACATCGGATCGCCGCGGGACACTGGATTTCATCGCTGGAATGTTTTTTTTTTTTTTTTTAATAAAGGACTTTTCCAAGGTGTCTGTGTGTTTTATTTACATTTTTTTTACACTTTCTTTGTGAAATGGTAGGGGTACAATGTACTCCTTACCAATTCACATGTGGGGGGCGGGATCATTAAGGGGGAAATTCTTCCGGTCCTTAAGTGGTTAACAGTTGACTTTATCATTAACATGTTTAATATTTTTTTTATAGCTGTAATGATACATAATCACCTGATAAATGGCTATTTACAGTCCCGCATTACTAACAGTTTAATTTTTCAGTTTGTTTGCTCCCCCCAAAAAAAATTTGAGCACCAACCGCCACCGTATATGTATGTATATATATATATATATATATATATATATATATATATATATATATATATATATATATATATATATATACACACACATATATATATATATATATATATATATATATATATATACAGTATATATATACCAACACATTTAAATGTACCCCTGAGTTTGGTGTTCCTGTGGATGCTACTGTCAGTGAGTTTCAATGACATTTATGCAATTATCTAATATCACAAGCATGGAAAAGGATGTCAGCCTTTCATCAATCCCCCTGCAAAGTCAACATTATCGGTGAGCCAGTGGGAGAGATTAACTACAATCCCAATTATATTATAAAGAAGAATTTTCCGGAAGATAATTGCTGTTTTATAGTTAAATGGACAGCGGGAGGAAGTGAGAAGTAGCAGAGGTCATTTGGAAAAGCTGATGGACCAAACAAAGGCAAAAATCTATGAGTCTCAGACTGTGATTTTTTTTTTTCATCTTTGATTCCGTTATTAGTACAAAATGCTATATATCTCTGGAGTACCAGACATTCTTTGTACATTACTAGAAAATGAAATAGAAATGCTATATTGTATCTCAACAAAAGTGCTAGTGTTAACATAAAATAATAATATACTGTATTTAACCATTTTGGGCTTAAATCAGTCCTTCCTCAGGTTTAACATGTCTGAAGTTAGTTATAAATTGTCTTGAATACACTGAGATTGGGAAGAGCCATCATTTCGCATGGTAACCATTTGATCACTACTCATTCATAAATCACTGTTCTAATAATTTTCCAATTTGTCACTATATAGAGAATGAAAAGGAGTCATTGGGGCAACGGATTACTACACTGGAGACAGATCTACGATCATTGGTTGATGAGGAGGAATTTAAGAGGAGTAAGCAGCCTTTGCCCACAACTTGATATCAACTGGACATGATCCACTGCTGGCTGAACAAGAGCATCTTTTTTGTTTGCACAAGCAAATATAGACAAGCTTTGTTATTGCGATATAATTCATGTGGCTCATCCACCACTTCACAATTTGTTATCTTCTTTTGGCCGTCACGTAGAATGAACGTAGAAGAGGAGGGAGATGGCATTGAAGGAGACTGAAACAATGGAGCAACAACTCAGGAGAAGAACAGATACAGAGGCAAACATAGTCCACCATAGCTCCTGTAGGTCTGAATACTGTTTAACATTCTGTGATAAATAAGGGTTTGAGCTTTTGTCTAAAGACTAGGGTGAATATATTTACTTTGAAACAGGAAACGTATCGACTGTATAGTAAGCATTATTTGTGGGTAAACTTCCTAATATACTATCTACTTCTAGATTGGTAATAAGTAATCTATTAGATTTGAGAAATAAGAGCAGTGTCAATCCACCTACACATTTCCTCTAAATGAAATGCACATTAGGAAAGTAATTAAAAGGATACACCATGTGCCAAATAATCTCATGGAGACAGAAAGGCCCTAGAAACTTTGTCAGCATGGCAGGATGTGGTCATTAGACTTGTGCACAACGGAAAAATGTGTTTAGTTTCGGTTCGTTTCTTGTGCACAACGGAAAAATTTGTTTAGTTTCGGTTCGTTTCTTTTCGGTCCTGTTGATTCGTAATCATTCGTAATTTTGCTAGACGGGATTTTTCGTGTTCGGACTAATTCGTATTTTCGCAAGCGTCATTTTTAGTTGAATTTTTAGTTGATTTATAATTCGTACTTTCGGTAGGGTACGTTGTTTTTCGTTGATTCTGGACACAACTCCTACTTTCGTAACTTTTTTTGGGTTCGTTGATTCGTAATTTTCCGTGTCTCTCTCACAACGACGCTGCCTATTATGCCTAATGTGCTTCAAATGGATTTGTACTTTTCTAAATACATAGCGGTTATTTGTAACGATTCGAAATCTCGTATTTTACTTTCGTTTTTTACATGCGGCTATAGCCTCCGCCCCTGTTCACCATTTTGAGAGGGTTCAGCATGGTAAGGGAGAAGCAGAGAGCAGAGCAGAGTGTTATTGTGCTTCGTATGGATTCGTACATTCGTAACTTTTTTCATAACGAATTATGCCGAAGACATTCGGGCATTCTCTATTTTGCGGTATAATTTATTTCGGATTCGGTTTTATTCGTAATTGCTTTGTTCGGAAATTCGAATGCTTCCGAATGTCCGAAAGTTGCTAAATTCGGACGAATTTCGATTCGTTACGAAACGAATTGCACAAGCCTAGTGGTCATCAAACTAGCTCATACCTCCCAACCGTCCCGGATTCCACGGGACCGCCCTAAAGGATCAGGGCTAAAGTCCCGGAGCCCAGTGCCAGAACAAGTGAGTTCCAACACTGGGCTCACTTACCTGAGCCTGATCTTGATACAGCAATGTGCATGAGTTGAGGCTATTGCTCCTCATGGGCTTAGACACAGCAGCGGGAGCCATTGGATCTCTCTGCTGTTGATCAGAGCCAGTGACAAGGGAGTGGAGGTAGAACAGAGCCCTGCTCTGTATGTCCGGAGTGCCCCATAGCAAGTGGCTTGCTAAGAGGGGAAGGAGCCAGGAGCACCAGCGGGGGACCCGAGAAGAGGAGGATAAGAGCTGCTCTGTGCAAAAACATGTTTTTTTTAACCACTTGATGACCAGCCGCCGCAGTTATACTGCGACAGGTTGGCTCCCCTGGACGAGCCGTCGTAGCTGTACGTCAACTGCTTTAAGAGCACTAGGGGGACGACGGAGCTGATGCGTGTGCCCGGCGGTTGCGATGTCCATAGGGCACCCGCGATCGCGCCTTGAGAGCGACAAAACGGAGGTCTGTCAAGGTAAACAGACAGATTTCCATTCTGTCAGGGGTGAGGAGACTAATCTGTTGTTCCTACTGCTTAGAAACGACGGTCGGTCTCCTCCCACAGGCAGTCCCATACCCCCACAGTTAGAGACACTCCCTAGGAAACACATTTCATCCCTTGATCGCCCCCTAGTGTTAACCCCTTCCCTGCCAATAACATTTATACAGTAATCAGTGGCTATTTTTAGCTCTGAACGCTGTATAAATGTCAATGGTCGAAAAAAAGTTTCAATAGTGTCAGATCTGTCCGCCGTAATGTTGTAGGCCTGAAAAAAATCGCTGATCACCGCCATTACTAGTAAAAAAAATTATAATAATAAAAATACCATAAATGTATCCCCTACTTTGTAGACGCTATAACTTTTGCGCAAACCAATCAATATACACTTATTGTGATTTTATTTACCAAAAATATGTAGAAGAATACATATCGTCCTAAACCAAGGAAGAAATGTGTTTTTTAAAAAAAATTGGGGGATATTTATTATAGCAAAAAGTAAAAAAATAGTTTTTTTTCAAAATTGGCGCTCTTTTTTTGTTTATAGTGCAAAAATTAAAACTGTAGAGGTGATTAAATACCACCAAAAGAAAGCTCTATTTGTGGGAAAAAAAGGACATCAATTTTATTTGGGTACAGCTTTGCACGACCGCGCAATTTTCAGCTAAAATAACGCAGTGCAGTATCACAAAAAATGTCCTGGTCATTAAAGGGGTAAAACCTTCTGGTTCTAAAGTGGTAAATAAATATTCCTCAGTACACTTTTTGTTAAAATGCTTACCTCAGAACATGCAGTTTACATCTTTCAAGCCTCGTACACACGAACGAGTTTCTCGGCAAAAACCAGCAAGAAACTTGCTGGCAGAGATTTTTTGCCGAGAAATTCGTTCGTGTGTATGGTTTCTCGTCAAGAAAAGCGACAAGAATCTCGACGAGAAAATAGAGAACCTGCTCTCTATTTTCTCGTTGAGATTCTCGTCAGCCTGTTTCGACGAGAAAATTGTGTGTGTGTACACTTACCTTTTCGCCGGGAAGCCCGCGCATGTTCGAAATGACTTTGACGCATGCACGGTAGCTTCCTAGGCATAGATAGGGTATACCAAGATGGCGGCGACGGCATCGAATGTGACGAGCGCATGCTCGTCGTAGTCGATGACGTCACCGTGTACGCTCCATTCAAAGAACCGCGGGTTCTTTGAATCGAGCGTGTGTACACTCGGCCGGGACAATTTTCTTGTCCAAGAATCTCGTCGAAAAAAACGACATGTTTTTTTCGACGAGAATCTCGGCCGTGTGTACGAGGCCTCAATGCTGTTGGCTCCTGCTCTCTCAGTGCTGCTGCCCTAAACTTCCTGTCTTCACAGGAAAGCATTAACAGTGGGAAGTGCAGTCTCAAGCCAGTCTGTTAGATATAGATGGGAAGTCCATAGCATAAAACACATCTGAGCCACTAACTAAACTTACATCAGTTCCTGAATAACAAGGTGACCCTTAATGGCTTTTCAAAGACAAAATGGTAGCACATGTACCATGTACTTTTTTAGTGTTCTGTCAGCTCTCAGCCTTTTCACCTAACAGCAGGATCTCACGGCAGAGAAAGTATGAAAGAAAGAGCTCAGAACATCTGCCAGCTCACATACACTTGATTGTCAAAAGTATTGGGGTGCCTGCCTTTACACGCACATGAACTTTAATGGCATCCCAATCTTAGTCTGTAGGGTTCAATATTGAGTTGGCCCACCCTTTGCAGCTATAACAGCTTCAACTCTTCTGGGAAGGCTGTCCTCAAGGTTTAGGAGTGTGTCTTTGGGAATGTTTGACCATTCTTCCAGAAGGGCATTTGTGAGGTCAGGCACTAATGTTGGACAAGAAGAACTGGCTCACAGTCTGCGCTCTAATTCATCACAAAAGTGTTCTATTGGGTTGAGGTCAGGACCCTGTGCAGGCCATTCAAGTTCCTCCACCCCAAACTCGCTCATCCGTGTCTTTATGGACCTTGCTTTGTGCACTGATCCAAATCATTTGGTGGAAGGGGATTATGGTGTGGGGTTGTTTTTCAGGGGCTGAGCTATGTTATAATTTGTGCAGGAAATAACATCTTTAAATTAGTATTAAACCCTCAGTGGTTTTTGGCTTAACACATTTAGCATAATAAAATAAACATTCCACAGTAAACTATTTGCTAAAATTCTGTCAGAAACCATGAATAAGACGGAAGTAAAAATCACACCTTTTAATAAAATGGTAAAAATGGTAGAAATAGTAAACATAGTCAAAACATAGCCAGGGTTCGGAAGCCAAAGTGGGTAGTCAGGACAAGCCAGTAAGTTGGAAAGCCAGAGATCAGAGTAGTCGGAGGCAGCAGACAGGATCAGGAAACAGAAGGATGTCAGCCAGGCAAGTCTTCAACAGGGACACAGCAGAGAGTCTCCAGATATGTTTGACCAAGGCAAAGGCATGGAAGGAATGAACCAGGCAGTTTAAATAGCCAGAAGGGGCTGGCTGTAGGCTGGACTGACAAGCAGGAAATGATCACCAGGTGAGTCACTGGGGAACGATGAGTGCTGGCAATTAACTGACAGCTGAGCAACCTGAGCACCAAGAAGGGAGAGCTGAGAGCCCAGCCCTGACAAATTCTTACCCCAGCACTTGCATTTTACAGATTCCAATGTTGTTGGCTCCTGCTATCTCAACGTTGCTTCCTGAATGTCCAATCGTCGCACGAAAGAGTTGACAATGGAGAGTGCAGTCTTAAGTCAGTCTGTTAGATGGAGCAGGGAGGGGGGAAGAAAAGGGAGGAGCAGGGAGTGCCTTTCCATCCTGAGCTACAGGGATGTGTGTTTCTATTAACACACGCAGGGTAGGGAGACAGAGTTCTAGTACCTGTATGCAAGGGTGGCTCCATGGGAAGCATCAAGTGAAAAGACTAACAAGAAACCTAGGGCGGTGATCATGACACCGGCTAAAACTTTAACATAGGCAAGGATTTAAAGATAAATATGCTGCTTACTCAGTAAGTGATTGAATCAGCTATTAAAAGTGCTATAAAACTGAGGGTTTATTATCATTTTAAGTGTCAGGATCTGTATTTTATACAGTTGAGAGGTGCAGTGATGGGCTCACATGTCACCCCTACTCACGCAAATGTCTTTATGAAATGAATATGATAGTGACAGAACATATATTTGAGATTTTTATTATTCAAAACGATTGCCTAGGTCAGTGATGGCGAACCTTGGCACTCCAGATGTTTGGAACTACATTCCCCATAATGCTCAACTACACTGCAGAGTGCATGAGCATCATGGGAAATGTAGTTCCAAAACATCTGGGGTGACAAGGTTCGCCATCACTGGCCTAGGTGGATTTAGATTTAATGACGATATCTCAGAGATATGGCAAGGTTACATAGAACTCCCAGAGGAGTTTGACATATTTAAATTCTCTGTTACAGGGCTTACAATTTAAGAGCACAGACATTAAAGAATCAATTTATTTTTTAGATATTACCATCTATATTGAGGGAAATTGTATCCAGAGTGACATTTTTTTCTAAGCCTACCAATTGTAACTAAATGCAACACTACAAACGTTTTCCTCCACCAGGGGTATTTATATCTATACTATGAAGTCAGCTTAAACAGATTAATAGAATTATCAGTGATGACACAAAATGTAAGCTCGGAAGTAAGGAAATGGAAGAGAAATGGAAGAGAAACTTATTACCAGGGGTGACTTCAGAAAAATGTTCAAAGAATCATGTTGAAGGAGTGGAGGAAAGGTCAGAAACTATATTTAAGTAGGCAAGAAAAGGAATTGCTTTTGCATCTCAGATCCATCCCTATTCAAATTATATTTATTCTATAATAAAATGTTGTTGGCACATCTTGAAAGAAAAATTTCCAGATACTGTATACTTGAATTTCAAAATATAAAAGCCTTCTATCACCCACATAGGAGATAATATTAAATTAGTAAATGTCCATCTGGTTACCTTTATTTGGGAGACACCACTCAAAAAGTAAAGACATGAGTTTCCTGATACAAATCTTCCATCTGAGATAGGAAATTGGAATTACCAGTGGCCAGACAAAATGTGGAAAAATCTCACACAATAGCCAGATTAAAATATATTGTTATTGATTATGTTACCCCCTGAGATAATGGAGGAAATAGAGAGTTCAGGTTAAGATAAAAAGAAGTTCAATTCATAAATTGGATACAATCTTTATTTGTTTTTATAAGTATACACACGTGTTACTGTATATAATTACTGTAGATGATTACATTGTTATCATTTTTGTTTTTAGGCTGTCTAAAGAATAGGCCATGATGATGGTGATATTTCTGCATATGTGATTTTCAATACAAAGATTCAACAAAGGGGTTGATTGCCCAAAGAGCTAACAAGTAAACTTAAAGCGGTTCTACACTCTATAAAATAAAATAGAAATCAGCAGCTACAAATACTGTAGCTGCTGACTTTTAAAAAAAAAACACTTACCTGTCCAGGGACCCAGCCCCATCCTCACCCAGGCTAGTTCTTCACTGGTCTTCGGGTTCCCACCACTGTCATCTTTAGTGTGGGAAGCCCACTGTGACAACTTGCAGCTTCACAGCCGGCTGCGCTTTGCGAATGGTCCCACAGCCTCCTGGGACCTGTGATGTGTGTGAAAGCTGTGGGTGAAGAGGCGGGGGGGGGGGTGGAACTTCCACTCGGATCGGTACTCGCTCCACCCCCCCCAAAACAAAGAATATGTCAAATTAAGTAGAGGAGGGGAGGAGGAGGAACGTCCAGCAGAACATCCTCTTTTGGGTGGCGTTCCACTTTAACGTACAGTTTCCTAAATCATCATTATTTCTCCCTATGCAGTTCACTAGCTTTCCCCAAATGGCCCCTACATCAGCTTCCAATACCTGACACTATTCCTGCCCTGTGTCCCCTTTCCTGATTATAGTGAAGGGTTCGTTTATTAAAAGCTTCATTTTTGGCCTATCTTTGCCTACTAGCCAATAGTTTAAAGGCCATGCAGCAAATTATCTGTGTATATAAATTTGCCCAGACTGTAAATCTCGAACTGGCAGCATTCGTCCCAAACCCATAGTAGCGGCAAGCACATACCTCATCAATTTTCCTGGAGA